>MCGO01000004.1:0-600000 GCA_002104985.1 Rhizoclosmatium globosum | reverse complement strand
ACGTGGGACAACGGCACCCTTACCAATCTGGGACAGAATCTTGGCAGATCCTGGGAATCCACCCTCGGTTCTACGTCTTTGACCTAGATGAGTTCAGGTTAGAAGGATGGTGACATAATACTTTCACGCGTTTCTGGACACATTCGTTCATAGCGCAAGAAGTAGAGGGAAGTTCTTACCAATAGTCCAGGTCAAGGCACCCTCAACTGGGGTAACAGTCTCATCCAAATCATGTCCGTAGAGACAGAGACCAGCCTCCAAACGCAATGAGTCTCTCACAGCAAGACCAGCCAACTTGGCATCCTCTCTCTCCAAGATCAACTCGCTCAACTTGACAGCCTCAGCGTGTGGGACGGAAATCTCGAATCCATCTTCACCAGTGTAACCACATCGAGAAATGTAGACAGGGATTCCCTTCAAGCTGAGTTCACGAGCAGTCATGAACTTGAAGTCCTTGAGGCCGTTGGTAGCACCAGCAAGGTCGGCAATGATGTTGACGGCTTTGGGGCCTTGGAGGGCAACAAGGGAGTGGGTGTCAATCACCTTGACGTCGACATCGGCTCCCTTGTTTTGGAAGTCCGCAAGGCGGGAACGGATGTGCTTCAAGTCCTTTTCGGCACAACCGGCGTTGGAGACAACGTAAAGAGAAGACTCACTGCGCTTGTTGACGACTAGGAATATTGAGTTTTTAGTTTTTTTGGAGGGAAGAAGATATGACAGTGAGAGGAGGGTGTCATAAAGTAGACGAGACGACTTCAAGTTCAGGTCGAGATAGTAGTGAACGCGATCGTTCTTCCGAATATGAAGATGACCTTTGTGTTATTATTTTTTCGTGTGGCGCTACAGAGTTTGGGGAAAGGAAAGGGCCGGGAGATCGGATGAACCGGATCCGTACCCGTGTCATCGATGATGCCTCCGGCGTCGTTGGTAAAGACGGAAAGGGTAGAGGAACCAACAGGCAGGGCCTCGACATCAGCAACAATCAAAGACTCGATGAACTTGATGCGATCTTTGCCGACCCAGCTTTTTGCATGAGAGTTAGTTAGTTTAAGCAAAACGGAAAACCGGCACAACACACCTTGTCTGCAACATGTGAGAAACGTCAAAGAGAGAAGCCTTCTTTCTGGTCCACTCGTGGGATGCAAGGACTCCGAGGTCGCTGTACTGGACTGGCATAGACCATCCAGCAAACTCAACCATCTTACCGCCATTCTTGACGTGGAAATCGTAGAGTGACGTCTTGCTGAGTTTCTAAAAGGCTTTGAGTATTTGAATTCGTGTCGCACATAGCATTCAACTCACAGCAGCAGTGGTGGTGGAAAATCCGCGACGAGTGGCAAGCATTTTTGGCAGAGTTCTTTTGGAGCTTTCTTACTTTGTCTTCTTTTGTTTTATTAATATATATACTTTCTTTTTGAAATTACTTGGAAATGGCTCTCGTGCTCTCCAACTTACTTTCGAAGGCTTGAATCAAACACTGATAATTAGTTATATAGAGATAGAAGTTTGTTCTAACTCTGATAGGTTAAACTGTGAAACTGGATGGGAATCGGGATGAAACACATGGGGAGTGTGAAACGCGAACAGTTTGTGTCGACAGTTTTTGTGTTGAAATGGCTGGACCTGTCCGCAAGCGCGAAACCCACATTGCATCGGAGCAGCGACGGCGACAGCACATCAAAGATGGATTCCGACGACTGAGCGAACAGCTTGCGTGGCGGGACGAGGGCAGCGGGGCGACACAGCGCTCGGAAGTGGCGATTCTGCAACGAAGCATCGAGTACATTCGAGAGCTGTTGGCCGAACAGGCGGCCCTGGCTGACGAACTCAGAGGACAGGGAAAGGAAGTGCCGGCGGTGGCAGTTGGAACAGGTGGTGGTGCGGGGACGGGCGCCGCGGTGGTGGTGGCGCTCAAGCAAGACGGTGCCGATCAGGACTCGGACGACGACTAGGCCTCGTATGTGCATTTATATCCCCCTAAGCCTTCTTTCTTATTATTCTATCAATAACCAACTCCACTCTCTTCTGCTAGCAGCGATACAAACATATGCTGTTTCCGCACACTTTCAGCCTGCCTTTGTTGTTCTTGCTTCTCATTCGCCTCAAGCATTGCCGCCATCCTCTGGTTCTCCGTCTTTAAGCTATTCAGCTTCCGTTTCATTTGGGTCGTTTTTGTAATAAATATCTCTTGGTTCTATGCACATGCAGGTGTCAGCTACACCTCTGAAACAACTTAACCCCTCCCCCATGTCTCACCTTGCGTAGATTTTCTTCATTCTCCGTCAACCGTATGTTATCTGCAGAGAGCATAGTTACTTGGGCTCGTAGCTTCTCCTTCTCAGATGCCCATGTGCTCTGGTATGTTGGGTGACAGGGTTATCGGTTACACAAACTCATGGACCCCAATATATCAAGCAAAATAGCTCACGCGATATAAATCCAGATTATGTTTGAAAGCTTGCTCCTCCTTCACTAAGTTTTCGTCCTTTTGCACAGATTCCATTCGTGTGCCCTGCAATGACTCTTCCAAATGTAAGATTCTGTCACTATTTGTATAATTCTGTTAATTATTGATTGCTAAAATAAAAGTAATTACTTTAAAGTATCAATTTCATGATCTGCGTCCTGTTTCTCCAGTAGCGCTGTTTGAAGTCGATCGGCCAACTCTTTCAGTTTTGCTTGTTCACTTGCGAATTGTAATGATAGAGATTGAACTTCTTGAGATAGAGCCTTGTTTTCGGATGCCAACGTATTGTTTGTCGAGACTTGGGCATTGTTGGTTCGTTTGAGCCGAGTAATTTCCTGGGTCAACCATAAGTTTTGAAGCTTTTTCATTCGGAGCACCCACTTCATCCAAATCTCGCTTCATATTTTCTTCGCTTTTATGGACTTGGTCCAAGAGCTTCTGTAGTTCCACGATTTGATGCTCAAGCTGTGTTAAATTGAATCAGAAGGTTGCTTCCATTGATTCTCTATCTTACAGCTGATTTTTCTGCAAATAATTTGTTGATGCGTCCCGTTTCTTGGTCTCGGGCTTCTCGGACCTTGTCGATTTTGTTTTGCTCACTCGCACCTAGCCGTGCTCGCAAATCCGATATTGTATCCGTGGCGTTTTTGAGGTTTCTGTAAATGTTGTTTCGTTATGGCGTAGACTGATTGACATATTTCTCACATGTCGCCGTCAAGAATCTTGGCCTTCAAGTCGTTCACTTGAATTTCCATGTTTTTGATAACTTTTAGGTGAGCAACTTTCATGTCATTAAGTTCGACACTATTGATAATTTGGTTGATAATTTGCATTGGTGTGAATAGGGGATCTTCACCTCGCGTGATGTCTGGTTTCTTCCAAAAGACTCTTCACTTTCAGCACCTCTTTTTTCGAGGTGGTTGCTTCTTCGGACGCTGTTTCGTGTAGTTTTTTGAGGCTCTTTACTTCATCTTGGAGGGCGGTGACCTTGAATCCGCAATTCAGCACTGATATTCAACGTCCACCATTTACTCACTTTCACATGCAGCGAATCATTTTCAATGCGAATTGATTTGGCATTGGCTGTTTCTTCCAATAACCGTCGATGTACAAGTCTTTCCCGTTGTTCATGCTCGACCGTTGCAAGCTCTTTTCGACTTCGCACTTCTTCGAGCTCTGAGGTGACATTTTGCAATTTCAAAGTAAGTTCTGTGTTTTCGCGTTGCAGATTTCGTATTTGATCTGAATCAGCAAGTAAATCTTGATGAATGCAAGTCGGATTAATAAAATGATGAGCATATCTATACGATTCACCAAGACAAGACTGAAGGTCTTTGATTTTAACTTCAAATGCAGCGATTTCTTCTGCATGCTCTGTATGAACGTCTTTCGTCAACGTTACGCTTGTTGCAACTTTGTTGATGGCGTCTTCCCGCAAAAGCTCATTTTCGCGTTTCAAAGAGTAAATAACATGCTTGAGTTTTTCAGCTTCCTGTGTTGAAAACAATACTCGTCAATACTTAATAATAACCATGTTCGTCCTAACATTCTCCATCTTTTCGGCTCTTTTCTCATATGTGCTTTCGAGATCGGTTGTGATTTTGATTCGAAGTAAGTCCAGCTCACTGTTTAAAGCAGTGAGTTTGTCATGAATCAAGACGGACAACCACCCACTTTGGATCCACAACACGTTTCTTCTTGAGTTCTGATGCCTTCGCTTCCATTTGATTCTTCCAGTATAGATCCATTTCGTTGATTTGATTTTGAAACGCGGTCTGTCGAACGTAAACGAGAATTCCAATCAGATTCTATGTTAATTTGGGTCTAGCAAATAAATGCCTTTTCTGCCACAAAGTCCTGCGATTGTTTTTCATATGTTTCAAGAAGTTGGTTATGAGCTTCGTTGAGCTAAGAAAAGACACCTATGAGAACTAATGTTGTTTGATATTGATTCCGCTAACCTTTTCGTAGTCCTTTCGATAGCTCTCATTCTCGGCTTTGAGAGCATCCACCAGTCGCAATGCGACTTGAAGTGTTTCTGCCGGAGAAGCGGCCAAGTGTTCTTCAGGCATTCACACTCCACAGAACAAAGTGACAATTTCTTTCCCAACTTCTTCGTCCATTTCCAGCAAAGTACAGCCGACCCCCCTCGCAAGATCCTATTCCCCCAAATGCCTGCAGAAGCTGTCATTGTTTGCGTGCGGTGTCGGCCATTCAGCGAAAAGGAGAAGGAGCGCGTGTCAGGAGCCAAAAAGTGTGTTCAGATCCAGCCCGATCGCGGTGCCGTCACATTGCAGAGCCCCAAGAGTGAGGAAGACATCAAAAACTTTACGTTTGATGCTGCGTTTGATGAGAATTGTACACAGGTAATGGGCGAGACACTTGAGATGTATTTGTTCTGACGTCATTCATTAGATTGAAGTCTACAACTCAACTGCGCGTATCATTGTGGATGCTGTATTGAATGGATTCAATGGAACAGTGTTTTGTTATGGTTTGTACCTTTAGTCAGGTGGCTTACTCTTAACTCTTTTCTATAACCAGGCCAAACAGGAACAGGAAAGGTGACATTATTGGTTTATTCAATTTTTACTTGTATTCAAATTGATTTGATAGACTTTTTCAATGCAAGGTATCAGCAATGTTCCACATCTTCGAGGAATCATTCCAAACGCATTCAACCACATTTTCGATCATATTGCCCGCTCCAAGCATAAAAAATTCTTGGTACGAGTCTCGTTTCTTGAAATCTATAATGAAGAAATCCGAGATCTGCTCGTCAAGAAAGGAAAGGGGGGATTGGAGCTCAAAGAACATCCCGAAACTGGTGTCTATGTGAAGGATCTATCTGGCTATGTTGTCAAGAGCGTTGCGGAAATGGAACAGCTTATGAACGTTGGAAACAACGCTAGAAGCGTCGGGGCAACATTAATGAACGAAACAAGTTCCCGTTCTCACTCTATATTCACTATCACAATTGAAAGCTCGGAAGCTGGAGGGGGTGTAGATGGAGAAGACCGATTCGTGTTAGGGAAGCTGCATTTGGTTGATTTGGCTGGAAGTGAAAGACAGTCAAAAACGGGAGCTTCAGGAGATCGGTTAAAGGAAGCAACGAAGATCAACTTGTCACTCAGTGCTCTTGGAAACTGTATATCGGCCCTTGTTGACGGAAAAAGCTCTCACATTCCATACCGTGATTCAAAGCTAACTCGTAAGTTTTGTTTTAGAATGAATCAAACCGTTAAAAATTCAAATGCAGGTCTTTTGCAAGATTCTTTGGGTGGCAATGCCAAAACCCTTATGATTGCAACACTCAGTCCTGCGAGTTATAACTATGATGAAACTTTGAGCACGTTGCGATATGCAAATCGAGCCAAAAACATCAAGAATAAACCCAAGATTAACGAGGACCCGAAAGATGCAATGCTTCGTGAATATCAAGAAGAAATTAACAAACTCAAGCAAGCTTTAGAAGCGAAACAAAAAGGAACCACCGTCATCAAGAAAGTTGTGAGGAAAAAAATAATGAAGAAAGTCAAAAAACCGAGTGACTCTGGCCAAGGAAGGGGTTCGAGTGGAGGAGATAATGATTCAGATAGTTCTGATGATGATGATAGTGCAAGCAGTTCTGAAGCCGAAGGCGCGTCTAGCAACACTTTATCTGGTCTTGATGTAGAAACTATTGCTAGGCTTGAAGCTGAAGTTGATGCTGAAAAGCGAGCTTTGCTAGCATCAAAAAATATGGTTATCGAAGAGAAGCAACGTATTGCAGCAGAGCTGGAAAAACGTGCTCAAGAACTTGAAGCTGAAAGACAGGTATTGATGCAGAATTATTATCTTCGGTTTAATTTATGCATTTACAGACAAGAGAACACATCGCCAAGAAATTGGCTGCCATGGAAGACAAACTTTTGGTTGGAGGAGTCAACATTATAGATCGTGTCGCAGAGAAGGAAAAAGAGCTGGAGCAAGCCCAAATGGCTGTACGAGAAAAGAAAAGGGCAGAGCGAGAGCTTCAACAACGACTGGAGAATCGACAAGAACTTCAACTTCAGATGGAAGAAAACTACGCATCTCTGCAAGAAGAAGTTGATGTGAAATCTAAAAAGCTGAAGAAACTATGGGCTAAAGTTCAAGCAGCCAAGGCAGAAATTAGCGACCTTCAAGATGAATTCCGAAACGAACGGGAAGATCTGTTGGATACTATTCGTGAATTATCAAGGGAACTCAGTCTGAAAGTGTCTGTCATTGATAATTTTATCCCATTGGAGGAAAGTCGAAAGATAGAGAGTCGCGCAACCTATGATGAGGAGACAAATGATTGGAAACTGGACAAACTCACAAACATCAACCTTTCCAACAAAGTCAAACGACCATGTGCTCTTCAGGGAACTAAGCGACCACTTAGTCAGTTTGCAAAAACTGTTATGATGTCTTCTGAAGGAAGTTTCCGCTATTATCACGAAAATATTCTTAGACTGAAAGTCGAAATGAACGATGCAGATATTCGAAAATGATTTGGTGTACAAATAAATAAGTCCTGTTCTATCGATGTTTTTTCCCAAACAATGAAGCCAAACAATCAATTCCCAATTTCCTTGCTTTCCCCGAAACATGCCAGACTCGCCCGATACCTTCACTAAACTCTCAGCACGTCGATTATTCTATTATTCAAAAGAATCGCGTATACCACGTCTTGGTGATGTTCGACCTCCACCTCGAAGTCGATGGGAACAGAATCAGATGGAAACCTTCGAAACCGAATCTTCCAATGAACTTTCACAAAATGAGATCTTATACCGAGCAGTTGCGTTATTGGAGTCCATCGGTGTTGCTTTCTCTGAAGCTGTGAAGTATTCATATGATGATTCGGAAGAACTCAAATCTAAACAACCCTCAATTGCGAAGAAAGAGAACCGTCCTATCCCCCCACATATTAAAACGAACTTCAAGTCTGAAGTATTTCTAAAGTCAAGTTCCCCCACAGATGTGTTAACAGAAGGTCCAACATTATCATTGAACTTAAACCGACCAAAATTGAATGTCACAAAACAACCTATTGAAAACAAATCAATACAAGATGTATCGCAAAAGACATTTCAACCATATCCACAACAAAATCAAGTTGATACTTCGTTGAACAATTTCGGACAGGACTTATCAACAGCAGATTTAATGGCAACTCTACCTCCGGAACAATTCTCTAGCGCTGCGGCTTTAGCGCTAGGCTCTACTTCAATAGACTTGACCTCTAAAGTGATGCGCAGGCTCTTGATGGTAGAAAACTCCGGATCAGACATCTCGCGAGAAAGATTTAATAATACAAAAAACGGTATTTCGAGGGCAATGACACTGCCGGTTATGCCATCAATCGAGAATCCAACTCATCCAGTTTCTCTAACACCATTGAAGCAACGGATGAAAAGCCCAGAGACATGGACGTCCCAAACTATTAAATCGAGCAATCAATCGGAATTGAATAATGGATCACGAAGTCGCGCTGAGTCTACGGAATCAACTCATTCAAACAAATCCACAATAAGGAAAGTGCAATCACGCACTAAACCTTCGTCACCACAACGATCACGAACTGTGTCATCACCATATACTAGTCCTTATTTGTCTTCTTCAGAAAACCCGCATTCAATGCCGCCACGAAAACCACCAATACCGACGTTCAAAAAGGCTGACAGCAAAGCATCATCCAAACCGACTTCTCCGTCAAATGATTTTAAGAATCCGTCGTTGTCCATGAAGAATCTTGAAAATTCAACCCAAAGCGCTGAAGTACCCTTTTCAACATCCTCATCTTCCCCAAATACGTCCCAGAAAATCAAATCCACGCCTAAGTTAGTCTCTCTTGACCAAGTTACTACACCATATTTCACTCCACGAAAAACGACACCCCAGTCATCAGCACATCCGTCACCTTCACCCTCAAGAAAAAATATTGATGAGGCAAAAACTATTAGTGTTCCTTTCTTATCCTCATCTTCAGTATCACCAACACTGCTACCTAGAAAACCACCTATTCCAGTGTTCCGAAAAAGGAAAGCCTCTTCAACAACGACAGACACGATGAGCACCGATATTGCACCTTATGAATCAGCGCTAACAGAAGTTGTCCTCTTGAATGAACCAAGTCCTGCACAAGAACTTCTGCCTCAGGAAAATACCAACAAGATAACGTCACATGCATTAAATCGAATGGAAGTAGTTGTTGCAGACAATCTTCTCTCAGGCCACGAAGACGTTACGGATGCAAAACCTTCTCAGGTCTCTGATATGGAGGCAATAGAAGCCCTCACATCGACGCATAGCTCTGGTTTGAGTATTCCATCGCCAATCAGCGAAGCTAGGTCTGATGAGTCCGATGTATTTTCTAGACCTGTGTTCAAACCACCTTTGGCTGTGCAAAATACACCCCTTGCGGCGTCAGTGACACCACTAAGTTTTAGTACATTGAATTCACTAAGAGCGGATTCTTACCCTACTTCGCAAACGACGAAAATGCTTCGATCACCAAAAGTATCCACTTCAAGATTACCATCAATCACTCAGCTTCATAATGAAGAAGAGTTGGAAAATTCAGACGGCGGCGTTAAAGAACAGGATATCACACAATCGTTGGACAGGAATCCTAGAATTCTGGCAAAACAGGGCAGTGAAGACTCAAGCATGTCAAACCATGGACGGATATATCGAATAGGCATGAAAATTCATCGTTCAGTGGATATTGAGACGCCCTCATCTTCAAGTGACGGTAGTTCGGTGTTCGGTGTTTTCACCCGATCCTCTGATTTGACGGATGGCTCAGATGATTTGAGCTTAAGAGGACCAAATTCAACTTTTGAGTATGTCATATTTGCGAGACGAAAGAAAGCTAATTTGTCATCAGATCAGAAACAGGTGGACTTCCAAATCAAATACCATTGGTTGTGACCACTTCGTACGATGATGATATGTAAGCCGTTTGCTTTATTCTCGACATAAATTAAAGAGATTATAAATTTCAAAGGTTGCTTGAAGAAATTCGAAAATCGAAGAAGGAATCGGAAGTTGATTTGAATGTTGCGCAAATTCAAGATACCAAAGATACTGAAGCGAATGACAACGTAGTTCCCTCCAACCTGGAGGCAACTTCACAACTAGTATCAGAAAAGCGAAAAGTGCCCACGAAAGCGAGAAGTCCTGACTTGAGTCGTCGCTCCATTGCAAAACCTGGCAAACAGTCAACTTTGAGAACATTGGTCACAGCTGCATCAGATCTAGTAAATTCTGCAGTAACAGATCAATCAAAACATTCAGAGTCTGCAGAAACAGAACCATCTAATTTTATAGCGAAATCTGTGACAGAGGAAAAGAAAATTATGAATGATGTGGTTCAACCCACACTTTCACTTCAAAAGGCTGCTAATGAAAAGTAAGTTTTCTTAATATTAACTGTATACAAAACAAACAAAACTGATTGCTGTAAACAGGACTACGAAATCCAAGCAATTTGCCGACTCACTCTCTTTGGCACTGCAATCTATAGAGCCTGTTGAAAGTTCAACAAAAAGCGAAGTTTTATCAGACAATACTCCAACCATCACATTGCAGTAAGATGAATGATACTTGATGCTTGTATTCTAAAGAAATCTTCAGACGTGTCGAGAGTAACCCCGTGCCATCTAGTAATCCCAAATCTGCTGTCTCCAAAGTAAAATTTCTGAGTAAAGCTTCCAGTCCGGTAGAATTGTCAAAGATGGGGTTACACAGTACGTTACTCTCTGCGTTATTTGTATGCAATCCTCAAATCCCAATTTGCAGGATCGGGAAGTCTTGGATCTCTTCAATTCTCGCAAAGAAGTTCCGTCACCAAATCTTCGCGATCACAGTCAGTGATTCTGGGGCCTCATCCGAATCCGTTTGCAGATCGAAGCAATTCGCTGAAAAAACCTCAACAAATTGAAAGTAAAACGAATAGTGATGCATCGCTCATTTCTATATCAAAAGAAATAAGTATGGCTGTAGAAGGTAAGGCGAGGAATCGGGTTGAAGTACTTGAAAAAGGCGGAGGTCGAGACAGTTCAGGGAAATCCCAAATTCAACCGACTATGACTGAATTTCGATTACAATCGTTGAAAGTGCTGTTATCAACGTCACAACAACCATCAAAGATACCCGTCTCAAAAAGGTCTTCGTCATCTGACAATCATAAATCTGCAAATGAATTTGAATATCTCAGCACAAGTAATAGCATAGGACTACCAGTTTCAGGACAAACTTCTAATGCATTATTACCAAGTCCTAACTCGAGCAGTGCACATTCTACAACATCTAGATCAGGAATACCGAAACGAACATCGCTTGCTGTGATCAATTCTACTGGGGGAGTTTCGTTGAGCAATTATAAACCGTCGTCATCATCGCGACTCGGAAGCTTAGGAAGTAGTCATTTTTTACCCAGACGGCAGTCAGCTATATCCGGAATAGCGATGGGAGAATCGGCATACTTACCAATCGATCCCAGCGTTACTGGATCGCCTACAAATCGGCATGGTCGCAGCCCATCTGGTAATGGACGAGAGACACAGTTTTCCATTCGCCCTACAGTCAATGCACAAAACTCTGTGACAACAAAGTCCCAAAATCGAAGATTGAGTGGAGTACATGGAACGAGCTCTTCTCCAACACCTCTACAATTTGGAGAATTGGTTAACGAGCATAAATCTCGACCAAGGGGGAAAGCAGTACGCGGTCCAAGAAAGTTTTCTTTGGAATGGATCAAGGACAAGTTTTCGTTTTCACGCAAGACTGCAGCAATGTAAACGATATTATCTATCTTCGAGTAATTCGAGTTGTAATATAATGAAGAATAAATGTACTTTCTTAAAAAAGGCAGTACACTCTTCTTCCCTTCATTCCCTTTCGGACAAAGGACAAAAAACAGGGAGCAACAGGAATGGGCACACCAGAACTCTGGCACTGTATACGAGCCGTAGCGCGGGCAGCAACACTGAGCATACGACAGACAGTACCTGTGAGCAGACGCGGACTTGCGTCGATTGCAGCGACAGGGGAATCTGGTTCTTCACCGGCCATTTCAACGTCACCGACCGGACTTCCGCGGCTTTCGTCTGGCCAGGCGGCGTTGCTTTCGCGGCTTCGGCGCGGTGAAAGTGTGTACTTTACAGGTGCGATTTGTGATTTGTGATTTGTGATTGGTTGTTTTGGTTGTTTTGGTTGTGGTTGATTGTTGGTTCGGGTGTGCTCATTCTCTCGTTTAATTCGCTGTTCCAGGAAAGGCCGGCGCCGGGAAAACAGAAGTCTTGCGGCGCTTTATTGACGAGTGCAAGAATGATCCGGCAAGAAGGTATGCCACTGAAGTCACGGTTCGTCCTTTCTTGCTTTCCTTCTTTTCCTTCCACAAACTAACTCACTCTGTCTTGGAAAACAGGCTCCAACGGGTATTGCCGCCGCCCATGTAAGCTTGCTTTATTCAATCGATGCAAACCCAGTGCTCAGTCTGACCTGTCTCCACATCCCCTTCATCAAAACAAACAAAAATTTGCCACCCGCCATATCAAATTCGGACACACCCAAACCAACAGATTGGTGGAGGAACTCTCTACTCAACATTTGGCTTGAAGCCAAGTATCGACTTGTCTGCAAACAGCTCAGAAGAAATCATCAAACGGTGCCACGCAAGTAACCAACTCCTTGCCCGCTACGTCTTCACCTCCACCCTCATCATCGACGAAATCAGTATGGTCAACAAGCGTGACTTCGAGTCAATCTCAAAAACAATGTCGACTCTCAAAGCTGACCACAAAGCATGTTCCCGTGCATGGACATTCATGTCCGAGCGTTTCAAACGGAAGGGGCTTACTGAAGAGCAGATTACTATCGCAATGGGAGGACTCAAGTCGGAAGGACAGCTGCTAGAACGGGGGAGGGCGTCTAAAGATAAACCGTTTGGAGGCGCGCAAGTTGTTCTTTGTGGCGACTTTTTTCAATTACCGCCCATCGAAAAGGAAACGGAGGAATTGCACAACTACAGAAAAGCAGTTACAGATCTTTATTCACCGTCAGGGGATGGCAACATGTCCGTGGAGCACTTGCAGCAATTGGAACACATCTTGTCACCCTACGTTTTTACCAGTCGTGAATGGGTGCGACTAAAGCGCTGTGGAATGAAGTTAATCTTGTTGGACAAATCGTTCAGACAAACTGATGCAGCGTTTGTCTCGTTTTTGGATCGCCTTCGTGTTGGGGAATGGGATGATGAAATGCACTCGCTCTTGAAGACACGCTTGATGAAGTTTGATAAAGGCAACATTAGGGTAACGTTCTTTTTTTTTATGTCCCTTTCTTCTCAACTCTAATATCAATGATAGCCCATCAAACTTTGTGCGTATCGGAAAACCGCTCACGATTATAATGCCCGTAAATTAGCGCAACTAAAAGGAAGCATCTACCACTTTCCAAGTAGTGATAATGTAATGGACGAAGAGCAGTTTCTTGCTCCTCCCGTCATGGGTGCGGGCGAGGACTCTACCCCAGAAGGTCCTATTGTGATTGAGAAGCCATCGGAACTAAGCAAATCGCTCATCCATGAATACGCGGCCGAGTTTTCTAGCCTCCCTGTACCCGACATTGTGTCTCTACGTATTGGCGCACAAGTAGTGCTTGCCAAGAATATGGATATTCCGAGTGGCCTCGTGAATGGAACACGCGGTCGCGTTGTAGGGTTTGAAGAAACGTTGGATGAAATCACTGGGCAGATGGTGTTATTGCCGATTGTTGAGTTTAAGCTGAGTCGGAGTTCTGGGGGAACGGTGGAGAAGGTGATTGGGTATCATGTGTTTGAGAGTCAAGTGAGTATGACGAGAGTAATTGTGAGGCGGCAGATTCCGTTACGACTTGGATGGGGGTTGACTGTACATCGTGCACAAGGTGAGGCGAATTCTTTTTTCTTTTGTTTTTGCTTTGGTGTGAGATTTGGGGTTAATGAACTTAATGTTGATGAATTAGGAATGACGTTGGATTCTGTGATTGTGGATATGCCACGAACGTTTGCGCCGGGACAAGCGTATGTTGCAATGAGTCGGGTAAAGAGTTTGGAGGGGCTTTGTGTTACAAGGAATTTGAACCGCAAAACTGTGCTAGTTTCGGATTTGGTTACAGAATTTTACAGGAATCTATCAGAAGAGAGCATAACTGATGGAGGATGTGGAGCAGATAGTTCGTTGTACATTTGAATTTCAATGAAAAAAGATGTTAGGAATCTGTTTTCTGCTTGGCTGTTTGGTTGCAGTGGCACCTTCTCGCGCAGACAATGTAGACAATGCATCCGTGTTCAAGTCTCTGCCTCCAATCGTACTCATTGGGGATTCCATCACTGAAGGTGGATTTAACGGACAATGGCTTGGATGGGCAGGTGGGAGACATGTGCTTTGCTTTTTGCGAATAATCTTCCTCTCAAACAGGCCTTTTGTCCGATCTGGTTCGCTATTACCGTGTGAATGGGAAGGAGACGGCTGTTCAACGGGATGTTTTCAATCGAGGTTATGGTGGATTCACAACCAACTCGTTTGTCCCCATGTTTTCAGATATTCTTGCGTCAATTGCAACCGAGGCGCATACACAACCTGCACTAACAACCATCTTTTTGGGCGCGAATGATGCTGCGTGGGACGCGACGGGAAAAAATAATGTGCCACTCACAGAATACAAGCAGAACTTGCGTGCATTCGTGCAACATTACAAGACAATGTACCCACGCGGGAAATTGCTGTTGATAACGCCTCCGCCACCTGTTTATCAAGGGGAATATGAGGGGCTGGAACGGGTTGGCGTCGCACCTGTTTTTGAAGAGGGCAAAATGCGAGCTTTACCTGTTTCTGGAGGAGGAGGGTGGGGCGAGGACTTGAAAGGTGAGAATTGGAGAGGTATGTTTCGTGATAAGCCGCGGATGGAATTGTTGTACCTGAGGCCTTGGGATCGCAAGCAAGAAATTACCAGATTGTATCGAGATGCTGTGATTGAAATTGGGGAAGAAAACACGCTCGATTCTCGCATTGGTGTCATGGATACTTGGGAAATGATGTTTGGAGCCACTTGGAATGGAACTGTATTTTATGATCGCGATACGGCCGATCAGTATTACTATGACGGATTGCACTTCAACGCAGATGGGGATTTCTATATGTACTTGGAAGTTGTACGGTGTGTTCGTCGGTTGTGGCCATTACTCGGATTCTAATTTGCTCTTATCGAAATAAGTTGAATGTTTTATTAATGTTTTTGGGAGTCAACTGCCCATCCCTGCTCATCAATGCCTTTCTTTCACCCCTCATTTTTTCCCGCCATAGTACGCATTTGCAATATCAACAAGCTTCCTTCCTCGTGCCTGAGCAATCTGAGTAGGAGTCTTTTGGAGCTGAAGAGCCTCAAAGGTTCCCTTGATGACGTTGATAGTGTTCAAAGATCCTCTGACTTTGGCCGCCAAATCACGAATACCGACACATCGACAGATTTCGTGGATTGGGTTGTTAGCAACAATACCAAAACCTGTTGAAAAAGTGGTATCAGTTAGTTAGATTCACGTGAAAGAAACAACGGCGAGGATAGATAGGTAGATTGAAAACTGCAGGTAGTTTCAAGACAACAGGCAACAGGCAAGGGTGTTTGAAAGCTGAGAAGGTTCCGCCTTTGATCCAGAATCATAACTTCGCCCTCAATCCGTAACACCATGGAAAACTTCATCTCTGCATTGTTTGACGGCATACGACAAAGATTCGGAGATGAATGCGTGGTGGCAGCTGAGTGAGACGTTTCTTCACTTTTTCGACAAGTCTTCCTTTGTCCATCTATTCCTCCACAACCGCACCACTGGACAAGAGATCGAATGTGCATATAGTTGATAGTAACCTGGAGGAGCAGTTTTGATGTCGAGCTTAACGGAGTGGTATTGGTGGACAATGTCACCAAAGACAGTTCGTTGTTGGAAGCGAGCAATAGGAGTCATGTTCTTGATGGCAATATTGGTAGCCTTAGTGACAGCGGCAGCCAGATCGGAAGCACGGCCTACACGCAAAGATGAGTACCTACACGACGGAACCCAAACAAACAAACACACACCTTCGCCAAAGCCGCCAACACCGTTCCCGTTTCCAACAACGACCATCGCCGAGATTGAGCGAATCTTTCCACCTTTTGTTGAGCGGGCGACGCGGCGCACGGCCAGGACCCGCTTTTGCAGCGCCGGGCCCATCGTCTTTGGCAGCACCGCATTCGCCGAGGAAAGGTCCGCGGCGTCGTCGGCGATCGTGGCGATGGCTGCCGTGGTCGTGGTCGTTTCGCTCGAGAAGTGTCGCACGGTCGCGGTCGAGTGCGTTGCGATTGGGATGCGGCGGAACAACGTGAACATTTGTTGGTTGCTTGTTGTTGATTCAGTCACCACAAAAAGAAAAAGTAGAAGAAAGAAAGAAAGAAAGAAAAGACAAAGAAAGGAGGATGAGTAACTCAACTAGTAGGAATCCCATCGACTCTCCCTCGATCGACTACATTCTTCTAATCTCTAACACTTTTATTCACCCGGAATCAGTCTTGCGTCTCCAGCGCGAATTCAACGATATCCTCAAATCCCCAGACACTCAAATCACAATTGCAACCGACGATTCAAACCTAACGCATATGCATGCCCTTATAACGGGCCCTGCAATGTCGGTTTACTGCCTTGGAATGTTTGTGAGTGCAGTGTTGCGAGTAACCTTTGCTCATGCTTGGTCTCATCAACTTTGCGCACTTCCCCACCCATCCCAGGACTTTGTCTTCAGTTTCCCAGACGATTATCCAACCAATCCACCGAAAGGTATGTTACTTAATGATTTGAAACTGCACTTCGCGCTTCATTCTTCTACATCCCTATCTTGTTCAGTGATAACCCAAACTCAACAACTCAATTAGTGACGGCCCTGACAACCGGAACGGTGAATAAGCGTGTTCGATTCAATCCAAACATTTATTCAAAGTTAGTTGCATGGTTCTGCCTTCTATTCTCTAACGACTTCCCCATAGTGGCAAAGTCTGTTTAAGCATTTTGGGAACATGGTATGCATTCGCGAATATGTAATTTATGAAAGAAAGAAGTTAATGAATGTATGCAGGCGTGGCGAAGCGGGAGAACAATGGAGTGCTGCACATGGCGTGTCCAGCATCCTTATTTCAATTCAATCACTCATGTCGGACAAACCATACTTGAATGAGGTGAAGACCTGAAATTATGGCTTCGCGTTACTTATACAGTGCGTAGCCTGGTCACGAAAATACGAAAGACGAAACAGTCATTGAGAGTTACAACCGCAAGATTACGCATGGTACGCTCATCGTACATTCTTTCAACACTAACCATATTTCATACACAGAAACCATCCGTGTAACTGTTTGCGATCGTTTGGAAAAGTTCCTCTCATTTGATCAAGAACGCGACTTTGCCACCGCTTCTCCTCGAAACGTGGCAACTCCTCCGTCAAACAATATACCCGCCACAACAAACACACCCCCTTCCACGAATGATGATCTGGAAAGTGCAGAATCGCTGGCTGCGTCGAATGCCGAATCGATTTCTGCCTTGTTGGGGACGTTCTGCTCTTGCCGTGAACGAAGCCCGTTTGAAGACTTGTGCAAGCGCTTGTTCCTCTTGTACTACCACATTTATCAGGAAACGATCGAGAAAGAGGTCGCAAAGGGCATCATCGATGGTACTCGATTCTTCCGTGCTCGTTTCGAAGGAAGTGGAAACGTGATGGACGGGAGTTTTGAGTATGCGAAGTTGAAGGTGCGATTGGAAAATATCTATGCTGCTGTTCGACAAGAGACAGAATCATGGGAATTGTAAGTTGACTTCTCCTCGTCTCCTCCATTTTAAACCGTCTTTCGAGTAGGCTAAGCAAGACGTGGATTGCAAATGATACTTTGATGAGCTCAAACCTTAAGAACCAGTTCGAACAAATTACTGCTGCCGGGGAATTCTCTCAGAACATTATGGTGAACCTAAGCAATAGTAATCCATTCATTTGGATCGTAACTTTTACGGATCTGCACGGTACCCTTTATGAAGATGGAATTTTCACGTGTGTCACATCCGGAAGTGTCCTTCTCGCACAACTGTCCTCCGCCTTTAATCAATAAAATTCGTCCTATTCTCACCCTTTCTCTATATTTTGAGGTTGGTTAATGATTTTGCAATGCTTTATATAACTTTGGCAGTGTTCGTTTTTGAAAAACTACGCTTGGAAAAGAGTTTCAGGACACTTCCAAAAATTGTCACCCAAAATGAGGAAGGGAACTGGTTGCAGTTACGATACATTGATAATACATTAAGAGTACGCATAATAAAAGGCCCAACATCACAACCATTGTCCAAAAGGGGGGGGCTCGAGGGGGGTTTTTAGGGGGGAAGGAAGGGGGGGCTTGTCCCCCCCCTCCCCCCTAATAATAATGAGGTCCCCGAAATATTTTTGTTGGAGGATATGTTCAGGAAGTTTAGTTTTAGAGTGATGGAATAATGAGGTTGAGATGGGGATCTTTCTTCTTCCTCTGTGTCTAGCTTCCAAACTTAGGCTGCTAACAACATATTGAGAATTGTTCGGATTTATTATCAACAAATTCGTGTTAAAACAGTGTTTTTGGGGATTCTGTTGAAGTGTTGAAGTGTTGAATTGTTGAATTGCAAATCCTTTGTTGAAGTGTTGAATTGTTGAATTGCAAATCCTTTGTTGAAGTGTTGAATCGTTGAAGTGCTGATTCTTTGTTGAACTGTTGAATCGTTGAATATGTTTCCTTATCAATCCTTGTTGAAGTGTTGAATTGTTGAAGTGCTGATTCTTTGTTGAACTGTTGAATTGTTGAATATGTTTCCTTGTAATCCTTGTTGAACAGTTGAGTTGTTGAAGTGCTGATTCTTTGTTGAACTGTTGAATTGTTGAATATGTTTCCTTGTAATCCTTGTTGAACAGTTGAGTTGTTGAAGTGCTGATTCTTTGTTGAATTGTTGAATTGTTGAATTGTTGATGCTTTGTTGGAGTGTAGAATTGTTGAACGTGTGTTCACGCATCTCGTTTGTTGATTTGTTGAATTGTTGAATGTGTACTCGTGAAGTAACTCTCGTGTTGCGAGAAACTTCAGTTGCGGCCTGGCTCAAGGCTATAAAGGACACTTCTGTAGAAGGTCACTTCCGGCTGTAACACACGTGCGTGTTGCATTTCCATGCCGAATTTCCGGAAATCATGCCCCGCGTTCAGTTTTCCACTGATGTGTTTCATCCAAATGTATCTGTCGATGGATTCCCATTCTACAGGTAATGTTGGTTGGGTGTTTGGAGTATAATATCTCATGGGTTGTCCTCATTCAGCGTCAAGAAACCTGAAGATGTTCGCCAACATTTGAAGGCGTTGTTGAATTTGTTCTATGGAACTCCTGATCCGTCCCCCGCAACGCACATCAATACGAGGGCGGCGAAAATGTATTTGGAGGGGGAGAAGGGCAGGAAGGATTATAACCGTAATTGCCGTCGTTGCGCACAGCGATCATTGGAATGATGCATGCTCTCTTCTCTCCTTTTTCTTCCTTATGGTAACCCATTTTAAATGCAACATATCATTGATTCCTTTTCGTTGGAAACACAACCAAAAACTTCAATGTCCACAACCATCCAACGCTTTGGTGTCGCCAAGAGATACTCCGACCTGGTAGTCCACAACGGAACTGCACACCTCGTTGAAGTCGCTGCCGATGAAACTCAGGACTTCCGTGGACAAGTGACGCAATGTCTCGCTCAAATCGAAAAGACCCTCTCTCACTGTGGATCCGACAAATCCCACTTGCTTCAAGTTCAGATCTTTGTCAAGCACTTGACGGATGTGCCTGTGTTGAATGAATTGTGGGAGGCTTGGTTGCCGGAGGGAAAGGCTCCGTCTCGTGCCTGCCTTCAAGCGAACATGGTTTTGGAGGAATACTTGGTTGAATTCATTGTTACTGCTGCGGCTAATTGAAAGGAGTTGTCTTAGGGAGATAAGGATTAAGGTTTTTAGTGTGAATAAAGGATAAGTAAGAGAGAGACGGATCTTTACGATATAAACCTTTCTTGATTTAGAAAGAAGGAGGAAGGAAAGGAAATGGTAGTGGTAGTAGAAGAACAAGCGCGTTTTTTGGCACCTTGAGTTCCTCTCCCTTTTCGCTTTTCTCTCAAAATGTTCCGTGCCGTCGCCGTCGCCCGCAGAGTCTCCGTTGTTGCTAAGCCAGTATGTATTAGTAGTCTATCGGATGGATTGTACTCGACAAGGAAGCCTCTGGATTGGATGCGGCCTGGGATCGTGTTGACGGATGCCTTAACAACAGCGCAAAACCTACCAACCCCCCCTCCAAGCTCCAAATGCAGAGAGACTAATCCACATCAAACCCAGACCCGTAGCTTCTCTGCTGCTGCCTTTGTTCGTCGTGGTACGTCTGCCGTTTGGCTGTTTGTAGTGGTGGTGTTCGGTGTGCTTGCTAAAACCCGTTTCCCTTTCTCACCCCCAGACCTCGTCCAGGACATGTACCTCAACGAGATCCGCAACTACAAGGCTCCAAAGGCCGCTGCTGCTGACTCTGCCAACCTTGTCTCCTCCTTCGCTCAGCCAAAGGCCCCAGCTGCCCCAGCCCTTGAGTCTGAGGTTGCTGCCTTCGAGGACGGTGCTGCTATTGCCGAGGCCGAGTGGCCAGCTCTTAAGTCTCCAATCGACGACCACCACAACTACAACGGTAAATTTCCAGTGTTTTTGAGCCTGTCTTCATCGTCCTCAACCCTGATCGTGCGAGTTTCTTCTTTGAGCATCAACAACCTCAAAAGAGATCAATCTGTCATTGTATATTGCGTGTCATTTTCTCTGGGTGGAATGGATATTGTTGCTGCGAATTATTGCTGGAGGGGCAAGGCTCTTGAAAAAATGCGAAAACATCCCTCCAACTGTTACAGCTTGTACTGATGCATTCGAATTTTAGACGAGTGGGACTTTATCACCGATGCTAACGATGGAGGAGTTCTTTTGCCAAAGAGATTGAAGGTACGGAATGTTTCCGTTTGAGTACCGTCACTAACTTCGTCATATGTTAGCCTGTTGACTACTCTGGTGAACACCACTAAGCAGTTTTCTTTTTGAAAGATATCAGTGATGTTCATCACATCCCGTTTGAATAAACAAACATCGAACATACTTCATTCACTTCATGAAACTCATCCACCGAAGCAAAACTCAAGCGAAATCGTCACAATATCAACAACACTTCATTCATCTCTTATGCCCCGGGGTTACAATCAAATAGACTCAAAATGCCACAACAAGAAGGAAAACACAAGAACCCAAAACATAACAATACTTGTACAAGATTACACAACACTCATCCAAAAACAAATCCAATCCTCCTCCTCCTCTTTTAGAAACAAAAAAAGACGCGATAGATGAAAAAGTATGTTTAAACAGCAGCAACAGCAGCACCACCCTTCACGCCAGTTTGGTTGCCTTGTGGTCTACCTTGATTGTTGGAAGCACCAGTGTTTGGTCTACCTTGTTGACCTTGGTTTTGACCAGAATATCTCTGCTGTGGACGGTGGTAACCTCCGTTCAAGCTTCCATTGTTGCTACTGGCGCCAGAGGATGGAATGGCACTCTTGGGCTTTCGTGGCTCAGGAGTGATGGTTTTTCCGTTGATGACGACAGGTTTACCGATAGCAGCTTGAGCGACAGCGACGTCTTCAAACTCAACAAAAACGAGTGGCTGTTTTTTGGTATGATTATTAGTTGATTTTAAAATCCTATGAAAGTACGTAGTGGTGGATTATTTTCCTCACCTTTCCGCGCACGATGGTCACGTCAACAATTGGTCCGTTGTTCTTAGTAAAGTATTCACGAATCATAGCTTCATCAACGCCTTCAGGAAGCATAAAGAAGATACTTCTGGGATAAGCGTCCTCTGTGAAAAAAAAAGTGAGAAAATTTTCTGCGACACGTCAGTACGAACCTGATTTTGGAATGAATGTCTTCTGTCCGTTACGGTTGTTGTTAACGTTGTTGTTGTTTCCCGCGCGGCCTCTTTGAACCTCACGGAATTCGCCGCCAGAGACACCGTTCTCCTCGTTAGAAGCAGCTGGTGCAGCGTGGGCAATAGCAACCTTTTTGACAAGAGGGGCTTGTTGAACAGCAGTTGGAGCGACTTTCCCTTGGCTCGAAGGTGGGCGCTTGATGCTTTCAGCGCTTGGCTTCGCGGCAAGAGGTTGCTTGGCAGCAGCGGCAGCAACAGATGGAGCAGAATCAGTAGCAGTAGCGCTGGCCATGGCAGCCCAGGATTTTGGTTTGGCTGGGGCTGCAGGAGTCGCGGCAGGGGCGGCGACAGGTGGGACGGATGATGCAGCAGCCTCAGTCTTTCCAGTTGTAGCGTTCTTTTTCTTTTGTTGAGAAGCCTTCGTTGGGCTAGAAGGAGCACTGTTTGATGATGCAGCAGCTGTGGAAGGAGCAACAACAGCAGCTGGAGCGGGAGTTGGAACACTCTCTGCCCAAGATCCAACAAAATCATCATCAGTTTTTGCTGGAGTGCTTGGAATTGCAGCAGCTTTTTCAGTGAAAGTAGATGTGGCTGGGACGGGGCTTGGTTGCTTTTGGACAGCCGCAACAACAGCAGGAATGGTGTCCTTCTTTGGAGACGGGCTACGAGCGCGAAGAGGGGCAGCGACAGGAGTTGGAGTAGGTTGCTTCTTTGGAGAAGGGCTGCGTCCACGTGGAGCAGCAGTGACAGGATTGGGGGAAATAGGCTGAGCAACAACTGGGACAACAGGAGCAGGAATAGATTGGATATCGTTCAAGTGAGATGAGTGGTTGTTGGTGGCAGTGGCGTTGCTGATGTTATTGAGGTAGTCATTCTCATACATTGGGTCAGCAGCTTCTTCGTATTCGTTGTCAATATCCTCCTTCAAGAAACGGAACATATCGTTGAAGACAAAGTATCCCGATGGCTGTTCAGCAAGAACGAAACATTGACAGAACTTGTGAGAAGCTCCACCCTTGTTTGACATTTCTCCAAGAACCATAATTGCGATACAACCATTGTGAGAAGATTGGGAATCAACGTTTGAAACAAGGACTTTGCAATCGTGAAAGTCGAGTTCGGCAATACGTTGTTGAATTTCCTATTGGTTTAAAGTTAATCTCAGAATCTCAGGTAGATAAATGAGGGGTGGAGAAGCCCACGTCCGCCACTGATCAAAATACAGTACGTTGGCAGAGTTGCGCCATACAAATGGTGTTGAGTGTGTATGTAGACTGTGTTTGCATTTTTCCTTCACAGTTATATGCTCAAGACACCAAACAAACTCAGCTGCTTGGCCTGACACCAAAAACAGTGAATCACACAGTACATTGTAGCACAGAGCAACTCCACCGCCATCCAAGAACAAACTCCACCGATGATTTGATGCACTAGGATGAAAGATGGAGGAAAGTTGAGATATGGATACCTTCTGGCCAGATTGGGTATCGAGAGACTCGCACTCAGTTCCATGGATGAAAGAGGACTTTGCGTTGTAGAAGCAGTGAAGCTTCTGAGGGTCCTTGTTGAGGAAGGTGTAGTACTCCTGGACAAAGAGCCAGCCGACTTCATAGGCGTTAACCTTGATTGATGCGCAGTGTAAGATCCTCAGGCAAACCCAGGCAATACAGACGAACGACTTACCTCCGGCTTTGAGACGGCGTCGGTGGCGTGCTGGACAGCGGATTGATGGAGGTTGGTCATTCCAGAGAGATGAGGTGAGGTGAGGGATTTGGCGGTTGGTTTTTTTGGCTGCGAAGAAACAACAATGGAACATGTTGGAGAAGAACTTGTTGGCCCAGCATCACTCGTGCGCTGGTGTCCTCAGCGCGACCTTGTTTTAATCAGTGGCTCAGACGGCGCATCGGCCGCGCGGCTCGATGCACTTCGACGCGTGTGGAGCGTTCCAGCCGGCGCCGCCTTTGCCGCAGCCGCTTGGCAGCCAGGCGGTAATTAGCGTTTACTTGATTGTTTTGCTCGTTGCACAGTCCGGCGCAGCCGCTGACTAAGAAACTATCCTAGGCCGCCTGCTCGCCGTCGTACGTAAACTTCCGGCTCCAACCTCTCTTCAGCTGCTTGATGCAGAGTCCGGAAAAGTGACAGCTCTGGCTGCGATGCGGCCTCCGTCGTTGAATGCAAAGAATCAACCGAATGCGTATATTACACGTATTGAATGGGCTCAATTCCAGCCGAATGCCTCGTCAATCACAAACAAACAAACGCGACTCCTACTACAGGCCCTGCCTCCAACTAAACCAGCACAGAACAAGTACGTCAACAAACAATCCTTAGCTCTTAAATATATTCATGTATCGTCATATTGCTGAGCAGCAGTGTTATTGGTCAAGGAATCCCTTCAACATCTTCAACGAGCGACCCTTTCGATCGGTTTGTGCGTTGTGGCACATCTTTTGCTGATCCATCAGATATCCTTGTATGGATGAGAGACGATGCTACCGTTGAATTCAGGTGCATTGTTGCCTAGTATCTTCAGCCGATTCTCACAATTCTATTAGCTTGTGGGGTCTATTTTACTTGGGTCGATTCGCTTGTCCAATATCCAAATCGAATGCTTCAGCGTCATTCAAAGCAAAGGTGTTGGACTGTAGTTTCTCTCATTCACTTTCTCAGTTCACCGTCGCCTTTCAAATCGATGAGGAAGGGGGTAAGAATTGCATGCCATAATCTCTTCGTCTGTTCTGAAGTTGTTATAGCCTCGATCTCGTCCTGTCAGATTTATACCCTCAATACCGACATTCTCTCCATAAGCCATGTTGAGCTTTGCTCAATAGCTTTTGCATCACTGAAACTTTCATACTTGGTGACAAATGAACTGGGTGGTTATATGACGGCGTTGGTTAAGGAATTTGATTCTTTTTATGAAGCAAGTCAAAGACAAGTGGCTAACCTGGCAGAAACTTTTATAAAACAACATGGTACTGTCATTGACCTTAATTGTATATCCCTTGACTAATACACGCCTTACATTGCAGAAACCATGACACCTCTGGATAGCTTGCACCTTCTCCTAGCTACCGGTCATGCAATTCCGCCCCTCGAAAGCTATTTGTGTGGTCATTCATTGGGCGATCGAGTATGTTTCTCGCGTAGTTTTTTTGTTATGACCCTTCTCATTGACTTGACCAGGGTTTGCGCAAGTGGAAGAACAGTTTTCAAACTGGCTATGTAGCAATCGAGTCCCTCATAAATGGGTCTATTATTCCTTCATTAGAACGCGTTATGTTGCATCTCTCCGATCTTTTAGGGTTTAGCAAAATGTAAGCTCTCAAAAACTCCCTTCTTCGACTGATGTATGTGTGAAGGAGTGGCAAATATTCATCCCTTGGGCTATCGCCGGCTGTTATCGAAGCTTGCATTGACACTGTCCTTGAATTTGTTGATGTGTTAAAACGAGTCCGTGGTGTATTGAAACAAGAAGTGTCAGAATTTAGCGAGTTCTTCGGATGGTTGACGTTTGCGATTGAGTCCATCTCAACGCTTGGCAATGGTGGCGGAGCAGACACAGTCCCAACACCATCATTTCAAGTTGAGAAAGTATTTGCAGCTTTGGAAAAGCTGTATACATGTGATCCCGGGGTTGAGTTATTCTTTGGAAAGGTGGGTCCTTCTTTTATGGTTGGTTCATTTTGTTAACGTTTTATAGAATGGTACCAGTCGAGTCTCAGCCACATCAATTTCTGCAAGTTTGAAGCAATGCTTGAAGGAAATATTCGATAGAGTTTGGATGACGGTGGAGTCTCATTTCACTGTAGAATGGGAATCGAAATCTAGTGTTTCTCAAGCTGGAGCTAACTCAGAGAAGAAAGAATGGACTGGAAGATGCTGTTTATCAACTTTAGAAGATGTAAGTGTAGTCTATTGCCCAACTACTTTCTCATACATTTAATGAAGGAATCTTTGATGATTGCTGTGGTTTCCGATGACCCTGTATCACAACACTGTGAGCTATATTCAGTCTTTTTATTCGATGCTTATGTTTTTACAGTGACACTGTATAAGTTGAGTCAAATTGAAGAATGTCAGGAAGGAATGGTTCCAACCGTTACACAAGCGTCTATATCTATCCATGAAAACAATACTATCGCCCTTCCCGTGGATACATGGCACCTCACATGTATGGTATTCCTCAATTCAGATTTGATTGTGCTGTTGCACGATAAAGGTTTGTAATTACAATGATATTTTTGAATGCTTACCAGTTTTACAGAGACGGGCAAGTCTGTGGTATTCCAGATTGACACTGTTGATGTCCAATATAAGCCAATCTATGAATTTACAGATGGGGAACGCCAAATTTCAAACGTCAAGTGCACAGTGGAGATGGATGTTGGGAAGGTGCCCAAGGAGGTTCATGCAAACTCAAGTCGTAATATTGTATCAGTGTTATGTACTGATCAAAGATTAACGGTGTATAGCTGTGAATAACAATGTGAATATATTTATTGGTCCTATTCCTTAATCACGCCAGAGGAGGCAAAGAGTTGTAGTGCTCTCCAAGACCATAGTAGTGTCGATGATATGAGAGCATAATAGGCCTTTCCGATTTGTTATGATATTCCTCCCCAATCTTTAGGACAGGGCTTCCCATTTGCACGATATGAATTTCGCGCTGAAGAGCGGATGACATTGCTTTAATCTGACAGAACAATTAATGCATTCAAGAACAAAGAAAAGCAAGTGTACCTCCAATTGGCCTCCCCACGTCGCCGACGATTCCACATCGTTGCAGTATTTTGTGTACTGTTCTTCATTCATCATATCCCCATCATCAGTAACAAGAAACGGCATAAATTCATCCGGAAATGAACGCATATAGTCAGCAGCAGCTTTACGGTAGTATTGGTATCCCTAGACATGGAAAACATCAATATACACGAGAATACAGACGAAGAGGATGTTACCAGAGGCTCTCGTTTTGTTTGTAACGCATGCTGATCTGAAACAGCATTATAAAGACTAACATAGAAAAGTGATGTCAGTTTTTACATTAGGGATTCACGCAACCTAACCAATGACCGTCGGCAACAATCTATGCGAAAAAACATGAGCATCGTTGCCTTAACAATGTGTATGATGTCACAAACCTGCTTGACATACAACTTCATGAGCGACACCAACGATTGAATTGCCTCATCCTCCACCTGCTTCATGTTGACCGTATTGGAAGCTTCTTCGAGAGCCTTTTTACGCTCCTCCTCGAAGTTTGCGGCTTTCTTTGCCTTGAATGCCAGTCAACATAGAGACCCAACTTTCACACACACACTTCCACACACACCTTTCGCTGTTGCTGTCTGTTTGGTTTCTTGATGAATGCATCTCGAACACCTTCTGTGACGCTTTCAACGTCTGGTTCGTCTGCCTTTGTATCTTCGGAAACTGGAGCGGTAGATGCAGTTGCAGCCTCAGCCGCTCGCAATTCAGCGATTTCGTTTTCATGTCGCTGCTTGAGTTCCGCCTCAAGAGCGGCAATCTGGTCAGGAAGCTCCTTTTTCTGGTAAAGGTCTCAGGTTTCAATTACAACGACTAGGATTGCACACCTTCTTCTTGTCACTACCGACAGCTTTCTTCATCCCGGTAATTTTCCCTTGTAACTCTTTCGCTTCTTTTCGATGCCTTGCGACAAGCGCTTCCATGGCGGACGTTTGCACACTGTCACTGTCAGCCATTTTTTTGTGTTTTCTCCTTTCTTCCCTTCCCGTTAGTTAATATTTATTTATTTCATTATAAAAAGAGAATGTCCAGTATCCGATAACCCAGTGAGCAGCTCCCCAGACTATCCATGGAAACAAAAGTAAGGGCAAGAAAGGCACCAACACTAATGCACCAAGCACTCCTACCAGGATTCGCGCATTCATCGCAGTTTCCCTGTCATCAGAAGTCAACAACTCCCACGGTTTGTCATAAACCAAGAACTTAATCTGGCCAATAGTGTCGGAATTCGCCATTTCTGCTGCCTGATGAATTTTTGATTTGTTGGACGTAATGCACTGAATGATGTTTGCATCAGTTAAATCAAGTGTCAACGCGACGTTGTAAAGAGGAATGAGAATCAGGAGAATGAGAACGTTGAGTGCGTATGCGACCAGTTTTTGGGATGCTGACAATGGTTGCGTGAAGTCTGACAGCTCCTTGACTCTGAAGTAGAGAGTTATAGCCGGTTCTTGTTCGATTTTACACACAACAGGAGTCAAAGGGCGTTCGTCGATATCTTCAGAAATAATATCTTCGTTGCAGCGGTCAAGAAATACGTCGTCGTCTGAACGTGGGTTGGTGGTGAAAGAATCAGCCGATTCTGCGGCCGGAGCCAGCATCAACTCGTCCACAGCACCAGCCTTGACGATATCCCGCATGAACAGAAGATCGATTCTAGTTTTGCTGAGTGGATCCTCTAAGTGACGCATTACATTAGCCCTCCAGTGCTTGGCAATGGCCGAACAACACACCGGAATGTTTTACAGTCACCGGCGAAAGAGCCACAGTGGCGCGCGTTGAAATGTTGCTGTTTGACGAGTTGCGGCCGGCGGACGACGTGTTTTGACGGTGCAGCAAAGCATCCAAGTCGCCGCCGTCTGCGATTGCCGCACGCAGCTCGTCGATGGAATCTACTTCGCCGTCGCCTTCTTCTTCGAGAAGGAAAAGAATGTCGGCGACAGCGTCGTCGTTGAACAAACTGTTCGTGGCGGACATTGTTCAAGAATGAATGGTTGGTTCGGACAACAAAAAATGGAATTTGAGAAAAAGTACAGTTCTTTTCTTTGAATTCAATGTAAGTACGCATGGGCCAAGTTATACAACGCGTCTTTCATCGGTGTCCACAACTGCGCTTCCAAATCCACTGGACTTGCTTGATGCTGCCCATATCCATTGGCCTCTCCACCAGCCTCAACCTTCAAGGTTTCATCCACATCCATCTTCTCCTCTTTCATTCCGCCCGCCTCAGCCGCTGCCTTTCTCTCCTTCATTTTGGCGATGCGATACTGCAAGGAATGTACAACTGTCTCTCGCTTCACGACATGAACAGGCAGTCCAGCGTACCATTTGACTTCACCAGCTGGTGTCCTGTCAAAGAGCTCAAAAATGGGACCAAGTGCTCCCGCAGCGTCGGTACTGTTACTTGCTGGTGCAGCACTCGAGGATCCTGCTCCTCCAACAGCCGAACTTGAACTCAAATTATGGTTTGGTGTTGCCGTACCACTGTTAGCGTTACTGCTGTTGTTTGTTCCCCGCTCAATGTTTCCAGCCGCTGCGGCTGCTGCTTTCGTACCAGGGAGAACGAGTGATGCGACTTGCTGCGATAGTGATGGAATGGTGCCAGTGGACGATTTCGTACGGTCTCGATGCTCTCGCCCAGCGGTTGGGGTAGAAACAGAAGGAGTAGAAAGATTTCGGCTACTTTGTCCTTCTCTTTCTCGCTTAAGCTTTTTGTCCTGGTGGTAATCGTACTAACGTTTTGGTTACAAAACATTCTAAACTAAAGAGGGTAGGGATATACTCACGTCATCTTTTGAGTCCCCATAATCTTCACTCTTTCTCTTTTTAGAATCAACGCCCAATCCGACCGTGGCAGGAGCAGCAGCAACGGTTTCATCCTTGAACATCGGCACCCTCACAGGATGTAGCGGGGTATCATACAACACCAATTCTGGCTCCGGAAACTTATTTTGCCACAACTTGATCTTACTCGTCGACTTCCCATCAATGGTATATCGGCTTTCGCATGGGTGGACCGTTTCAATATCATTACAGCCTTTCGGCTTTCCACGCAAATAATCCTTGACGTATAAAACCCAGCATCTTCCCACAATCTCTTGCGCATCATATGACTCAGTGCGATTTGTTTTGAGAACTTCATTCTCAATAAACTTGGCACTTGCGAGTTGATAGGTTTGCTGAGGACGAAGGAACCAAGCAGCAGTGAACGATGGGTTCCCCGTAACAATACTTTTGTAAGTGCTTTGAATTTGACCAATTGTTGGTTTTGACGGGTCAATTGCGTTTGTTATGTACACGTAATCGCCTGAAACCAACCAGATGAGAAGACGACAACCTCAATAAACCCCTTAATCCAAAATTACCTGCTCGGTAAACTTCAGTCCCAACTGTAACGCTCTCCAACGGCTCTCCTTCAACAATAGAACTGACAGGAGCCACAGTAGTCCTAGGGCCTACAGTTGAAGTTCCAGCTGTTGCAGCAGAAGCAGCCATCGAAGCCGCAGTCCCATTAATAACATATTTCGTAAACTGTTCCTTGAAAAACACTTCCAACGACTGAGCATCACGATAGATTTGACTTCCCTCCACATTGTATGTCTTCGCATTTCTAATCATGAGATGGATATCTGCTACAAACGAATCACTTGTCTTATATTGATGAGAATCGATTTTTGTGAGAATTCCGTCCAGAGCGATTGGTTGTTTAATCTAGCCAAGAAATTCAGATTTGACAGGAAAAGATATCAAGCTTACGCTGAAGTAATAGTCCTTATAGAGTTTCTTGTCAGGCAGTTCGAAAAACACATCCCAAACATATCGCTCACTGATGAAAAAAGGCTGTTAGCCCACATCACGGCACAATAAAAGAATCCACACACCTGTTATCTTGAAACGCCATAATATTATTGACAACGTTTTTATATTTGACAGACTGAGGGTCAATCTCAGCCAGTTTGGTTTCCTTTGCAAAGTCATGCTGAAACAACGACTAGGACATCCCGCAGTGTTAGCCCAGGACTGGCGGTACAATAAAAGCGACTCACCAAAAGAGTTTTAGCGTCTTTATACACGTCCGACCCAATCTGGTTATAAGTCATTGCATTATTCGCCAGAGTCGCAAAGTCGGCTTCAAACGCTGCCAATCCATTCACTGCTCCAAGTCTCGCATAATGGTTGTTCTCAATCCGTTCCTACGAGAAATATGATACTTATTATTTGTCCAGACAGAGAGAAGCAAGTAGGACATAAAAAAAATGCTTTACCAGCATAATATCGATAGCTATCGGTCGCGTAATGACTTTATAGTAGTCTGGATAAAGTTTTCGGTCGACGAGAGTCATGAAGAGCTCAGCAACGAAGCGCCTGTTATGAGGTTAGAGTTGGGCTCAACTGTACACCCTGCAGCTAACCCTTTGGCATCTACGTGGTTAATCACCACATGAAGAGCATTACGCATTATGCTGAGCGCGGCGTCAACATCGATGGGGACTGGCCCACTTGATGATGTGAGTGATGCGGAGCTTGCTCTTCTTGCAGCCATTTTTTTCCTTACTCACACAAATGAAGAGAAAGAAAACCATTAACTCCATTTTTCAATAAAATCATTAAGTTGCACTATTTCTTGCACTCTCCGCAAGAGCCGTATAAATTAATGTTCTCATCCGTCCAAAAAGCCCTTTATCCTTCACAATCCGTCCAATATTTTTTACAGCTTCATCGGCAGTCAATTCTCCCGCATTAAATCCTGCTACGTATCCAGCAAACGCTTCAAACTCCGGTTGCGACAATGCATCTCGTATCTGTTTGTACAATGTGGGTGCATCTACTGGCCCTGTGGAATCCTGATGTTGTTGTGGTTGCGTTTGGGGCCGTTGTTTCGAGGTTGGCGTTGTCATGGATGTGGTGGCTGGCGTTCCACGCGTCCTGGGGTCGTCTGTTGATGAAGGGCTTTCTCCCATAGTCCGTCGGTTTACGCGGTCTAGGGTTCTTTGGATTTGTTGGTGCTGCATGCCTTTGACAGTTGCGTTTGAATTGTTGTTATTGTTTGATGGGGAAGAGGAAGACAGTGCCCCATCTCCTGTTCCAGATGATTGCCGTGGAATTTTGCGAGCTCCGAGTTGAGACAAGTTGGGGGTGCTAAGTGAGGACTGCTGTTTTAAATTATTTAATGACGAGGCAGAGCCAGATTCATTTCCTCCTCCACTTCCTCCGGTAACAATCTTGGGGGGAAGAGATGAAGATGGCGTTACTTCTTGCTGCTGCTGATACTGCTGATTCCGCTCATGTTGTTGCTGATGCTGCTGTGTTGGTGGAAGTTGTTGCTGTTCTGGTTCTTCCGTTTGTTTTATGTCTGAATAATTCATCGCTGATCCTCCAATAATTGGTTTTGACGCAGATCCTTGTTGATTGTATCTATCAGGAAAAGCCAAAGAGTAGTCCAGTGTTTGAGAACTCTAAAATAGAAGGCTTAGTTGAGGGGCTTTGATAAGTGGAATCATACCAATTCAAAGGACTTCAGATCATTGGCATTCAAAAAACTGGGCCCTTCTAATAGAGTATTGTAGTTACGTTGGTACTGCTGCTGCTGCTGTTGTAGCTGTTGATGGTGATGCGTTTGTTGTTGCCCAACTCGGTAGTCAAGAGGATTCACAATTCTACGAGGACTTGTTGGAGTTTGTCCACTAAAGTTAGCTCCGACATTTTCCATGTGAGAGTTGTTCTGTTGCGAAGAGCGTGAAGAGCTACTAAACTGCCTTTGCGTGGGTGAAAGTCTAGCTCCAGATGTAGGAGCATCTGAATGCTCGCCCGTGAGGTTAAACGATTGATTCAGGTCCATCGCATTCAATGCAGATTGCATTGCCGGACCATATTCCACCATACTGACGATATTCTATGGAAATTAGTCTCAGTACATTCATGATTACTGCAGACCAGCAAAACACCTTTCGAAATGAGTCCAGCTGGGCAGCGCTCTTTTTAAGGATATTGTACTTTTCGGTAATCAGGTTTTTCGCTTCCGACAGTGTCTGAAGGTCTGCTTGTTGCGATTGAATGACAGATTCTAGTTCTGAGATCCGTAGCTGAAGCGACTTATTTTCCGACTCGAGATTATTTATCTGGTAAAGGAGAGTTGGGCTTAATAGTCTGCAAGTGTGAGGATTCTCGCACCTGTTCTCGTTGAGTGTTTGAATTCTGGCGCCACTCCAACAGTTCGCCGTGCAGCACAGCCGTCCGTCTGTCGAAAGCCTCCTGCACGATAGTCAGACCTTCGTTAAGCTTAATGAAGCAGAGAGGGTTAGTTTGTCGTTATAGTTTAGTGTGAGGAAGGGTGGTGTCCGAACGAGCCTCCTTCAAACAAACACACCAAACACAAACACACACGCACCAAACGTTCGGACTCGTCGTTCATCAAAAGAGTGTTTGTTCCCGGCGACGCAGCGTTCGCAGTTGCGTTTGCTGCGGCCAAGTTTGCGTTCGCGTTTGCGTTGAGAAGAAGACGCGCGCGAGACGATGGCGACGAAGCGCTGGCCGGCCCCGTCGTTAAACTCGAGCCGAACGACCGCGGCACTCGCGATGAACTTGCTCCGATGCCGCCACTGATGCCGCTGCCGCTGCCGCCACCTGCGTACGCCTCGCTGTACAGTCCCAGCCCGCCTCCAGACGACGTGTTGTGCATCGGAGAATACATCTGTTTTTTACAGTACTTCAAAACGAACAATGTATTCCAAAACAGCTAAAACCGTCCTGGCTCCTTTAGCGGATGCTGTTTCCTCCCTTGTGCTTATTTTTGCAGAGGCTGAACTATCACGCACTCCAATGGCAGATCTTACCTCCCTTGCACATATTGTTGACGACCAGATTGCACACCTTACTGCGATTGGTCTCAAAGTATCGGCCCAAGCCGCCTCAACTGATACCCAACTAAAAGAAGAAATGCCAGATGCCTGCAGAAAAGGTTAGTCCTCGCATCTTTGTTGTACACACATCAACACCCCTTCCACCCAAAAAGTCAAAGTATCGTCAGAACTTCTTGTCACGGCAACATCAACTATAGCAAAAGATCCGCACTCGTCTATCGGTCGTTCTGATTTGATTGATGGAGTTAAGGGTATCCTGCAAAATACAACCAAAATTCTATCAATTATGGACGATTTAGAAGTACGTCGTCTCCTGACTGGCCTTGTTGTCGTTCGAAACCATGTCACAAGTCTGAAAGATCAAGAGGCTCTGATAGAAGAAGATACTAGGCCTCCAGCAATTGTAAAATGGGAAGCTCTTTGGGTTCAAACTATTGCTCTCTATTCACAGGCTCTTTCGGGATTTCTTCAGCAATGCCATAAACGTATAGCAGAATTAATTGACCAAAAATTGCAAACTCGTCTCCAATCTGCGGCACAAGTATTGAGTCGTGAGAGTCCAGTTTTTGTTTCAACATGTCGCGTAGTTGTCTCGCGAATAGGACCAGTGCAAGCCAAGGGCATGTTCAAAATGACGCTTATTCGAATGATTGCCGCGTTGGATGACATTGAAGGGATCATTTCTACCAGGCTAGATGAGGAATTCAACAAGGACCTCTCAACCAAATCTCATGTAAGCTCAATACCTGCCTTTCCCATTTATTAAAATACATCTGAATGCTATGATTTCAAAGACTATGAAGCTAGATCAAGGAGAAGTACAAAATATGGATGACTTTATTACTGAGGTCAAGAACGTCTTTGTGACAAAAGCAGGAAACCCTCATGCAGCAATGAACGATTTTTCAAATTTATCAGCAAATATTTTGAGCTCAACGAAACGTTTGTATATACCATTGCACCTTTTACCCATTCAACCACAAACACAGGATTTATGAACCTCGTCAGCGATGCAACCCAACGAGCGGAGATAAGCTCACAACTTGAAGAAATTCAAAAGACAGATAACGAAATCCTCTCCTCAGCGCGTGGATTTCTCTCAAAACCTGACAGCGTCTACGCCCAACAAGAACTCGGCCAAAAGCTTGGCCAGAGCCGTACATGCCATGCAATTCTCCGATTCATAAAAAACCGCATGATTGTATCTGAACTGTCTTCCTCCAACATATCCCTCCTTGACTACAAAACCCCCATAACAGTTCTTGGCGCAGTGGTCGACGCCGCCGAGAAGGGGAACCGTCCCAAACTCACAAACGCACTACAATCCTTTGAATCCGAAACCTCACGATGGCTGTCTCTTTGTGCCTCGGGAATGGAGCTATGTCCCTTTCCAGACCATCAAAGCGCTATCGACACTGCACACTGCGTTCGCACCACCCAGGCATTAGTCCCCGCCCTCATTGCATCTGCAAACCTCCTCTCGGTGAACCCAGGTGAAGAGACCGCTGTGAAACACCTTGAACGGATTTGTCGATCGTGGGTGGAAAACCTGCAGGGAGGGGTTACACTCGCGCGCAACAATTTCACGCCGTTTGAAATCATAAGTGGATTGTATCACTGTTTTGGACAGCATGTGAAGGCGATGGGGGAGGCGATTGCGAAAGGGGATGTGGATGTTGGATTGGTGGAGGCGTTTGCAGCGATGGCTTCTGCGAATCAATTTTCGGCGGCAGCAAAACGGGTGTATGATTCAGCAGGAGATTTGGTTTATCGAAACTCCATTGAGTCGAGGTGCCAAGATATGGATCGGGGTGGGAGGTTTTTCATTCTGTCTGCATTGTTTTAACTTTCGACCATGACAGCTCTTCCTATCTTTGTCGCTCGTATCAAACATTTGCTCGAGTGCAAGAGCTTCAAGGAGGCCGGAGACTTGATGTCATTCGCAAAGGACGTCTCTGTGCGTTTCCTCGCAATTGAAGACATTATGAAAGTACGAAATGAGAGTTTGATTAATTTGGGTAACATTGGGGATGTGATTGCAAACGAGGAAAAGGAAAAAGAATTAATCGTGGAGGGAATCTCAGTTCAAATTTTGGAAACAGCGTCAGATACTTGTGTTATTGACGGTGAACCTCCGAGACCAATGACAGAATATGAAGCGAAGCATGATCCAATTCAAGTAGGGTTGTAGCATGTAGCAACTGTAGTAATTTAAACTTCTTTCAGGCAGCAGCTCAAGACATTCTGGTGGAAGCGTCTAACTGGTCAATGAAAGACAATCCAATTATAGAATCATCCATTAGAATATCTGAACAACTTTCAATACTTGCCCGTTTCTTCGGTTTTGTGAATCGCGAAACTGGGAACGCAGAAGCTAAAAAGGAATTCATTCTTGCATCTAAAACTATCCACGTAGAAGCCCTCAAAATTTCTGGCGCTGTAAAACCAATTGTTGAACGTTGTATGGATAAACAGCTTGCAAAACAGCTGCAGGGCTCAATTCAATGGGTTGAAAACTTGGCTCAACAACTTAAGATTGTAATTGCAGTCAAGACGAGTGCTCCTTCAGATGCTTCTAGTGATGTACAATTAATTGCGTGTGCAAAGAATCTCATGGTCGCAGTCAAGGGCTGTATTCGCGATTCCGAAGCTGGATCATTGAGAGTAATTACGAATGTGGAGCCATCAAAGGAGAGGAAAGAAGCTGTCAGTGCCAAACGAACACGGTCAATCAAAAAGGATATCCCTTTAGCTCCAATTGTAAAATTTCGGCGGAATGTGTATCGCCGAACCGGCACATTGCGATAACTCCCCTATCATCCAAGAATAAAGTGCATTTGATTACTTGTTTATTGAGTTTGTAATACTCCATTTAGTCCTTGCGCTTTGGACGGAAACCTGGAACACGCTCAACGACAGCAGTTGGCTTAACAACCTGGATTCCTGGGAGGTTCTCAAAGTTGAGGGACTTAAGGAGAGCCTGTAGAATACAAGTTGAGCAAAACGAAGAAGACAAGTGATAAAAAAGGACTTACAGCAGTCTCTGGGTCAACTTCGATGGTGTCAACGGCAAGGGCAGACACCTCTGGGATGTACTGATCCTTACGCTCACGCTCCTCTTCCTGAAGCTTGAAGGAGATTCCACGGACTGGGCCCTTCTGAATACGCTTCATCAAGTGAGTGGTGAATCCAGCAATCTTGTTACGGAGACGCTTGGACGCAATGATGGCAACATCGTCAGCAATCTTCTTGTTGGTTTGGAAGTCAAGAGTGAGTCTTGGGTAGTACTTCTCAATGAGGACACGGGAAGCCTTCTTGACAGTCTTAGTTCTGACACGACCCTATAATATACACATTAGCGCTGTACTTCATTTCAAGGTGTTTCGGTTTTAGAGTGAGGTACTGTTGCGCTAACTAGCCTTTCAAAAGCTACGCCATTGACTCGATTCAACAGATTTGAGGACGATACTTCGTTTGATAACGTGTATTGCGGTGTTTGAGCAGTTTGGCAGTTGTTCAGGACCCCATAACCACAGACAGCACCATCCGTAATTCAAAATCCATGATTCAGAGGAAACTGCGCATCCAAACTGAGCAATAGTAGACAGGGACATTTGTTGTTGGGTGAGATTGACGTTCCGATGGACTGATGCGGTGGGGATGGGCATTGTGTGGTATCATGCCATAGACCACAACATCTCCTCCCAAACTTCCAACTATGCCGACGGCTTCCTTTCTAATTGCGTTCCACAGAGTTCCCGTCCCATCGAAGGAGTCAGAGGGTGATAGCTCGCTGCTTGCTGGTAGGCTAGTAGTTACCATTTTTTTTGGTTCTTTTCTTGGAAACCCAACAAAATAAGAAAGAAGAAGAAAGAGGGACGAAAGGAGAAGGAAGAGAATAGAGAACGTTTAATCCTGCTCTTGTTCCAGTAATAAAATACACTAACGGAAATCGCAAGGAAATGAAAGGAAATTGAGATGATTATTCTTGTTCATTCCTTTCACGTACATTCTTCCCTCTCTTCACTTCTACATTCTTGCCCTCCCTTCCCTTCTATTTTATTCTCTATTCTTCAATTCATTTCTTTTGTTTTTGTTTCTTGAATGGTGGGGAAGGCCCCTCTCCCACCAACCCAAACTAACCCATTCCATTACGACAGCCTCAACAGCCGAGCGCAGACGCGTCCGCAATGCAAGTTGATCACGACCGAAGCGGGGGGCAAGGCGGCGAGATTGCCGGGTTGCGTCAAACAATCCGCAGTGTAGTTGAAGCACGGCTGGTGCTCGACGAGGGCAGCGGCAGTGGCAGTGGCAGTGGTGCGTCCTTGCGAATCCAACCAATCCAGTTCCAGCTAAACAAACCACCAAACACAAAACAGACATTGCCCTTGCAATGGCCGAAACGACGGTGCGGTTGCTGGCCGTCGCGCTCGACTCGGCACCAGCGATTGTCTTTGCCGCCGCTGCTGCTGATGCCCACGAGGCTTCGGCACCGCTGGCGGCTCTGTCGCAACTGTGCGCAACTCTGACGGCGACGGCGAATGCGAATGCGAATGCGAATTCAAATCTCAATGTCCGCGAATCGAACTATGTACCCTCAACTCCTGCCATTCCCTTCGATACCTGGATTAGAATCAAACTCACTGCTATCCTGCTTGTTGAAAACTACGCGACTCTGCATGATCAAACGATACATACCCTCAGATTCTATCTCGAATTATACAACGACTTGCATCCATACCACCTTCAGACTCTTCTCATCGATTTCATCCGCCTCGCCTCCGGTATTCAATCTCATTCTCTGTATTCTATCGCTCATATTTTCTCTGAGACCTTGGATCCTATGTATCAAACAAAACGGCTGCTCCCTTCACCGTCTGCCTCCTCGCGTCGCAGAAGGACGAATTCACAGGAAAATGTGTATGAACTACTCTTTTAGATGGTTTCAATCTTGATGAACTATGATTCCGTTCAGGATGCCGACGCACTCAGCTTCAGATTCAGCTCATTCCAACAATGTATACCAGCTCTCGCAAACTTACTCAAGTTGTTCAGACTTCTCGATGATAGTAATCCTGCGCAAATAATTGACTTTCTTCCTCTCTTGATGGAAACTAGTCTGCAAGCTCTGTGTTCTATTCAAGTCAAACCTCACCCGTCGTTCCTATTAGTATGTTGTGTGCAACCAATAGTTTTATTACTCATATACAATTTGTAGGAGTGTTTGGACTCTTGGCGCAAATACCTTCATATCTTGGATTCGCTACCTCCTGCATACTTAATTGCCCCACTCCTCCACACAAGTATTCAATATCTCATCATATCTCTCAACGAGCGAAAGGAGAGCTCGAAATCTTCAAGTCATTCGGCCGAATTGTATCTCGCGATAGACATAAAAATGGCTCGACTGTTGGAAGTGGTTATTTCATGCTCGGATGTACATTTTGAAGCCAAGGATAGATGTGAAACTGGAGATGAATTTGAAATGGCATTGTCTGGTTGTGGTGTTGAACAACTTGTTAGTAGTGATTTGTTATCATACACACAAACAGTGGAGCTGAAGGTTCGTCATACGTTATTCGTTTTCATTTTCCTCAATCATTTTATCTGATTTAGGTCTTCATTTTCAATCTTTTTCATCGAGTATTGCAAATATCCGTTGTTCAAGGTCCAAATCTAGTACAACAACTGTTGGATCACGTCGACTCACCAGTGTTGTATGAGTCTGCCACAAAATGTCTTTATGCTATGTTGGCTCAAACTCGGGCTGTGAATCAGGTTAGTTATTTAGTGTACGATGCGATTTGCTGACAACAACCAGGCATTTCAAACTGACGCAGCCAACTCCTTGAAACGCAGCAGAACAACTGAAAGCGACGATTCTATGTAACCATTCATTTAAAATTTAAGTTGCCTAACTGTTCTTCAAAAGATCAAAACGAATTCGTGTCAATAGCGCTGGAAACAACATTCCTGTTTTCCAGTCAGTGTAAGTTTTCTTCGATGAGATACTTCAATTCATTGCTCTTCAATAGCTCGATGTTTTCGACGAATGTTGATTTGCTGGCTAAGATTGCGTTGGATATGTTGGGTTTATGTTTCAAAGATGAAGAAAAGGTAACGGAAATCTTGTTTCGACCGAGTTAACTAAAAAAATCTTCAAACAGGATCTCAATTTGATTCACAAAATGAACGTCATTTGTCGATCCCTTCTAGTCCCGCAATCAAGATTTTTTAGCGAATTCATCGACAGTGTTATGCAATCATTTACAGAAGTATGCGCAAAATTTTGTAAGAACATTATTAGCGGGCTTGGAGCAAAATCGCCCCCCAACGTGAGTAGTTGTCGTGGGTCCGTTTTTCTTACTCTCACCTCTAGGAATCCGTCACATATGAATACGAGTTACGCTTGATTGGTTCAGTCTCAAGGGCCATGTCAATACACGGTGTGTTTGCGGATTTTTGTTGCTTTTATAAACTCAACCTTTTTTAGACCCGAAGTGGGCGCAAGAAGGCACTTTGTTGCTACACTTGACACTGATTTCATTTTCGCCCTGGATTCATGATTTGCTCTCGCTCTCGAGTTCTTTGAATGCGGTTGAAGCTGCGGCACATAAGGAGGTCTTGAGTCTTTGTGGAACTATTGATAACACCATGGCTGGCTTTGATGTGAGTCAAGGTGCTGAAAGCAATATAGCTTGTTTCTCGTGCTCAGAAGATGCAAGATTGGAAGCAATTCAGACACTAGCAAGCATACATAGCGGTATAGATCACCGCCGATTTCAGCACTGTCGAACGGTGGTGCTTTGGATGGAATTAAACAACGATACAAGGAAACAAATGAATATTTGGGAAGCCATAGGTCCGATTATGTCAACGTTAAATGAATCATGTTGGATTTGGATCTCGGAAAGATTAGTGTAAGTATTCTGAAGCTGTTGCGTCAAGCTCATCTTTGATAGGTTCGATGCAAATTCAAGCCCGCAAAGATTACTTGCTGGAGCCTTGAATCTTGGCAGAGTCGCTTGTTCACTCTCCGGAACTCTTTCCCCTACCGGTTCTAGTGTACCAACATGCAAAGTGTGCGACGAGGTTTCATTACACGTCCCAACCACAAAGCCTCTTTCAGAATGTTCTCTGTCTCTTCGTCCGTGGACTAAGTTTGAGTTTCTGCTGAAATCATCAGCTTCAACAAACGAGTGCAGAACAAACTTTATCTCGTCAATGAGACGTATCCTTTCACACATCAAGTCGGAAGAATTGTTTCTCGAAACTAGCCCGTTCTTGGTCTTGGCAATCGGAGGCTTGACGAGTTCCACAAGAAACATTCGTTTGGGAACTTCGTGAGTTTCATGACTTCATTCAATACGTTCACGCTAACCCATACTATCAGCCTTTTTATTCCGCACCTGTTTCCTTACAGTGCTTGCAGTGATTTCATTTCTATTGAACATAAAGTTCTTGAGTCGAACAAGTTGCAATTCTTCACAAGTATAAAGCAGCTTCTTGAAACATCAGATGTGGATGTCCTTGAATCTTGCATCATCTGTATTGGTAATTTGGGAAGGTTGGTGTTCTCTGTCTTGTGCCTGTTCGTAACCATTTTCAATTAGAAATTGCTGCGAGAAACTCCTGTTACCTGTTTTATACTGCCTGATAGATCAGCTGAGTGACAAAAATATCCTCCTCAAGTCAATCGCCTTTGAGCAGGTCCGTTTCGTCGTAGTTCTTTTTAATGGCTCACACGTTGACAGATCAAATACATTGCCAAATTCCGAAATAAGGCGCCATATGATCTTATTCTACCATATCTCCCTGAAATTAGCGTTTATTTGATGGATCGTCTTAAAATTAGCGGTCTTTTCAAGGACTTTTCTAAAGTCTTAGGACTCAATCCGAAAGCCTTTATTGAACGCACCATCTCACATACACTACCACATCTTATTATTCATCAACAAACTGACTTGATCCAAGAGCTTGCCAATGTGCTTAACATGAAGATTGGCGTTTTATGTGTGAATCAAATGTCACACATCTTAAAGGCCATATTTATGCTGAATCAAGATACTTATAATCCTATTACGTACGTGCGAAAGATTGCTCAGCTGGAAATAGAAGATATATCGATGAAGGGATTAATTCTGTCATGTGCACTGGAGTTAGTTACAAACTTGGTGATGGAGCTTGGTGATTCGCACGAAGGCGTTCAGAAAAAGGTTATTCAGTGTCTTATTTGTCTTATTCTGATGATTTTTGTAGGCCAAGAACGCGCTTTTGACTATGAATGCATCTCTTTTGGATGACAACGCTGGGGCGAAGAAGAAGGCAGCCGTGAATGGAGATGCCGCGTTATCGGAGTTTCTACTGAATCATTTCCTCGGAATCTTATCGTTCGTGAACCAGAGCTTGACCGATCAAACTGGTCGTGTGAGTGTTGGCGAGAAAGTCAAGATTGTAAATGGGCTGGTCGAATTGATGAAATTGGTGGGAAATCGTATTACATCGCTCATTCCTCAGGTATGAGTGTAAACGCTTCTTCTTGATCTGATTTATAACATCCAAATTGAACCAGATTATGACGACTCTACAAACTGCTTTAGCTATTGATAGTATTCGCAATGTTGCATTGAATGGGTGGGAAGTCTTTGTCGGAATCTTGGGACCTCGTCAGATTGGTCCAATCTTAAATCAAGTGGTTGGAATTCTGATGAAAGGATGGAGTGGTTGTTCAGAACTTGAGTCGGTCCATATCATCAAAATCATAGAGGCTATCTTGGTGAGGCATTCAGAAGTCCTGAAAGTTTACTTCAACGATTTGTGCGAGTTTCCTCGTCAGAAGGAATTCAATGTTATCAATGCTGTTGTTGACCCTCATCGGAAGAACGAAGTCCTTGACAAGATGAAACGATTGCTGAAAGCCGTCTCGCATGATAATTCTGTCGTTGTTGAATCGGCGTTGTTTGAGCTGAAACTCCTATTGAGGAAAGAACAAGCATATTTGCTTACCGAGATTCTCTCCGAATCAGGAAACGATGTTATTGGTGAAGCCGTATCAGTGCTTCTTGAAACTTTGAAAAAGTACAACGGGACAAGAGTTGACTTGCAACTAGCGTGTTGCGAGAGCCTTGGTGTTTTGGGTGCACCAGATCCAGCGCGATTACATGTCACTATCAACAGCAGTATGGATATCTCTCTGGAGTCTTTTGAAGCGAAAGACACGACAGATGTGTTTGTCTGCAAGTTTATTGAGAAGCAACTTGCTCCTGCCTTTCGTTCAGCCACAAACCCTCAGTCTCAAGCCCATTTGGCGTTTGCCATTCAAGAACTATTGCAGTTTTGTGGCTTCACAGTGGAGTTCCAGAACTTAGGTTCTCGAAGTGATGCAGCTCTTCCAACTGGTTCAAGTGCCCGAATGGTTACGATGTGGCAGAACTTTCCCCGCGCTGTTTTGGACGTAATTCGCCCTCTGCTTTCAACAAAATATTCTATTGAAGCCAAATCTGTTCGACAACTCGCAAGTCCAATATATCAGCACACGTCGGGTTTCAAAGACTGGTTGCAATTTTGGGTAGTTGACCTGATGAATAAGGCAACTGGCAAATATGCCAACCGCATATTCTCTGTGTGTACCAAAGTGGTCGAGAGTGAAAATATTGGAATCGGGCTCTATCTTTTGCCCCGGCTTGTTTTGAACGTTTTAACGGGAGGATCGACAACTCACGGAAAGGAGCTCCTCGCTGAGTTTACTGCAGTTCTCAACGATGTGGTGGGACCAACAGGAGGAGACAATATGGAAAAACAGCAACTTAGTTCACAGGTAATCTTTACAATTCAAAAACTAACGTTGTCTGACTGTGTAATCCTAGACCATCTTTCAATTGATTGACCATCTTACAGTTTGGATTCGTTCCAGACGACGCGATATTGGAAAGAGCAGAGCTCAACAACGAAAGTCTACTGGAAAGCATGTTCTTGATGATGAAGAAGATCGGGATGCGGTTAGACAGCGTGTAGCCTCATTTCTTGCAGGAATTCCAACAGTTCTGATGGCTGAAGCTTCATATCGATGCAAGTCGTACGCAAGAGCCTTGTTACATTATGAACAACATGTTCGTAGTGAAAGAAAGATCAAGTCTGAAGCTGAAATGCAGCCAGCGTATGGATTCCTTCAAACAATATACTCTCACTTAGAGGAACCAGATGGTATTGACGGAATATCGACATTGTTTTTAAACCCCACATTGGAGCAGCAAATTCTTGAGCATGAATCAGCTGGAAGGTGGACAAGTGCCCAAACGTGTTACGAGATTTGCTTGCAAAACAATCCAGACGAATTGAAGCTTCACACGGGACTAATCAATTGCTTGAAGAACCTTGGTCATTTGAGTAAGTTGTATCACTGTTTAGCTTGTTTCCTAACCTTTTTCAGGCACGATGCTGACTCATATTAGTGGAATAGCATCAATTCATCCTTCGTGGTCAGCCCACTTGAATTCTTATAGTATTGAAGGAGCTTGGAGATTAGGGTCTTGGGATGTACTTGACCATGTTCTCACAAAACCACATTTACCAAGTTTTGAAACTGATGTTGGAAAGATTTTGTCTTTGGCTAAACAGTTGCGCTACCAGGACTTCAAAAGCACTCTAAGAAAAACTCGAGAGATGTTGATTGCTCCTTTGGCGGCAGCTAGTATGGAGAGTTACTCAAGAGCTTATGATTGTGTTGTGAAACTAAATATGCTGCATGAAACCGAAGCCGCATGCCAACATCTATGGTCTGAAGAACAACTCGAATCCAATGGACCCAACGAAATAGTGCTGGCGGATACGATAATGAAGTCGTTGGACGCACGTCTGAAAATCACGATGCCGTCCTTGAAAGTCCGTGAACCAATTCTAAACCTGCGGCGAATTCTGATTAGTGATCTTGGGTATTGAATATTGTTTCAAATTATTGTGTCTAAAGTCACGGAACAGTGCTGCTAATTCTCAAGCATCTGCAAAACTTGAATGTGGCAGAATATGGTTACAAACAGCCAAAGCTTTGCGTGCAGCGGGCCATTACCAGCCTGCGTATAGCGCAATTGTTCATGCAACCGAACTTCAAACTCCAAATGCTCTCTTGCAAAAAGCAAAATGGCTCACAGAAACTAGCCAACCTCACAAAGCAATTTTAGAGCTGAGAACGCTTATTGACCGTCATTACTCTAATTCTGGAAGTCCAATTCAAGATTCAATGAAGTTGCTCAAAGCAAAGGTTGAAGCGTTGCTTTTATTTTCGATGAGGCTAACTTGCAAATAGACTCTCCTTATGTATGCAAGACGAATGGACGAAACAAATACAGGAACTTCGGAGGTTATGTTTAACGCTGTAACTGTGGCCGATCCAAAGTATGACCGTTCTTTCAATGTGTCTGTACTAATTGACAACGAAACAGGTGGGAGAAAGGATTTTTCTACTTGGGTCGATACCACAACAAGTTGTTGGATCGTGAACCCACAAATCAAGCGAAGGCGAACACGGCTAGTCAGTCGAAGTCTTCAATTATACAACCTCTTGAAAAAATCAATCAAGACGTTAACGGCATTTTTAGAGTGTGCAGAAATTACTTGTTAGCGTTACAGTATGGTACTCGTTACATCTACCAAACTCTGCCAAGGTTGTTAACGTTGTGGATGGGGCTCGGGGACTTGCTTGTGAAGAAGCCAGATCAAGAGTTTGTACATTGTTTTATCAATTTGCTATTTATGCTGGATTCATTATAGACTGGGCAAAAAACATTTCGAGCGAATAACAAAGGAGTTACGGAAACTGATCGAAGAGATGCCAGCCTACATCTTTCTGCCTGCTGTTCCTCAGTTGATTTCTCGCATTCTTCATAGCAATAAGAGTGTCCTACAAATGCTTGAGCTTATTTTGGCAACTGTACTCGCATCGTACCCTCAACAAACCCTCTGGAGCTTACTGGGTGTACGAAAGAGTAAGTATAAAAACAGATCGGATCGATGCGAATCCATATTGACCAAAGTGCAGGTATTTTTGTGCATCACTTGTTGCGTTAATTGACACATTTTAGGCGGACCCTGTGTTCAGACAAGCAAACCTCAACAAATCAAATAACTTTATCAAGGTATTGGACAATTACATCATATTCTAAAAGATAACCATTTGATTCCAGGAAGGGGTGTCTCTTTGTGAAGAGTTGCTGAATCTGTGTAACTATCCAATCAACAGCAAGGAAACTATTCTCACGATGAACCGTGACTTCCCAATTCTGAAACGGATGTCGAACTTGAACATGATCCTTCCCATCCAAAAAACTCTCACTGTAACTCTCCCTTCTGATGGAAGTGTTTCTAAATCTAATCATTTGCCGTTTCCATTTGATGCCCCTACAATCAAAGGTTTGGTTACACTATTGTGTTTCCTTGATTTCTAACTTTCGTATTTAGAATTCCATAATGAGATCGAAGTGATGAATTCTTTGCAAAAGCCTCGCAAAATAACCATTCTTGGTAGCAACGGGCGAGATTATATTTTCTTGTTAAAACCAAAGGACGACCTTCGAAAAGATGCTCGATTGATGGAATTTAATGGTTTGATCAACAAGCTGCTGAAGAAGGATCCAGAAGCAAGACGCCGCAACTTGCGAGTTCGAACATATGCTGTTGTACCATTAAACGAAGAGTGTGGAATCATTGAATGGGTGGATAATACTTGTGGTTTCCGAAATATAGTTGCAAAGTCTTACAAAGCCAAAGGAGTACACGTTGCAGTATGAACTGATTAATGTTTACTGCCATTTATTAACAGCTTCTTAGCCTCAGGAAATTAAGGAGCTTCTTGAACGCCGACCTGGAGGAACTGACAGTGCGACAATCTTTACACAACAAGTACTTCCACGGTGAGTTGTTCTTCATCACCGTAAATAATCTTATGAAAAATATAGGTTTGCTCCTGTTTTTCATGAATGGTTCCTGGAAACCTTTCCAGAACCTACAAAGTGGTTCGCAAGTCGCCTATCTTATTCTGGTACTGTGGCCGTTATGTCGATGGTGGGCTATGTTGTTGGGTATGTTCACATTCATTTCACTTCACTGCTGAATATTTTCTCAGCCTTGGAGACCGACATGGCGAAAATATTTTATTCGACGAGCTTAGCGGAGATTGTGTCCATGTTGACTTGAACTGCTTATTTGAAAAGGTAACGTAGAACTGCCTTTCTTTCCCAATAATGCTGAGTTGTTACAGGGAACAACGTTCGAAAAACCGGAAAGAGTTCCATTCAGGTTGACACATAATATGGTTGATGCTTTTGGAGTCACTGGAACAGAAGGTTGATAATTTTTCTCTTCTGATCAGATATTGATGGTGCTTTAAAGGTGTTTTCAGGAAGGCTTGTGAAACATCACTTCACGTCCTTAGAGCCAATCGCGAATCATTGCTTGCTGTTTTGGAAACCTTCATTCATGATCCCCTCTGTGAATGGAACAAACAACGCGCATCAACTGGTGTACAAAGACTTGGTGGTGCCGCAGCAAAAGAATTACAAAGAGAGGCAGAAAACGAAGAAGCTGTCAAACATCTGACGAAAATTGAGACCAAATTGAAGGGTATTCCCAAGCAAGGTCTCGTTCCTTTAAGCATCGAAGGTCAAGTTCAAGAATTAATTGCAGAGGCAACGTCGCCTCAGAACTTGAGCGTTATGTACATTGGTTGGTGGCACCATTTCATTCATACTTTCTAACAATTAAAACCACAGGATGGGCACCATTTTTGTAGATTGTATATGCCGAAGTACGTTTTTCTTCATTTTATATTATTGCATTTGAAAAAAAGATTCGACAATTACACCATGGACATTCCCATCACACAACTACCACCCCTTCCCGTCGCAGCCGATCCGCCGCACGAAATGTGTGAAACAGTTGATCAAAATACTGGGATGTATAACAAACGCGTGTTAATGGTAGCAAAAAAGATGCCCCCTGACTACTTGGGCGAAGGTAAGGTATTGTATTTTATAAACATACGCACTAATGACAAAAAGAACCTGAATTTACGCAACCAACAAAGCGACCAATTCCTTTATCCCTTGTGACTGCCAAAACTGTACCTTTCCAACATATGATTCGACTTCGGCTAATATTCCTTGCGTTATAGAAAGGCCCGAAGAAGCAAAAGGATGGAAAAATTATAGGTTATACTTTGTTGGGGGACGCTGACGATTTCGAAGAGATGGAGGAGCAATTAGGCGAGAAAACTTCTGATGTTGTTCCCCAACAAGCAGCTGTTGTCGAACCTCAAGTAATTACTCTTGTGTCATGCGAAAGTTATTTATTTATAACAGCAGGATGAGAACCTTGAAGCAGAGCGCGAGGAGGAAAAAATTCAAGAACAGCAGAGGCTTGCACATGAAAAAACTGTGCAAGAACGTAAAAGATGGTTGAATCGCCTTTATATTTTCCAAAAATACCGGTACACGATAATGTCTTTGCATTTTGCGTTTCATCTGAAACCAGATTATTCCAGGGAAGTTCGCGAAGAACATGCCTTACGAAACTGGAAACGCCATAGTATTCAATGGAACCGAGTTCAGCGGTCGTTAGCTAAGAAATCCAACAAGGTAGATTGTTTCTGTTTGAGCTTATTTATTATTTACATTATAAGCGCTAAAGGATCGAGCGGACTTACTTATGGCTCGCTTAGGGGAACATCGAGAACGTATTGAGGAAAGAGATCTGATATTTGAAGCATTTCAGTTATTGGAGGATCGAAAAGTAAACTTTTGGTCGAAGGGCCTTAGAATCGGAAATGATTTACTTGGTTTAATAGTCACGCCACCAAAAGGAGGAGTTCGAAGGTGAATGGGTTCGTTCATTAATTGGTGCTGAATGTCTGCGATTAGAATTGAGAGACTTGTGACAAAGGAAGCAAAACAGTTCAGTTACCCGACCGCGACGCAGACAAAACATACTAACGATTAAACAGCTACAAAGTGCCATCCAACCCAAATTCATATCGTGAATTGAGAAAGCAAGAGTTGAATCATGTTATCGCGAAGTTGGATCCATTTTTCAAGGTAACGAAAACTGATTCTATGCATGTGGAATTGAGGTTTTATCTAGGATGGTGTTGGTGGCTACTTGGAAGTCGTTGGAACGTCTCTTGATACAAAACAAATGAAACAACTGACGGAAGCCTATTGCGAAAAACTGGATGAAAGATCAAAGAAAGTAAATGCAGCCACGGCTTCTATTCAAGAGAGCGTTCCTGATAGGGCATCTGGTGTAAAGCAGCCTTTTAATCCAACAGCCTCACAAAAGCTTGGTTTCAAAAGCAATGCAGAAGCAATCAGCACCATTCCAAATCTTCCAACCGACATGACTTCCGACTTAGTATTTGTGGCTACGCATATGACTTTTGAAGTTTTGCTGAATGAAGTGTCAAGATCTGTGTTGAGTGTTTACAATCAGTCTACAACGTCTTATCATTTCGAATGGAGACAAATGAAAAAAGAGAACCCATTAAATGTATGATTTTACGAAAAATTATAACTAATGAAGTCATTCTTGTAGGTGAAGGCAATGCATGATAACGTTCAACGCTTCTATTTTTACCATAAGAAAGGTGTTATTTTACCAGGAACTGCCTTTGATTTTCCCATAATTTTTAAATCTGGTTCACCTGGGGTATGTCTTAAATTCTGGGATTGTAACTGATGAACAAAAACAGGTATTTACAGAAATTTGGGAGCTGGTTACGAATCCGGGCGTGGCTGCAGACGTTCCAACAACGATAACTCTTCAGGTAGATTTCGGAAGGGATTGAATTTACGTTTGGTAACAATTTGAAGGGCTTTGCATTAGAGGAAGATACAAATGAAAGCAAACGAACCAAGATAGAAGCTTTACTTGACCGCAGAAGGTGAGAATATATTCAGATAAACGAAGCTAAAACTCTAATTTAGAGCAACAACCGCGGCAACTGAAGTCATTGACGACATTTTACAAAATATGAAACCCAGAAATGCAACTCCTAACGTACTGGAAAAACGAAAGCTCCTGTTAACAAATGACGAACAGCTGTTTACTATTCTTAATGCCGATTTATATGTTGGTATCATTTGGGCAGGCATATCAACCGCTAAATTATCCCACAGGTAAAATACTTTCCAAAGCTATTCGAACGATTTGAATTGCTTGCGAGCGAAACTCGAAATATCTTGGGTCTACAATCAGCATTGTGGGATAGATCCATTCACAGCATATATGATGTAAATACTGTCATTTCGTAACGAGCAACTCACAAAACACCTGCAGAACATATCGCAAATTGATTCAATAGAGAGACGCTCACAACAACTATTTAAGCTGAACGAGCTGGTTAAACTTTCCACAACAGCCACATCAAAGTCCACCTTTTCTCCTTTATATGTCGTTGGATACGATGCCTTTGTAGATCTCGCAGATAAGATCTCTGAGTGTTCAGAGTCTCTTCGCAAACATATGGGTCTTCCTCTGGCTGTAATTACATCAATTGTTTGAAATGTTCTAAATTTCTATGCAACAGAGACCAGCAGCGCAATTTGAGAGAGCTGAAGAGGAAGAAGGTATGGTACTGCAACTGACGGATACTAGTAACAGACATTTGGTTTAGATCAAACCGCAGACAGAAAACCAACCCCACCAGTTGTAGAAGCGAAAAAAGGAGGCGCTGTGAGGAGTTAATTTTCTAATTCTTTCTAAAGTATTATTTACTACTTAGCCCGCAAAAGACGCGAAAGGAAAAGCCGCTCCTCCTCCAGCAAAAGGTGCACCCCCCGCAAAAGGAGCCAAAAAAGGGGATGCACCACCAGCAGGTCAGCAATCTCAATTAATATTAAAAGTAGACTAATTTAAAGACAGATGATGCTTCAAACAGACCACAGTTGGCAAAAATCATCCGACGCCAACCAAAGGTAATGTTCACATATTGACTTTAAAATTGTAACCCGCCAAATAGCCCGACTCTTCTCGCACTTGGACACGTGAGAGGAGACTCCTCGAGGTTCAATACAGGTCTCAGTTCAAAACGGAAGTTTCACAATTTGTGCACCAAGCTATCGACCGAATGTTCCATTTGTTTGAGGACATATCCACATACAAGGTCGAAGCACCTGTTGGATCTCAAAACGAGATTCAAGCAGCTGTTGAAGTGGCAAAAGGTGTGGCCCAGCAATTAGTGGCCGCAAAAGCTGCGGCTGATGCAATCCAAGCTCAAATTGCCAGCGAAAATGAGGCCAATGCACGGAAAGCAGCAGAACTTGAAGAAAAAATGAGGAAGATTGTTCCTACTGTCGCTGTCGCTGTCGTTGAAGAAAAAGAGAAAGACAAGGTTGTGCCCCTTCCTCCAGCTCCTGAAGTGAAAGGGAAAAAGGGCGCAGATGCGAAAAGAAAAGTGTCGTCTGGAGGAAAAGAACGAAAATAAACCATTAATTATTTATTTGAATAAATTCCGAATTTTGCTTCCGACAGTGACTTTTCTACCGGCGGCAGCACTGTCGCCACTCCGTTCAGAAGTTCCTGATACATCCACAGATGATGAAACAGACGGCGCTGTTATTCCCGTTACTCCAAAGTAGGGAGGAATCATATTGCTCTCTCCCAGCGGTCGCCGCGATAGAAAGGCGGTTGAAGGTGATCGCCGAAGCGCGGCCGAGCGAAATTCGTCAGATTTATGCCCTAAGTTTATTTAGAGATGAGCATATAATAGAGAGCGAACAGTACCTGATGAATCAATGGTTGGAAGGTCCAATTTGGAAATTTCTTCACCAAAATTCTTGAAGAACATTGATATCAAGCTGTCGTGCAAAGGTCGCATCTGAGCTCCAATTAATTTCCCATGTACTCCCAAGCAAGTGTGAAGCGTTTCAACCTACAGAAAAATAGTTTAGTTAAGTTAAACTGGGTTCAAAGAACACCAACCTGCTTTTCTATTGACCAAACAAGCATTTTTACCAAGTTCGCGTTGTAAGCTACAGAATTTTCACCTAGAAACGCGTTTCTGTACATCGGGATTCCCCCATTAACTGGGGCATCCACAGCACCGTTCAGAGCGAGAGTAAAATTATTAATATTTTGGGGTTCAGCACTTTCTGTCTCTTCAAACTGCTTCAGAAAATGTGCCAATTGACGTGTTTTGCTTCGTACGGCGATAATTGCATTTTCGATGGGTGAGAGATGAATGGTGAACGACTTTACAACTCGACTCCGCTGAGATAAACACGGGAAAGTATCCGCAGTAAGAAAAAGCGTTTTTTCAATCCACAAATCGGTCAAGTCTTTGATAGGGTCCATCATACTACTGGCATTAGAGGGTCCAGAATCATCATTCGATACAGAAGCTGCGCGACGAAACGGCCTTGAATATGAAAATGAATTGATTTCGTTACTGGAATAATATGAGCGAACTGGTGCAGGTATAGAGTCCAACAGGATATTGGCCTTAGATATTAGACTGTCCAAATCAGGATCCAAATCTGGCTCTATTAGATACTTGATATCGCTATTTGACGTATTTTCTGACGTCAATGCGGCACTCTTTCGTTGAGAATTTCCAGACAGGCTAATTAAAGCACTTTCTCCTTCATGAACAGATTCTGGTATATCACTGTTGCGTATACTTGTGCTTGCGCCCACTTCCGATAATCTCTCTGATTCGTACTCCCAGTTGTACCACGCAAAGTTGATATCGCCATCTGCCCACCGTTGTCGGTCAATTTCAGGATTCACCGAAGTAATTTGAATCCAGCTGCCAGTACCATGGACGATTTCATCTGAAGGTGGTGCGTTGGATTTCAACAACTGAGACCCAACAAACTTGTTCAATATACTCTCGCAAAAAGATGCAAGCTTTTCCCATTCGCCACCCCTTTTAACATTAATTTAGACATAAAATATGTGAAAGTTAAACTAACTTATAGATAAACTGTTTCCCTTGCAAATAGTTTGGATGTCCCTTTCCATAGAAACCAACACGGTAATAAGTGGGAAAGTATCGTTCCTTGGTCATGATATTCTCAATCAAGTCTGCTTGCTTGCGCAGAATAAGTGCATAGTTACTGTAGTTAAACCATTTCTTTTCATATTGTGATCCCAGCTCCGTATACAATACGATAGCACGTTCCCAGTTATTAGTTGATTCCAATCCATTAAGGCACGCCAACCAAATCTATTTTATCTTAGAGAAATCGAAAAATTAAATTCACAAACCTGCTCCTTTCGTTCAAAAGCAGAACTAGCAACTGGAAATCCATACTGTGGTAAGGGTTCCAATTGTTCGTCATGAGACCATGGAAGCAAGTCTCCATGCAATTTTAGAGCAAGCACAGATTCAGCAGTATTACCCAATGAGGAATGTAAGTCAGAGAGTGTGTGGATATATCGAACATAGAGTCCTCTGTTTAATAAAGAATCTGTTTAATCCGACATCACTGGAAGTTTTCTATACCTTCGACCAGTGTCTCTGAAAAAGTGCATCAGCTTGAGGGTCATCCAAATCTTTTCGTCATTATATCTTGAGTCTGAAGGAATGTCACGTAAAGTTATACAAATGTCCATCAATGTGTCCACGCTTTTCAAAAATCGAGCCCCAGCAGTAGCGAAAGTTCCAATTGATACTACATTTGTATTGATCGAGGCGGCGCGAGAGTTACTTTGTCCGCGCGTAGAGTCATCTTCAACTTTTAAGGAAACGGTAACAGCAGAAGACGCGGCTGCTTCGGTAAAGTACTTCCCCATGGCATCCACAAAGAAATGTCGGAAAACTTGATCACCTTTGCCCTCAACCATGATCAAACCTTCCAACCGATCTAAACATTCTGCTTCCAAAGAATTAAAGTCGCCCTTCGATTTGCATTCATGCTCAATAATGCTGCCATAAATTAGAATTTTTCAGTCCACGACAGGCACAAAAGTTAACACACAAACCTAAATAAGAGCTCAATCGCGGCATACTTGAGTTTAGAATGTGGACTCATTGTCAACTCTAAGAAGGGTCCAAACAAGCTTCGAATGAACGAAATGCTCGATCGGTCCACTTTTTCAGCCATAATAACCTCCTTCCAAGCAAACCGAAACAGTTCTCCGGCTTCTCCTCGAACGTCTGCGTCTAATCGATGGGCCAACCTTGCCAACTGAGGTCGGAAATATTCCGTGGCAATGGCTCGCGAGTTGAGCAATTGTAGAAGAATACTGAAGTAGTCTAACAGGAAAAGTTGTGTTTGTGCACTTACGGCTCCTTCCAGCAGCGGAGACTGAGCCTGCTGGAGAGCTCTTAAATGCTCATTTACAACACGCATCACTTTGATGACTACTTTACAGATAACCATATTTGCACTGGCCCAATTTTCAGGGAATGCATCTCCCCTCAAAAGACTCTGCATCACTTGATATAATCCACCAATGCCAGACACTTTTGATCCTGCACTGTATGTTTCAATATCAATCTTCAAAACACCTAAGAGATCGTTTTGAGGAAGAAAATTGACAAACGAGACAATGACAGCGCTTAATTCGGCAAGCTCGGTTCGAAATGGAGCTTGTAAGAAGTTGGCTCCTGTCAAAGGCGCAGCACTTGGTGCTGAAACACGATCAAAGTTGGCACCTTTCACCAACTTGATGAGGGATCCATATAACCGAATCAAATGGTCAAGCAAAGGTGCAACTTCGTTCACGCATGAAGTCAGGAGCTCATTTCGAGAACCCAAATCAACCGATTTTGAGCCAGACTTCCCAATATCCTTTTCCAGTCGATCGCCTATCTTATGAAGCTTTTCAATCAACTCTGCAATGACGCTTAGGGAGAGCCGAAATGTTGCAATTTTTGATGAATCCAAATCACGGAAGAGGTCAGCAGAGATGTAGTCTAGAATCCAACGTTTCGTAGAGTTCACAAGGGCTAAACGACTCTTGAAATCGTTGAAAATTGGGCTGCGAATTAGAGAATGGATAAAAGCTAACTTGTATGTATTCAGAATCGGCTACAATGGATTATTAGTTTTCATAACTCCGACGAAAACGATAAATACCTTGTCAACATTCACACTGTCAACCAGACAAATCAACTTCGGCATTAAATCCACAACGCCAAAAACTCTCTCCAGGTAAGGAACTAGCTCCATAAAATTCGTCAGAACCAGAACTTGGGTTTCTGTGGCGCCGACTGAAGGCAATCGAAGAAACTCGCAAAGCTTGTCAACCATTTCACTGATCGAGTCACTCAAATTTAATTTCCTATCGCCATCAGTCACTCCTTTGCCTAGTTTCTGATCCATCAGCCCACTTCGAACGACCAACTGAATCCATATACCCCACACTTTAACGCTACTCCCCAACAATTTCAAATCTCCTGTACCAGTAGTCTTATATGCCTGATTCAGGATAACCATGAAAGTTGCCAAAATGCCTCTCCAGCATCCTGTGCTCCGCAAAAACTTGTCAACATATGTTTCTAGAGCCACCTCATACCCACTGAATCGATCTTCATTCAGCACGCCAAAAACATGCACAAGCGCCAAAAATACAGTGTTTTCTTGATCACTCTGGGTATCAAGCACTTCAATTAGTGCGTCCAAAATGCCGTGCAAAAACTTTACAACTTCGATCGCGGGAACAGTGTTTACAAAGTCACTTATTAGAGCCGAGACGGGAACACGGAAGTAAGTTATTGATTGACGCCAGTGGAGGAGGTTAAGAATTCCAGTGCTTTGGGTCATAAGAGTGCTACAAAGCTGCGTTCTAATAGTCACCTTATCTCGCAGCAAAAGGTTTTGTTGTTGCTGTAGAGTTGCTGTAGAAGGTGGGACGAGAATATGACTCCCTGGAGCCATTCCGAGGGATGTACCATCCCTCACACCCAGCCATTTCAAATACTCTCCACTCTGGACAACGAGTTTATCATACTTGTACAAATTGAGGGTATGTTGTTGATCGAGTACTACGGTGGAGTCTTGCCTTATGAACGGCAAAAACCCGAACGCAAACAAGCCCTTCTCACCACCACCACTTCCGGCAGCTAGCCCTCCAGCCCCATCCATTGCACTGGTGTTACATTGTCGAAATAATAATATTAGATGTGCATCCTCCAACGTTTGTGGGTCCAAATCAACGCGGACAGTTTCATTCCATACCGGGGAATTCACATGGTGGTATACTATTGATTCGAAGCTAGTCTCCATACGGGCAAAACCACGTGATAAACAGCTTTCAATAACTCCTCCATCCGAGGTACGAACTTGGATAATGCATTGAACATTCCGCTGCGAAAAAGTTGGTCCTTTGACAACAAAGTCCCCTGCCTGAAGGGTCACATATATACTATTTCGAGAGTCGTTTGGGTGAATGCGATCGGAAAATCCGAGTCTAGGGGTGCTCCCAACTTTCACAAGAGACACAGGCACTGGTTCTGTGATACTGCAGGTATGAGCACTCAGATTTAAGACGACCTTGATGTTCTCTTGACTTGTTGTTTCACCAGGTTGATGTTTCAGGATTTGGTCAGGAAGAGCTGAGAATGCAGCTTCTGAGTTGGGGGTGAAAAGTTGGATTGTATGTTCGACCCCTTCCATTAAACTCTTTTCTCCAATCGATGTTACAGGTGGTGCAATGATAGCATCTGAATCTGCTGCGACTTGAGCTACTGCAACACTACTCTCCAATACAGCATTTGTATCAGCAAATCCATGCTTCTTGGCTTTGTTCCATGAATCGGTCAACTCCAAAACCCCCACTGCAAATGGCCTTCGAAGTCCAGACGATAGTGGAATAGATGAACTATCATTTTTTGAAGCAGCTCGCAAGCTTTCCAAAGACATGCTGCCACGCTTTCGAAGTGATGGTCGACTGAATAGAGATTCGCTACCGCGACGACTTCCCGCTGGACTGTTACTTCCACTATTTCCACCAGCTAAACTCAATCGCAAACTTGAATTACTTGCATTTCTTCGCAAAAATGTTTCAAGGGATGATGATGGTGGGGTTCCAGACTCAGAACCACTTCGACTGACTTTGACGATTTTCACTACAAGGCAGAGAGCTCCAGATGATATATCAGCAGCTTTGGTGTCATTTGTACTCCCAGAAACAGCAGTCGATTCCGGATCGCTCACTTCGCAGAAGACAGTCTTAAGCCGCAGGCGTCCATCCAAGTCGGCACTCACGGGCATACCAGTATAATCAATTCGAACTACAAAATCTTCGCTAACAGTAGTCTGAGTTCGTTTGTTGTAGATTGAAAACACAAGCTCTGCATATTCTCCAGGTAGACAAATTTGGGCAAAACATGCTGAGAGTTCAAAATGAAGATAATACGTTTGAAATTGAGAGTTTCGTTTTCGCGTTGTGGGAATCAAAGTGAGAAGGGTATCTTTGGAAGAAGTATCAGATGGAATAATCGACAGAGGAGAGAGAGACAAGGTGAGACGGTCAGAAGTAGCTATCCTGTCATAGAGCTTTGCATACACTGATAGAGATTTGTCGCAAAGCCTCAAGCGTTCATAAGTTTCGAAGTGAGTTTTGAATAGCTTCACGGCATTGTTTCGTTCGCCCAATAAATATCCACGGGTACGATGCCTCGCAATAGAGTCGAGGCCTTGTAGGTGGTTTCCAAGGTCAGCTGTGTCAACCAATTGCGACCTGAGTCTAATCATTCGTTCTTTTGAGAGAGCCGAAGCCAGCAGCTATATGAATGCGTAAATTAGGGGCATTCGCAGCCAGTAACGCCACATACCTGTTGGCGGCCTGCATACAATCGCAGCGACAAAGCCTGGACGGCCGAGTACAACGCGTAGTCCTGGGCCACGAGGTGTTTCTTGAGCAACGCGGCCCACTCGACGAGCACAGCCGCGAGATCAGCGACAAGCGGTTCAGCGGCTCCGACGGCAACAACAGTCACGAGGGCAGCGGAATGCGGTGGCGGTGGAATGCGACGGGAGCCATCTGAAACTCCGACGTTCGAGTTTGTGTTCGAGTTTGAGTTCGAGTTTGTGTTCACTCCACCTCCAATCGCAGTTCCGTCGCCGCCCCCGTCCCCGCCTTTGAGTAGCGTCACATGCGCTGCCGGAAACACGCCAAGTTGGAAGGCACGGTCGGCAAGCTAAAAGCAGAAGGGTTGCACAAGGAAAGTGGCGTCAGCTTCGACTTGTTGTTGCATCTGAGATCATGCTACTCACCGGCTGCGCATCCGCTGATCCAAATACATAGCCTCTGAACCAGTTGCTTCCACTGCGTTCCACAGCCACCACAACTGTTCATGTAATGTTCAGCCAAACAAAGTACATTTACCAACGAAGTTACCATCTCCCACGGACAACGACACGAATCCATTCCGTTCTGCATCGTATGGGATAATGCATACTCCAGTTTCCTCCGCAGGCAGAGGTGTCCAAGCATCCATCCTTTTGCAGAACTTTCAAACAAAAGACAGACCAAGAAACGCGCCAAATGAGTGATGATGAGGAAGCTCTGCAACAGCAAATCAAGGCACTAGAGCGTAAACTTGAAAAGAAAAGACTTCAGGAAAGACTCGCAGCATTGGAAAGGGAGCTGGAAAGCGAGGAAGCTCCGGCTCCCACTCGTTCCTTGTCCAACCCTTCTATGGCTGCAGCTATGACAACGGATAACAACAGATCAAATCAATCTTCAGTCGCAGACCAAGCTCTTGAAAGGAAGCGGAAACGAATGCGTACGTTTATGGTTGTCTCACTTGTAACTCATCATCAAACAGAGGAAGAGGCCGATGGGTCAAGTCGAATTCGATATGCATCTGCAGCTGCGTCGTCTGTGTTGGCTATGGCTCATCCGCCAAAGCAATCCAAGGAGAAGCTATCAAATACCACTTCTCAGCCCCCTTTATCAACCTCGTCCTCTTCCTCAGTCGCGTTTATACCTGCATCTTCACTTCCCTTGTCTATTGCTATTGCAAAGAGGCAAAAGTGGGAAGATGAGCCTGTACCCGTTTCAGCTTTTGATGACAACGACCCACTCGCTTACCTCCACCGCTTAAAGCAACATCAACAAGCATTAGGCTCTATTGATGATGCTGTGGCGCGGACATCCAACTTTAGAGATCGTGCTTCATCGTTAGGTGGGCTGAAGCAATGTCCGAAACTTGTTCTAACTCCTAATTTGCAGGCCCACACCAACAAACTAGCACGCCACGATACAGTACGCATGATCCAACCATCGAATGTTTCTCGGGACTGCGTCTCAAGTTGAGCTGTCTCCATTTCTTGTTACCAAGTACTCACATACTGAATAGAAACCGTCTTGTTTCCAACCAATCCTTCGAAACTCTCCTCACGTCACGTCTGTACATTCCCCTTCCAAATTTGACCTCTTCTTTGACGGACGCAGACATTCAAGGGGACTGGGTAACGGTTGCCGTGGTTCTCTCAAAGTCCGCACCACGTATGTCCCAAAACCAGCAACATTACGTCGTGATGCGTCTAGGCGACTTGAAAAGCAATACGACAGTTAATGCTTTTTTATTTGGGCGTGTGTTTGAAAAGTGGGGAGTTTCGACGGAAAAGGGTGGAATTGGTGCAGGCGAGGTGATTGGGGTTTTGAATCCAAAGATTCTACCCGTTACGGAGGTTTGTGGAAAGAAAATTTACTAAATTATTAACACTCCAGCGACTTTAGAAATCTAGTGTAATGGGAATCGATATTGATGATGCGGGCAAGCTTTTGCACTTGGGAACTTCAATGGACAGTGTTCAGTGTAAATTCACGTCCAAAGGGAATGACCCCAAGCCGTGTTTCACACTGATTGATGGGTAACACTGCTTCTCCGGAATATGTGGAATGATGACACAGTTAACACAGACGGAAAGGAAAGTTTTGCAGCTATCACATGGAAATGATGTTCAAAAAGTCGAAACACTCGCGTTCTGAATTCACTTCAGGGTGAGGAGATAAGCTTCCTTCAATTTTGGGTTACTGACTATTGAAGCAGAACAGGAAGCACAAGAATTGGTTCCCCTACGAAACCTAAACTCGCCCCCGCTCAAAGAGATCAAGGAACATACTTGTGGACGGATGGAATTCAAGTAAGTACGAACGGTAGCGATGGCCGTGGAGTAAATCTGCTGGCCCCAACGGAGGGAGGAGTCAAAGGTGTTCAACCATTAACCAAAGAATTGTAAGCCAGAGTTTACCTCCTTTGTTTTCGTTTAAATTCATTATCTATTACAGGGAGGAAAAAATCAAGTCAGGGGGGACTAGGGGAGACAAGTATTTGAGAGCTTTGAGGAATTTGGAAGCCAGTTGAGTGCTATAACAGTTAGTGCAGTCACTTTATTGAAGTAACTACTGCAGAAAAGCAGAACGTATCAAATGTATTCAGCAAAGATGCCCTTCAACGACTTGGCTTTGATCCAACAACTGGTAAAGATGTAGTTGCGGGTGGAAATGGAGGTAGTAGCGGTGGATCTTCGCCTGTAAAGCAAATTGCCAAACCTATTCCTTCCAAGAAATCTGTTGTTGTTGCCAAGCCTGTCCCAAGCCTTCGTGTTGATCAAGAGACCATCAGAGCGTGTATGGAGCAGGGAATTGGAATTCCGAAGGAATGTTTTGGGGCAGAGGAAATTGATATTGAGATTTGAATTATTTATTTTAATATATTGGAAATGGAGTGGGCCAAAGACATTCTCGCTGTCGTGGCCTCACGAACAAGCGTAAGTGGCAGTTACGTGCGACCGACTCCTGAAGCTATGGAGGCTGCACTAAGGGACCTTCCACGAACTTTGCCGTCAGATGGCTTGGGGCTTGAGGCCACGTCAAAGTTGCTGCTCGAACGCATCGCACCTGCTTGTATTGATGCCAAATGCCCCACGTACTTTGGATTTGTCACAGGAGGTGTCACTCCTGCAGCCGCATTAGCTGATATTGTCGTTGGCGTACTTGACCAAAATGTGCAAGTCCACCTCCCAAACGATTCGATCGCCACCACAGTCGAAATCCTTGCATTGGATATGGCTGCCGATTTGATGCACATCGATTCCAGAACAAAGTTCATTGGGAAAACTTGTACAACCGGTGCAACTGCGAGCAACATTCTAGGCTTGGCTTGCGGCAGAGAAGCTGTTGTTTCCAAAATTTTGAAGAAAAGTGGTGAAGAGTATTCTGTTGCTGATGATGGTTTATTCGGAGCTTGCCGTGTCGTTGTTCTGCATGTCCACGGTCATGCATCGATTGCCAAAGCCGCGTCCCTCTTAGGAATTGGTCGCAAGAATTGTATCAATATGGCAACTTCACCTTCGTCGTGTAGTTTTGATCTTGATGAACTCGGCCAGGCCTTGGCGATTTACAGACGCGAGGGAACGGGTGTGATTGTGGTGGCAAGCTACGGAGAAGTGAACACAGGCCGGTTTACATCAAACATTCCTGAATTACGGGCCTTATGTGACTCTTTTGGATGTTGGCTACATATTGATGCTGCATTTGGTTCATTTGCACCAGAATCAACTCACCTTCACTTGGCAGACAGTGTTACGTCAGACGCCCACAAATGGCTAAACGTTCCATATGATTGTGGCTTGTTCTACACCCATTCACTTGATCTTCTTCAACGTGTTTGCACCCCTTCATTTGATCTTTTGGGTGGTGGACCAGCATATCTTGCAGCACCACCATCATCCTTCAACGAAATCAATGCAGCATCTCCACTCACTGTCGGAATTGAAAATTCTCGTCGCTTCCGCGCTTTGCCGTTATATGCAAGTTTGGTTTCGCTGGGAAGAAGTGGATACCAGGATATTTTCACACGCAATATACATTTTGCGCAGCAGATTGCGTGTTGGATTCAAGAGTCAAGAGAGTATGTGCTGCTCAATGGACCGTACAAAGATGTTTCAAATATTGTGTTGTTTGCTGCAGCAAATGAGCAAGAAGGTGGCACAGCAGTAGAATTTCAGGGAAGCGCAGGAAACTCGAAACTGGTTGAAGCAATCAATTCGACACGTAAAATGTATGTCACCGGAACTTCCCGGAACAGTCGACCTGCAGTACGACTTGCTGTAAGCAATTGGCAAACGGGCAGTAAAGAAGGCGAACCTGACACTGACTTCACTATGGTCACTAGTATCCTGAAAGATCTATGTGAGGCACAATCCAAACTTTAATTATTATTTTTTCAGACAATAATTACAAAATTCACACCACACTCTTGCTGTTTTGAATGTTCGTGGAACAACACATTTTCGATTTTGGGTTAGGGTATGAGATGGTATCAAGTTCGACAAGAATATCTTTAAGTTTTTTTTATTGTTTTTTGAATATATCCATTCAGACAATAACAAAAAATCGTGGTTCTTGCAAGAACCTTACACACATTGCAAACACTAATGAAACAAATGTCAGTGTTCCTGAAAAAATACACAATCCCGTGAACCCCAAATGGTCGCGGACAAGGCCAGCAAGTGGACTTCCGGCAAGGTTTCCAATTGCAGAAAAGCTCATAAGAGTTCCAACTAGCGATGGAAGCCGTTTGATGCCAAAAATGTGTCCAACAACCACCGGAAAAAGGGAAATATAACCTCCACAGACGAATCCATTTACAAATGAGAACACAACCAAAAGGCTAAAGCTGTTGCTGAATGGCCACAAAAGTAACATTGATGCTGACGAAAGTCCTGTGCAGAGAATCAACGAATTCAGTCTTCCAATGTATGTGTCAGCACCAATCCCGATCAAAACTCGACCAACAGCCGAAGATCCATTGTAAATTGACACAAGGAGAGCCCCGTCTGATGCGCTCAATCCGGCAACCTCCTTCCCAAATGCTGGGAGATAGTAAACTGGAATAAGATTCGAAAACGTTGCAAAGAAACACGTTCCAAGAAGAAGCAAAAAGCATGGCTCCTTAAATACGATCCAGTCAAATCTTGAATGTTTGGTTGGAGGTAATCGCGTGCGCACCAAGGGTATGATGGTAATGATGCCAACAAATGTGATAATTGCTGTCACTCGCATTGTCCACGCAAATCCAATTGAACCCAATAGTTTTTGAGTGACAAGAGACATTGCTAGGCCTCCCAAACCTGAACCTGACACGGCTATGCCTGTGGGGAAGTTGATTACTACTACATTACAAATCATGAATATCAAACCTGTCGCCAATCCCCGTTTTTTATCAAACCACTGAGAAGGAACGCTAACGGCTGGAAAATACGCAATCGACATTCCAAATCCATACAAAACACCTTGTGTCAACATCAATTGCCAAACTTCAGTGCAAAATGAAGCCAACAACAACCCTCCGGATAGAATACAAGTCCCAACAAATATCATTCTTTGAAATCCGAATCGTTCCGCTAGTTTTCCTGATTCCATGCCGCAACCCACGAGTAACGCCGCCGACACGGATCCAATGAACGAAATCACAGACATTTCACCCATTCCAGCACTCTTGTAATATGCAGCGTAAACGCCAAAGCTGTACAGAACTCCGAGCCCCAGAAAATGAACAACAAAACTAGCTACGACGGCACCCCATGCGACAGCCCCTCCATCTGGTGGTAAACTTTCGTTCATTTCACTTGGATCTTCCACGTCGAGTTGAGGAGCCTTGGTATCCCCTTTCGGTTCTATTCCGGGAGCGGAAACGTCCAAATCTTTCTCCACCAAGTTTCGGGTGCTCTCACAGACATGGACATCATCGGAACTATGTGCTACAAGTGGATTGTTTCCAGGTACAGAGTATGTCGAAGGAAGGAATGTGTCTGTCTCAGTTGCCTGCATTTGAATTTGTTTCAAATTTTTTTTCCTTCCGTGCTCAGTAATATCACTAATGTCAAAAGGTTCTTATGGATTTAATAAAGATTTATTTAGAAACACAGAATTAAGCCTCAATCTCTGGAGGACGAGAAACAATAACTGGCACAGTCAAGTGGTGGATCAAGTAATCCGAAACAGATCCCAACAACGCTTTCTTGAAACCTCCAAGTCCACGCGATCCAATCACCAACATGTCCACCTTCAACTCCGCAACCTTGGCGGAAATTTCATCACGTGGGTCACCTCTCAAGGCAACACCGCGGATGTTGTACTTGTGAGCTGGCAACTTGGCAGCGTAGCTTCGCAATAGTTCGTGACTGGCTTCGCGGTTGGCAGCCTCAAGTGCCTCAGATTCCTTGGTCAAGTCAACGTAAACTGGACCATACACAACTGGCAGGGTTACAGCTGGGCGAACGTTGATGAGAATGATTTGATCGGTCTCTGCACGAATGAGGTTCTTGATTGCCCAATCGAATGCATATTCTGAGTTTTTGCTGGCGTCCAATGCAATTGCAATGAATCGCTCTGGGTTCTTGTGGTCCTCGTGGGGCTGGACAACGTCTTCGTGGATGGCAGTGACTTCGGTGGTGGCAGACATAGTAAACTTGATTTCTGAAGAAGAAGTTGGAAGGATTTGGGTGCACGTTTTGTAGCCCCGCCACACCAATTACAAATAGGTTTTGTCGAAATGACTCACCCCTTTGATTTGATAATCAAAAAAAGAACAATATAGAATAATAGAGTTTATTTATTCAACTCCGCGAAAACGAATTTAGTGGTGGAAAAGACGCAAGGTTGTGTGTGCAAACACAATACCGTGCTTCTCGGCACTTTCAATAACAACCTGATCCATCACAGATCCACTTGGAGCAGCAATGGCCTGAACTCCAGAAGCAGCGGCACGCTCAACATTGTCGCTAAAGGGGAAGAAGGCATCACTCGCAACAACGAGTCCCTTCATTTGTTTCTTCCACTCCTTCTGGTCGTGCTCAGTAAAGTGTGGTGGAACAGTCTCAAAGAGAGCATCCCAGGCAGCCTGGTCAGTGATTTGACGGGTAACGTACAAGTCAATGGCGTTGGATTTGTCAGCACGCTTGACGCTGCTCTTGAACTTGAGAGCAAGAACCTTGGGGTGGTGACGGTACCACCAGTTGTCAGCCTTCTCACCAGCCAAACGAGTACAGTCTAAAGAAGTATGAGGTTAAAACATTGATTTTTTGAAACCACAAACTACTCACGAATTCTGGATTGCTGGCCAGCTCCCAAACCGACAGTCATACCGTTCTTGGCGTAACAGACAGAGTTAGATTGGGTGTACTTCAAGGCAATAGTAGCGACAACCAAGTCTCTCAAGTTGTCCTTGGTCAACTTTCCTCCCTTAGTAACAACATTCTTAAACAAGTCCTCAGTGATAACAGCATCGTTACGACGCTGGGTCATGGTGAGACCGTAAACCTCACGAGACTCCGTAAGAGGTGGCTCGTAGTCGCTGTCCATCTGCAAAACAGTGTACTTTCCACCCTTCTTCTTCTTGAGAACCTCCAAAGCATCCGCGTCGTATCCTGGAGCAATAACACCATCAGAAACCTCACGAGAGATGATTCTGGCAGTGGCCAAGTCACAGTTGTGAGAGAGAGCAATCCAGTCTCCGAATGAACTCATACGGTCAGCTCCACGAGCTCTGGCGTAAGCATTGGCAAGAGGGGTCAAAGGAACTTCCAAGTCGTCAACGCCGAAAATCTTCTTCTCGTCATCAGTCAATGGAGTAGCAACGGCGGCACCAGCTGGGGAAACGTGCTTGAAGGAGGCAGCGGCTGGGAGCTTTGTGGCAATAGCAAGCTCCTTGACGAGACCCCAAGAGTTGAGAGCGTCCAACAAGTTAATGTATCCTGGGGATCCAGCGAGAACCTTGAAAGGCAATTCTCCGCGTGGGTTGAAAACTTGAGCAGGCTTCTGGTGTGGGTTGGCTCCATAACGGAGGACAAGCTGGTGGTCACCCTTACCCTTGTACTGCTCTCTGAAGTATGAAGAGATGGCACGGTCGTATTCAGCAGTCATCTCGAACGCCTTCAAGGCAAACTCCTTGCGGAGCTTGTCACTGACTGAAGCAACTCCATCGGCTTCGTGGTTCTTCTTGAGCTCGGCAAGGAATGCAGCGTAGTCGGATGGGTCAGAGATGATAGTGACACGGGCGTGGTTCTTGGCAGCGGCACGAAGAAGAGTAACACCACCAATGTCAACTTCTTCAACAGCTTGTGGGATGGTGACTCCTTCCTTGGCGATGGTTTCAGTGAATGGGTACAAGTTGCAGACAACGTAGTCAATGTAAGCATATTCACGCTCAGCCATATCGGCCTGGTCCTTCTCAGTGCTCTGGGCAAGGATACCTCCGTGGACAGCTGGGTGAAGAGTCTTGACGCGTCCGCCGAGCATTTCAGGGGCCTGAGTGATGTCGGCAACATCACTGAGAATAGAAATAAAGAGGATTAGAATCGTTAGCCACTGAAGGAGAGAGGAGGTTGGTTGGGCAGTTCAAGGTTACTTCAGTTGTTTTGCAGATAACAGAAACCTTGGGATATAAAGGTTTCCAGCCCAACTCGCTGACTTGAGGATATGCATTCACTCAACGGCGAATAGTTGGTCGTAAATCAGGATGAGGGAGCGCAGTGGTTGGACGCGGCGATCTCACCTGACTTCCAAACCAGCCTTCTTGATGGCAGCAGATGTACCACCAGAAGCAACAAGCTTAATACCAACTTCGACGAGACCCTTGGCCAAAACGATAAGATCAGTCTTGTCCGAGACAGAGAGGAGAGCTGAATGGAAAAAGAGAAGATAAGCTTTCTGACTTGAAACTGAAGTGACCACGAACCGTATTTTGCAGTGAGGTCATGGGCAGCAGCAGAGGTATTGGCCTTCTTGTTGGCACCTGAGGCGCTTCTCGTTCTCTTTGTGCCAGTCATGGAAGTGTGAGTTGTGTTTGGAGATTTTGAAAAGAAAAAACGAAACCTTCCCCGGATGGCACAGGAAAGAGAAAGAGGAAGAAAGGCAACAGAAAAAGAAAGAAAGAGCAAAATACTCAAATAGTCGTGGTGCATTTTTATAAATACTTCACGAACTCAATAGCCATCAGCTGAACAATAGTGTGTATGTCCTGTAGCAATCAATTATTCTTGCACTTTCCTTCTACCTGAATGAAATAAACGGAAAGGACGAAGGGAAGAATGGAAGAATACAGGAGGGAGAAAGATCTTAATCGAACCATCAACATGTCAAAGCAGTATGAGCAACTTCTCGACATGGACGAGCCAGTAAGTCCCTCTTGATTAAGCAGCCACTGCCACCGAACTCGACTGTGCATTAATCCATGTCAAACAAAGCACCTCGACACGGCCCAGTCGCAGCTCGAGTTCCAGAGTAAGTTCGTCCGAGTCGCCAACGCAAACGGATTAATCGCACCAAACTACTCAATTTAGACTTTGTGCTCAACTCGGCCGAGGCAAATCTTGTTGCGGGCCAAGTCGGCGGCGGCGGCGGCGGCGGCAACGGCTCGTCCTCGGGCTCGGGTCGCGCATCGGCAACGACAGCGGGAACATCGTCAATGGGCGCAAACAACATCACCCAGACAAAAGGTGCGTGCCAGTCAGTGCGAGCGAGTGAATTTGAGTGAATTGGTCATCCTGCTAATCAACAATGCGTGCCAGTCTCGGCCTCAGAGTTTATGCAGCCGCAGCAACCAATGACAAACAACACTTCAACAAACGCTTTCTGGACTTTGCAGTTCTACGCCCAGTTCTTTGACGTCGACAGCACTGATGTTGCTCAACGTATCATTGCTGCTGTCATTCCACGTGGCGGCTTCATGGACAGCATTGCTTCAAACCCAGACCTCTACGGTAATGCCTTTTCGTTGGATGTCACAGTAGTTGGATTCATGAATGATCCAAAATTAGGTCCCTTCTGGATTCCAACAACCGTGATCTTTGCTTTGTTTGTCACATCCTTCATTGCTGGTTCCATCAACGCGTACTTTTCAAATACCAGTGCCGACTATGTCTACGACATGGCACTCCTTTCGTTTGCTAGTACTGCCGTATATTCCTATGTCGGTGGAACGTCAGCGGCGTTATGGGGAATTGGACGATACTTTGGATGCCCTGTGAAGATTCTGGAAGTAGTGGGTCTGGTTGGATACGGAATGTCCATCTGGGTACCAGTATCTGTGAGTATTCCATCTCGAGTCCCTGAACCTGTTCTCAATTGTCATTCAAAAGCTCTTGTGTATTCTCCCATCAGACATTTTGCGTACTGTCCTTGTCCTCGTTGCCTTTGTCTTGACTTGTACGTACTTTCGACAACGAAAGCGCAATTGTTCTGACATTATTGTTTGCCAGCCTTCCTCTTTGTTCAGAACATTTCCCCATTCTACAATAACGCCTCGAATCCTGCTGGACGAACCGTTGCTCTCAGTGTGATTTTAATTGCGAATGCAGCATTGGCGTTGGCGTTCCGTTTTGGATTCTTCGCTTTCGTGCATAAAGTGAATGCACCTGGAGACAACAAACCAGTCAAACCAACGCCAACTGTAGGCGGAAGTAATTCTTCCTCATTTGCAGCCCATGAAGTTCCCAAAGATCTCGCAACGGCAATTGCTACTTCAGTCTTCAACGAATTTGCGAATCAAATTATGGATAGTGTGGAGGAAGCAATCACAACCTCAGTGTAATGAAAATAATATGAATATATTGCCAGTTATTATATGATCATAAAGAAGAAAAATGTGAATGCCTCCGCTGCCGCCACAGTGGCGATTGCTGCGGAGTCTCGAGGTGATAATGCATTGACCAGGTCGGAAATTAAAGTTCCCCCTTTCACCAAAAGGTCCGTCAATTTACCAGTTGAGCAAATAGCGTTCACGGCCGTCGCAGCATCTTTTTGTCCACAATCAGACAAGCAGCGCGTGAAAACAGTAGCAACCTGCCCATTTTGAGCTGTAAAGCTAATATAATCCGAACAAATCAATTTGGCTGCGTTTCCTGCATCTTTGGATCCAAAGAAACTTAGGAATCCCACCGCGCAATTCATGAGACATTGTTCCGCCAGTGGCGTGGAATCAGAAAACTGAATTACCGGTTGAGCCGTATTATCAGCATTGTTGACAGCACCTTTCACGATTGCAGGTGCAACAGCTCCCACAATCCCCACAATTCCGTTCGTGATCCCATTACCACCGTTATTGGACGCTTGATGCATCACCTCTCCAGCAATGTTAGCCACTCCTACTGCCAACTGACCACCAAGATTATCGTCACGAGCTTTGATGTGTTCTTTTTTGGTTGGCGGGATTTGCAGGTTACTTGGTGGTCCAGCCTCGGATATGTCTTGTTTGGCAGCGGATTTCAACGAGTTGGTCAGTACTAGTTGGCATTCAGACTGGTAGAATTCTCGAACGGCGTTGGTGGACAATTGTGAGGGGCAAAAAGCCTTGTAACTTTTGTGGTGTCAGTATTGCAAGCCTCAGTTCAAAAAAAGAATGAGTACCATTCAATGACTTGATTCTTGGTAATACAGTAACATGCATTCAACGGACTTTCACTAATATGTGATTTACTGTTGCAAATTGTGAATTCTTGATTGGCTTGTTCCAGGCAAGAATTCAGTTGACCTCCGCGACATCCTGGCGACAATGCATAAATAAACGGAGACAGTAATGCTGCCAAAACAATTGATGCTCTCATGTCGGTTGAAGGTTTTTTTCCATTGGATTTTTCGATTCCCCTGACTCCGCCCGCTCAAAATACCCCGCCCTTACCCAATCCCAATCACTTAATAAATATTTATATATGTAACAATAGAACCAAAAAATACATCAAACAATATGAGATCTCTACACAGCGGCACCAGTCACCATTGAAACAACATCCGTGAAACCAAGACGAACAGCTCGGAACGTTGGAATCCAAGGCTGCCGATTGTTTCCAACAATTTCATCATTTAATGCAGCAGTAACCCGCACTGTTGATACTTGCGAATAATCCTGATTCTTGAATGCATTTGGCCCAAACTCAAGTATTTCCACCACAACTTCACGCTCGTATGTAAACAACGGTGGCAATGAAGGAAAAAGCCAAGAAAGAAACCGTGACGACGACGGATGCTCGACAGGAGTTGCGTCCGCGGTGAGAGTTGTAATCGAGTCAGAAGACGGAGGAACTTCAGTCGGAGCAAACAAATCATGCAACGATGACGTGAATGTCGATGACGATAAGTTGATTCTTGCTTTTCGTTGACGAATTCCAGAACCATCACCAGCACCACTTGTCCCATCTCCATCCAATTGCAGCAAACTTCCACGGGATTTCCGTCTCCGCAACGAAGACAGACTTTTCCGAGATACCAGACGTCCATGATGATGCCCATTCAACCAATGAACCTGTTGATGTGCATGGCCGTTATGAACAACTAAATGATGGCGGCCTCCGTTCCTCCAAAACTCTCGTTCTAGTTCTTCCTTGATTGAGGCTGCACGGGATTCGTATGCACTTCCTCCACAGATGCCTCTCAAAATAGCCAGCGAACTACGGATTCTGTCTTGCAGCCGGCTGTGCTCTTTCTCCACAGCGCCAAGAATATGCGCCTTCAGCATTGCGTTATGCCGTTCAGGATATTGCAATCGAATGGCATGTCCTGCGTTTTCAAAGATCTCAAGACGAGCACCAAGATGTTTAGCCAAGTAGATTGATGAGGCAGGCTGAATGATCACGTCGTCTTTCGTTCCGGTGATGACGAGAACGGGCATTTGGGAGTTTTTGATATGAGCAAGTCGTTTGGGTGACATTGAGTGGGTTATAACAGCCGATTGTTGAGAAGCACGACCAGCCTTATTTTGAAGCCCTGTTACGCTAAACCGTTCCTTGACAAACTTGATGCAACGAGTTCAGATAACTCTACAATCCAAAAAAATAAATAATACCTCAATCATATGGTCGCGATTGGTTGCATAAGGAGTGTTTCTTGGGGCAGGCAAGTCGAGCCATTCTACCGGAAACAATAGCTTATTCACCACATGAGCAGCGAATTCATCCACTGTATTCAAAGGAGGACCCGAGACAACCATATTTACATATCCTTTCGTCTGCAGTGAAAAAAAAGAAGCTGAGTTTGATTCTTGCTACTCACAACCTTACCGGCAGTCCATTGAAAAACGCGAATGTCGACTCCAATGTCAAACTTATCACGCGATGCAGGCACAAATGAGCTAATGCGAATGGTTCAGTGGCTAGAATTTCCCCCCAAAAAGGGGTGGGGATGGTCACAAGCTTACCAACTTCTTGAGCAATCATTCCCCCCAACGAGAGTCCAACAACATGAAAGCGATGCCACCCCAAGTAATCCATCAACTCCTTCACATCCAATGCCATTTCATGTGTCCTGGAATACCAATACAATTAGGTTTCCAAATTTGGAATAGCAAGAAATCTGCGCCACCCTACTTGTATCGTCCCTTCGGGCTGCTCGACAGCCCTCCACCACGATTATCAAATATACAAACGCTATATACATGAGGCTCTTCCATAAATGAATCAACTTGGAGATCCCATTGGTGGCAAATATTCCCAAAACCTATAGGTACCCCTTGTCAGCCACCAGCAAGAGCGAGGAATCCATCAGTCTTACCTCCAATCAGGACAACTTTGTTAGGTCCTGTTCCATGCACTTCGTAGTACATATTGAGGGGCTCTTGCCCATATCCTTCCGCGATTCTGACGAATGGCATTGTTGGAGAAGAAATATTTCTCCTGCCTCGTTTGGTTTGAAAAAGAGGGAAAGGGGAGGAAGGCGCCGCGAACAAAGACGTGCCACAAAGGGAAGGTTAGCTCCTTCAAATAGCAATTGAATATGATTTGAAGTGAATTCCACGTGCTTGTCTCTCAAAAAATCAATAAACAACAAGTACATTCTCCTTCATTCAATTTCAAAAACAAGAGTATGGAACACATTCCAAATAACACAACTCCATTACAAAAACCCATCATCCTTCCGCCTTGATTGGAGTAATCTTCCAAATTCTGGCTCTGCAATCACCCGACCCAGTTGCAAACAGTCCTTCCGTATTCGACATGGCGATTGAAATAACTAAAACATGGTTAGAACAGCTCTTAATGCACCTATGACAGCAATCTACCTGAATTCTTATGACCCTGTAACATAAACTGGGCGCATGAGCTCAAATCACCACCACCTGCGGCACCAGCTCCAGCCTTAGCATCCCAGAAAGTAACGGTTCGGTCTTTACTGGCACTCACAACCCACTCAATATCCTCCAAACCAGTTCGGCTACCATCCAAGCTTCTCGCAAAAGGAGCATTCAACCCAGGGTAAGCAACGCTCAAAACGTAATTCTTGTGGCCTCCATAAGTGTGTCTGCAACGGGTAGTGACGGTAACGGCAGGTGGACTTGGATGGTGGTTTCCGGGAATCGCATGGGGCATAATTCCGTGTTCAGGACCACGTGCAAGAGTTGCAAGTGTTTGTGGACTCAGGTCCCAAACCTTCAACGTCTTGTCCAAACTTGCACTCACAATGCTGCGACCATCCTGACTGAATGCAACACTGTACACACTGTCCTTGTGACCTTCGAATCTCTCCAACAGGCGTCCAGTACGCAAGTCCCACACACGAATCTTCATATCCAACGAAGCGCTCGCAACACATCTGCCATCCACTGGACTAATCGCAACATTGGTAACACCGCTATCTTTAGGACCTGCGGAACCAGGTTGCTGAACTTCGTTTCGTTCTTCTTCATTCAGCAAGATCATCAAACACTTTCCAGCACCATCAGCAGCCAACGCATCCCACACCCTCACAGATCTGTCACCAGATCCTGATACCAGGAATCGACCATCTTTGCTCCAATCCATACTGTAAATATCTTGGTCATGTCCACGAAGACTGTATCGCAGGTTGCGGCTGTTGATATCCCATACACGAATAACTTTATCCTCGGCACCAGTCGCAAGTGATTGAGAGTCTGGTGAGAAACAAACAGAACGAATATATAAGTCACCAGAAGCTGGTTGTGGAGCTGAAACCAAGTCGCTGGTGGCAGTCAATGTGTGAAGCTTTTGGCCTGTTCGGGTGTCGAAAATTTGAGCTGTGCGGTTGCATCCAGTCGCGAGGTATTGGCCATCGTTGGAGAATTTGACACAACAAACAACACTACATAACAAGACTGAGTTCTCCAAATAATTGGGGAAATTATAAACAAACCTTCCATGATCCAGACTATAGGCAAGAGACACGTCCAGTTTGCCTTTTCCAGTCAAACTTTTTGGGTTGTATACAACAGCCCAGTCGGGGCCTTGTTTCTTCCATTGTGCCAACGATGGATTTGTGCTGTTCAAAATGCCATCTAAGTCGCAAATACCAGTTTCCACCACACGAGCAGGAGCTTGCTGTTGCAGCTGTTGAGGGGGTGGCCCTTGTTGTTGCTGAGGAGGTGGTGGTCCTTGCTGGTATTGTTGTTGGGGTGGCATTTGTTGCTGATACATAGGGGGCTGTTGTTGTTGCTGAGGCGGTCCTTGCTGATGTTGAGGTGGTGGTGGGCCTTGCTGATATCCTCGCTGTTGCTGCTGTTGTTGCTGCTGTTGTTGAGGAGGTGGGTACTGAGATTGAGGAGGAGGTTGTTGTCCGTATGGTGGTCCTGGTTGCTGAGATGGAGGCATCTTTCTCTTCATATCCTCACTTACTCCTGGGGAGTGAGTTGGGCCACCATGTTGAGGGTAACCATGTTCCTACACCAAATTTAAAAATGGATTCAGCTTTGAAGTCCAAGTTAACATACCTGACGAAGTGGTCCAGTCGCTGGCTTGTTGATGTATCCTCCTTGTTGTTGTTGTTGCTGCTGTTGAAGGTGTGGAGGTTGGCCTTGGTGTGGCGGTTCTTCACGCATTCGCTTGGCAGGGTGCTGATCAGGCTGCTGCTGTCTGTGATCTACAACGAGTCATAAGCACCACCGATGCCATGTTGCAGTGGTAAAAGATGGAAACGTACCTTGGTTTTGCTGCTGGTTTCCCATCAATGCACCAAACACACCAGTACCTCCTTCTCCGGTGGCCAACTGAGGAGGAGGAATGTTGTCAGGATAGTTTGGAGCACCCTGAGATTTGTAGCCAAGACGGTCCACATCATTTTGATTGGAAGGGTTGACGTTGGAGTATCGAGGGGCCAGACCAGCCGCAGTTCGAGCCATATCAAGCTCTTTACGCAACAGGTGCATTTCGTCGTCATACTTTGCTTTCAACTGCCCATGAGCCCTTTCGAGTTCATACAACTGATTTTGAAACATCATGTGCTCATGAATCTGCTGGTTAACTATGAAAACAAGGTTATATCACCCCCAGGACAGAACTTTGCAAGAGTCAAAGAACTCACACTTAAGCTCCAATTCGTCACGTTGCTGTTTAAGCATAACAAGGTCAGAAACAGTGTGGTCTGCTTCAGCGCGCACAGCATCAAGCAATTCAAGGAGTCTCGAGGGCTGCCCAACGATGAAAATGATAAGCATATACGATATGAAGTGATGGAGGTATGTACCGCTCCGCCTTGATTGGGTCCGTCTGAATTGGACTTTGGGGGGACAGCACCTGGACCAACTGGGCCTCGGAGCCCTGGAAGTCCCGGAGGTCCATGAGGGCCCGGTGGACCAGGAGGACCCTGAGGTGGGCCTTGCGGAGGTGCACTGCCGTAATGGTGCATGATGATGACTGGGGTGACTGAGGGTTTGGGTGAGGAAAAATGGCAGTGGGGCTCCTTTTCTGCTCCCCACAGCCACAAAGAGACAGGCAAAATACTGATCTCAACAGAAAGATGTTGTATTCAATCACATTATTCAACAAAATATACACGTATTCACACTGGAAAATAAGTTAAATATACATAAATATCAAAATAACTTAAACATGATTATCCAAGTAATGTTTCCATCCTTCATGACGCATTTCCATGGAAAGTTCGCGAAGTCTCAACAAAAGTGCCTTTTCCTCCTTTCCTACGGCAAACACGGCCTTTTCCTTTGGCACGGGGACGCCTGCCACAGTTCCAGCCGAAACACACCACGGCTGTTGCGTTGAGTCAATGTTTCCAGGCTCCTCAGAAACCGGGGCAATATAATGACTCAAGCTCTTTTCCCACTTGTCTAGCTCGTTATTGTATCGTGCACTTCTACTGTTGACATGCAACAGTTTACCGTGTTCGTCAAGGTGAGACTGTGGACCACATACGGAAGTATCAAGAGTTTTACCATTTTTGACTTGAAGAGAACCTGCAGCACCAGCTATGCCTGGAACGAACTGATATGGTATACGAAGAATCTCAAACGCCAACCAGTATGTTTCCTTATCCCCTATAACAAACACACAGATCAAAACCAAGTCAAATATTATCTCGAGAAAACAAACCTTGCAGGTATTTGTCCATTCCACCTTCACGAACCTCCTTGAGATTCAAGTGACAAGCAGCCATAAGTCCATGAACCACTTCCAATCGTGACTTGTCAAATAACATGAGCGATGCGTCCATTTCATCTTTGCTCAAATCACGGAAGTATCTCCCCGTTGAATTTGCCAGGTTGGATGGCATCTTAACAAACCATCGGACCCATTTACTCGATCCAAAGTCGAAACTGGGACCCTTAAAGAACAATGTTCCATACTTTGCAAAGATTTCACTGTTCTTGAGAACTGTCTCTGGATTCTGAAACAAGACGATATCGTCGTCAATATAAATCACTTGCTGGAAGGACGATGCCAGAATAGCAAACGGTTTGCTGACGAAAAACGTAAGTTATACACAACAGCGATTATACAAGTAATACCTATGGAAGTTCCTGTCCTCAGCAAGGCCGGAAAACACTTCTTGCAAATTTTTGGTTGAAACCCCTTCAATCCGATTCAAGGCCTCAATCTTGTCTGTGTCAAGATCATCCATTCCGTTGTAGAAAACTTGAACAGGGAGCTGGCAATTCAAGTTCTTGCGAATATGCATAATATTCAAGAGACCCTGTTCGAATCCGCCTTTTCCAAAGGAGAGAACGATTCCTCGAGGTCTGATAAACGATTGAATGAGGTCCTTCATTCCCAAGAAACGATTCGAAAAGGCCCAAGGATACACAGTCCTGCTGAACGTCTTCAGCTTTTTGGACAAATTCAACTTCGCATCCGCACTCAGTAAAGCACTAAGTTCCTTTTCCGAAGGAGGGTGAATACTTTTGACACGCACATCGCCTTGAAGATCTGTTAACCCAAAGAGGGTATGCAGCAACCTGAAGGACCTCTGAACCTTGGAAATCGCGCCATAATTTGAAGGCCCGATAAGCTTGTTGGGTGGAATTCCAATTACCATATCATATATGGCCTTCATTGCTTTTCCTCCGTCACCACTTTCCGCCAACCACTCTTCAAGTCCACCTTTAGATGCATGGACTGGTTGCAAGGACCCTCCAAACACAATTTCATTCCCAACTGCGGGTGCCCCACGTTCACCGCTAAGGAAATCCAACAGCTGAATCAAGGCATTGTCAATACCATCGTAAACAGGATCAAGCTGTAAGAATGCCTTGGCGCTTGGGTTCTGTCTCTCCAAGCTAGTTACATACGCCTCCATTTCAAGCTCCGTGATACTGGCACGAGCAGTTCGGGCACGTTGTACGCGTTCAATTCTCTGGAGATTTCGCCACTGATCCAGTTTACGGAATTCGTCTTCCCAGGCTCGCTCGTCATTGGGAGGCAAGACTTTCTTGCTATAGAGGGGTACTTGAAACGCTGGTTCGCCGCTTCCCTGTGTATGAGGCTCCCCATCTACTGTGACTTGATATCCCATTTCTCCAAACAAGTCGGCCCATCCGTGCAGCATCTTATTTACAAGCTTCTTGTAAGCTTTGGGAGCTTCAACACGCACATTCTTAGTGTCCAAGTTGCCTTTAGACGTCAGCATTGCCTTGAGTTGATCAAATGAGTCAAAGTAGTATACGTAGGGTGCAATATCAGGTGCATAATAGTCCATATATAAATGCCAATCTTCGCCTGCGCGAGAGATTTTGTCCCAAGGACCAAACGCATGCAAGTCTTTCTGTGTTTGAAGGGACTTTCAGTCAACTGAAGAAAAAGGAGAAAAAAATTTTCCAAGAGGAGGCGCTAGTTTCAACCAGCCAACACCCAACAGCCCAGTTCCGTCGCAAATCAACATCCCACCAGTAGATGATATAGACACAACTAATAAAATAGAGAACACACACCTCAACAAGTTCTCTGAAAAAGTCCTTACTGGGAAACAACATTACGACTCCAGCAGCCAAGTTTTCATAAAGCTTCATGGTTGAGACTTGATAAGGAAACTCAATGAAAGCCTTGTAGTTTGCCAGTGTTTTTGGACCTCCATATCCACCATTGATGTGTTTGAAGGGGATTTCCATTCGACGCATGATGGCCAAAACTGCCGAATGGGACTCTTCTCTGCACATTGCAAGTTGCTTATCTTCTTCAGAGAGTGTCTATTCAGTGCAGGGAGTTAGTCATGGGGAGTTGAAGATGGATTCAAGCATCGGATGACACTGTAGTTATCCATATTCATCAATTGCTGCATTGTGATGCGCACCATGCCAAATCCAGTCTGTATATGCATTCCTTTGTTGATTTCCGTCAGGTGTTTGTCGCATCCACCTCAACAAAAAATTCTCCTTCGTTTGCAGACACTGCGAATCCCAAAATCGATGCTATTCATAAGCTACACACCTTTGCTTCCAAAGTAGAGTATCCGGTTGGGCGTAATAGCCGGAAGTAGGGAGTTGCAAGCGCTTCATACGACAGATCCAAAGGCTCAAAGGCATTATTTGTGACCCAGAATAGATTTTTAGGTTTTTGATGAGCGAGTTTCCAATTGAGTTTATAGTATTCTTGGCCGTCGGGAATACCCCAGTCAAAACGTGTGGTTAATTCTAGAATGATATTCGCTTTGCATCTGTCCTCAGGATTGTCGCGAACGAGGGATTGGAATAGAGGTCGAGCATCTGAGATAGATTTAGTATTGTTGTGAGTTGCAAGGGGGTGATTGTCACCTGGCATCGTGTCCGCAACAATGATTACATCGACGGCATTGCACATGAGACGCACAAGACCATCATTGATGATATCATTCGCACGGTCACCCTTCATTCCAAGACCACCGAGAAAGCCCGGGTTAAAGGTAGTGAATGAGACGTTGAGTCTTTGAGTGATTTGAACCATATTTGCATGGCACGCGGAGTGACGGTTGTAGTAGAGAATACGTGGTTTTGCGGTATCCCTAGGCAGTTGCTGCAGTTGGTTGAGCTGACTGATTGATTCAATGTGGTTATTCGAGTTGTCTGTGGACTGCAACGTCAGGGCATTCAAACCAACGACAACAAGCGACAAACCAGCGCCACTGCCACTGCCACTGCCACTGCCACTGCCACTGGCACCGCCAACGAGCCGCACCTTCGCACGCCGCAGCACAGCCTCGTCGTCGGGCGCAAGACTCCCGCGAATCGGCGACAGGGCAACAAAGACCAGGGCCGCGGCAACTGCGAAACAGACAAGTAGTCGCACGTTGCGCAGTCGGGGTCCGCCGAGTCGCACGCTGCCACTTGGAAGGAACGACGATGTCCGTCGGGACGTGACTATGTGCACCATCGTTGTGTTGGATGTGTGTTCTCTTTTGATGATTCTCTTTTTCTGTCTGATCTGTTCGGACACTCCCTCAAATCCGACTTGAGGGTTTGGGCCACCCCTTCCATCAACAAAAAGAAAAAAGGAAACAAACAAGAAAAGCCGCATCCTTGATCATCAATCAATCAATGTACTCAGACGATTTCCTCAAGAGAATCCCAAAGACTGACTTGCACTGCCACTTGGTAAGTAGAAGTTGGACCGCCTTGCCTTGCCTTGGCAGTACGCACCGTATTGTGGATTTCAGATCTCTCATTCACAACATCACTAGGATGGCTCAATTCGTTTGTCAACCTTAATTGACCTTGCACAAGAACAAGGCGTCACGTTGCCCTCTTATACTGTGGATGGCCTCAAGGACCTTGTCTTCAAACCAGCTTACAACAACTTGGAAGAGTACCTTGAATGTTTTGCTTACACTACCGCCGTCCTCAGAAACGCAAAAGCATTGGAGCGTGTCGCCTATGAGCTTGCTGTTGACCAGTTCGACATTGGTTGCCGGTTCGTTGTCCCTTCCAGAACACTGGACTTTTGCCACCCACTCTGACTCACACCCAATTAATATAGATACTTTGAAGTTCGCTTTGCTCCACAGCTTAATGCAATTCCTGGAGAACTCTCTATCGAACAGGTTATCCTTGCAGTCAATGATGGTCTCCAACGCGCCATCAAGGAATACAACGCCAAACCCGAAGTCGCATCTGGAGATGAACCAGAGTACTGTGCCGGAATTGTCCTTTGCGCAATGCGCATGTTCACGGCTGATATGTCCCCATACTACAAGAACTTTTGGGAAGTTCACCAACATGAAACCGCGAAACGCATTTACGGTCTCGCTTCCGTAGCTCTCGTCGCCACAGCTGGAAAATTACGTGATGCTGTTGATGTGCCAATCGTTGCTCTTGATATTGCAGGTGCTGAAGCTGGTTTCCCAGCCTCCGACCACAAGGAAGCCTTTGAACTTGCCCACAAGAAATTCTTCTTCAAGACTGTACACGCCGGTGAAGGTTACGGACCTGAATCAATCTTCCAAGCTATTACCGATTGCCATGCCGAGAGAATTGGTCACGGATTCCACCTCTTCAACACGGATCATTTCTCAAACCCAAACAGAACCATGGAGAGTCGCCAACTGTATATTAACAGATTAATTCAATACATGGCTACGATGCGTATTTGCATTGAAGTTTGCGTCACGTCCAACTTGCAGACGATTCCAGGAACAACCCTTGCCGACCATCCCATTAAGCGAATGCTCGACAACAAAATGGCCATCACTCTTTGCTCCGTAAGCCTCATCATAGAAGCACGAAAAAATCATCCATGCTAATCCATGCCTTCATAAAGGATAATACCACGGTTTCAAGCACTGACGTTTTGAAAGAACTCAAAATGACGGTGGATGCTTTCCAGTTGACTCCTCAACAACTCAAGGACATTAGCATCACTGGTTTCAAGCGCTCTTTTATGCACAAGGATTACGTTCTCAAGCGTCGTTATGTCCGTAAAGTCATTGACTTTTATGAGAGGTTGGAACGTGAATATTGGATCAACGCTTCTTCTTCTTCTTAAATTCTTAATAATTACGCCAATAAATGAAGAATGAGAACTATAATCATGTATTTATTTTTGTGATAAAAGCTATATATCAATTTCAACACCGACTCAAGAATTCATTTTGGGCACAACGACGACACATTCCGCGTGTTGGACAAGGTAATCCGAAAGTGATCCCTTGAATGCCTTCTGCAAGAATCCAAGTCCACGACAGCCTGTTACAAGCATATCCGGCTTCAACACATTCACCTTTGCCAAGATTTCCTCTCTTGGGTCACCTCTCAACGCAATCGCACGACATTGCACGCCTCTTGCAAGCACCTGATCTCCATACTTCTTGAGTAAGTCGTGCGAAAGGTCACGGTTGTACCGTTCCAAACCCTCTACATAATCTTCGTTGTAGTCATACGATGTAGACGGGTAGAATTCACCTGCAGTTCCAGTGAACGAACTGCCGAGGACGTATCCCGGAATAGCGTATGGGCGGACGTTGAGAATACAGACTTGGTCGTTTGCGGAGGCAAGGTGGTCAAGCGTCCAAGTCAATGCGTATTGGGATTGTGGAGAGTCGTCGACAGCGACACAGATTACTCGCTTGGGGGTATCCTTATGGGGTTGGTAGACTTCCTCTTGAATCACTGGAATGACGAATTTCTCCGTAACTTGGGTAGAAGAAACAGTTCGGCCCAGAGGCTTGCTGGTAGTTTCGGTAGATTGTTGGGATTCGTTGACGATCATTGTAATACTTTGTAAAGATGTTTTGGTGGAGAATATTGGAGGGACAGTTGGCTTTTCAACACGTCCGATCACCATGACTCATAATCACAAACACAGTAACCCTTTGCATCAACAATATTCCTTCGAAACAAAAAACAACTCAGCTACTGAATATGCTACATTTAGAATATTGAATCAGGTAACCGCTATTTCCGCTTTTTTCAAGGATTATAGGATTACTAAATATTAATGCTTCCTCCAGGCTAATAGGTAGATGCTAGGACAAGTGTAATAGATCCTATAATTAAAATATGCATTAAGTACTTTATTCGTGTCATCCAGCTGAGTCAGAGGGAGGTTTTTTGGATGTGAATGTGAGTCACAATGATCGGACGTGTTGAAAAGCCAACTGTCCCTCCAATATTCTCTGCCAAAACATCTTTACAAAGTATTACAATGATCGTCAACGAATCTCAACAATCTACCGAAACTATCAGCAAGCCTCTGGGACGAACTGTTTCTTCTGCCCAAGTTGCTGAGAAATTCATAACCCCAGTCATCCAAGAGGAAGTCTTCCAGGCCCAAAAGGAGACTCCCAAGCGAGTAATCTGTGTCGCTGTCGACGACTCTCCACAATCCCAACACGCATTGACATGGACCCTTGACCACCTTGCCTCCGCAAACGACCAAGTCTGTATTCTGAACGTTCGTCCATACGCTATTCCAGGCTACATTCTTGGTGGTTCATTTACCGGTACGGCTCCTGGTGAATTCTACCCAACGGCGTCATATGACTACAACGAAGATTATGTTGAAAGCTTGGAACGGTACAACCGCGACACTTCTCACGACTTGCTCAGAAAGTACGGTGAACAGGTTCTTGAGCGTGGTGTACAATGTCGTGCCATTGCGTTGAGAGGTGACCCAAGAGAGGAAATCTTGGCAAAGGTGAATGTGTTGAAGCCGGATATGCTTGTAACGGGCTGTCGTGGACTTGGATTCTTGCAGAAGGCATTCAAGGGGTCACTTTCGGATTACCTTGTCCAACACGCGGAATGTGTTGTCGTTGTGCCAAAAATGAATGCTTGAGTAGTTCAACCTCTCCATACTTAACATAGCTCTTATTGAATAAATACATGTTCATAATTTTTCCTTACTACTCAGTTTGATTCTCATGAATTATCATTAAGAAAGAAATAAGTCCAACGACAGGTTCTCAGTACTGCTTCCACTGTGTTTCAGTGATTGCTTCATAGGATGTACGAATTATGCTTGAGTCGTCTCAACAATTTTTTCGTCTTGCTACTTTAGAATTATCACGTCAAACTGTTTATTTCATTTTTTTGAGGATATGAACAAATGAACAGAATCAAGGCAAAAATCAAGCAACCTTCTTTGGTTCCACTTCGGGGGGACGAGAAACAATGACTGGTACATTCAAGTGGTGTACCAGGTAGTCTGATACAGATCCCAACAAAGCACGTTGGAATCCTCCAAGTCCACGCGATCCGATCACCAACATGTCAACCTTCAACTCAGCAACCTTGGCGGCAATTTCATCACGTGGGTCACCTCTCAAGGCAACACCGCGGATGTTGTACTTGTGCGCTGGCAACTTGGCAGCATAGCTTTGTAACAATTCATGGCTTGCCTCACGGTTTGCCGCTTCGATGGCTTCAGTTTCTTTCGAAAAGTCGACAAAGACAGGCTCGTATACGATTGGCATGGATACTACTGGGCGAACATTGATGAGTACGATTTGGTCACCGTCTTCTGGACGAACAATGTTCTTGATGGCCCAGTCAAAGGCATATTCCGAATTTCGGCTAGGATCAATGGCGATTGCAATGATTCGAGCTGGTTGGTCGTGATTCTCGTGGGGTTGGACAACATCTTCGTGGATGGCTTGGCCGATTGCATTCGCGACAGCCGACTGATCAGAGGTAGCAGACATTGAGATGTATTTGAGATATTTTCAAGCTATTGAAAAAGTGAGTGGGTTCGTTTTATTACTTCGATGATGGAGTTTGAGTCAGACATCGTCATTGCCACGCCACCAGGAAATAATAATACAAGTAAAGGATATTCAGAAACCAAATTTATTACTAGGTACAAAGGATGACCACAACCATTTTCCCAAACTTTCTTAGGTTTTTTAAGTGCTTGAGGTTTTTGGATTCTTAAGAACACCGCCTTCAGAGTAGAAGACGGCACGCCCGGATCCACGACACTTGCTTGTTCTTTCATCGAACGTTTTGCATGTTTCATAAGGTGGGCAGTATAAGTGCAGAGAAACAGCTGGAGCGGACGTTGGGTTGGAAACTCTATGCAGCCCAATCTTGTCTAAACATTGGAGGTAACGAATTAATAACGAAATAATAGAATTCATAATCATCGGAACTTACCGTGAATGTAAGCAACTTGGTCAAGTTCAAGAGGGGTTTCAAGAGTTATGTCCATGGCACACTTGGCACCTTCTGTCACGGAGACAGACTGGTCAGTAATAGACGACAGCAGCGATGTTGGCGGAGTAGATTTAGGTCCCTTGTCCTCAGGCCAGGCATATCTTGTTTCCTTCAAACCACCTTCAAGAATTTTCATCAAGCAGTGTGAACCAGCATGATCATGAATTGGGCTGTAAAACAAACAAAGTGGGTCGTTAGAAAAAAAAAGGCGCTCAATATCGGGGGTGACGGGCGATGAAAAGGTGAAACGGGTGGCTGAAAAGCGAATCAGTACCTTGCAACGCCTTCCGGCCAGCACAGAATCATGAGGTTAAACTTTCCGTTTCCAGAGTCCACAAGGTTGCGAGTGTATCTGCCAACATCAAAGTGTCGGAACTGAGACCATTCATCAATGTTACTGGCGTAGGCTTCCATTGCCGCTTGAATCTTGTTGACGTCAACTTGGTCCATCTCGTTGATACCCTTGTCATCCAGCTGAGAGTGGAGGAAGGCAACAAGGTCCCCAAGCGATTTGGGGGTTGGGTTGGCAGTGGCAGGAGTAACTGGGGCGAGTGTAGCTTCGGATGTTGTTCGGTCCATTGACTGGTTTTTTTGGCGGTGGCTCCAAAACATCCCTGCCTCCTCAAATTTTCCACGTTGTTCCGAAGAATCACATGATTGATTCCGTGTCATCACCAATTACCTTATTCATCAAGAGAAGAAGAATGAATATAGTGAGTTATAATATTGATTTTATTCGATGGCGTCTACAAATTAAGTTTCTACAAGTGCCATGCAAGAAGATAAATAATTTAGTGACCAAGGGTAACACAGTGAGGTCTGAGAAGAGGATCCGTCGTGTCAATCGCACAGTTAAATCCAAAGTCACACTGGTAGTACATCCATCCCTTGCGGTGACATTGGGCCATTTTGCTGACTCCCTTTGCGTTTGGCTGTGTGCAGGTCGCAGCATCCTTTCCATCGTTACATGGTGTTCCAATGACTCCAGTGAAGGGTTGTGGGGAAACAGCCTGGTTGGGGAGGGTCTTGGCGCCAATGATTCCGTCGTCGTATTGATCGTTGTAGTTTCCAGACCAGGAAGAGACGGTACGTGGAGGTGGACGCTTTGTGTGTTTGAAAGCACGCTTCTCAACATCAGCTGGAGCGGCGATCACGGAGGCAGCAAGGGCCAGGGCAACATAGATGAGCTTCATACTGGATACTAAAGATTACTGTCTGAATAAGTAATGATTAGATACGCGTGAATAAAGGTGAAAGGAAAGAGCTAGAAGGAGAGAGGGAAGGGACCAGCGAGCCTACTTTTTGGAAAGAAGTGACAATCTCTTGTTAATAGAAGAAAATCCTTTCATTCAGCGCAGTCCTCACGTGATTTATTCGTGTATCATAAGTTTCATTTGTGAATTTGGTAGAAATAGTTGATACATCTGGTTTTTATTCAAATGCGTGCATTCACTCTGTAACAGTATTCAAAAAAAGATAAAGGCGTCTATATATAATACATCAAAATACTATAAGAGCTAAAACATTTTAGTGGCCAAGGGTAACACAGTGAGGTCTGAGGAGTGGATCCGTCGTGTCAATCGCACAGTTGAATCCAAAGTCACACTGGTAGTACATCCATCCTTTACGGTGACATTGGGCCATTTTGCTGACTCCCTTTGCGTTTGGCTGTGTGCAGGTCGCAGCATCCTTTCCATCGTTACATGGTGTTCCAATGACTCCAGTGAAGGGTTGTGGGGAAACAGCCTGGTTGGGGAGGGTCTTGGCGCCAATGATTCCGTCGTCGTATTGATCGTTGTAGTTTCCAGACCAGGAAGAGACGGTACGTGGAGGTGGACGCTTTGTGTGTTTGAAAGCACGCTTCTCAACATCAGCTGGAGCGGCCATCACGGAAGCGGCAAGAGCAAGAGCGACGTAAATCAGCTTCATTTGGATGAACTTTTTTTTTGATGTTGAATGTAAGAAGAAACATCTGTTTGTATGTTGGGCACTCGGAGAATTCACAAGATTTTCTGATTTACGTTTCTATCTGGTAGATCCACACATGAAAGACGCGTCTTTCTAAACTGATTTTATACGTTTATTTCATAGAATACCTAGAAAGAAAGCTCTAACTGACACCCAAACTGAATTGTACAACTGGCTCTGAATTTTCTATATAATGATACACTGCAATAATTATTCAATCCAAGTTGTTTCTTAGTGGCCAAGGGTGACACAGTGAGGTCTGAGAAGTGGATCCGTCGTGTCAATCGCACAGTTGAATCCAAAGTCACACTGGTAGTACATCCATCCTTTACGGTGGCATTGGGCCATTTTGCTGACTCCCTTTGCGTTTGGCTGTGTACAAGTAGCAGCATCCTTTCCATCGTTACATGGTGTTCCAATGACTCCAGTGAAGGGTTGTGGGGAAACAGCCTGGTTGGGGAGGGTCTTGGCGCCAATGATTCCGTCGTCGTATTGATCGTTGTAGTTTCCAGACCAGGAAGAGACGGTACGTGGAGGTGGACGCTTTGTGTGTTTGAAAGCACGCTTCTCAACGTCAGCTGGAGCAGCGATCACAGAGGCAGCAAGGGCCAGGGCAACGTAGATGAGCTTCATGCTGAATAGTAGAGAAGATAGCTGTAGGAATACGAAATGTTTAGAACGCGTAAACTAAGCGAAGGAGGGGAACTGCAGCAACGTACTTTTCTTGCAAGAATTTGACAATCCTTGTTGGGGGCCAGAAGGTCAATCCCTCGCTTGACAGACGTCACGTGACTTCATATTCTTGTTATATATATTCACGAAGGAAGAAAAGAGTGTGCCTTGCTTAGAATCAATCAATAATTTGACCGAGGGCTGTGGCCTTATTCTCCTTCTTCCTTTTTTCAAATAGTTCAATAAAGCAATCAATTATCTTCTTCATTATTTATTGTATGGTAAACGTCAAGGAGAATAAAACATGTGTCTAACACTTCTAGCTGATAAGTATACATGGCAGGCTTCAAAGAAATAATATGCAGATGCTTAGTGGCCAAGGGTAACACAGTGAGGTCTGAGAAGAGGATCCGTCGTGTCAATCGCACAGTTGAATCCAAAGTCACACTGGTAGTACATCCATCCCTTGCGGTGACATTGGGCCATTTTGCTGACTCCCTTTGCGTTTGGCTGTGTACAAGTAGCAGCATCCTTTCCATCGTTACATGGTGTTCCAATGACTCCAGTGAAGGGTTGTGGGGAAACAGCCTGGTTGGGGAGGGTCTTGGCGCCAATGATTCCGTCGTCGTATTGATCGTTGTAGTTTCCAGACCAGGAAGAGACGGTACGTGGAGGTGGACGCTTTGTGTGTTTGAAAGCACGCTTCTCAACGTCAGCTGGAGCAGCGATCACAGAGGCGGCAAGAGCCAGAGCAACATAGATAAGCTTCATGTTGAATAGAGGATGTAACTATGGAATAGATTGTGAGAAACGCGTCAGAAGGGAGGAAAGGTGAACAGCATACCTTTTTGTGGAAGATGTGACAATCACTTGTTCTGAAAGGGCAATCTTACAGTTAAGAAGTTTCACGTGATTTAATTAACGAAAGAATATATGATACCACTCAGGCTTCTCGAAGGAAAGAGTGGTACACTGTGGTGTTGAAACTTTCTTGCGACACATGGACCTTCTCCAGCAGATTCAGCAGGCACAGCAGGAGTTCCTCAGCGGCAACACTGCAGCCAGCCACGCACATATGCAGCAGGTGATTGCGCACGTGGGAGCAGTCGGACAGCGCGGTGCAGGCAACGACACGCTGCTGCGGCTGAGTGCGGTGCTGCTGCTCAAGACGGCGCCCGTGTCCGAGGCCGCCCAAGTGTGGCGAAGTGTCACGCGCCTCTTTCTCGGCGACTTTTCGGCTATTCCGGCGGCGGTGGCGGCGGCCGGGTGCGTCCTATCCCACTCGTTGCTCTGTTGTTGATGCGCTGACTAATCCATCGCCTTCAGAATGCTCGCCTTCGTGGCAGCCGGTGATGCGTCTGCAGCAGAATCAATCTTTACGTCCTGGATTTGTTCGCAGCAAGAAATCAGGAACGACAGGTCGTATGTTGACCTTGTCCATGTGTATTTGAGGCATGTTGTCTGTGCCAGTCAAAACTACCACCAAGCCAGGGAATATATTGATTTAAATGACTCCCTCAGCTTACCTCAAAAGGCAGTAAGTTGGTTCGTTCTTATATCAAGGGTGGTAACTCTTGTACTAAAAGGATTTCTTGGCTCTCATTCAACAACTTGAAGACGATGCGAGGCGTCCTCCTCAACCTCCTATTTCCCTTCAGAAACCCGAAGTTGAAACCAGTCTTGATTCGAAATCTGTGAAGGAAGTTGTTGAGACTGGATCAACTGTGTTTCCAAATGATAATTCAAAACCCCATCTGAAGCAGAATCATCACCACGATGGCAAATCAAAAGCATCTACTCAACCCCTCGCAGAACCAGCAAAATCTACCATGCAAGAGAAACCATCAAATGTACCCCCGAAAACCAGCCCCTCATTGGCCGCAACACAACCTGTCCCGAATTCCAAATCATCAGCAAAATTAAATTTGAAACTATTGGTTCAAATAATTCATCGGCAAAGGAATGGGATTCTGTCGATTCTTGCCGCATTCTTGGCGTTCTTGACGTATAAATACCGGGAGGGATCCACTGTGAAAAGCATGATACAGATTCTACAACGCTTCATGAGAACGCTTCAAATGGCGTCTTCCTTTTGAAAACCAATAAAATAAGAGAAGAAAGGGAAAAGAAAGAGACCAAAATGCAGTCTTTTTCAGGCAACATCAACAACGCCGCCGCTCCGCTGGTTGGATCGGGACAAGGCGTAGACACCCTTGATGAACCTGTCATGGATACTATTGTGAGCATTCACAGCCATATGACAAAGCTGGTGCGAATTCACTAACTGTGTCCTCTCTTGTGTCCTTCCTTTCCAGATGCGAGACCTACGAAGCATTTGGGAGAAGCTTCGAATGGTTCTTATTCCCCGAAAGGACTCCAAGAACGTGTTGAGGGACTGTAAGTATTTTTGTAGTTGGTCTCAAGTGCTGAATTGCTTTGACCCTCAGGGGACTTATGGGGACCACTGTTGCTCTGCCTTCTTCTCTCGTTGTACGTGCACTCGTTTGCGTGGGACGCATTGGCTTGTCACTTACTTGGATTTTGGTTCATAGGCGATTGAGTCTGACGGCTCCTGAATCTCAAGTCGCAACTGTATTCACCAGCATCTTTGTTATCATTTGGGGAGGAGCTGCGATTGTGACTGTGAATACTAAGCTCCTTGGGGGTAAACTGTGAGAATTCTCTTGATGAGATTGGAATTTCAATGCTAAACCTGTTACATGCAACAGTTCAATTTTCCAAACCATTTGCGTCTTGGGATATTGTATCTTTCCTCTTGTCTTGGCTTCCGCGGTATGTCTTGCTATATCGAGTATTATTGTTCGTGGATTGATTGTTGCTGCTGCATTTGGATGGTCGGTTGTTGGTACGTTTTCTCCAGGCTCCTACGATTATTATGTTCTTATTAATCTATTAATTGTAGCATCCATGGGATTCTTGAACGACGTGAATTTGGGAAACAGAAAAGCTTTGGCAGTTTATCCAATGTGCTTGTTCTACTTCATTATTGGTTGGATGGTTCTGATTTCTCGGAGTGTTTGGGAATTAGGATCTCACACAAATCAGAAAAACGCGTAAATAAGATTAAATAAGTTTGTATTACATAAAACGTCTGCGTTCCATACAGATATTAGTTTCTTATCAACAACTACTGAAAGAAACCAGGGCACAAAAAGTGTTCCATGATGTTGCTTCCAAATTCTTGGAGCCCCATTATCACATAGAGCGGAGGACCAGCTGCATTTGGTCGGTTCCACTTTCCTAGTATTATTTTCAGAGACGAAGAACATTCATCTTCGGTTTTTCTTTGCCGATCTTGACCACATGTCATGGGCGAATGGCCAAATGGTTACCGCGCTCGACTATGAATCAAGAGGTCCTAGGTTCGACCCCTGGTACAGATCCTGTTGCTGAGAGGAAGAAAGCCGGAAAAACTCCGGGTAAACCCCAACGGAAAATGAGATCGGATAAAAAAGATAACAGTGTGAAAATTGCATTCGAGAAAAAAACACGAGCCAACTGATGAGGCCTTGCCTCCTATCTATTCTTCTCATTCTTTTGGTCGCCACTTCTGTCATTCATATGGCTCAAAACAACTTCCATCGCACTCGCCATGTTGGAGCAAGACAAGCTACTCGACCAGAACTACGTTGTGTAATGGGGCCACTCTTACAAGAGTTTGCAAGAAATGTGTCCCTCCTACGCTCCGATGCCATGCTTGCAATCAACCTTCACCTAGAGCGCAACCCAACTGGTATTTAACAGCTCAAATTAATATCGTTTAAATTCATTGGGACTTAAAATTAGGTCACGATCATCTTGACATTGAGTTTTCAGAATCCTTCTTCCAATTTGCACTCAAGTATGCTTCTGGAAATCTGCTCGCCAATAATTATCATGCCCCACTTCCAATTGGTTTTGTACTTCCTGGCAATCCTGTTGGCACACCCTACATCCTTCCAGTTGGTGCAGCCCTTCAGGCACACCAAAACACCCGCCGTTCTGTCACAAGACATTACTTGTTGGAAACTTTCCAAAACTTTCATCATCCATTTAGTTGTGACAACAATGGTTTTCAGAATGGACAACCCATCCAACCTGGTCTTCGAATGGTTCCCCTCTTTAACTGTCCCAGCTATGAATGGGAGCAAGTTATTGCCATTGAAGCCAAACGATTGCGTACAGACTTTGAAAATGCACTTGCTCGCAGATTCATTGCCAATTTAGGCAAGCTGGCTGAGGAGGTTTGTTGATCTTGTCTGAAATTTACTTTAAATCTTACAACATAATTCAGGTTTTCAACTTTCATTGCTTCCTGCATGGATACCAACCTACCGCTGTTATCAAGGCAACTGCAAAGACAGCAATATACAATTACCTGACCCCACCATTTGGTGCCCCACTTGCACTTCCTGTAGCAGTTCCACAGGCAGTGACCAACAATATTGTTGCATTTCTTCTCCATCACAGACAGTTTCTTGTTGCCATGCCCTTCAATAACATTCAGCGTGGCCCACACTTTGAAATGAATCTTATTGGGGCAATGTCAAGAATGGGCAATAATATTTTGGCTTATACCAGAGAGTAAGTTTTTATCTGTCAAGCCTTCATTTGCTAATTTCAAACATACTACCATTGAAACAGTTTTATTCGCCCAGATATGGCACTCCTTGGAAGTGAAGCTTATTTTCCTCTTGCACCACTTCCAACCAATGCTACCACGGCTCAAGCAGTCTTTTGTGGGATAGACTATCGTGTTCTATGTCAATATTTTATGCCACGACTGAGGGACCTTTTGGGGCCTCTTGCTGTTCCACTTCCTCAACCACCAGGTGGAGTTAACTTTCCACCTTCACTTGTAGCTGCTGCTGCACATTTCCAGCACATCATTGTACCTGCATTGGGAATAATTAGTCCACCAAATGGGGTTGGAAGATACAATGGTCATGGAGGGACTCGAGCTGAACATCGTGGCATAATTGGACTGTTTTTTCGAGTTGAATCTGTTCGCTGGAGTCGTCACTTGAGGAATGATGTTGATTGTATGTAAAACTTTATTGCATTGAATAATTCTAAAGGGCCCTAGCTTCATATTATCTTCAAACTGATGGCAGAAGCTTTTCATGGACTCTGAATACCAGACAAGCCTTTGTTCAGAACAATCTTGCAGCAAATGCCAACAGAGTTCCTCACAAAAGTTGGACTGATGATGCAAATTCACTCCCACAAAATTATAACTATAACCAATTCATGATAAATGGTCGTGGAATGGTGCGTGTGGATCATCACATAAACAATATGGGAATTGTGAATCAAATTCAAGCTGGAATCTTGGATCCTCACAATGTTATTAGTGTTGACCCAGGTTTGATTTCTGTGTTTGGCTTACTAAATCAGCTTCTAATATTTATTTTACCTATTTAGGTATCAGGAATGTTGTAACTTGTGTCAATAGTGATATCCAGCTCCAAATCAACAATGCTGCTGTTGCTCCAGTTCCAGTACCTCCGCCTGCACATCCTCCATCACGACAGATTATTCATGACCACGTTGTTCAGGTTTCCCATGGTCATATGCGTCAAATCAATGGTTCTAAGCTCTCTGAAAAGAGGGAAGAGGTGTTCCGAGACAATGATCACCGCATCAACTTTGCATATGATGTCCTTGCTCAAAATTCTCCACGTGTTATTGGTCAACGTACACTGGGTCATTGGTGTCAATGGACCTGGATGGTCAAGCATTTCCAGTCAGAATTCTTGTTGCAAGAGTATTCTCGTCCCCAGCATCTAAAGTGGAAGCAGAGCAGTCGTATGAAACACCAGCGGGCTGAACAAGCTCTCATCAATCGTATGGCTGGGCGCATGACAGACACTGATTGGAACAGTATGCAAGGCAGGATTGTTCCTGGAGCAAGAAAACTCCGCCGTCGAACACGCCGCTTGAATAATATTCCAGCTTTTCCTGTTGCACCAGTCTATTTTGCTTATGGCGATGGATCTTGGAATCACCAGAGACCATGGGCACCTGTTCCCAACAATGTCAGTTTAACGCAATGGTTGGCAATACTAAATATGTGTTTTTCACACAGAGAATCAGAGAAAAGGCTGCTCATGAGCACTTTGTGTTTGTTATTGATGAGCATTTGACTTCACAGCGGTCCCATCGTCTCAGTGCTGGCTATGAGGCAGGAGGTGTGTTCCAATATCCACCAGTTGTGACAGTAAGTAATCAACAAAGTAAGTCTTACATTAATGTTGGACTAGGTTCGACGTCCTATTCTTAGATGCCCCCACAAGAAACGCAAGTTTCAGGATCTTCACTGGAGAAAATACTGCATTGATGATGACAAACAACCAATGCATCCCTTTGTTCAATGCCCTGATCTTACTAACATCCAGAGTTCAGTTTATGGTCTTGTTGAGTGCCCACTCATTCCAGGACCCCCTACTGTATGTATGCTTGTGACTGGTACCAGCACTAACATTTGTTGCTAAGATTGTGGACAAAGATATTCAAGCTGCATGCAACATTCGCCACTTGCTGTTTCATTACAATCATACTGGTGGTCGACCTGCAGCTTTCATTTAACAGCCCTGGATACATTCCTGATTAACAATACAAAGAAATTTGGTATGGCCTTGCTTTCCTTATGGCATAATTCTAATTATTTTTTACAGGTATGTTTTTTTCTTTTACCTTTTGTTTTTTTTTAATGTTCTTCTAAAATGTTAAATACAGTAGTAATTCCGAAACAGGCTGGGAAATTGAAACCACATCCGTCCGCGAATTCGAATCAAGTAAAAAAAAAAGGCCAATATTTTGTCCTAATCTGTACAGACGAGCCCACAATAGCAATTAACATTCGTTCGTGGAATGTTTTTTTGCGTCTGCGTTATTACTTTGCATCTGCAATCAGTTCAAGATCAACAAATTCGTGGTGAATAGAAGTCTCTTCTTCATCAAAAAAGTGGCCGTTTTTGTAAATGCCTTCTTTATTAATGTTACTGATTTCTTACGGAATGATATTCTCACTACATGATGGTACATTTCGAATCGCCCGCACATGCGCATTTGTTCGTCCTCTCGGTGAAATCTACAGGCTCGATAGCCTCCTTCTGATTCGCGTATGTATCGCAATTGACTTCAGTAACTTCTGTTGATACAATGACTGCCTCTCTTTCCTCTTGAGCAAGTTTCTCAGCCTCAATCGCCTCAATCAATAGTCTTTGTTCCTCTTCTAATCGTTGGGCTTCTGCGATTTTTGCCAAACGTTCAGTCTCTTTTTGAGTAAGATAAGCTTCCCGTTCCTCTGGACTCATCAACTTCAACTTCCGTTCTTCCTCAAATTTGGCAAGAGATTCTTCTTGCTTTCGCAACTTTTCGGCACGCAAAACTTCCTGTTGTTTTAGTTTTTCCTCTTCTGCAATCTTCTTGTTTGCTTCCTCCTCCGCTTTCTTTCGTTTCAACTCTTCCAATCTGGCAAAGGCTTTTGCTTCTTTAACGCGTAGCTCTTCAGCCTTTCGTTCCTCCTCTTCGGCCCGTTTTCTGGCAAGCTGAGATTCAAATTCTTCCATATGTTGCCGTTGTTCCTCCAAGGTTTTAAGTCGTCGAGCTTCATCCTCCTCTAGCTTCTTCAGTGTTAAGAGCTTCTTTTTTTCGTTTTCGGCTTCTAATTTCTCTTTGGCGATTCTTGCCTTTTCAAAAGCTTCTTCCTCCTGTTTCAGTTGTTCCTCGCGTTTCTTTGACTGCTGTCGTTCCTTGCGTTCCTTTTCTTTCTCTTCGAACTGCAAAACACAATCGATATGCTTTTCGGTCTCACTATTTTCCTAGTTAGTAATCGAAATAATAAACTCAAGAAACGATTAAAATGAAATCAGAACGTAACTGCATCATGTGTAATCCTCTGTCTGATTCTGGAAGTCCCAGGGACGTGATGGAGCAGTGCACAGTTTCATTGGAATCTGCGATTGGTCGTAACGCTGCTTTCCCGAGGTCTATTGGTTCATTAGTTTCGCGTTCAGTTTCGCGTTCTGTGTCCATCTCGTCTGCACTTGAAATCCTGCAAAATCACAAAAATGGCAACCAACGTTGTAGGAAAGTTCCTTATCCATGACTTGCACATCCATTTGAGACAAGGAGCTCTCATGCGCGCTGTTACTCCCACCTTGAACAAGGCCGGTATTGGTGCCGTCTTTGTGATGGTAAGACAGGTGTGTCCATGTGGTACCTGGCTGATGAACTTTGACAGCCAAACTTGAAACCTCCAATTTCAACTGCCGACCAAGCCGTAGCTTACAGATCACAGCTGCAAGCCTTGGCCCCGAATGTCACGTTCTTGATGTCTCTGTACCTCAATCCTGCATTGACTCCAGCTGAAATCCGAAAGGCAAAGAAAGCTGGAGTTGTTGGTGTCAAGAGTTACCCAAGAGGAGTTACAACCAACAGTGAAGGTGGAATTGAAAGTTACACTGTCTATTACGATGTGTTCAAGGCCATGGAAGAAGAGGACATGGTGTTGAATCTGCATGGAGAGATTCCAAGTGATCCTGATAACGTGAGTAAAAACGAAAATGTACCAGACGTTGCGAATCGCGCCTAATACGCGTTATTATAACAAGGATATCTGTGTGTTGAATGCAGAAGAGCGTTTCTTGTCTCACTTGAAGCAGTTGCACAAGGACTTCCCTAAACTTCGTATCGTTCTCGAACACGCGACTACTAAGGCCGCAGTTGATGCAGTCAAGTCTCTTGGACCAACCGTTGGATGCACCATTACTGTTCATCACCTCGAGCTTATTGTTGATGATTGGGCCGGAAAATGTCACAATTACTGCAAGCCAGTCGCAAAGTACCCACACGACAGAAAGGCTTTGCAGGATATTATTAAGCAAGGTAGATATTGTTAGTTTGTGGTTTCTTTATGTGTATTCATCTTGATTCAGGTCACCCACGCTTTTTCTTGGGAACGGATTCCGCGCCACACCCTCGTCACATGAAGGAAACTAGTGTCTGTGCGGCTGGAGTTTACACTGGACCACATATTTTGGCATACTTGGCTAACGCGTTGGATTCTTTCGGTGCTCTTGACAAGCTTTCTCAGTTTGGAACTGAGTTTGGAGCCAAGTTCTACCACTTGAAGGAAAGTGATATCAAAAATGCCTCTGCAGTCACTCTTGTGAAGGAGCCTTTTACTATTCCCCAGCTGGTGAAGTACATTGATGATGAGGGTGTTGAAAGAGAATTGGTTCCGTACCGTGCAGGAGAAACTTTGAACTTCTCTATCCTCCCTGTTAGCAATAAGAGAAAGGCATCGGACGAGTAATAAATCTCCAGAATCATACTTTATTCATTCAATTGACTTATTTAATGTTGGCGTTCTTCAACGAGGCAGTCTTGACGACACCTTTAGCAGTTCTGAATTCAACATCCTTCCAGACGGCAACAAGATCGTCACGAGTCTTGAATTCTGGTTGAACTGTCTCCCACACCTTCTTCTTTGGGTTCAACTGCTCCTCTGGAGTACCTTCGTGTCCGGCAAAGAAAACGCGGTCTCCTGGAACAGAACCTGGAGGTGGAACCAAGAATTCAACCTTGGTGTGCTCGGCGTCAGAAGCGCAGAGAACCATAGCGTGAGACTTAACACCGCGCATACTAAGACAAAAGTGTTAGACCGTCCCACATTTTAGAAATACGTTACTTACGCAGCTGGCTTCAAGTTCTTCAAAACCAAGATAGTCTTGTCCTTCATCTCCTCCAAAGTCATGAACTTACGCAATCCAGAGACTACAGTTCTAGGCTCCGCCTCACCACAGTCGATTTGCTCAACGTACAATGAGTCAGCGTCTGGGTGGTGCTTGACATCAATGATCTTTCCAACAACGATGTCAAGCTTGGAGATGATCGAAGCTTCTTGAGCTGGGGCTGGTGCAGCAGCGGCGCTTCCTCCTCTCTTGCCCTTTTCAGCCTTCTCAGCGACTGGAGCCTTTTCCGCTTTAGCTTCCTTGGCAGCTGGTGCGGCAGCGGCAGCGGCAGTAGAAGCAGCTGGGGCAGCGGAGGCGTTGAATGCGTGGGTGTAGTAAGGCTTGACCTCGTACATTTGGCTAACAGTGGATGGAAACTGGTACTTCTCGGCGTAAACAGCCTTGGACTTGTACATTGGAGACTTCAAACGCTCGTCCTCAACTGGCTTGGCTGGAGCAGCGGCAGCCTTGGCAGGGACTGGAGCAGCGGGAGCCTTAGCGGCAGTCTTGGCCTTCTTGGCGGATGGAGCGGCAACTGGGGCTGGCTCCTCAACAGCAGATTTGTGCTTGATGGAATCAACTCTTCCATCAGGAATAAAGTACAAGTTAATAGTGTCGTTTGGAGCTTGTGGGTCGAATGCCTTGTCCACAATGTAGTAACCCTTACGCTCGAGCTGGATGATGTCTCCCTTCTTGCAACCACGCAAGTTGGCGTCTCCCCAAGCTTCTGTCTTGAATTCAGTGACCTTGGTGGTGAAGTCATCGATGTCATCATCCTCCTCCAAATGCTTCTTGGTGATCAAGTAGTCAAAGTCGTAGAGCATACAACGAACAGGAGCTTGCTGTGGCTCGTCCTTCGGGAGACCGCGAGCAAGCCAGGTGAGCTTCTTCTTGGTCTTCTTGAAGTCACCGTCCAAGTTCAAACGGATTTCAATCATGGCAATGAAAGACTTGTCGTCACTCCACTCAATTTTCTCAATGATGACGTTACCCCAGTCCATGAAAGTAACCTCTTCTCCGACTTCCAAATCCTTGGCGTCGTTGAACTCCAAGTACAATTCTGGGGAATAAGTGGTTCTCTTGGTACCAACGTCTGGGTTCTTCTTGTGCTTTGCCATGTCCTTGGTGTACGCTTCGAAGTGGTCTGCGTTGATAACCTTGACCTTGGCACTAAAAAACGCGTTTCGTTCAGTTGGAGAAAGAAAAACAAAGCAAAACCTACATCTTCTCTCTCTCGAGAGCAGTGTGTCTTGGAGCAATTGGATCAATAACCTGCTTGTTCAAGGTCCAGATCTTGTCCCACTCCAACTCCAAGGACTTCTGGGAAGCTCCCTGCATCAAAATGTACTTTCTCAAAGCCTCGATGGTCATACCACGACGTCTAATACCACGAACAGTTGGGAAACGAGCGTCATCCCATCCAGTAACAAGTCCCTTCTCAACAAACTTTGCCAACTTACGCTTGGAAAGCAAAGTGTAGACGAAGTTGACACGAGAGAAATCCCATACATGAACCTTACGGATTTCCAAAGCGTCAAAGAACCAAGCGTACTGAACGTTTCTGTCACGGTATTCCATAGATCTCAAAGCGTGGGTGACACCCTCAACAGAGTCGACAATTGGGCAAGCAAAGTCGTAGGTTGGGTACATCTTCCACTTGGTACCGGTACGGTGGTGAGGGGTCAAGTTGCAACGGTAAATAACAGGGTCTCTCATGGTTCCATTAGGATCCTGCATATTGATCTTGGCACGAAGACACATGGTAAGACCTTCTGGGCTTCCCTTTCTCATTTCCTCGAAACGGCGCAAGTTTTCCTCAACGGAAAGGTTACGGCACTTGGAGTCAATAAGCTTCATACGCTCGTCACGCATCTAATACAGGTCAGATTGAGTTGATTTGGATTATCACCAATATTATTTACTCACCACTTCTTGGGTAGCATTGTCGACGAAAGCCAAACCCTTCTTGATGATTTTGAGGGCGTATTGGTAAGTCACGTCAAAGTGGTCTGAAGTGTGGCTGGTCTTATCAGCCTTGATTCCAAGAAGAGCCAAGTCCTCCTTGATACTCTCTTGGAATTCCTCCTTCTCATTTGAAGGGTTCGTGTCATCGAAACGAACAATTAAGGTTCCCTTGTATTCCTTCGCAAAGTAGTCGTTCAAGAGAGCAGCCTTTGCGTGACCAATGTGAAGGTAACCTGATGGCTCAGGTGGGAAACGGGTGACAACTTTTCCCATTTCGGCATCTTTCAAGCCAATTTCGAAAGAACCTTGGTCTCCCTTAGCCTTGTTTGCAGCAGAGGTCTGCTTTTGGAACTCAGCCACGGCTTGTGCGGCAAAGTTGAGTGATTCGACGTGGTTGAACCAACGAGTCAAGTATGGTCCGAGAACATTGTTTTCGGCCTTAACGCGAGTAGCAAAGATTGGGTTGGCTGTAAGTTTAGAGTTAGATAATCTGACCAAGGCAAATCATGATATCCAGCTCCAATTCAATTGAATGAACAGAATTTGATCGAAAATATTAAGACTTCTAACAAGACTTGCTGAGGTGTTGGCGGTACTGAGTTTTCATTTTTCGCTAACTCGCTGGTTCAAGCTGTGAAGGGAATGGATACGTACACTTCAGAGCACCCCAACAGGCAATATCGGCGAGAGTAACGTTGTAACCGACCAAAAAGCTACGCATCTTCAAGTGAGAGTTCAAGGTGTTGAAAGCAATAGCCAATGGCTTGTACTCGACTTCAGCACCCAAGTTGTCCTTACAAAAGTCCAACCAGTAGTCAATCTGGGAGGCCTTGACAGAGTCAGAGACGCCAAGGGCAGCACCGAACTCTGGGGAGATACGGGAAATGTAGCGAAGGACAGGGTAGGTTCCGTTCAACTTGAGGTCGGCAGATTTACCGCCTGGAGTAGAAGGGCCAGCAATGTGGCAGGCTTCGGTTCCCTCGAAGGTGAATGCAAGCTTGAGGAGGTGGGCGACGGCAACCACAGCTGTTTTAGTTGATCGAAAGAGTTAGAATGCACACTCACAGGGAAGGGCAAGGACAAGAACGCGCATGCATACACAGATCACTTACCATAGGCAGCTGGGGCGGCATTTGCGGGCTTCGCAGAAACTGCAAGCTTCACAAGACTCATTTTCGAGATGTTTTTGTTTTTGCAGCCCAACCCAATCAAACAAACACCAACTTGAAATGGATGACCTCTTCGTGATTGATCGAACTGGCGCCGCAACAGCTGCTGCATCGTCGTCATCCACAACCAACGCACAAACTGACCAAACACCGCAATACGAAACCTTCATCCCTCTTGCCATCCCAGCCTCTACATTCCACAAAACTCCAGCAACAACACGGCCCTTCCAATCAACGCCGCGGAATCCTCGACAAAAGAAAGGGAAAGGAAAGTACAAAGCAAATACGCAGCGCCAGCCAAACTACGGCTTTCCAACGCGTTCGAAACCAGCCGCGATTGACTGGCGGGGTCGCCCGCAGCATCAGCAACAAGACGATGCGAATGAAGATGACGAACTTATACGGGATTATATTGCGAATTTGGAGCATGGCGAGGATGGCGCTTCTTGGATGGGAACACGTGTTGGTGATATGCAAGGGTTGGGAGTGGGTGGATTCAGTGACGACGATGACGACGATGATGCGGATAGTGATAATGTCGATGTTAGTGACATGCTGGGGGAGCTGGTGGATAGTGATGCAGAATCTGATGTGGATCTTGAGGATGCTGTGGTCAAGCCAGTTGCTAAGAAGAAGGCGAATCGGTTTGCATTGCCTGAGTCGGGGGTGTTTGAGGAGTTGACTGAGATGGCAGATGAGGAGTTGTTAGAGCAATTGGAGTCGGAAGAGGATGACGAGGACGATGACAGTGACGATAGTGACAGCTCTCTGGATCTGGGAGACATTTACATTGAAGGAGATGAAGATGGAATGGATGAGCGTCCCTCGTTTACAGGTGGCAAGTCGAAGTGGAATACGATGGTGGGATCATCTTCAGCAAAGGTAACCGACACAAGCCGATTCAACGACATTCACAACGGCACCTTTAAAAAACGGACGAGTGAGGGTGCTTCGTTAGTCTCAAAAGAAGAAAGCGACAGCGATGAAGACGAAGATGTGTATGGAATTGCCCTGAATGGGCAGCCTCTCTCAAAGTCTGCTCGTCGAAAACAAGCCAAACGGGATCGAAAACAAAAACGCGACAAAGATCGAGAGCTGAGGAATGCATTGAAAGAAGAGGTAACGTTGCATTTATATTTATGGGTGTGACTAATAAGTTGAGAACAGCAAGCTCGAATTGCACACGCTGTTGCAAAAAAGAAAGCGGGGGCTGCAATTGATGCCGAAATCACGCGAATCTTGCATAAGGTCAACAAAACAATATTCGAATTCATGGTTCCTGATAATTCTGATCTGCCCGTTCTCACTCTTCCTGCCATGCCGGGAGCGATTCGTCGTCTTGTCAAAGATATGGCTCCTATGTACGGACTCACTGTTACACTCAAGGGAACTCACGGCGACAAGCAACTTGTACTGCACCGTAACAAAAATTCACGGATGCCAAATGACTGGCAAATGGTTGTAGAAAAAGTCTTGAGTAAGAAGGGGAACAAGATTTTGAAAGGCAACACGTGGAGCGGTAAAAAGAGTGGAAAGAAGCAACGCCGAGGGCCTCCTGGTGCGCCTGATGATAGGACAGCACCGCGACCAGGAGATGTGGTTGGAGAAGGAGCTGCGCCTATTTCCGAAGATAATCTGGGTCACAAGATGATGTTGATGATGGGATGGACACCTGGAAAAGCTCTAGGAGCGGCATCTTCAGCTGCCACTTCGTCAGCCATAAACAGGGACGAAGATGACAATGAAGATGTACGCGAATTCCGTCTTGGATACAATAGTGGAACTGGGCTGGGAAGCAGTACTGAGAGTTTGAATGCGGATGTTGGAGGAATGAAGCTGATGGAACCTATCAGCGTAACTGTACGAGCAAAGCGAAGGGGACTGGGAGCTGAATAAAGTGTGTAAATATTAATTACATGTGGGGAAGTAGGGGGAAAGGTGTGTTGTGGGAGTCCTTTCTTTGCTTGTGTGTGTTCGAAAATGACACCAACACCAGAAGACGTCAAGAAGCAGCTCTGGGCCGCGTAAGACCAGCGCCCCTTCCTGGATGCAATCAACAACCATCTTAACCACAAAAGCAGTGCTGAGACACACCTGTCGACGCTGCGAACGCACTTCAATGCGGGCGCACTCAGTGCATCCATCCAGCTTCTCGAGGCGTCGCTGCTGCTTCCACTTGCGCCACTCGACGCTCTTCGGACGCGCATCCGAATCGCAAATACTCTTCTTGCCGCGTCGCTGCCGACAAACGCCGAAGCACATCTTCAAAAAGCTGCATTGGTTCGTGTGTTCCCCATTCAACGTACTCGCTCTCTTTCAAACTCACTCTAAAATATAGATTGCTGCATCGGCCGCACCGCCGCCTGATGTCCGCACTGCCCTGGCCGATGCACAGGCCCGTCTGCTCGTGGCACTTGGAAACGCGAAACTTGCGAAACAGGTTATTCACCCTCCACTTTGTTACTGCTGCGTCAGAGCCACTCACGCATGCTTCCGTACAGATTCTGCATACGGCCGCACAGGAAACAAAGGCTCTGGATCCCGCGTGTTTCCTGTTCCTATTGAGTCGTCGTGCAGATATTGTTCTCAACGAAAACGACATCAAAGCCACGCATTCGGCCCTGCAAATTGGAATTGATGAGTCGGATCGATTCAGATTACTGGATGCAAAGGTATACTCATACCAGGTCCAACTTGATTTCTTGAGTTTTAACCAAAACTGTAATTTCCAAAGGCTGTATTCCTTCTCCGCCGCTTTCTTCTCTGTCTTGATTCACGCGATTTGCATTCTGGTTCTGCTCTTCTCGCGAAACATATCGATCCTCTCTTTGCCTCTGCGTCATCTACATCTGATTCTGCATCTGATTCCCCTGTATTCCATCTCTTGTCTACATATCGAATCTTGAAGCTCATGTATTTCTTGCAAACTGGTGATCGAAAATCTGCGAAATTACATTTGGACGATATCTGCAAATTAGTGTTTCCTGATTCTGTTTCTGCGAATACAGTATTACCAGCAAATAATTCGATGGAAATTGGTGAGCATTCAACATTCAGACTGCGAATTGAACGGAAATGGAAATGGAATGTGCAGAGACTGGATTGAAAACAACAAACATTCGTATTCATCGTCGCGGATCATGAACACTTTGAATAATAACCCTTGATTCTCGAAAGTGCTCGTTGATTGAAAATGGAATCAAAATCAGTTCTCCTTTGTTGGAGATATGTCGAATTCCTCCTGCCATATCCGCCTTTCACCCAACTCACTCATATATCTATCAGATGGCCAAGAATCTATAAATCAACATCATTCAAAACGACATACGTCTATTGTACAGATTTCTGGTCTTTTGAAACCGAACCAAGAAAGAATATTTGTTTGCCTAATCGTAGCGAGTGTATTAAAGGACAATGACAATAACAAAGCGTTGGAATATTTAAAGCATGGCTTATCTGGAATTCAGGGTATGTCAGTGATACACTTCTGTGTTGTATTAAACTTTTATCTGCAGACGCCTTAGCAGGGCAACCTGGTTTGTAACTGAATTCAGCTTTTTCAAATGGCTTTCTTATATTTCCTCAGATGACTCCGATGCCACTTTCCAGGATGTTATCGAAACACGAAAATGGTACGTGGACATCCACGTATTATTCTTGCATCAGCTCGTCGAAGTTTATTTATTGAAAGCAGAGTTAGTCCTTGCCGAAGAGGTGAGAATCTGGTGTTTATGTTCTGTCGTATACTCATCTCAAAACGACACAGACTCTTATGCAGCTCATCACTTTCTTGCATTCAGCAACATATACCACTCCACTTTTGAACAAATATTTGCCTATTATTTTGTTGGACTGGGGACTTATTCATCAATCTAATGGGCGGTTAAGTGAGGCTAGTCGATGTTATTTCGGGGCTGCAGCGGTTGCTGTTGAGGTTTCACGGAGTAGTTCAAATAGTGGTGTGCATCAAATTGGCCTGGAAGCATTTATACATGAAACGCGTATCGTTGCGTCGTTTTGCAATGTTGTTGTATTGTTGATGGGAGGCGATCCAGCTCGAGTTGAAATGGTATTCAAGAATTGTGGAGAATACGTCCTCTCATATTCATTATGTGTATTTAGGCAAAACAGATTCTGGAAGGACTTGAAAAAGACGTGCACGAACCGATTCTGCTTTTGTCGAGCCATCATCATCAACAGACTGCTACTTCTCCGGCTACTCCCATGTCATCGACAATATCTGGCACAAGCACTATGGCACATTGTGATCACATCAAAGCATTCCAAAACTTGTGTTGTGCTATGATATCACACTCAAATACAGAAATCAAGAAAACAAAGTGAGTTTTGCCCGATACTGTTCACAAAGTATTCCAATTTAACCAAAATCAAACACTCGCAGAGTCCATCTCCTAGAAACTCTTCGGCTCTCTGATACACTTCTTAGTCAACAACTCAAAATCGTGACTCTTGTGCTCCTTGGAAATGTGTTTCTGGAAACGGCGCCAGGCGAAACGGAGAGGATGGTGCATATCGCGTATAAATTGTGCAAGAAGGGTGGTGTAAAGAGTATGGGGCGAGTTTGTGCAAGTGTGTTGGACGAAATTGGGAGGAGGAAGAAGGAAGTTGCAGCTGCAGCGGCGGCGGCGGCGGCGGCAGCAGCGAATCAGTAATTTGTTAGCAAGGGAGAATGTGAATGGGACAGTTATCTCTTTATTTTGTGTATAGCTTATATGTTATGGTGTGGCAGAGAGACCTTGCTAACAATGTTTTGAGAGGAAATTGGTTTTTGCTTTTGTTTTTGTTTTTGTTTTTTGGTGGAGTTGTCATCATTCGACTCGAGCGCTTGACCGCATTCGCCCCTTTCTCCATCAATTCGCTCTATATACCAAAAAACACAAAGACAGAGCAAATTGGTAAGCCCTCTTGCTGTTGTTTTGGCTCTTTCCTCTCTGAGACTAACTGATCAACACAAGGAAAATGCCGGTAGTAACACGACGAAGCAAACGTTTAACACGCAGCAAACAACGTGTAACCCCAACAAAAAAACCCGCATTCAAACGTCCTGTGAAGCCAAAACCGCAAAGGAGACCTCCCCGGGCCGTCTTGTCTCCCACACCTGACTCTGATCGAAACGCCTCTATCCAAGACCAGACTTCTGACGTGTCTCTGTCCGAAACTGAATCCCTCTCAGACAGCCCTGAGAATGTTTCGCTTGGAACTAGGAAGCAGTCTGGAGACACAGGTGAACGCGATGAGGAAGATGAAGACGAGGAAGACGACGCGGGGAATTTGTTGTGTGAAGCTTATATCGAAGTATATGCATTCATTCATAACCTGTTGTTGGAGTCTGGGCCTGCGGCTGTGGTTACTACTGGCGGGGATTGTGGGGATGTTGTTGCAGAGTTGGAGGAAGAGCAGAGGTTGGTTCGGGCTGTGAAGGAGCGGGCGCGTGAAGCGAGGCGAGAGTTGAGGAGGAGGCAGAGGGCTATGAAGAGGGGTGGTACGGTTGGTGTTGTTGAGGAAGTGAAGAAGGAGGATGTGGACGTTGAAGTGGTGAAGACGAAGGGGGTGAAGAGAAGAAGGTGGTTGGTAGTGGTAGTAGTAGTAGTAAGGGGAAGATGGAACTGAAACCGAAAGTTACTAAGGCTAGGGAAAAGTCTGTTGCGAAGGAGACAGTAGTAACTGATGGGAACAAGGGAAAAGGTTGTCAAGTAGTTATGGAGAGAAAGGTGGATCGATTGCGTGCTAGTTTGGAACGACGGCGGATGAGGGAAATGATGGTATGTGTTTTGGTTTGTTTGGTGAGCCTTGGACTGATATGTGACATAGTCGCGAAACTCACATTCCAATGGAAAATCTGATTCAACCAATTGCGATCTTGGCAGTGAATCCGTTCAATCGAGTCGAAGGAAACGACCTTCCACAAAATCACCGTCACAGAAGGATAAAACACAAGGCGTAACCAGAACAAAGCAAAAGCATGATGCACAATTCAAGGCGGAAGATTCTTCAATTGTTGTTGGCGAGCGTCGAAGTTCAAGGTTACAAACAAAGGCACCCCCTCCAAAGATTCACACAATTCTCGATACCAGTGACGATGAAGAAGACGAAGAAGAAAATGAACTTTCGAGAAAGCGAAGACGCGGGGAAGAGGAGAAAGGGTATATTCCATCTTGGAAAATCAGAAAACAAGCAAGTGACTTATTGGAAGGAGTTGTTCCGGAACAGAATGCAAATGGAGAGATGGAGTGGACATGTCCTCGATCTTCGTGCGCAAAAAAGTATGCAAGCAAGAATGCATTGATATATCATCTGGAGCGCGACGTTTGCGACGCAATGGATCAAGATGAAGAATCGGAAGCTCCAGTTGAACCGGTTGTAAAGACAGAAGCTTCATTTCAATGCAAAGAAGAAGACCTGGATAAGTTATATGTGTGCAAGGAATGCCGGAAACGATATTCCAACGAGTCATCATTGCGATATCATGCACGAAGTAAGCATTGGGTACTGGATTATAATGAGCAAGTGTATTCATATGAAGGGGAAGATGAAGATGAAGAAGATGAAGAAGAAGATGAGGAAACAGAGTAAAGATTGAATCCATGTCCGAACTTTCGCACAAATGCTTGGTAACACGAACATCAAAGTGCAACTGCAGAAGTCGTTCTTCGCGGGCCTCGGCGGAGGGGAAGCCGCCGTTGATGCCGCCGCCGCCGCCGTTGGAGCACCAGCCTCAGCGCGCAAGGCCTTTGCCTCTGGCCTGACGAGCACTGGCGCCACACCTTCTTCGATGTCAACAGCAACAGCAACAACAACAACAACACTCGCACCCGGGACACCAGGAACACGAACTCCCTCGTCAAAACCAGTCGACGACCAGTTCGCATTCGCCGTTGACGACAGATCCCGCGCTGCTGCTGCTGCTGCTGCTTCAATGTCCGCCTCAACGCTCAAGTCGCCCGCCGCCTCAAAAGTATTCGCCCTTGCCGCAGAACAGGCAAAACACGCTAAACGAACTCGCTTGCTGCGCCTCGATGCCGTCTCAGCCTCAGACGTGTCCGAATCTGATGCAGATGCCCAACGCCCACCACTCGCTTCAAACTTAAACACTCCAACTAAACTCAGACAACGCTCGGCGAACGATACTCCTCGCTCAAAGGCGGTTATCTTTGCGGAGAACCTTGAAGCCCAGCCCACTCCTTCACGGAATATTCCAACAGCAACGAGCACTCCCCTCAAACGCTCTTTGAGACAATCTGCGGCTGCGACTCCTCAACAGAAATCTAAGCAACAACTGTCATCTTCAAATGATGCTACCCCTGATCGCCGTGTTACGCGTTCTGCAGTCAAACAACACGTTCCAGAACCAAAAACTCCTAAGGGTCGCACTCCAGATGCCAAACTGATTGCTCGGCAACGTCTTGCAGAAACTATGAATGCTAGTGACTCGGAATCAGATCAAGAAAGTGATGACGACAGCGATGAGGAGGCGGAGGATGAAGAGTTTGAGGTGTGTGTGTTGTGTTTTTGAATATGAGGAAAGAGGAAAATTTTTTTCTCCTTTTTCTCCTCCACACTGAAGCCCATTGCAGCCACACAAACAACTGTATGAGCCTTTAGTGAGCGTTAAACAATGTAGCGAAAATAGAGAAGAGGAGGTCGGCAAAGCAAACAAACTACAAAATCCAGTGAATTTTAAGCATAGAAAAGCAGTGCATTCCTCTCTACCATCACTATACTAAATCTGAACTAGCCATCTTACCTCGCTGCCATCAAAGAACGAGAAGCTGCAGAAGGTGTCGAGCCTTCAACAACCGACGATGGCAAAGATACCTCTCTTACACCATCTCTCTTTGGCAAGAAAGACTCCGATTTTGACCGTGACGTCAAGCGTCGCGGTAAATTGCGTGCAAATGTTGAAGACTACTTCGTTGATTCGAGATCCACCGCAACATCAAAAAAGCTCACTTCAAACAACACTCTCGCAAGCTTACCTGTCCTCACGCGCGCTGAATTTTTGGACTGCCTCACTCGTATACCACGGAAACACGCCAAGGAACGTGATATGCTCCAAAGTTTGATTCCATCACATTTCCCACAATGGAACTGTGAACTGGCTCAAGGATTCAACCTTCTCTTGTACGGATACGGCTCAAAACGTGCTGTGCTTGATCAGTTTAAGGAATACGCGTGTAAAAATGTTCCTGTCTTGACGTTGAACGGGTACATGCCAACCATAAACCTCGCTACCGACTTGTTTGCGAAACTCAGTGTTGGAGTACTTGGGAAAGATGCCACAAAGCCTCTTGGAAATGTTGCGACGCAGCTTGCTCAGGTTGCTGCGTACTTTAAAGATCCTGCACGAGAGTTTCCATGCATGTATCTCCTGATTAACAGTATTGATGGACCTGCAATGAGAAGTGGCGCGAGCAACAAGACTCTTTTGGTGTTGCAGACGTTAATCCAAAGTGTACCCCGAGGAACAATTCGTGTCATTGCCACCATTGACCATATTAATGCGCCGCTTCTTTGGGATCGTCAGAGTGCGGATTGGTTCCATTGGTTGTGGAAGGATGTTACGACATACCAAGAGTATTTTGTGGAGACGGGGCATGAAGGGTTTGTAATGGTTGAAGCGGAGACGCGTAAAGGTGTAAATGGAGCTGTTCACGTATTGAGAAGTTTGAATGTGAATGCGCGTCGAATGTTTAGGATTCTAGCGGAGGAGCAGATGTTGGCTTTGAGTGGTGGTGGTGATGGTGGGGAAGAGGAAGTACAAGAGAAGGGCAGGAAAAAGAGACGTGGTGAGAAGGGCAGTGTTGAGCGTGGTGATGCTGAAGATGAAGAGGAAGATGAGCAGGCTGGAAAGAAGGCGGCTGCAGCTGACAAGTCTGTCAAGGGCATGTCGTACAATGGCTTCTTGCAAAAGTGTATCGAACAGTTTTGCGTCAACAGCTTGGATAACTTTAAAGCTCAGTTGGCAGAGTTTCGGGATCACCGGATTATTCTGTCGAAGCGAGGGTTCCAGGGTGAAGAGAACGTGTACATTCCCTTTGACAAGACTACCCTTGAGAATTTAATTGGACAGTTGTCTTTCTAGTGAGATTAGGGTACTTTTGGGTGTATTTATTTTGTTTGCCTTGTGTACTTTTCTTAGATAGGGAGTTGCAATAAAAGGATTGTGTTGACCATAATGTTATTTAAGTTTGTGCCTGTTGAGGAATGTTTATTCATATGATTTTCCTCTTCTTGGGCTTCGCTGCAGCCTGCTGCTTCTTTTCGGCAAGTTCCATCAACTCTTTCAGCCTTCTATCGACTGTTTCATCGGCTTCTTCTTTCTTTGACTTTTGTGTCGCGCTGACTCCCTGTGTCCCTGCAGGAATCTGCGTCGAAGAACTTCCACCACCACTTCCTCCACCAATAACTTGAGTTGATCCAGGTCCATCAGGGACATAATCCAGCTGCGAAAGATCTTCATCTGATGGTAGGAGAACAAAGTTTAGGCTGTAAATCACAGGAAAAAGACGAGGAGAAAAAAATCCCCAGCCAAGCGTAAACAAATGGGATCGTACCATCACCAGGTTCTCTCCTTCGTTCAGCCTCGTCTGTTGTCGGTATCAAGTTTGTCATGACGCTTTTGTACACAGATTCCATTTCTGGTTTCTGGAAGAGAGACAGGGACACGGCATGACTCGCAGCTTCAATGTCGCCAGCAATCAATGATGGCGGAAATACTTGTTGAAGAGATTCTTGGAATATTTGAGTTGAATTGAAATGGGGAGTTGTTTCTGAAGGGTGTCGTGACCAGTTAGACCTCGAAGCGTGCACAAGGATATAAAAACGCTCAACTCTTGACGCGAACAATTCCACCCATATGGTTTGCATTATTTACAAGTGCGGCACGCAATTCTTCAATCTCCTTTTCTTTGTCGGCAATTATTTTCTCGAGGCGAATTTGATTCGTGAGCAAGACATTGATGGATGCAATCATTGGAGTCAAGAATTGGGATGGAATCAAGGTATCTGTGTCGACGGATGGAGGAGGAGGAATCAAAGTCATTTTCCAGGCAAACACAAGCCCCCCAATTTGGCCTTTTAGAGATAGATTAAGCATAGATGGGGTTGTCCAACGAGCATCGCAGGATACGTTTTCCATTTCCTTTGCGAGGAGAAGGTGGTGCACAAGCCGAACTACTTTTCGAGGAGGGTTTCGCCTGAAGGCCGGAGCAACCGTGGCAGTTCGACTGATGAGTTCGGAGACGGATAGTGATTCGAACAAGGCATTTGAACTAGATTTGACGAGAGTGTTTAATGTCTTGAACAAGTACTAGTCTGGATACGCACGATCCCGGAGCAAAGACGCCACAACACGTGTATGCGTGTTCTTCACAGTCGCCTGCAGCAAATTTGATTAAAAGAGTGGCTGTGGTGCCGTTCAGGCGGACTGAAACGGGCTGCCACGGTTCACGGGCCAAGTCCATTTCCGAGTTGAGTTTGTTCTGATTCTTCCATCCACTTTTTTGGCTGTCCAGTTTCTCTCAAACAAAAAGACGACGCGTACGCATCCACTCAACACCCCCTCCCTTCATCGGGGAATGCATTCGTGATTCCTCCCATCGTTGTAATGGATGTTACGCGTGTGCATTCATCACCTTCTTGCCCTCTCGCTTCTTCTACTCCTTGCTTCCTCTGTAGTTTCTAACCTGTCCCCTCCATTCCCTCAGAACAAATGGACCACTTTCCTGGCAACTGGGGCAATCCTCGCTCAAGAGACGACACCTACCTCGAGTCAAACGACTACCTTCCAGGCTCTATTGCACAGGACCACCCCCGCATCAGAGCTGAGAAGACTATGAGCGGCTTCTCTTGCGACGAATACATTTCAAACCCATCTCACATGCCTCGAGCTCACACTCAGTAATAATCTTCTTTGCTGATGCTGCCTTGGGTTTTTTAGTTGGCTAACCACGCGGCACCCTTTCCTCCCCCTTTACCAAAAACAACTCTCGAATCACCTCAACGCGAATTCAATTCTTCAGACAACCAGTCGTCACTGGTACTTCAGTCATCGGAATTCGATTCAAGGGAGGAGTCATGTTGGCTGCCGACAACTTGGGTAATGCTTTGCTTGCCACGTCTCCCAACCAGCACAGATTACAATCTTAACACTGTCAAACTGGAATCGAATGCCATGGATATATGTTTATGAAATAGCGATGGGCGAGAGGCGTTCACAAATGAATGCACCAGTAACAACGGAAACGCGCGTCAACTGACCTCCATTCCTTTGCACCAAACCTTCAGCATGAAACTCATCAAATCATTCAATTCTTTAGCCTCCTATGGAAGCTTGGCCCGTTTCCGTGACGTTGAGAGACTGCTGAAAGTAGGTGACTACACTGTCGTCGGAGCATCAGGCGATATCTCGGATCTGCAATACATTCAACACATGCTCGTCAACCTTGAGTAAGAATCGCTTTTCTGTCTTTGTGTGGGGCGTCCGTTTTGTTGACTCTTGTGGGATTGCAGGACTAAGGAAAAGTATTTGGATGACGGACACTCGCTTGGACCAAAGAACGTGTTTGAGTACATGTCTCGTGTAATGTACGGCCGTCGTACCAAGGTGAACCCATTGTGGAACTCTTTAGTGATTGCTGGAGTCAAAAACAACGAATCGTAAGTTGATTCCTGTGATGACCGAGTATTATTTATGACGCGTTACTTTAGCTTCCTCGGATTTGTCGACCTTCAGGGAACCAGCTACCAATCTTCGACCATTGCAACTGGATTCGGTGGTCACTTGGCAATTCCTATCTTGAGAAAGGCTGTGGATCAGATTGGAGAGGAGAACATGACTGAAGAACAGGCAAAGAAAATTATTGAAGATTGTATGCGCGTTTTGTACTACCGTGATGCAAGAAGTTTGAACAAGGTAAGGAAACTGTTTCTGTATGTAATCCAAGTTACTGACCAACCATATCCAGTTCCAACGTGCTACTATTACCGCTTCTGGTGTTACTATTACTGATCCATACAGTCTTGAAACCGACTGGAGCTTTGCTGAAAAGATTCGTGGATACGGAGCTTGAACTATTTGAAGAGAATGAGAGGTGGAAAGAGGGAATGCATACTTTATTTTCTTCTTCTCCTTTTGGTTCTTCAAAAATTGTTATATTTGGTTCGGTCTATTGGAAGAATGTTACTCTCTTTCTCTCTCTCTCTCTCTCTCTCTCTCTCTCTTCTCTCTGTTTTTTGAACCAAAAACTCTCCTCCAACCCACAAAATGAAACTTGTCCGGTTAGTTTGAGCTCTGCCACCAGCATCACCCGTCTGCCGTCTCTCGTATGAATGGTCCTGTCGTGGTACTGAATGCAGTATTGATGTGAACGCTGGAGTTTGGCGGGGCGAGACTGCGCAGTTTCGAGGCCACAGCAACTTCGCGTCTAGAACAGCAGATTATATAAAACGGGAACAGCGTATCGTCACATTTGGATGTAACTGTTTTGGGCTCGTTATGGAGTGGTTCCTCGCAGTTCAATGCTTTGCTCGAAACAACGCACACACACGAACATCAACGTCAACGTCAACTTAGTCAAATCAAACCCTACTCAAACGAAACCTGCCACTTTATCCATGCCTTCAATACTCTGACCCGTTTCTTACCTCCTTTCCCCTCCAGATTCCTCATGAAATGCTGTACCGAAACAGTTACCATTGAGCTTAAGAACGGTACCATCGTTCACGGAACCATCACCTCTGTCGATATGCAAATGAATACGCACTTGAAGAATGTGAAAATGACTGTTCGTGGGAAAGACCCGGTTTCGTTGGATACGTTGGGAATTCGTGGAAATAACGTTCGTTACGTGATTCTGCCGGATGCTCTGCCAATTGATACTTTGCTTGTGGATGATGCTCCAAAGAGTAAGGGAAAGAAGAAGGAGGGTGAGTAGCGATTCTTGATGTCTATGGCATATATGTTAACCTATTTCATCTAGGAGGACCTGGTCTTGGAGGTAGAGGAAGAGGAGGTGCACGTGGTGGTCGTGGAAGAGGTGGAAGAGGTGGGCGTGGAGGACGTGGACGTGGTGGAAGATGATGGGAATACCAAACTTAATTATGTTTATATGAATAAACGGTTTCGAAAATAAACGGTTTTGAAAAGATAATAATTACATCATAAATAGTTTATTTTGGCCAAAAACGTTGCGACTACTTGAATCCCATTTCTCGCTTGTACTCCTCCTCTTCTTCTTTAGTCAATTCGCCTATTGGAGAATATATGCTCAGTTATTTTGCAGGCGTATAAGTGCATTTACATACCATTGCCAACCCAATTTCCTGCCATTGAGTCCCTAAATCTCCGTGACTTGGCTCCTTTAAACACATCTGCAAAACAAAGTAAATTTGTTCTGTTTTAGGAATCTAGATAAAGACAAACCTTCCAATAGCAGTGGTTTTACTGATCCAAAGATCGCGTCAGGATCTTTTGCAACTTGCTGAGTCAAAGTCTTCATCAAATTTGGAGTTTCAACCCATGCAGGCACCGCAGACTTTTTAGGCTCTGGTTTTGGAGCAGCGGGAGTCTTGGCGATTTGGCCCTCTTCCTCTTCGTCATCATCTGATGAATTTTCGCCTTCATCCGAGCTAAGCAAAGTTAAACTCAACACACTCTGTAGCAACGAGAACATACTCAGCGATTTCAGGAAGTTCTCCATTTTCGTCGACAATAGTTGCCGGTCCAGAATTCTTTTTTCCCTTCCCACTGTCCGAACTCAAGGACGAAGACGCGCTTCCCTTCTTGCCCCCAAGGTCCTCATACAATCCACTAAGAATTGAATTGCTTCCACCACTGCCATACTTTGACGCTCCTGATTTTGCGATAATGACAGGAGGTTCAGGAGCCACAAGCCCTTCTTTGATTCGTTCTGCCAACTTGACATCAAACGAGGGTGTCGCGGTTTTCAAAATTGATTTTGATTGCAAGTGCGTGGATTTTGTCGCAGGATTATGGCGTGGCAGTGCTTTAGGGGTGGCAATGTCAAGAGTTGGTTCCTTGAGATTCTTTGTTGCCGCCATAGGGACAGCAAACTATGAAGAATTCCGATAAGCTCAAAAATACAATTAAAAAACTTGCATACATCTGTTACAGATTGGCTAGACGGTTCAGCAGCTGAAATTGCGTGTGCACTTGAAGCCATTGGAAGCTTGGTCACCAACAACTTTGACTTAGGTTTTCCTTCACCTGGATGTGGAATGGTTTGGGAGCAGAGTTCCATATCATCATCCGAGGGTTCGCTAATGGGAACCTTTTTGGGCTATGGAGGATTCTTCGTTATAATAATAAGACGCACTTTTATGGAACTGACCTCAGGAACAGCAATCTTGGGTTTAATAGCCGGGATCCTTTTTGCGGCTTCCATAATCTGAATAAAAATAGATAAATCAGAATGTCGTTTAAAACGCGGTTCAAATACGAACCTCTTTCAGCTCCCGTTCCTCTTTTGCTTTCTTCTCTTCCATTTCCTTCCTGTGATTGGCTTCTTCAAGCTCTTTTGCAGCAAGGGCCCGCTTTTCTTCAGCTCTCTTCTTTGCCAGCTCTCTCGCTCTCTGTCCAGCATCCTTCTTGAGTGCAAGCCGAGTAGTTGCCACGACAGGTTCAGTTGGTTGACTGGTGCTTATTATTGGAACGATAGGTTTTGGGATTTGTGAAACGGAAGGGGTTGGAGGAGCAATTGTAGATTGTGGTTTGGAAGGGGAGGGAAGGAATGACGAAATTCCTGAAAGAACCTGCAAAACGGTTAAGATAAGGAAGGAATACAACTCGGAGAAAAACACACTTTGCCAACCCAAGTTTGGTTTCCATCAGTCCCTGTCATGTTTCCATTCATGGAACTAGTCTGAGTTGCGCCCACGTCTTTCCCCCTTCCCTTCACGACAACGCTCTTTGCATTTTTCTCCACTCCAGGCGTTTTAGGAATCTCATCGGTGCTGCTTTCATCCATCTCCTCGTCCTCGTCATCATTGAAAGCCACGAAGTCTGGCTTTTGTGTATTCAACACAAGAACTTTTGCGCCTCGAATTTCTTTCATAGGGTCAATAGAGTCGAATGCAATTTCTTCGCCAGTTTCTTCATCAGGAGGAAGAGTGATTTTGAACTCTTCAATACTCATATCGACGTCCCCATCACTATCGATTGACGTCTGAATGGATGGGGTCGGTATCGGTAAAGGCTTTGATTGTTCAACCCGCGTTTGGGGTGCTTCGACATTTGGTTCCTTGTTGGCAGCTTTGGCTTGGTTCCGTGTTGTTGGACGGCTTATTGGCTCTTCCATGGATTGCAAGGATGGAGCCATTGAAGGTAATATAGTTTGGTTTGGTGGTAGGATTGCGATTGGTGGCGTTGTTTTTGCGGTTGCTTGTGATTCCTATAATCAGGATGTTTGGTTAGTGGATACATCAACACACTCTGCTATTTATCACCTGAGAGATCCGACCAAAAATAGAATCCTTTTCACTCCCACTGGACACACTCCGGGCACTTTCTGCATTTGAATTTCCGCTGGTCCCGCGCTCTTTCTTTTTGATAAGTGTGGCCAATTTACCCTTCAAATTCTTCATTGCTGCATTTTCTTCTTTGGTTACGACTGACGAAGTGGGAGCAGCGGTGACAATGGGTTCCACATGAGCAACCCGCTTCTCTGTCGGCGGAACGATGATTGAAGCAATTGTAGTAGCGGTTTGAGCAGGAGAAAAGTCGTCTGCCCTCACTTCATAATCTTTTCCTGCAGTGATACTGGCAGATTCAGCCTGCATGTCTGTAGTACCCTTCAATACCGGTTGTGTTTCAGCCTCAGGCTCTGGACCCATCAGTCTAGCACGTTTTAGTGGGCTAGGATCACTAGCAGAGGCATCGTTGTGACGTGACCGTTGTTGTTTTGATTCGTCGCGTTCTACAACAATCTGACGCTTTACAGGCTGCTCGGTCACGGACGGCAATGAAGCGGCAATGGTTTCCTTTACATTTGAAGTAGAAGATATTTGTTTGAACTGAGCTGATGGTTTGGCAATGAGGACGGGTTGTTGATGTATAACCGAATCATCATCATCATCTTCGCTTGGAGCTTTAAAGACAGTGTAGACTGGAACTTTGAGCGGCCGAAAGGTAGTACCAAATGTGGACGAATCGCGAATAATAGCAGAAGATGCAATTGCAGTAGCAGTTTGAGGGAGGGAATCTTCCACCACAGGTTTTGAGGATTCAGTTACGAGTGATGGAGCAGCAGGTGCTGCGGAGAGGTCGGACTTTGATGGCAGTTGTGTTGTATTGAAACGCAAGAGTGGTTTAACAGTTGCAGGAGAAGGAGGGACGCTTTCATGTAAAGTTCGTTTAGAAGGTGCAGCCGTTGGAGTCTAGTTACGACACACAATTAGATGCGGAATTGGAGAATAAAGAGAGGAAACGTACCGCGTCAACGTCGATTTCCGCGACTGCTTTGTGGTTATAATTGTTGTGGCGTTCAAGCAGAGGTTTTCCGGGAGTGAATACGGCGTCCTGGAAGTTACTGGACCCGGAATCAGCACAATCTAACACGCATTCGGGGAAGGAGGCCAAAGAAAGCAGAAGGAGAGAGAGACGCACCGCGCGGCAATGTGCATCCGGAATTCGTCAATCCATTCAAAGAAGCTCGCAGCCTCGCAGCCAATGTCCAGCGCCGCATCGTGCACGACCTCGGCGCAGCGTCGTTGGTGTTCGCGCATCCACTCGGTCGATGACGGATTCGGTGCGCGCGTTGGCGGTTGTCCTTGCTGCCCTTGCTGCGCCGGCTGTTGCTGCATTCCTTCTTTTTCACAATGTCCGAAGGGCAAAGAAGTCCCTTTCGCTCCCAAATCTACTCCATCGTGACCCACTGCATAAAATTGATAACTGTTTCGTATGCGATATGCCAAATACATGGTGGATGGGAATAAATGAAACACAAATTTCATTTCTATTTGGTTACAACAGACAAGAAGCACCGTTTCTGATGCATAATATCACATACAGTCGTTATTGCGTTAATTATTTGCGTGAAATGGGGTTGGTAAGATTCGTCATGCTCCTTTTCCTTTGAAAGTTCGGACAAACACAAAAATGCACACCGCCAGCGCATCGGTGGCGCTGCGTCTCGCTTCCGCGTCCGAGACCGGACATCAAAGTGTCGCCGTTCTGTCCGCAGACAAGTGCCAAGTTGGTCTTCGCACACACTCGGGAGAAGTCAAGTAATACGCAGCCATTCTTTCAACCTCCTTTGCACTGGAAACTGAATTGAAACATAGAAAAACCTTCACCTTCGACTACATTCCTACGAATCCGGAAGTAGATTTACCACTCGCCAGTCTCGTGGAGGATGCAGTTGCTGGTACACCTCTCTGCAGCCACTGATGCTGTGATACTCATGTTTTGACAGGTCACAACAAGGCTCTATTCACAGCATCTGTCGGACGGTTTCTTACACAGCAACAAAGGTGTTTTCTTTGATAGCACTCAATTCATGTCTTTTACTGACCCTCCTGAACCAATCCCAGAATTGCTGTTTTTCGACCCGTGTTTTCCCACCTCCTTCGTCTCGCAAATAACTCTTCAATCTCATACGGATATTTTGGTGTCACTGATGCAAAGCTCATGAATCTCGAAACGGAGAGGACTATTTCTGGTTCGTGTCACGTCTTGAATCGAATGTAGCCTCATTCTTGGAAATATAACAGCATCGTCCATATCAAGTGATATGACTCCTCTTTTGACGCCAATGGATTCTCCGGAAGTGGTCGAAACTCTTCTTCAACGAGGTGTGGTCCCACGCCTTTCTTGTAAGCATCCTCACAAACCCAAATAGAATGCACGCTTCCATCCATATTTTACTTTCGAGTTGAATCTTTCAAGCCAGTTCGAACTGTGGGAACTCTTTGTTTGGTTGGTTCTCTCCATATTATCCAACTGTTTTTGACAAGTGACTGACTTAGATTGATCTGGGACATCCATGTTTTCTGCCAACAACTGATACGTCATATGTCTGCTCAGGAGCAAGTGTTACGGGATCCCTTTCTATCTTTAGTTGAGTACAATCAGGTTACAGTGAGTCAGTGTCCACTAAGACTTTTATAAAGAAAAAATCGTCTCGCGTTTTTCTTCAGCGTCCTCCCTTGGACCCATTCCTTACTCTGAATCTATTTTGACTACTCTCTGTTCACGTAGGGTGTTTTGGTCGATGCTCAACCCGTTTTAACATTTGTCTTTTCAAGCGTTTCTTGGAGGAAATGGTCATGCAACATTCCTTCTTGCAGTTGATGTATGCTGATTAGTATATTTTTCCCGAATCCTTAATCAATACAACTTTAGCCATCTGACAAATTTACTTCAACTGAGAGTGAACATGCAATCGAATTGTTTCATTCTTTCAGAAAGTTGAAATCCGTGCAGGTACTACTCTGATTCTTTTTTATCACCTACTAAATTTCAAAATGGACAGCTCCTCAACCGTGTTGATGCGCGGCTCACAACAGAAGAAAAAAAGTGTACATCTCTTCAACAAGAAATCAAAACATTGAAGGTAAGGCTAGCCATACAATATTGAGTATATTAAAACTGTACCTTTCAGGATGCGTCCGAAATGCAAAATAACACAATCAATGTCCACACTGCTCGAATTCAAGAGCTAACTTGCCTCTTGGAGTCGACTCGTCAAGAAACTGCTCGAAGAATCTCCGACACACAAAAGCAACGTGATGCGGAAGTGACTGAAATGACTCGTAAATATGAGCTGCTTTTGAAAGAAGCTGACTTGGCAGCGGACAAAAAAGTGGCGGAAGTCTTGGAGGACGCCAAGCGCCGGGTGCAAGACGTTGTCAAAGACGGAGAAAAGCGACTTGCGGATACGATGCGGATGAATGAGCAAGAAAAAGAGAAGTGGATTTTAGAAAAGGCGGATATGGAAAAGGTATTATACTACAACATGTACAGTCGATATCTGATTCTCTCACAGAAATTGAGCCAAAGCAAAGAGGAGCTCCATGCACAAGCAACCCACATTATGAAAGAATATGAAGATAAACTTGGAGAAATGAATTTGCAGAAGCTAACTTTAGTTGAGGAACTCCAAAAGCAAACTGCACTACGAGGTATCCACTATGCTTTTCTAGAAGACTATCTAACACATGTCCAGCTTTCGTTGACGCGGAACGGTATACCAAAGTTCGTGAAATTGAATCTCTTGAAAGGGCGAACACCCTCCTCAACACTGAGTTGGAGAAATTGACAAGAGCCCATAGCTTGGCTCAAAAATCTGCAACCGAGTCTTATGAAGCATATTCCTCATTGAAACTTCAAGTTTCGCAACTTCAGGAGTCAATTTCTATCATAACTGATTCCCTGGCACTCTCACAACAAGAAACCATAATGGTCCATAACCAGCTCACATCTTCCACTGAAACGTTGACAACCCAAATTACGCAACTTGAAAACGAGAAACAAGAACTCCGTGAGGCCAATGAACAACTCTCGAAAAAACTTGCCGAACGGAAGAAAGCTTACAAAGAAAGTCTCGCTGCCCTCGAAAAAGAGTCCGAGCAAACTCTTGCAACCGAACTTGCCAATTTGAAGGCATCCCTTGCAACTGAGCATACTTCAGAAGTAGTTGCCTTGGTTGAACAGCACCAAGATAAGATGCGTGAGTTCAAGAAACAGTTGACCAAATCTGGAATGGACCAAACTTGTGAAGCTCAAACTCGGGCTGACGAAATTGAAGCGCAATTGGAAAAACAGGCTCGAGATCATGTTCGTGAATTGAGGAAAGTGAAAGCAGAAGTTCAAGGAACTATTAAAGATTTGGAGGGTCGCTTGGAAGAATCTGAAGGAGTTATTGAAGTATGGAAGCGTGATGTCGAGAGGCTTCAGAAGGCTTTACATCGGGCCATTGAAATGGGTAAAAAGAGTTTGGAGGACTTTGAAAAGGAAGTGGATGGTGAACGTGACCTTTGGGATGTGGAAAGAAAGGCTCTGAAAAACAAGATTGCGACTTTGGAGGTAAGCTGAATTTTTCCCTGAAGTCTCAGTTTCTCAATACCTACGATTTTTATAGAATCGCCTGATGAGTATTTCTGAGACTCTCAAATCTGCAAATGAAATGCAAAAAGTACAGCTGCCTGAGGAAATTCACAAATCGATTATGGTATTACAGTCTGCACTTGTGTGTATATGATGAATGTACTCAACCTGTTTTTTAAGGTTGCTGCCGAAGTTCCACCAAAATCTGCTGAACAAGAGGACAAGCCGATTCCACGACGACGAGCCCGTATGTCGGATGTTTCCGACCTTCTCGAAATATCTGCAAAGGTCGGAAAGTCTGTGCCCGAGAAACGTAAACGCGCACCTGTCTCTAAAAAGGCTGTCATTGATGAATCGGAGGAAGATGAGGAGAAAACGGACAAGGTTGAACACAAGCCTACAACAAAAGCCTCCAGCAAGAGTTCTCGTCAAAGTGACAACACTGTCATTGATAACATTGAATACGTGAAAGCTGACAAGGTGAAGGCCACGAAAGACAAGGAAAAGTCTGTTGACCACGAGAGTTCGGGATCTTCTGCTTCGGAATTGGTTCATTCACACAAGGAATCGAAGAAGAAGGCTGTTGTAACACCTGTTGCTGTCGCTGAGGCTGAACCTGTCAATTTGGAGAAGGATGAAGCTCCATCTGAATCTGAAATAACTACCGTCAAAAAGAAAGGGCCTAGAAAGCAAAAGTCGACAGCTTCCGCAACTGAGCCACCAGTTGTTAGTGAAGAGGGCTCGACCGAGACTAACCAGGTTCAATTACCAAAGACGGCTTCTGCCTCCACAGCCCCTTCTTCGACTGTGGATATTCGTCCCAAAAAATCGAAGAAAATTGTAGAAGAGAAGGATGATGATGCTGTAAACGAGTCTCAAGAAATGGCTGAACCTTCAACGTCTTCTCTCACTACTCAAGCAAACAAGAAGAAAAGTACTGGGTGGAAAGAATACCAACCCCCAGTTTTGGCTGGCCGAAGAAAGAGAGAGCCAATTGCAACTCTTGAAGCCATGGACGACGATGACGATCCGGAAGCAACGAATGTAAAAGACAATGCAGAAGAAGACGATTTTATAGCGCCAATGAGCAAAAAGGACGAAACTAGTGCCACCGTAGCTCCAAAGAAGAAGGAGAAGAGCAATAAGGAGAATGAAAGAAAGCCAAAGGGTTCTTCCAAAGCCGCTGCGTCTGTTTCGAACGAAGCGGTTGCGGATGAAGATGGAATGGGCAATAATGCTGTACCAATTGGTGAAGGTGAAACGGGTTCTACTACTAAACCCAAGAAGAGGAAAGCAACTGTGGCATCCAAGTCTGTTGAAGAGGAAGCGACAGAAGATGATGCGAATGCGAAAGATGCTTCAACAGGAAAGGCAAGTAAGGAGGGTATGGAGAAGAAGAAACGAAAGCTGTCTGCCAAAGCTATCACGGCCGAAGAGGCTGAAGAGGTGAGCTAATCAACGACATCGTCTATAAAATTTATGCCTAATGTGGAATTATACCAGTTACCAAAAGCGGCCACAGCAGGATCATCTGTGTTGGGTGCTCTTGTACCAAAATCACCCGTCAAGAAGCCAATGTTTTCATTCTCTAAACCAAATCTATCTATGCTTCCTGGTTTTAGTCTTGGAGCTTCAAGTATTGGTGGTGGTGGAAGTGTTGCCAATCCATACAGTATTGGACTTGGTTTGGACACGTCTGTAGTTAGTGAGTTTGAGAGACAGCGAAAGAAGCGAATGGAGATGCTTTTGGCGGGTCAATCACAATCATAATTACCTTAATTTAATTTTCTATTGCGGAATAACACATGTTCTTTTTTGGAAATTCCTATTTTTCCTCTTTCCTTCTAGAATCAACATGTCATCGCCTCCCGTTTCTTCATCTAAACTACCGCAAATAGGGGCGGATGGTTCATTAACCTACGCTACTGTTCCTCGACGTCCTGGAGGGCTGGCCAATGCCACGTCAAAACATCATAAATCTTCGGCAGGAATACACCTCCAAATAACAGAAGCAAATGGAAAAACAAATGCTTTTACACCAATTGCACAACCTCATGCAAAGAAATCACCTACTTCATCGCGCAAAGGTTCCGCATCTTCATCACGCGTTGGAAGCTCGCAAAATCTACAGGAATTGACTTCTCCAACTGCTGTCCAAAAGATACGAGGAGCACTGTTGAAGGATTCGGCAGAAATTAAGAATTCACGACTCAAAACTGCAACGAAACTGTCCAATGCAGCCTTAAATGAGGAAACCATGAAACGGTCGCAATCCACAAAAAGCCTCAGTGATGCAATGGTGGCTGCTACAAATTCGCATCCAAAATTTGATTTGCTTTCATCTGGGAATGTTTCCAGAGGATCAAGGGCTTCGCTTAATCCGGCAGATGCTGGTACAGCATCTTCAAATTATTCCCTATCAAGCTCAAAAGCTCTTGGTTCGGACGCATCCATAGCAAATTATAATTCGATTATGAAACAAGCTGATAAAACCGGTGGAACTCCAGTACCAAAACCTCCTGAATCTCCCATGTACAAATCGCAGAAGGGCTTGCTTTCGGGGATGCTTCGAAGCGGATCAGGGAAAAAGAAAAAGAAAGGAGAAGTGACAGATTCTCAAAGTCATCTCTCAAACAAATCGATAACGTCATCTGATAATAATACGATATCTGTTCCGATTGAATTCGTCAGTTCACCTGCATCTGTTCAGCCAACAATATCATCTCCAAAAGCTGTTCGAAAACTTCCTCCAATTGCACAAAATGCACAAAATAATACACAAACACAAATACCCTCCACGAATTCCCAATCATTGATGCTCTTTATCAGCTCAAAGGAAGCTCCTTCTGATACAAAAGAGGATCCTCAATTGACGACGAAACCGATTGGGGTTGAGGCAAGTCCAACGGGTCGAAGCCCAACTATGGCACATAAACAACGTGCAGAGAAGATGAAAAGTGGGGATTCAACTATTGTCGGTCGATTTAAAGATGTGATGAAATATGGTGAGTCCGAAAATTACTTCAAACCCACTTAACGTTGAATACAGTCGAAAAAAATGTGCGTGAAAGTATAGTCAGCATGAGAAGTCAGACTCAAACGTCGTCTACGTTTTCCAATAGTTCAAAACGTTCGAGAGTTAACATTTCAGACGAAGATGTTTCAGATATTCCGCCAGTGCCAACAGCTCCGTTGTCAGTCATGCCGAAGCGAACGTCCATGCCCAAAATATCAGAGTCAGTGGATAAATTGCATATCGAACGAGACTTGTCGATAATTTCTCTTGGCTCCCAAGGACGACAACTGTCACTGCAACTTTCAATTGCCGAAAACCCTCGCTCAACTACGTCATCGCACGTACGAAAAGACTCAGCTGGCCATGTGACTTTGAATTCGATCGATCGAAAAAATTCTTTGCAACAGAACTCACGGAAAACATCAACGATACGGATTGATACAGACGAAGAAGCGGAATCCATTCATTTACCTGCTTTGAAAAGGCAAAAATCTCTGCGCGATCTTTTCAGAGCTCTTCCACAATACCCCACCAATGAACCAATCGTGGAACAATTGACATTCGCCGAGTTGGAACTGATATTTACAAAGGATTTTGGCACGATGGACAAACGGGAGTCAGAAATCCTGATCAATCATCTAAACCAACAAAGCAAACGTTTATCCATTTACGCCAAGAACAAAATTGAGGTCATCAGTTGGGATAAGCTTGAACCTATGCTCATGAATTTATATCGATTGCACGTTATCACAGGACATTCAATGCTCGATGCCTCCTTGTCAAAGCCGTTGATCGAGATGATGCGACAGGATGGAAGCATAGAAGACAAGATATGTGCGGCTCGGTTACTTTTTAAATCCCTGCCACGGTCAAATATGCTCAAGTTGAAGATGAATTTATGTCATTTGCGACGGCTTTGCTTCGCAATGGACGAATACGGCGAATCTGTGATAGCCCCTGTTGCAACTCTGTTTGCCACAATTATGGTAACACAACCAGTCGTACAAGGAAGTCGAACAGGAAAATCGTTACAAGTGAAAGATTTATTCGGAGACACCCCAAAACCTTCTCCTGATTCTGCAAAAGGATTTCGTATGTTGGCTTCTCCTTCGCAGTTCAAACTGCCTTCGGCCAATGATGTTTCACCACTGAGTCCCTTTGCCCCCAAACAAGAGCTGGATCCCATTAAAGCTGCTGAATTGCAGGCGGAACGCGAGTATGAGGAATGGATTCTAGGGAAACTCATCAAACGTTTTAATAAGGAATCACAAGAGGCCAAAATCCAGAAAGAGAAGGACGAGCTCAAGAAGGTCGAGTCGCGTAGAAACAAGGCAAAGATCCGATGGCTTGAGCTTAGAGAGAAATTGTTGCAAATGGGCCCACAGAAACTGGGAGAAACGATCGAAGATAATTATTTCAAGTCTCTGCTGGATGCAGGAATGAAATTCATTCTTTCTGACTATATAACGAGAAGAGGTATTTCCCCTGTATTGTTTCTTGAGCACCGATGCCCGACTGTGACAGCAGCCGCATTGGAATTTCTGTTGCGGAATCTCGATGAGATATTGTAATAGATTGGCTTTATAAACTATATTTACTTTGGAAGGCCTTCTTTCTTCTTGTTTCTTGTGTCCAAATGTTGCGACACTTTTCAACGATTGCACGCTATGCATGGCCCAGTGCTCACCGCGGGCGACTGTCAGTCGAGTCTCTGAGCAGCGTTGGCGTTGGTGGCTTCCGAGTTGGGGCCAGCGACGAGGCTGCAGTGAAAGAAGCGCTGCGATGCGGCGTCAACGTTGTCGATTCGGCGGCGCACTTTGGCGGCGGCGCCTCGGAGCGAACGATCGGCGCAGCGCTGAAAGCCGCGGAAACCGAATTCGGCCTGAGTCGAAAAGTTTGTGTCGCCGTCTTTGTTGGTTGTTGGTCGCATTGGCAAGCTCAACTCTTTCAATCAATCACTCAATCCATAGGACATCGTTCTCATTTCAAAGTGCGGCCATATTCTCGGCGATTCAAAGCGTGTGAAGGAGTGGTCGCAACGCGCTGATGCGAATGCCGTCGTTCTGTCGGAATCAGCTGCTCACTGCATATCACCAAAGTTCATTGAGTCTGAGATTGATTCATCACTGGAACGGCTGGGAGTCGACAAGATTGATATTTATATGATCAATTGTCCGGAACGATTGCTTGCCGGGAAACTGCGTAATCAGCAGGTTTGATTCAAAACTTTGCTGCGTACTCAGCTGAACTTCATGCGATAGGTTACAAATGTATATCCTCACATAAAAGAAGCTTTTCAACACCTTGAACATGAAGTGAAACGTGGACGAATTGGGTCATACGGAATTTCTTCAAATTCAATTGCCAACCCATCAGTTCCTGACTACATTAACATTCAACAATGTATTTCAATAGCCAAAGAAGTCGGCGGAACAGATACTCATGCATTCTCATGTATCGAATACCCGCTCAACCTATTTGAGCGAGATGCCGTGGAAAGCTCTGATGGTGGGAAAGTATTGGCTGAAATTGCAGAGGTTAGACTACTAGATTATTTTCGTTATTAAACGCGTTTGCATCAATAGGAAAACAATCTCTATCAATTCACACAGCGTCCTTTGAATGTCATTGCTGGTGGAAGTATTCGATGTTTGGGAGACAAGCGCTCTGGGTATGATGGTATATGCATACTACTTTGAGTGATGAATTTCTTACAAATATTTGACGATTTAGACGAAGCAACTATTACGGCGGCTTTGACAACTCATTTCGAACGTGTTACAGAACTTGAATCTGATCTTTCTGCTCTTGGTAAGTTAACTTATTTTTGGATTGAGATAAGGCTCTTATATGTATGTTTCTTTTTTAGTTGGTGATACTCCAGAAGACATCAATACAGTTGCACACTTCATCTGGGCTGAAACATTGGCGGATAACCTTGCCAAACTTATTTCATCAAACTCATTCGCAACAACTCACTACGTGAACACAACTGTTCTCCCAACTCTTGCCTCAGATATCGACGTACTTTTGTCGTCCCTTGCCCCAGATGCCCACAATACTGCCGCGATCCAGAAATGGGCGCAAGAATACAAAAAGTCAATCAATGAACTGTGTACGCTGTTGATTGAAATGTGTCAAGCCGCCGAATCGGCTACCAACCGAGAAATTGCAAGTGTGTTGGGTGCAATGGCTCCTTCCGCTGTTCGTCAATGGAGAAATGTCACCTTTACAGAGAATGGAAAAGATGTTGATATGTTCGCTGCAGTACCATTATCGGATCTAGCAATTCGATTGATTCGCGCTGCGTTGGAGCTAAAGACAAATGGGAGGGGAGGAACCATCTTGGTTGGAATGAGGAAACCAAAATATGTTCCTGCAGCTGTTGTTGCGGGATCTGGAGGAAGTGTGTCCGCAGATGATGTTGAAAGCGCGTTTTTGTGTTCTTTATTGGACGGTGAATAAGATGATTTGATGTCTTTAATATCGTTTTATCGGTGAAGAAGGAGAGAGAGTGTGTGAGAGGAAGGAGTGAGGTGTGAATTCCTCCCTCTCCCTCTCCCCCCCTTTTTTCAAACACAAACGTGCGTTGCCAACACCCATCCCCACCGCATCCATCCACCATCATCAATCATCAGACCATTCAGACATACGACAGAGTGAATTTAGACGGATACAGCCTGGATGAAACGACGGTGCTGCCATCAATTACGAGGGATATCTGATAGACTCAGAGATGCAACATGTACGAAGTCACAACAGTGAAAACTGTCATGACAGAGCATGCAATCTAGTAGATACCACCGTCAATGAATTACAGGGTATTGGAGGGGATATTCGAACGAATATTGGGACCTTCTAGTTACTCGTTAAAAGCGATCGTGGTCGACCCCTCATCATCCACTCTCATGCTGATGAATGGAATACTAACTGTATAATAGTACCGAAATGGCCGAGCAGACTGAGAAAGCCTTCCAATTCCAGCCAGGAGTTTTCCAGAACTCTAAGCTCGCCCTCAAGAAGAAGGGTGCCGCTAAGAGATGGTACAACGATGTCGGTCTTGGATTCAAGACTCCAAAGGAGGCCATTGAGGGTACCTACATTGACAAGAAGTGTCCATTCACCTCTGGAACCATCTCTATTCGTGGACGTATCTTGAAGGGAGTCGTCGTCTCCAACAAGATGAAGAGAACTATCGTCATCCGCAGAGAGTACCTCCACTACATTCCAAAGTACAACAGATACGAGAAGCGTCACAAGAACCTTTCTGCTCACTTGTCCCCAGCTTTCATTGGTGTTGAGGCTGGTGACTTGGTTACTGTTGGTCAGTGCCGTCCAATCTCCAAGACTGTCCGCTTCAACGTTCTCAAGGTCCAGAAGAAGATTGTTAAGGGTGTCGGTGCCAAGCAGTTCACCAAGTTCTAAGTTCCATATTCAGAACAGTTAATAAAGCTTCTTTAAAGCGTTTTGAAAAACCACGAGAAAAAGATCTAGACTTCATAGATTTGCGCATAGTTAGTATAGAACCAAAGTACTTCCTTCGTTCCTCGCTTTTATGTGTATAACGTCGAGCTGCACGTCCAGTCCGACTGTTACTCCGTGTTCCGGGTTGTCCCCCGACAATTACTTACTGAACTCCGGTGAGTCTAAACTAATCGTCGTTAACACTTTATCATCAATCAATGTTTCGATTTGAGAGGGTTTATTGCGCACGTTGGGCAAAAAAGATAGCAACAAAAGAGGAATTACGCAGTAGCGGATTTGCGGATAGATGAAAGTCTCTTGCGGGTCTCGGATCTCTTCTCCTTACGGTCCTTGACTCTCTGGGCCAAGAGCTTAGCGTAATCAGCAGCCTGCTCACGGGCAGTCTCCTGAGCCTTTCTCTTCAAGGCGAAACGAGCTCTTCTACGCTGGAGGGTGAGTGGGGTGACAAGACGCTGAATCTTTGGAGCCTTGGAGAATGGCTTCTTTCCTTCCTTCTTTGGCTGAATTTCACGACGGATAACGTACTTGCGAACATCGTCCTCCTTAGAGAGAGAGAAGAGCTTTCTAATCTTGGAGGCACGCTTTGGACCCAAGCGCTTTGGAGTGTTGGTGTCAGTGAGACCTGGAATCTCGTTGTCTCCCTGCTTGACGAGGACAAGGGAGAGGGCAGAGATGTCGGAGGCAACGATACAACCACGAACGGTCTTTCTCTTGCGCTCACCAGTGCGGCGGGCACGGTAGCAGGAGTGTCCCTTAGAGAGGAGGAGGGAAGCACGTCCTGGACGGAGAACACCCTGCTTCATTGGGAAACCCTGCTTGTCGTTTCCACCAGTGATCTTGAAAACGTATCCCTTGAATTCGTCACCAAGGCCGTCAGCCTTGACTTCCTGAGACATACGCTTGTCGTAGAAGATGCGACTGTTACGTTGATTAGAATCCAAGTTTGAAAGCTGAATAAGGAATCTGTCGCCCCAGCAATACATAATTTTCGATATTGATCCCGTTATTCGTGTATTTGGACTATAGACTCTAAGCTCTGTATCCAGACGTGCTGCCAAGATACAGGCATTCCAACTTTTGAGCCAGGACAACACTCCCATTCTATTTGATTCGCATCCACGTACGCCACTTCCTTCAACGTTTGGTTATACGTACGTCTTACGCTCGTCATCAATCTCGATCATCTTCTGGGTGCCCAAGGCTGGGTTGGCAATGTTCAACTAATTGGAAGAACGTCAGTTTCAAGTAGAATCAGCAATTGGATAGACAGAAACGCCGGAGTTTCGTGCATCGTCCCGTGAGGCTTTTCCCTGTGCTATTCGCAAGTCAAGTTGGGTTTTGAGCATCCAGTCATGTCTTGAGCCATTCCAACAATCCTGGTTCAACGTCTCCATCAAAACCTCAACCGCCTCAAACAAGACCACTATATCACGCCTAATCAACGCCCGTAAAGATGTGATGGCTCCTGTCGTAAGGATGGATGGCTGCTTCTACCTTCATGTTCGGGTGGAAAAATTTCGCTTCGTCCAATGCAACAACCGATGAACAGAAACCATCATCATCAAGTCATCAAATACGTGAACATACTTTGGAATTCCTTCACAGCGTTGCATTAAAATGAATAAAATAATGTTATCAAGGGCTGTGCAGCATTTACATTTACAAAAAGTTCCAATAAATCACCAATATGTATTAATATATATTTAATATTCTTCCTCTCTGTTGACAGTTTAGTTGATTTGGTGAGAAATCGAAGATGACTTAAATCAGCTATACGTTGGTAACGTGTCCAGCAGCTCCACGGGAAGTCAAGTGCAAGATAGGAAAGTATGTGGATTTTTGTCCACTCGCTGACAATTGTTGACACCTGCATTCTTCAAAACTCCCATCCAATCTCCAATAAAAAGAGTAAATAGTGATTAATACACAAGAGAAAACTAGAGACAAGACAAATCATTAAACTTACTTGGAATCCCGTCTTTTCCAGAAGCCGATTTCTTGTTGGTGGTTTTGGAGTTGAAGTCTGAGTGGCAGAAGAATCAGCACTCGAAGAATTCCATTCCGTAGAAGATCAACAAACTCGTTGAGCGTACTTGTTCAGTTTATTTTGTGCATTCTTGAGCTGCCGTGACAACAGGTTGGGGCCATCTGCGTTTCAACATGGCCAGTACTTGCCATTTGTACTTCCACTCTTCTTCCACCTGGATCACTGCTGAATAATAAACGAGCTGTTCCAAACGCTTTTCAAAATGCAGACTGGAGAGTTTCCGATGGATTCATGATCCAAACATCAGGACTGTGAGACTTATGACTCAAATAAAGCAATATCTTCAGCATGAACTCCTCTTCTTACCCAGAGTTAGCTGACAGTTAATAAATGCGAGGAAAACACACGCAATATCAATCTGCTCCTGTGTCACATTGTCAGCAAGTTTTCTGCGATTCTCAAATGCCTGTTTTAGCAACAGTACTTGTTAACTGCTCATCTTCCCTTATATTTCGGATAGTATTAAATTTATTCATTAATTGTTAGGTGTCCACAAAAGGAACTTTCCAATATGCCATGGCAACTCTGGAAACTCTGTGGCTAATACGAACCCTTGTTTCTTATACCACGGGCATACATCATGGAGGGCAAAACACAACAGTGTCTTCTTTCGAATCGATGCAATATTGCGTAGACGTTCGAGCATAATAGATCCAACTCCCAGGCCACGAACATTGTGGTGAACGGCTATGGCGTCAATCCACAGATAACGCTTCATAAACACATATTCAACAGCACCGAGAACTATGCCAGTCACAGGGTCCGTGATCACGTCAACTGTAAAATCATCATCAAGAACTCCATCAAGATCTGCATTAACATTTTTTTCAGCAAACTGGGCGAAAACAAGCTGTTGTGCGGCGTCAAATAATTTACGATCAAACGGTTTGTCAGAAAAGCGAAGAGATTGAATTTGTACAATGTTGCGGCCGTCTGGTAACACTGCCCTTGTCAGTTTCGGTTGAGAGATGGCTTGATTTGGATCTTCATCAAGATCGGGAATATACTTATCGGTGATATGAAGGAGGTTTCCAAGATTCCATTTCCCTTTACTCGATGCATCAACTGGTGGTAAACAGAGACCTCGGTTTTTCAACACACGTTCAGATTGCCGAAGAATTCCGTGGTGCAAGAAATTGCGCATACGCTCTGATTTAAGATCATTGGAGGATTTCGATTTTGGAAGGTGATTCTTTCGATGAGATGGTACAAGATGTTGCTGCTGGTGCTGTTGGTGATGTTGTTGTTGAAAGCGTGATGAAGGAGTGCTGAAAGGGACCGGGCTAGAAGGAGTATTCACAGGAAGAAAACGAGATGCCCTTTTTACGCTGCTTTGCGGGGTTACAAGTGAGGCAAAGGTGCTGGTGGCGGGACGAGTTGGTGGGGGAGGCGACAAATCCGAGTCAATGTCAAAGTGAGACACCGCTGACTTTGCCGACGTCAGCGACCAAACGTCCGAGTCGTCATCAACAATCGCATCGTCAAAACAGTCGATGGTCGAGTCGGTGGCTGCATCGGCGGCGGCAGTGGACACAAAGTCCATTTCTGTCGGACAACTCATCAGCCACTTCCACGTCTTGTCACTCGCCACCCACCCACCCCCTCAAAACACAAACACCTACCGCTTTCGACACCACGGCTACTTTCTCTTCCGCTTTGGCTGCCTGAATTCGGATTCAGACCGCGACGCCGAAAGAGGAGAGAGCATTTGGCGGCCCGGCCAAGCGAAAGCATCAGTCGCGCTCGGAAACGGAGCGTCAGCCTCTCCCTTTTCTCAAGAAATGTCAACATGGATGGCATTATGGTACGATTGAAAAGAAGGAAGCCGGCTGAAAGGGAGGGAAAGGGGAGGGGGGAGGCTGTTGTATTCTGCTTGCTGCTTTGCTGCTAAAGTGCTGCTGAAAGAGTAGATCGGAGAGGGAGAGAGGGGGCAAAAGGGCGAGAGAGGGGGGAATGTTGGGGAATGTTTTGAAAGAAAAAGTGAAGATATATGTTCTTCATCTCTGAAAATAATAGTAACGACGAATTTCTTCTATTTCTTTTATTTTTTAATGTATTTGTTATCCTTTCTCCTTTTCTTTTGGTATTCTCACTGTTGATCTCCTTTCTTTTCAAACACAAACTGTGCGTTGTCAACACCCATCCCCACCACATCCATCCACCATCATCAATCATCAGACATCCTATCGGCATTATGAAGCTTCAAGACACGAACATCAGGTCATCACATTATCTGATCGATGCTGGAATGAATTGCCAAAAAGAAGTCATCAGTGGTTGCACGACATCTACCCCTCAACAAAAACAAACGCACATAAACTAACTTTCTGTAAACTGCAGTACTTAAATGGGTGCCTACAAGTACTTGGAAGAGTTGCAACGCAAGAAGCAATCCGACGTTGTCCGTTTCCTTCTCCGTGTTAGATGTTGGGAGTTCCGTCAGTTGAACGTCATCCACCGTGCTTCTCGCCCATCTCGCCCAGACAAGGCTCGTCGTTTGGGATACAAGGCCAAGCAGGGATACGTCATCTACCGTGTCCGTGTCCGCCGTGGTAACCGTAAGCGACCAGTCAAGAAGGGAGCTGTCTTCGGTAAGCCAGCCTCCCAGGGAGTTAACCAGCTCAAGTTTGAGCGCTCCCACCGTGCCACCGCTGAAGAGCGTGTTGGTCGCAAGTGCGGTAACCTCCGTGTCCTCAACTCCTACTGGGTTAACCAGGACTCCACTTTCAAGTTCTACGAGGTTATCCTTGTTGACCCATCCCACAAGGCTATCCGTCGCGATGCTCGCATCAACTGGATCGTTGCTCCAGGACAGAAGCACCGTGAGTCCCGCGGTCTTACCTCCATTGGTAAGCAGAACCGTGGTCTCGGAAAGGGTCACAAGTTCCACAAGGTCCAGGGTGGTGGTCGCAGAAAGAACTGGAAGCGCCGCAACACCCTCTCCCTCCGCAGATACCGTTAAAGTATGTATCATGGAGTTGGGCCATACTGGAATTGTTGGATTCTTCTGGGATTTGTACACGGGAAGCCGTTCTTTGTTCAATGTTGCCCAATAAATTGGAGAGTACCATCCACTACCTGCTACCTGTTCATTATCCTTTTTGAACCATGTACTAATGCGGTAGATACAAAAAAGGACGAGGTTGTTGAAACACAACCCAAAAAAGACCACAACAATGACACGCCCAAGCCGTAGCTGGACATTACCCGAAACAATCAAGACGCAACTCCAACGTGGCGTCCATGTACCAAGCCGTCAAGATGGTCCAAGCGCCAAGACTCAGAACACCCACCAAGAGTTCGTCGAGACACCAACCAGCAAACTCGGCGGTTTCCTTCAATCCATTCTGGATACCATCAACAAAGCCAACTCTCTCAAAGTATTTTTTATCAATAATTATTCATTTTTTTTTCATACCAAAAATGAAGACAATCACAGTTGAAACGCATATTCCTGTGTTACGCGCAGCCAAAACGTTCAGCAAAAGCTGTCCTAGCGCGTATTTTATGCAGCTCAGTAAAACATGGGACACTGTAAGTGATTGATAGGCACACTGTGGACTTAGGTGCTTTTGAAATGAAGGGCAACAGGAATATGAGGGAGCGGATACTTGAAGACTTCGTAAACAACAATCGTAATAAAACAGGACCACAACTTGAACGAGAATTTGGAAACGGAGCTAGCCTGTTTCTGACAAGAGTAACAGCGTGGTTGAGATTGACATACCTCCTCAACTTCAACATATCGCTGCAACTGCAAGCTATCTCAATTTTTATTTCTGCTGCTTCTGGAAGCAGATTCCTTGCGGAATTTTTGGAAGTTGGTGGAGTTTTAACGGTGTTGGAGTTATTAGGTTTAAGTCAAGTGAAAGAAGTAAGTAATGCTCGTCTTGTCCATTATAAACCGCGATATTAGTCGGACAAAGCCGAAGCATTGAGGCTTTTGCTACATATAGCCAATGCTGGGAGAAAGTATAAGGAGTTTTTATGTGAAAGTTATGGTGTTCGAACTGTGGCTGATTGCCTTGCAAGATCGAGATCAGAAATTACGCAAGACTACTGCCAGAGTTTATTATATCAGTTGGGAGTTGTAAGTTGTGGTTGATATCTGCCTGCAATAATTGGAAACTGTCAGGGAAACCCGAAGTTCTTGATGCAAGTGTACAAATCACTACTGTCTTTGTTGACTTCAACGCAATCATCTCCAACTGCTCAACAAATGTCTGGACAGGCTTTAAGGATGCTGTTGGTGAGAAACACTTCAAAATTGGCTGAAATACTAATCAAAGAACAAGCCGTCAATTCAAACTATTCATCCATCAATCGTGGATGCTACTGTCGGGCTCTTAAAGAGCCCGCATATTCAAATTCAGTACGAAGGTTTGGTGTTTGGTCCGTGCAGTAACAATGAATGACATTTAAAATAGGTTATGAATTGATTCGAGAACTCGTCAAACGATCCACGCTTCAAGACATTGTTCTGATGCAATTGATTCAATCTCTTCGCAATGTACCTACCGAGGACTTATTAGATGACAACGATGGTAATGTGTCATAATGGGTTTCGTTGTTAATTCGTATTCAAGATCGTCGAAGACGTGGTACAAAGGCAGGAGAAGGAAAAACCTTGCAAGCAAATAATCAATGGGCTACGTCAATGCTTTCTGATGAAAAACCGTCCGACAGTATGCTCGCAATCTACATCCAGCAAGCATATGCTGCCAAACTCTTAGGGTAAATCACGTAGCTTAACACAATGTATTTACTTTTGTGTTTAGGGTTATTGCAACGTCTTCCAATGAGTTGGCGGAACGAATGATTCAGCTTCAAATTGTCAGTGGATTACTCAACTTGATTGCCAACGTCATGCATCCAGACAGCCAGAAATATGCTTCAAATATTCTTATTTATTTGGTTCAAAACTTTGATTATGTGGCTGAGGCATTGATTCAAAATATGGGCAGAAACTTCTTTGATTTACTTGAGGTTACTGCTCTCTCTTTTCAATAACGGAAGAGCTTAAATCATAACTTATAGGATAAACCAGATACTTTTTACCGTGAACTTACTTGGGAACAAGTCAAGTACCTTCGTAAAAATACTGTTAGAATTAATGCGGACAATCATGATGAAGACGATGGAGGGGAAGAAGATTCCGGAGGTTCTGTCAGCTCCGATGAAGATGGGTTTGTATTTGAAAACGGTTCTGTAACAAGACTGATATGCTTGCAGGCTTGGAAAACTTCCGGATTCGTCGGCTGGTGGCGCCAACAGTCGTAATATTGACCGAAGAACAAGTCGAAGGACTTCCAGTGGTGCGGAAGCGTTTGCTTTCCCCACGAACAAGTTAGTGCTCTTTATGGTATTACTTTTGTGTTAACACGTAAACTTAGAGGAACAGACCCGTATGCTATAATTTTTTTTGGTATTAATTTAAAGATTCGTACTTTAGATGGGATTCCCCTGTTCGTGTCGATACAGGCGAAGCTGCACCAGCATCAGCTCCGGATGCCAAAGCTCAAAAAGATTCAATTCTCAACGAATATGAGAAAAACAAAGACGCACAAGATGAACCCATGGTAGACGAGTTGTACCATCCATATGGTCATACTTCCTCCAATGTCACTTTTGCTGTGAGATTTATTCTGAGTCAATTTGTATTAACTATTAGTGATAGGGTAACAAATTCAAAAAGTCTGGAGCCGATGTTTCAGACAAATTCCATAGCGAGGTTTGTATAATTTAGAAAACTTTATAACAACTGAGACCGAATATTACCTTCAGCTTAATCAATTTCGTACTATCAATGAGAAGAAGGTCCACAAAGATAAAGAGGAGTTCCAAGTTCGATTCGATGATGAGTTGACTTCAAAGATGACGACCATGAAAAAGGAAAGAAATCTTTTTGAGAAATAAATAAGCCCCCGTTTGGCAACGAGAAAGGCTCGAAAATGGCATTTTTGTTCATTTGGAAAGAGATTAGCCTCACTTTTACTTCCTTGTGGTTAGAAGAAACAAAAATTCCAGGATTATTTGATCTTGGATATTAGACATATTTGAGAAGAAAGAAGAATAAAAAGTAGAATAATGATGAGAAAAAAAAAATTCCTTTCTGGGATCCGCAAATTGTTTGGAGGTATTTGTTGAAAAAAAGCTTTTTTGAGAAAGACCAAACGGGGCCTAAGTCTTCATTGTTTCCATTCCAACAAAGGATGATTGAAAGCGACCTTCCTGATAGCGTCCCTGAGCTAAAACTACTTGTGCAAAAGCTGCTAGCTAATCAAGATAAGATAGAAAGCGGATTTAAAGAAGCTTTGCAACGACTTGTCGAGGAAAAGCACATGAGCATTGAGAAGCTCAAAGATAGGATCCAGTATGATAAACAGACGGCAACCATTGCGTATCTACGAGCACGCGTCAATCGGCTCGAAATTGGTGTAAAAGAACGCGAGAGCTTCCATCGTAAAAACCTCAACGACATGGCGAAACAACATTCCGAGCAGATACAAAGTATCTTGAAACGAAGTTATGAAACTGAACGAGCTTTTCAAGAAAGTTGCGCGAGAACCTCCGAATTTTTCGAGGGAGAAACTGATCCCTCTATTTTATCTCAGCTGAAAGACCTGGATGAACGTTGCAAGGTATATCCAGCTCAAAAACTGTCTCAATTTAATACCAACCAAACAAACTGTAGTTAGCAGAGAAGTTGAAGGCTATGATTGAAAAGGAAAACTCGGACTTAAGAGCGGACGTCTATAAGCTTCGAGGTGCATTACAGGAAGAAGTTTTGAAGAAATTGGAAGAAAAGAGGGTTTCTCGGGACGAAAAGGATGAGTCCGAAGGACTGGTCATTTTTATTGAAACTGATGGATCAGAAAAGCGTATTAAAGGTGCAACGCCTGATAAATTGATTGAGAGATTACTGGATCCGCTTTCATTCGGTAAGACAGACGTCGTCAACTATTAAGGCTATGGCTAATATGAACACCAAGACAACAAGTACTTACAAGCATTTATGCTGACTTATCCCGCGTTCATGACAAGTCGGAGTCTCATGGATTTGATTGCTCAAAAACACAGAGAATTTATGGCAATTAAGTCAAAGATGGAAGACAAAGGTTACCAGACACCAATTATTTTAAGGTACGAAGAATGTAGAGACCATATTTGATTTTAACACACCACCAAGATTTGTAAACGCAATTAAGACCTGGCTGGAAGGATATTGGTCGGATTTTCAAGAAGATCCAACGCTAGTTGCTGATATCAACAGTTTGTTGGAAACAATCAAAGATGAAAAGTTAAATTCCATTGTGAAGTCCGTTTTGACGCGAAAGGTAGCTTTGCACTGCTTTGGATACACCAATATCTACTAAAACCTTGCAGTTAACTAATGAAGATCAAAGTCACCAATTAGTAAAGTCAACTCCTCCAAAGGCAATTGTACCCAAACAGCTGATGAAGCGATATTCACCCGAAAATCAAAGCGTTCAAGCGACTATTAAACAATTTGACGATGTGAAGCTGAATATTCTTGATATAGACCCCTTGGAGATGGCGCGACAGCTTACGCTGATGGAAGCAGAGCTGTTCGTAAATATCAAACCTCGCGAATTTCTTGATATGGCATGGATGAAAGACAACAAGGAAATCAAATCCCCAAATATAACAAGAATGGTACATTGGTCAAATCATGTGGTACAGTGGATTGCAACAGAAATTTTAAGTGTCAAAGAAAATCACAAACTCCGAGCACAAGTATTCGAACGTATTATTTCGCTAGGTCATCAACTTGAAAAGTTGAACAACTTCAATGGCGTTCGAGAAGTCTTGGCTGCAATTGAATCTTCAGCCATATACCGTCTCAAGAAGACAAAAAGCCTAGTAGGTGCAAAGCATATGAAGATGTTGGATGATTTATTGCGTGTTGCGTCAAGCGAACATAATTATAAAAACTTGAGAGCAAGAATTCACTCAGCCAATCCTCCTATCATTCCATTTCCAGGAGTTTATCAAAGCGATTTAGTATTTCTATCTACCTGCAACAAGAATATTCTGGATGGTGGATTGGTGAATTTTCATAAGTTTCAGAAGGAGGCAGGCTACATTTTGGAATTTCAGGTATCGAGTTTCAATCTTCTTCACACTTCGTCTTAAATATAATTCTTGTCATAGACCTATCAGAAAACTTTATATAACTTTGAAGTTATTGTTGAAATCCAAGATATGGTCAAGAGTTTTAAGGTTTTTACTGAGGAGGAAGCGTACAGTCATTCGCTGTTGTGCGAGCCACGACAAGGATGATTGAAGCTGGCTGAAAATGGAAATAATAAAACTTATATCAGGTATTCGTCGCGACCCTTTTCTCTCGTTCTCTCTCACAATACGATGAAAAATTCGAACTTTAATTACTATAAGATGAAGAGAGAAAAAGCACGCCATTTTGTGTATGTTTTTACGACTTTGAGACAAGTTGATCAAACATAGCACTTGCTTCGCGGTGATTTGGATTCATTTTTAATACAATAGACAAATCTTCCCTCGCTGCATCCAGTTGCTCTGTAAGTAGATTAACTCTTCCACGTTCGAAGATGTAATTAGCATTCGGACTCAGGTCGATGGCCTTAGACAGTTCTCTAAGACCATTGGCAAAGTGACCAGCGAATACTCCTCGTTCCCCTCGACTGAAATAAAGCTCGGCAAGTTTTTCTCTTGTTTCATCATCAGTTGGATTCAATTGATATGCGCGGTACAGGCACTTTTCCCGGTTGTTATCGTCATCAAGAAACCAATAGCAATCTGCCAAATTTTTGAAGATAATTGCTTCGGTTGAAGTAAACTGAATTGCTTTCTTGAACGTATTGACAGCTTCATCAAGGTTTTTGTTCCTATGATAACGTGTGAGACAATGAATTATTCGTAATCACTTCCTACAAGAATAGATCCACACCAAGCTTATTATATACGCTTCCAACATATGACTTAACTTCCGCATCCCTTTCTCTATCACGGTCATCCATTTCTAGAACGCCTTTCAAGTCAGCAATCGCAGATTCGTAATGTCCCATCTCTGAAAATATAACTCCTCTGAAACTATATCAGAGAAGTCTGAGAATACGTAAAATTGCACTTTTACCTTTTCAATAAGGTAATCCAGTCTGTAGGGTCCAACTCCAAAGCATGATTCAGAAAGAATACGGCAACATCGAATTGCCCTTTTAATATCTGCGCTGATGCTTTGTTTTTGTATTTGATTGAAGTCCAGATGACATATTCCATCAACTGCCTCATTTCAGGATGTTGAGGGTTCAAAATTGCAACCTTGTTGAGGTCCATACTAACTAAATCTACGTGTCCCAGTTCACTGTATAGCTTTGCTCGAAGAATATATAAATCTGCGTTTTTTGGATGCTTCTCAATTAGATTGTACAAGAGTTCCAGAGCTTCATCAGTTTTATGAAGTCCTATATAAATTGCGACCCTTAATTTCCAGATATTAGAACTTTTCAAACTTAATGAACGCTATTACATGCGTAGATAAACGGATGAAGTGCACATCCCAAAGTCTCGCGCCAATTTGAAGTACTTCAGCGATTCGTAGAGTCGACGCTGATCTAGTAAAATCTGACCGAAAGTAAAATATATTCGTCTGAATTTGAGGTTGAGCCACACGCTTGAGCTCGCACAGGCTGTGGAGTTGTTAATAATTGACAGATTGCTGATATTATTACCCTCAAACTTATCCCTCGCGTAGAAGAGATCTCTATCTTCTTCGTTTTCATTTGCAGTAATAACTCCCTTCCAGCAAGCACCCGGCATGGCGTCAGGCAAAGTGGATTTCATACTCTTCCTTGGAGGCAATAACAACTGCGCTTTCTTCAAATTGGAAATGCAAGATTCATAATCATTAGCGAGAAGATAGCCTTCTGCGCGGTTGATGTAGTAACTGGGTTCTTGCTTGTTTAAGAAGATTGCTCGAGAAACTTGAGAAATCGCCAAAGTTACATGATGAGAAGATAAATGGGCCGGTCCAGCGTTCAAAATGGTGAGTGAGATGTTGTTTCTGGTTTGTTTGGTTATTCTGAAGGTCGATCTTCAGCAACAAATCAATGCTGCTTACAGCTCAATGGAGCGATCCGCTATCAGTTTTACGGCAGTTGATTCCTTCTTGATGGCCGTTTTCCTTTCCGTCCCTCTCCCCTGTTTTTTCATTGGAGAAAACCCACAAAAAATGGTGAGTGGATGAATGATGTTTATCAATTGAGTCTCACACTAATCAGGCTAGCGCATCCGATCGTCTGGTGGGAAGCGCTTTATTGCTCATTAGCGTAGTTGTGTTTGTGTATTATACCACTTGGGCTCTCATCTTGGTATGTTATTGGCAACACTGGTCTTATCTCATCGTTTCCAAACAGCCATTGCTTGATGAGTCGAATTCAATCCACTCCTTCTTTCCAGACAGAGTTTGGGCTGTGAGATTGCCTGTGATTTTGCTTGTCGCAGGGGGTTCTTTGATTGCCGCCTTTGTTGCGTCGGTTTTGAATAAGAGCAAGAAGAAGAAATAAAAGTTTATTGCAACTACGCGCGATAGTTTTTCAAGGAGGATCCGAGAAGTCCTGGGTCTGTTGAGGCATACACAATCCCCGTAGTGCCTGGTGGTGGAGGAATGGTGGGCAACAAGTCAGGATCGATAGGACCACCGAGAACAGCAGCTGAAACAGCAGGAATCACAGCACCGGTAGCTGAACGCGATTTTCCCCATTGAACTCTCAGAACATGCCCCTTAATATTCAAGTTGTTGTACAACTTCGAAGCGGCAGCCTCCGCCGCAGCACGGTAAGTGAAGTTGACGAATGCAGTCTTTGTCTTGGTAACCACCACAATCGATTTAATTTCTCCAAATGGGTGAAAGTGCTCTCTATAGGAAATTTTGTCAAGATTAAACCTTGGCAAAAGGACTGACCTTAAATCGTCTTCTGTTACGTCAAATTCAACACCAGTAATAAATAATGAAGTGATTGTTGTGTCGTGAGGCTTCTGTAGGCCTGACGGATTACCTGCCTTACTCACTGTGATACATGAGTTGTTGCAAACAGAAAATTGGGAACATACACATCTTTTTGGCAACGGGATCATTGGTCCCATAATATCTGTCTTTGATGTTTTGATGAGCCATTTCGCTGTCAGCGGGGGGTAGCTCATGACTGCACGGATCGAGAGTAAGCTGTCACTTAAAACTTCTCAAACGACTTACCGAAACGGACATTCTTCTCCTCTCTTACATTCTCCCTTAACATAGAACGAACAGATGTGGGCTCTGTTTCTCTGGTAAAATGGTTCCGTGCGAGCCATTGACTTCAAGGCAACTTTTGCCACAGATTCTGCTTTTGAATAGTTCACTAGGGTATCAGCTTGTCCTAACTAACAAATACAGTTAGAGTTTGAACGTAATGCGTCATAAAATGAAAAGCGCAGTCAAGGATTTCGATACCAGGACGAAGAAAACTACTCACAGTCCCTTCTACTCTGTTGATAAAGTATTCTCTGTTGACATCTGACCGCGGAACTGAGTCTTGCACCTCCAGTACGGAGTCCCTGACTTGCACAGGAAGTCCGTATTCAAGGTCTAAGACACACGTTTGGCACACGTTCTTGATTTTCGCACATGTTTGACAGATTTCAGTTTTTTTGTAGCGCATACCTAGTGGTTAGTGGATGTTTGAGTCGGAGTGTGAGCCAGTCCCGTAAATAGGGAACCTACCGGCACCTGGGCACCAGCGAAAGACAGTGAATGGACGAGCGCATATCTTGCACTCTTTTCCATGGGTTTGCTTTGTCATACGCACGTAAGGGTTATCACCCAAGCATGTCTCACACTAGCGCCAGTCAGTCTCCTCCAAAGAGAATTGTGAATGATACATACCAGAATAGGGAAGTCTGCACCCTTCTCCCATTGCATTTTGGCGCCACTCATTGTTGCTGGTTCCTTTGGGATGTTGTTTTGTTTGAGAAAAACAACTTTGAAAAGGAGGATGAACGCCCCAGAACCAGAACATTGTCCAGGACCCGAAACACAGAATGCAGGAAAGAGTGCTGCATGTGAAGGCTGTCCCAACCAAAATATTTGTGCAGAGGGTCCCAAAGGACCTGACCCTGGTATGATACAAGACAAAGGAAGTCTAATCTGCGTCTAATGCCTCATAACAGCTATTGCTGCCATTGCCGATCGACTTTCTGGTGTGAAGCATAAGATTTTGGTTCTCTCAGGGAAGGGTGGGGTGGGAAAGTCCACATTCAGCTCAAACCTATCACTATTCCTTTCTCAAAACGACGATACTCAGGTAATTGAGTGAATCCGTTCGGCTATTTGGCGAGGGAGTGGGAGGGCTGGATCAGCCATATCTTGTCTATCTATGCATTTCAAATCCAACAATTAACCCAACATCAGGTTGGACTCCTTGATATCGACATCTGTGGACCATCTGTGCCAAAAATGGTTGGACTAGAAGGAGAGCAGATTCGTCAAAGCTCTTCTGGCTGGGCTCCGGTATATGTTTCTGATAACTTGGCAGTGATGTCGATTGGGTTCTTGATGGCCAATCAGAATGATGCTGTGATTTGGAAAGGGCCCAAGAAGAATGGTTTGTTCCCTTGTTTTCCTGCCTCGCTCAATGTGTTTATAGGAATGATCAAGCAGTTCTTGAAAGATGTGGATTGGGGTGATCTGGATTTCCTAGTTGTTGACACCCCACCTGGAACTTCTGATGAACACCTATCCATTGTACAATACCTAAAAGATGCAGGAATTACTGGTGCGGTATTGATTACAACCCCCCAGGAAGTGGCTTTGCAGGATGTTCGCAGGGAAATCGACTTCTGTCGGAAAGTGGGAGTTCCGATGATAGGAGTAGTTGAGAATATGGCCTCGTTTGTGTGTCCAAAGTGCGACAAAAGCAGTGTTATATTCCCAGCTACTAGTGGTGGGGCGAGAGGGTTGGCTATTGAGCAGAATATTCCGTTCTTGGGATCCATTCCCCTTGATCCAAGAATAGGTATCTCTGGCGACTTTGGTGAATCATTTGTGGATCAGTATCAAGACTCTCCTGCCTATGCAGCCTATGCATCAATCATATCTTGTGAGACTTTCTTTGTTAAATCCCATCTGCTCACGACTAACAAGTCTCTAGCCATCTCAGCGTTTTGTGCAAAAAATTAGGATTTTTCTTTTCCCATTGTTCTTATTTCTCCAGAATAAAAAGAAAGGAAAGAATTTACAATTGTTGGGAAAAAGAAAGTTTTTAAAAAACATTGATATTTAATTCTTAATCTCATCTTAAAAAAGCAGTTATTATTTTCGAAGTTGAGTACCTGTCTTCAGATGAATTGACAGGATGGTGCTATTGCGCGCGCAGCGCCAAATCGAATTTTGAGCAGAAAATCTGCAACGGGGTCGGTGATGTCGCAACTTTTTGCGACTTTGCCTCACAAAATTTCCTTGGGGTCAAAAAGGGACACTCACCCAAACTTCCAACCCTAATAACTTCATGAAATCAAAACGTATAAGCATCAATTTTGACTGAGACAAAGTAACTGATGCGTTTATGAGGGCCAAGTGCTCCGTTTTTTGAATTCGCTTTTGGTTCGTAAAATCGCGATTTTCCTTCAAACCTCAATAACTTCTTTCTTACTCGTTCCCTTCTCTTGAATCAAAAAGATTTGCCATTGCCAGAGTATCTTTTAGATCACCAAGTGCTCCTTTTTTCTGATTTAAATATCCTTGGACTGTTTTAAGAATTCACAAAACAAATACATATGAAAAGAAAACGGAATGGCCTGAAACAATCAGAGACCTTTAAGAACAACTTTTTAAATACATTGAATACATTTAAGAAGATAAGCGAGAATTGTGACCACAAAATAAGAAGTGCGCTTCCGTGTTCCTTTTACCTCATAAAGTCTTAATGGATTGTTTGCAAAATCTGGTAGAAAGGTCTTGCGGTTCAACTTGTTATTTCGTCGGGGATGACTATGAATTGATCTGGAGGCCAAAAGGGTGAAATGTTAGCGTCTTACAAAATCGACTAAACACTTTTCAAATATTTTGAAAACATATTGTCTATAACGAGTCGTGATTAGCATATCCCTCAAATTGCAGAAAGGAGTATTAATATTGCATGAATAAGCAGGATAAACAAACTTTTTATACATTTGAAGTATTTAAATAGCGGTGCTGCGGAGATGCAGTCTTGGTTCCAAAAAGTGATAAAATTGCCACTTTTTTCTGTGCATCACCGACCCCCTGGAAAATCTGCGCGCAGAAAAAGGAGATGAAAACCTGCGTCAACCAATCAGATGCCAGCATCCTAGCTCCTCCACAAACTTGGTTCTGAATATCCCGAAAGACAATGAATAAATCAAATGTGTTACCAACATCCTACAACTCGAAACTATTCTTTTTTAAATGTGAATCTTGATCAATTAATGGAACTGGAACTTTGGCTGATTGATATATTTTGACTTCTCAAAAAGATGGGCTGGTGGCCTCGTTTGACTCCCATGAAGTAAGACATATATAAACATATATAAAAAGGATGCCTTTACTTTGATTCTGCTTTTAGCTGCAGCCTTGAGGTGTATGGCAAGTGTGCGCAAATACGAAAACCTCGGAAGAGTCGGATCAAAAAGGACGCAAAGATCCGATTTTGAACAAAACAGACAATAACTTCTCCAGTTTGTTGAAGATTCAACCTGTTGCGGACTTTTTCCATTGGTTTTAAGTTCCTGAGACACGGAACGGGAAGCCTTACTTCTCCTTGTAGACTGGCCTCACTTTGACAAGGTTTTTTACTACTGCTGTATCTGAGAATGGCTTTGTTGGATGTATCAGCTTAGAGGAGGTGAAAACGTTGCTTCAAGACTGAGTCAACTGACGCCAGAATTTCTGAAGCGAGACAAACAGAATGTACCAAATGCAAAGTCCTTTTGGTCTACAGATGTTGAAGAAGCTTTAATTCTACTGGCAATGCCTCAGAAGCTGTGGAACTTTGGAAAACAATACAGGAAGCTAATTAATCCAAGGACAAGGCTGGACTCAGTGATGAAAAGAGGATTGAAAGACAAAACAATGCTTGGACTTGTTTAAGAAAAAGGTATTTCAATTTTATCACTGTGTTCTGAATAAGTTGAATAGCTCTTGTGTTCAATACACATGAACCCACCTTTGTCTCATTGTCCAAAAAACTTGAAGTCAAGGATTGTCCTGTACTGAGTGGGAGTATTTGTTATGCTCAAGCAGTATGGGCGATTGCAACTCTTGAAACAATTCTCTACCTCAAACAATTTATGTACCATCAGCGTGTTTTAGTTCATTTGAAAGCAAAGGTTAATGCCAATGTGAATCTTGCAATGACTATTCCTATCATCAATGACTGAGCTCAAACTTCTGATGATTGTGAGACAACATTTGGAATCTTAAAAGCGAAAATGAGGCACACTGCAGTTGGTCAGGTGAATTCAACTCCAGTGTAAGCTCCGAGGAAATTCCGTTGGATATCAGCGACTCTCAAAATGGTCAAAAACTTACCATGGCCACAAGTTCGCAAAGAATATATACATGTGGAATATACCAAGTAAAACTCTCCCAATTAATACAGCAATCAAACTCAACCTCAAAAGTTCTTTTGAGAAGAAATGGGACAGAAAGGCAAAATCAATGCAGTCCTTAGATACAAATAAAATAGAGCTCAGGGCGTTTCATTCCAAAAAATAAATACATATTCATTAAATAAATCTATTTTCTTATTTTGTGGGATGGAAGGGGTGACTTTGATGTTCTGCGCTTTTTTGGTGTTGCCATTTTACTGTATTTAACATTTTAGAAGAACATTAAAAAAACACAAAAGGTAAAAGAAAAAAACATACCTGTAAAAAATAATTAGAATTATGCCATAAGGAAAGCAAGGCCATACCAAATTTCTTTGTATTGTTAATCAAGAATGTATCCAGGGCTGTTAAATGTAATGAAACAGCAAGTGGCAAATGTTACATGCAGCTTGAATATCTTTGTCCACAATCTTAACAACAAGTGTTAGTGCTGGTACCATTTGCAAGCATACATACAGAAGGGGGTCCTGGAATGAGTGGGCACTCAACAAGACAATAAACTGAACTCTGGATGTTAGTAAGATCAGGGCATTGAACAAAGGGATGCATTGGTTGTTTGTCATCATCAATGCAGTATTTTCTCGAGTGAAGATCCTGAAACTTGTGTTTCTTGTGGGGGCATCTAAAAATAGGACGTCAAACCTAGTCCAACATTAATTTAAGACTTACTTTGTTGATTACTTACTGTCACAACTGATGGATAATGGAATACACCTCCTCCCACATAACCAGCACTGAGGCGATTAACTTGTAGCTGCTGCTGCACATTTCCAGCATATCATTATACCTGCATTGGGAATAATTTGTCCACTGAATGGGGTACAAACAATGGTTGTGGGGGACTCAAGCTGAACATTGTGGCATAATTGGAGTTTTGTTCAATTTAAATCTGTTGCTGGAGTTGCCACTTGAGGAATGATGTTGATTGTATGTTCTTCCATGGACTAATTCTAAAGGGCTCTAGCTTGATATTAGCTTCAAACTGAAGGCAGAAGCTTTTCATGGACTCTGAATACTTTGTTCAGAACAATCTTGTAGCAAATGCCAACAGAGTTCCTCACAAAAGTTGGACTGATGATGCAAATTCACTCCAACAAAATTATAACTATAACCAATTTAAGATAAATGATCGTGGAATGGTGTGTGTGGATCATCACATAAACAATATGGGAATTATGAATCAAATTCAAGCTGGAATCTTGAATCCTCACAATGTTATTAGTGTTGACCCAGGTTTGATCTCTGTGTTTGGCTTACTAAATCAGCTTCTAATATTTTTTTTACCTATTTAGGTATCAGGAATGTTGTAACTTGTGTCAATAGTGATATCCAGCTCCAAATCAACAATGCTGCTGTTGTTCCAGTTCCAGTACCTCCGCCTTCACATTCTCCATCACAACAGACTATATATGACGACATTGCTCAGGCTTCCCATAGCCATATGCATCAAATCAATGGTTCTAAGCTCTCTGAAAAGAGGGAAGAGTGTTCCAAGACAATGATCATCACATCAACTTTGCATATGATGATGTCCTTACTCAAAATTCTCCATGTGTTATTGGTCAACATACAATGGGTCATTGGTGTCAATGGAAGTACCTGGATGGTCAAGCATTTCCAGTCAGAATTCTTTTTGCAAGAGTATTCTTGTCCCCAACATCTAAAGTAGAAGCAGCAACACCAGTGGGATGAACAAGCTCTCATCAATTGTATGGCTGGGTGCATGACAGACACTGATTGGAAGGCAGGATTGTTTCAGGAGAAAGAAAACTCTGCGGTCAAGCCATTTTAGGTGGATTGCTGTACCCATTGGAAATTTTGAAATGTTGTCTTTGGTTTGATTATCATATTGCATGGCAGTTGCACAGGCTGCTGCATCTGTTGATGGACGATCAATGGCCTCTGAGCAAGTCTGCTATTTCTCAATTTGAAAGCAACCGACAGAGGTGGCAATTGTTTGTGGCAATGCTGGAACAAATTCCAATATTTTCTCTTTAATGAAAAATATTTATTGGAACCTGGGAGTTCCGACCTCAATACTAATATCCAAAGCACGTTTCTCAAGTTGACAACAGCAGGAGTCATAGGATCACACACAATGTGTTTTCCTTGATGTGAGCAGCAACACCACATCAAAACTAATTGCTGCAGTCTTAACAGCCCTCCACTGTTGTTACTGTCTTGGCTGCCTGTCAATTTTAACATCAGTACCTTGGCTTACTTAATGGCTGAAACCGTTCTTCTCGATCTTGTGGCCCAGTAGGTGCTGCAGTATTACCTGCAACATGGCAATCCAGATGTGGCTAAGGGATGGGAAGGATCTGATAAAAAGGCGGCATTGATAATAGCAATGAGGGAAGCTGATTCGAAAACAGTTTGGATGGGTGGCAAGGTTATAAGAGTGCTCATTTCAGCCATTTCGTGTTTGTAGTGGAGGCAACGTTGTTGTGAGTGGGGAAAGCAGATACAAGAAACTATTATGATCACAAACAGAAGCAGTGTGATTGTATAATCTGCACCAGTCACAATACAGGGACACTGGTTGGGACAGAGTGGTTCCAGAAGGATTCAACTGTCTGCAACACCACAGTCAGAAGATGATTGCCCCAACATTGTACGTCCCAATATTGATGAAAATGGCCACCCCTGCCCTGATGCAGCAACAAAACATGAAAGAACAAGGACAGCAAGCAGTATTGGGAGCATATGTAGCTGAATGTTTATACAGACGTACATCCAAGATATAAACGTTTACCACCAATCTTTATTCTTATAATTATTATTACTATTTGCACTTGATTAATGAGGATCCAGTGAAGATGCTAACAAAGGTAGTTTCTGGTGGTGAGTCTTTGATTCATGCAGCAACAAAATTGTCACAGTCAATTAAAGCTCTTGAAAACAACTCAAAAAGGAAGAAATATTCTTTCAGAGATTGCAATGTGTTTTCAACATATCTGTCCATATCTGTTCTTGGAGGAGCTCAATCATATTTTGGTCATGAACGTGTATTCTGAAGATGTTGCCCTGGCCCTTCGAACAGTTCTTTCAAAGTATCATCCAATTCAAAAAAAGTTTGAATGAAAAAGATAAGGGCCTCGGTGCTATTGGTGATGTAGTTATGGCTGATAATATTGCTGGCTTGACTAAGATGTCTTTGACATTTAAAGTGAACCTTGAGAGGAGCATTCTCAAAAATATCCCTGGCAATTTCAAGATGTCAAGCTGCTCTCTGTTGCAGGAACAAGTGCCCATTTCAAGGTGCAGTTTTTAGAATAGTTTTTTGTTAACAGTGGCTCTCAAAATAGTATGGTGACAATGTCTTGGGACTCTGCCAATATGTTTGACTTTTCCTTGACAAGAACAAAAATAAGAATGGTGAGTAGAGGAGGGTTGGAGTTGGGTTACCAGACTTCCAGCAAGTTGAACTTGCTGCGAATATTACGTGGACTTCATCTGGTAGGTTTTGTTGACTTGATTGGCTGTGTTAAATAACTGAACTTATCAAAAGGTTGGAATCCTCCAAGTGCAATTCAAAAAAAAAGTAGAGAATGCAAAACTACTCACTTTGGATGGATCTCTTGTTACGCTGTTGGTTTTTTCTTGTTTAAAGTATTTTCCAGTTTCTGATTTGAACATTGCGTATTAGTTCTATATGAAAGGGTTGTGGGCATTGAAAGACTGTTGACTCTTAACACAGATAGCACAGATATTCACTGAGTGCAACAGCAGCCATGGCTTCTCTACGACAAATTTATTGTATGATTCACTGCTTGGGTCCCAAAGCTTATGGTGCAATAACTATTGAACAATGTCCATTCTCTTGATCATGATGACTTTCTTCTTTTGTTGGCCATGCCTCTTGAAGACCCGGATTATCAGCAATAGGAGAAAATCTGTAACCATCCAGATTGTAAAAACGAGACAGCACTTTTCTTCGCACAAGTTCAACCATGCAAGAATAATGTAAATTCAATAATATAAATTTGGTTGGGTCTCAGGATGGCTAATCACCCACTTGTTCTGTGGCTTTTGTGTGGGGAGAAACAGACAGCTTACTGTATATTCTATTTTTATCAATTAAGTCCGCCGCCTTGAAATCCAGCTGATAGAATAATCAGCCATGAGGCTTCGCATCATGAGAACAAAGACTTCCATTCATATGGTGCTTCAAGTTTTTCGTAAAAATATAGCTGACAACTACCTGGTTTTCACAGCTATTACTGAAATCACACAAGTTAAGTTGCAACAGGAACCATGGTATTATAGTATTATTTATGTTGAAGACCACAAACTCAAAAGGCGAACGATAACTGCTGAATAATGCCTCATCTTGATGCAAAAGTGACGCAATTCATTGCAAAAGTTAACAGGCTATGACATATGTGACATCCTGCTGAGATGGCTGCATGTGATACACCTGCGAGATATATCTAAGGATAATGTCAACTCTGTTGCTTACCAAGCAACTGTCTCTCTCAACTAAGCTTGCTACTTATTCAAACATTAGTAATGCCATTGGCCAAGTGAAAGAGGAAATACGCTCATTCCAGGCAGTTCCAAGCTAACCAATCTTGTATTTAAACAAGTCCCTCCAAATAAATAGGCATTGTATTGGTGCATATTGCTCTTAAGATTTTTATTTTTCATTATATGTTAAGATTTGAGTGATTTTAGAAGAATCACAACTCATGTACTGTATTTAACATTTTAGAAGAACATTAAAAAAAAACAAAAGGTAAAAGAAAAAAACATACCTGTAAAAAATAATTAGAATTATGCCATAAGGAAAGCAAGGCCATACCAAATTTCTTTGTATTGTTAATCAGGAATGTATCCAGGGCTGTTAAATGAAAGCTGCAGGTCGACCACCAGTATGATTGTAATGAAACAGCAAGTGGCGAATGTTGCATGCAGCTTGAATATCTTTGTCCACAATCTTAGCAACAAATGTTAGTGCTGGTACCAGTCACAAGCATACATACAGTAGGGGGTCCTGGAATGAGTGGGCACTCAACAAGACCATAAACTGAACTCTGGATGTTAGTAAGATCAGGGCATTGAACAAAGGGATGCATTGGTTGTTTGTCATCATCAATGCAGTATTTTCTCCAGTGAAGATCCTGAAACTTGCGTTTCTTGTGGGGGCATCTAAGAATAGGACGTCGAACCTAGTCCAACATTAATGTAAGACTTACTTTGTTGATTACTTACTGTCACAACTGGTGGATATTGGAACACACCTCCTGCCTCATAGCCAGCACTGAGACGATGGGACCGCTGTGAAGTCAAATGCTCATCAATAACAAACACAAAGTGCTCATGAGCAGCCTTTTCTCTGATTCTCTGTGTGAAAAACACATATTTAGTATTGCCAACCATTGCGTTAAACTGACATTGTTGGGAACAGGTGCCCATGGTCTCTGGTGATTCCAAGATCCATCGCCATAAGCAAAATAGACTGGTGCAACAGGAAAAGCTGGAATATTATTCAAGCGGCGTGTTCGACGGCGGAGTTTTCTTGCTCCAGGAACAATCCTGCCTTGCATACTGTTCCAATCAGTGTCTGTCATGCGCCCAGCCATACGATTGATGAGAGCTTGTTCAGCCCGCTGGTGTTTCATACGACTGCTCTGCTTCCACTTTAGATGCTGGGGACGAGAATACTCTTGCAACAAGAATTCTGACTGGAAATGCTTGACCATCCAGGTCCATTGACACCAATGACCCAGTGTACGTTGACCAATAACACGTGGAGAATTTTGAGCAAGGACATCATATGCAAAGTTGATGCGGTGATCATTGTCTCGGAACACCTCTTCCCTCTTTTCAGAGAGCTTAGAACCATTGATTTGACGCATATGACCATGGGAAACCTGAACAACGTGGTCATGAATAATCTGTCGTGATGGAGGATGTGCAGGCGGAGGTACTGGAACTGGAGCAACAGCAGCATTGTTGATTTGGAGCTGGATATCACTATTGACACAAGTTACAACATTCCTGATACCTAAATAGGTAAAATAAATATTAGAAGCTGATTTAGTAAGCCAAACACAGAAATCAAACCTGGGTCAACACTAATAACATTGTGAGGATCCAAGATTCCAGCTTGAATTTGATTCACAATTCCCATATTGTTTATGTGATGATCCACACGCACCATTCCACGACCATTTATCATGAATTGGTTATAGTTATAATTTTGTGGGAGTGAATTTGCATCATCAGTCCAACTTTTGTGAGGAACTCTGTTGGCATTTGCTGCAAGATTGTTCTGAACAAAGGCTTGTCTGGTATTCAGAGTCCATGAAAAGCTTCTGCCATCAGTTTGAAGATAATATGAAGCTAGGGCCCTTTAGAATTATTCAATGCAATAAAGTTTTACATACAATCAACATCATTCCTCAAGTGGCGACTCCAGCGAACAGATTCAACTCGAAAAAACAGTCCAATTATGCCACAATGTTCAGCTCAAGTCCCTCCACGACCATTGTATCTTCCAACCCCATTTGGTGGGCTAATTATTCCCAATGCAGGTACAATGATGTGCTGGAAATTTGCAGCAGCAGCTACAAGTGAAGGTGGAAAGTTAACTCCACCTGGTGGTTGAGGAAGTGGAACAGCAAGAGGCCCCAAAAGGTCCCTCAGTCGTGGCATAAAATATTGACATAGAACACGATAGTCTATCCCACAAAAGACTGCTTGAGCCGTGGTAGCATTGGTTGGAAGTGGTGCAAGAGGAAAATAAGCTTCACTTCCAAGGAGTGCCATATCTGGGCGAATAAAACTGTTTCAATGGTAGTATGTTTGAAATTAGCAAATGAAGGCTTGACAGATAAAAACTTACTCTCTGGTATAAGCCAAAATATTATTGCCCATTCTTGACATTGCCCTAATAAGATTCATTTCAAAGTGTGGGCCACGCTGAATGTTATTGAAGGGCATGGCAACAAGAAACTGTCTGTGATGGAGAAGAAATGCAACAATATTGTTGGTCACTGCCTGTGGAACTGCTACAGGAAGTGCAAGTGGGGCACCAAATGGTGGGGTCAGGTAATTGTATATTGCTGTCTTTGCAGTTGCCTTGATAACAGCGGTAGGTTGGTATCCATGCAGGAAGCAATGAAAGTTGAAAACCTGAATTATGTTGTAAGATTTAAAGTAAATTTCAGACAAGATCAACAAACCTCCTCAGCCAGCTTGCCTAAATTGGCAATGAATCTGCGAGCAAGTGCATTTTCAAAGTCTGTACGCAATCGTTTGGCTTCAATGGCAATAACTTGCTCCCATTCATAGCTGGGACAGTTAAAGAGGGGAACCATTCGAAGACCAGGTTGGATGGGTTGTCCATTCTGAAAACCATTGTTGTCACAACTAAATGGATGATGAAAGTTTTGGAAAGTTTCCAACAAGTAATGTCTTGTGACAGAACGGCGGGTGTTTTGGTGTGCCTGAAGGGCTGCACCAACTGGAAGGATGTAGGGTGTGCCAACAGGATTGCCAGGAAGTACAAAACCAATTGGAAGTGGGGCATGATAATTATTGGCGAGCAGATTTCCAGAAGCATACTTGAGTGCAAATTGGAAGAAGGATTCTGAAAACTCAATGTCAAGATGATCGTGACCTAATTTTAAGTCCCAATGAATTTAAACGATATTAATTTGAGCTGTTAAATACCAGTTGGGTTGCGCTCTAGGTGAAGGTTGATTGCAAGCATGGCATCGGAGCGTAGGAGGGACACATTTCTTGCAAACTCTTGTAAGAGTGGCCCCATTACACAACGTAGTTCTGGTCGAGTAGCTTGTCTTGCTCCAACATGGCGAGTGCGATGGAAGTTGTTTTGAGCCATATGAATGACAGAAGTGGCGACCAAAAGAATGAGAAGAATAGATAGGAGGCAAGGCCTCATCAGTTGGCTCGTGTTTTTTTCTCGAATGCAATTTTCACACTGTTATCTTTTTTATCCGATCTCATTTTCCGTTGGGGTTTACCCGGAGTTTTTCCGGCTTTCTTCCTCTCAGCAACAGGATCTGTACCAGGGGTCGAACCTAGGACCTCTTGATTCATAGTCGAGCGCGGTAACCATTTGGCCATTCGCCCATGACATGTGGTCAAGATCGGCAAAGAAAAACCGAAGATGAATGTTCTTCGTCTCTGAAAATAATATTGCGCGCGCGCGCGAAAAAATGGAGATGGCTAATGTGCGAGCCAATCGGATTCTTTGACACCGGAACAGAACAACTTACAACCACCTTAGCTCTTTAGTTCTCAGCTCCTGCTAGCCATTCATTTATTTTATTCTGCTATAATTAATGCATATACAAGAAAAGAAGAAGTAAAAGTGTCAAAGGCATCTCTATTACAAAGAAGTCATTGTATTGTCAAGTATTTAATGATTGAAACTCGTTTTGAATTCCTTAGAGCTCGACTTGGAGAGTGTGAGAGATGGTGCAGTTTTGCTTGATACATTATAGCAAACTTCGGCGGTAAGCGGACTTGCTGGCCACAGAGTTTCAAAGAAATGGCACACATAAGAGCGACTGCTTTGGTTTCTTGTTTGGTTGCATTTGAGATTGAGCATTTAAGGGTAGGTTTGACCTTGTTGAGAGCTTCCAATCACTTGACCTTTTTGCCTCATTCATCCATAACTAATGGGCCATTGTTTCCGACGTTGCTTGATGTGTGCAGGTGCCTATAGTCAGTGCGCTGTTTGGTTTAGGTCCTGTGGCTGGTTCCGGAGAAAGGTCGCAGGAATTCGATTTTCAACTAAATGGACAATAGTAGGCAGGATTGGGATGTTCCCGAACAGAAACTGGGTTCTCCTGTTTCACTGGTTCCCTCAACCGGGAAACCAGTAAGGCCGTTCTCTGACTATGTGGATCAATTCAACATTTTCCCAGATCCTGCTTTGTACGAAGATGCACCATTTAGTGAAGCTGCGAAACCAACAGTGTTTTCCCCTGCTCCACGAAGCATCACTCCACGCTTGGGTCTGCGAGTATTCAACAGCAATACTTCTCTGAATGGAGGAGGCAGCAATACCGCTGCCAGTATTTCAAGCGTCGGAAGGGATGCTGGCCAGCTGATCGCACGCAAGCTCACCTGGATTAAGGATTTCTTCTTTCGACAGCAGCCTTCCGCAGCACCAATCCAGGAATTCGGCATTCCTCGTTCTTCTTCAGCTCCTCCAAATCCACAGGAATCTCGCGCGGTTTCGCCCCCATCTGTGCCATCACTCGCATTAGACACAACTGCAAAGCAATTCGATCACGAAGATACAACCCCACAATCTGCCCCCATTCCTCAACGATCCTTATACCCACCACCTTCTCTTGAAACTTTTGCATCAATCTCTTCTCCAAGGACTCGCTCAAGAATCACATCCCCGACCCCAACCGAACTCGGGTCCTTCTTTAGTTTCACACCAGGACCCGATGAGCTCCAAACCCGTCACCAATTGCTGTCCTCCCCGTCACCCCCAAACCTCCTCTCAACCGTCCCAATGATTCTCTTCCCTCCACCTACAACATCCGCAACACCACCCCTCCTCGAGCCCTATATTCGCCAGCAAGCACAACCCCTCCAACCCCATCCGCAACTTCCCCAACTCCAACATCACACCTCCCACGTCCAAACCTAGTGCCAGCCTCTCCGGAGGCAATTTGTTATAAACAATAATAGGCTTTGTTCCATGTGACACTCTACCTCTTGAGCCCCGTGTGGTGCGCATGAGTAGGCTTGGATCCAGCCTCTCCCCCTCTATTTTTCCGGAGGAGAGGCTAATCCAGAATCAATTAGTAAATTCCCTCCCACCACCTTTTCTCCTGAACTCCCTAAGCAAATTTTACGAAACTTGGCACACATAGTATTAAGTATATTTTATTACAAAATGCAAGGCTGCATCTTAATAGGATTAGCCAATCCTCTGCAAATGACTTCACTATTCAAAGATCAATGTCCGTCTGAATCTATCCCTGCTTCAAGTTACAAATAAACTCAAATGAAATAATGATGGCTAATGGCGTAAAGTATCTTGAACCTGGGTAGAATGCATTTCCCATTGCTGATAGAAGCCACCATAGTTGCTTTTATTCGGTTCAGGAGGAAAGATGGTGGCAGGGAGGCAGTGAGGATCAATTGGAGCAGCCTCTCCTCCGGAAAAAATAGGGGGAGAGGCTGGATCCAAGCCTACTCATGCGCACCACACGGGGCTCAAGAGGTAGAGTGTCACATGGAACAAAGCCTGTGATTGTTTACAACAAATTACCTTAATTTTGCGTCAAGAGATGAGGCTTTAATCATCTGTTTTGCATTGAAATAAAATTTCACCACTGCATCTGAATGAACTTGTGATGCAACAGTAGGGCAATTTTTACCATTACAAAGAGTGTGATCAATTGTCACACCACCAGCAGTTTTCGAAAGCAATCAAATTCCATGCTTTGCCATTTTGGCATGTATTATATTGTCAAAGTAGATGGACAAGTTTCGGTTGCACAAATGAACTGAGATGCTGAGAGTCTTCAATTATATGCATTTCAACGAACCAAAGTAGGGCCTTACCCGGTTCGGTTCGGTTCGGTTTCGGTTTGAACCGCTAACCAAATCTAAACCACGGTTTGGAACCGCTAACTGATCTCAAACCGCGGTTCAAGCCGCGGTTTGATAACGGTTTTGTTGTTTATTTGTAATCAAAATAAAATCATTGATTTTCAGTGTCAAGCAAGTACATAATGACCGTATCAGTCTCTGCCACATCATCATCATCTTGATTAATAATAGAAGAGCAAACATTGCTGGGAGCAACAGGAAAAACAACAGACGGCAAAGTGAAACTCCAAGATGTCACTCATGTTGTCAGGAACCTCAGTGTTGAAAGCGAAGGCCAGTAGCTCAAGTACAAAGGGTTCATGGTGGTCTGAAAGTTGGCTGCATCATGCACAGGTGTACTTTTGGAAGACATCTCATTTTTGGATGATTTCTCCAGTGATTTTTCCTTCTCTTTTTATATGGTCCACTGAAAAAAACAAAAAACACAGCTCTCTATCGGGTCATTCTTGTACTTTGGGTCTTTTCATGGAACCGTGAAGGGAAACCGGTTTGAACGGTTTGGTTCGGTTTGGTTCACGGTTCAAACCGCTTGCCAAAGCTAAACCACGGTTCATTAAGTACACAAAACGGTTCGGTTTCAAACTGCGGTTCAAACCGAACTGGGGAAGGTCCTATTTGGTTCCACATGGGGCAACTACTAGAGCTGTTTTTGTAAACAGGTTGCAGCAATTATTCACCAGCAAAAGCATAGAGTCAGCACGTGAATAAATATCAGAGTTGTAATTCTTCTGCTCTGAGGCAAGTTTTGTCTTCACACCTTGACATTGCGAGAGATAATTTGAGAGTGTTGCCCAAAAGACTTATAATCTGGTGGTCAATGATGTAAAAGAGTCTCGTTTAATCAATCATGTTGCAATTCTATAAAAAAATTGGAGTGTCTCCACCGCCCTTTTTTTTCAGCAAACCTCGGGCAGCTCTTCCAGAAAAATATCAAGAGCATAGCAAAAAGTTGCCAGATTGCATGAAAAATTGAAATAGGTTAGGAAATGACAAAATCAATTGTGGCCCCTAGTAATTTGAGAGGCGCTCAAACGTTGTATATGTGATGACATATGATAGTTTAATGAGTCGCGCTTTTTAAATTAAAGAATTCGAATACATTAACAAAAGTTGTCTTCACACTGTATCTCCTCCCGCATTTCTGCTTCAATCAACCCGATTCTGGTTTCAGTCTGTGCAAAATAAATTGACACATTCATTGGATTGTATGGCAAATTACGTAATTAGGTTTATTTTTAAGTGAAGGGAGTGTGTTTCCGGACACCAAAAATCATTTAAGGATCATGATTTTCCTCAAGTCAAAATTGGTGGTGTTGACTCCTTGTTCCACTGTCATTACAAGGCTATTCACTGTTTGGGCCAAAATTGGATTGTTCCAGTTGGATCCGCCCAAAAAACGAGACACCCTTTTGTCCGCGTCACTTCACAACTCCTGCCACCACGCTCCGTTTCTCTTCAAACATTTTTATTCAACAGATCAGATATAAATGAATAAGTTAGTACTCTCTTGGTGACCTAGCAGGGCTCTGTTCCTAATGTGATCTCAGGATGGCTGCTGCGAGTCAAGAAAACAATGGCTTTGAGACTCTTTCAATGGCAACACTGACCCATTTTGCGGTATACAGCTGTTTGGCTTGTCCATGAACAGTACAGATAGATCTCAGATGCTTCACCAACCACTCCCTCCACTTAACTCCATGGTCAGTAAAGACCTTAGACTCCTTCTCTTGATTAGTAACATCATCCCCAATTTGTACTGGAACTGGAAATTGTAGAGACCACTTTTCTGCAGACATAAATCATGGTCTAATAGTGCAAGACAATTTTTAATGGAGAAATCCTGTTTGGGACACACAGATCTGGTTTTAAAAATCTGTTGATGTCAAAATCTAGCCTTGTCCTAAAGTTCCTCTTGTTGTTCCTGGCTGGGTTTACCCAGTCAGGGGTTTCTTCTGCGTGTGTGTGTGTGGGCGAGGGTTCGAACCTTTCGGCAGAACCTCAACCGTGGGAAGCTCCCTGTCTTTTTTTGGGTGTCTTTTCATCAGCCTACTTTTTCCGAGGACAAAACCGGGATCAAAAACCAACCAATTAAACAGACTTTCCTGTTAATACGCGTGTAGAACTATTTAAATAAAGCACATTAGTCGCGAAGTGGTGGCGGCGGCGGGTTGGTGGCGGCCGTGAGGCAGGCAGAAATGAAATCCTTCAAAACCTATCTCCTCCTTCAATCCTCGCCTTATTCCCCTGCAACTTTACTAAATGATGAAAAAATTAAATACAAAGGCAACCTAGAGCCGTTTTTCCTAATAACGGCTTAGGGTCCTGAGTTGCGCGTGTTGGGTTCGAGGTGTGTACCCCGGCGCAGCTCCTTCAATCTTTGTTCGATCTCTTCAATATTTCAACTAGATAGTAATATGAGTTTTATTAATTGTTCCCGAAAGTTTCAGGTATTTCGCTTCAGCCGTTCCCGAGTCGCAGGCAAGTAGTGATCAACACAAAACTCAAACCACAACCCTGGTCTAAATTCAAGACCATAGAACGTCATACTTTCTCTTAATAATAAAACAATATTAATTTGTCGGTTTATTAAGTCCTCGTCGCGATCGGGATCAACTCGAAAATGTCGACTTTTTAAATAAACATTAAATAAAAACGTTTATTCATTTCTGAAGGAACCCAGCCAGGATCACGCCCCAGCTTTAGCTGGGTATTTCAATTGAGAGATACTCTTTGAGACTTAAACACTCCGCGTTCCGCATCGGACCTGTCAACAAATTCCAGAGCCTGATGTGGCTCAGGTCCAAAAACCAAAGTGTTTGATTGTGAACCAAAGCTTGCTTGTTGCACACAACCAAAATCTTTCTCAGCAACTTTTGCAATCAAAGAAAGTAGAGTCTGATTTTCAAGCAATGATTCCGCTTGCTGCAAGGAAGCATATTTCAGTAATTCTTGAATTAGACAAGTCAAATCCAAAGCAGCATGGTAGAATGGAAATTGTATGGATGTAATTTGAGGCTATGGCCAAGGGCTAGAATCCTGGAATCTTCAATTATCAATTTTGCCACTCACAGTTCTATTATGCTCGCGGAATGGCCACACATTACGCTTTTCCTCATCCATGAATACCAGTGGATCCATCCTAATTTGATATATCAGTATCTTGTATTTAAAAACCAATAAAAAAATACCGTACTTGCTGTAGGGAGGTTACAGATGCAAAAGAAGTGAATTGAAGGAGCTTGCGCTATGGAAACGGAACGAAAAACTTCAATTACAAATTTTTATTTGAAGGTTGAATTTGAACGCGGTGGAGATGCTCTAACCTTGGGCCTCAATCCTACAAAGCTTGATAAAATTGCTGCACTAGCTAAAAAGCAAAAGGCTGAGATTGAATCTATAGGTAGTGTTTTGGAGCATGGTCATCAAACAGATGAGTCAGATAAAGGGTTGGATGATGTTACAGTAGCGTTACTTGAAAAGAAGCTTCTCGTGTGTGGCCAAGTCTAAAAATCAGGTTTGACAAATACATATGCTGTTTACTGACTAAAATTTGATAACTTGAGATCCACTTAACCAGCATTGGGTCATAAAGGATAATTTGGACACATGAATTGAAGCAACGGCATAGTTTTGGTTGGCATCTAATGAACCAGAGGCATATTCGGAGAATCGCCTTTGGGAATCTGCTTTTCAAATCCAAAAGGGTGTGAAACCTCTACCTTTCTGTTTTTGCGATTCGATTTTGCTTTTCACCAACAAAACCGCTATGAAGAATATCCACAATAGGCTGTGGTCAAAACCGCAACTTTGACCCTACCTGTCCGCAGGTTTTACCCCTTATCAAAATGATGAACCTTCGCTTTTCAAACACCCCAGTCTTTGCTTTTCATTTTGTGAAATTTCTCAACCTTGACCACCCCTATTCTGAGTAACAAGTGTCCTCACAGAAACAGACAAGTTTGAAGATGCTAACTCAGAGTATGAAATTCATAGGGTATACATCTGGGCAATAGTGCCTCCATTGGCCTGATTCTTTGCCTTCAAGACTTTGTAAAAACAGACTTCTTGTGACTCTGAAGGACTCAACAAGACAACAAAAAAGAATCCAATTTGATATGAGCCAAGGAAGCAAAAAAGTTTTGCTGTGGTGTAGTGAGAGGTTTCCTAGTATCCAACCTAAACAACAGATTTTGAGCACATGCATTGATGCGGTATTCAGTGAATGCTGTATGGAATACGCCGTGCAGTCTATTCCTTCTTTTACACCATCCATATTCTTGTTGTACCTTTTTTTTTACAATGAGCTACTAGCATGCTCCAAGCAAGTTGCTTGTCTACTTAACTCCTCCACTTGAATTCTATGCTGCTGATAAGGGATTGCGTATGTTCAAGCCACACTGTCATGTCAAGGTTGTTGAACTTGTGGCATTTTCAGACCCACATACTGATGCTTCCTTGATTACAATCTGCACTCCACTGCTTTGAGGTGTCAAGGCTGGACAATACCTGTTCCTGAGGTAACATCACTCATTAAATCAATCCATTAAATTCTGAAATCTAATCTGTGAAAAAATGGTATATTCCACAAAATGGCACCCAGTCTTATTAGCAAGCAACCCCATCCTGGGGGACAACCAACAACAGCCCAAAAAGAAAAGACCTCCCCATTGAACACATGCTGTCAAAAAACCATTCTGTGGTGTAACAATTGTCTGGAAAAAACCCCTTAACCCGCTCCCTTACCACTGCCGTCACATGTCTCGATCCTTGATCCCCCAATCCCCATTGCTCTTATACAAGTCCATTATCCCTCACTGGATCTACTGTGCGGGGGGTATCGAAGTCACGCCTGTGATCAGTATGCTCATGGAACACAGACAGGACACCATTGCCAGCGACGGCAGAGCCACTTCCTTGATGGACCCAGGTGTGTTTGTATGGACAGTGCAACACTTACGCTACGTGTAGTGCGCACTTGAAGATCTTGTGCGGCTTGTGGAGGGAGGAGGACCAAATGGCTTCTGTTTTGTTGTGTGTGTGATGCGGGAGGAGGCAAGTGATGTCTTTTGGAGATGGGGGCTTGACATGATTGTGATGAGATGGAGAAGTTGTTGGAGGCAGAGAAGTGGGTTGATTTGAGGCAGAAGGATGGAGGTGTTGGGTTGCAGAATTTGGTGAAGGGGAATGTTGTGGCGTCACTAGTTTGGGCAGCCTGATTCTGCAAGGGTTTTGCAAAAGGAGAGGGAGAGAGATGGAGCTGCGGGAGATTTTGGTGATGTTGTTTTGGGTCCTTTGTCTATGGTTGCTGATGTTCAGCTTGCTGCTCAAACAGAGAGTAGTGTTGATTCATTATTACAAGAATTTTGTGAGATCTTTGAGTTATAGCCCCTTTTTAGTCGATTTGCCTTCAGGAGGAACGTGTGAATGTCAGTCACGAATTCATACACAATTAAATTAGTCTTTTCACTTGTACCTTTTCTGCTTTCCTTCTTTTAAATCGGTTATTGTGAAATGGAAGAACAGCCACCACTATACCTCCCCTCTCTCCTCCAATTCAGTCCAGTTCAAGATGAATTCAACACCCACATTGTTTTAAATCCATCTTGGAGCTTTGGAGAGAATGGGATGCTTCAAGAGCTGCTGTCGATGCAATTCAAGATAGGTCAGTAATGCAAAGCCAAATAGTATATCATCTTAAAGTCCAAGAAAAGCCATCCAAGAACTCCATGAAGATGCATGGCAAGCTACTGAGACGTTGAAGCTGCTGTATACCTGTACTTTTTGGATTTGTATTATGGTTGAATTATAAATATATGGATGTCCCAATTAAATGGTTTAAATTCATTGGGACTTAAAATTATGGCACAATCATTTTGATATTGAGTTTTCAGAATCCTTCTTCCAATTTGCACCCAAGTATGCTTCTGGAAATCTGCTCACCAATAATTATTCGCACCACTTCCAATTGATTTTGTACTTCCTGGCTTTCCTGTTGGCACGCCCTACATCGTTCCAGTTGGTGCAGCCCTTCAAGCACACATGACATTACTTGTTAGAAACTTCCAAAACTGTCATCATCCATTGAGTTAGTTGTGACAAAAATGGTTTTCAGAATGGACAACCTATCCAACCCCTCTTTAACTATCCCAACTTTGAATGAGAGGAAGTTATTGCCATTGAAGCCTAAAAAAAATTGCGTACAGAATCTGAAAATGCACTTGCTCCCAGATTCATTGCCAATTTAAGGTAGTCACCAACGATACTGTTGCATTTCTTCTCCATCACAGACAGTTTCTTGTTGCCATGCCATTCAATAACATTCAGCGTGGCCCACACTTTGACAAGAATGGGCAATAATATTTTGGCTTATACCAGAGAGTAAGTTTTTATCTGTCAAGCCTTCATTTGCTAATTTCAACATACTACCATTGAACCAGTTTTATTTGCCCAGAGATGGCACTCCTTGGAAGTGAAGCTTGTTTTCCTCTTGCACCACTTCCAACCAATGCCACCACGGTTCAAGCAGTCTTTTGTGGAATAGACTATTGTGTTCTATGTCAATATTGAGTTTATGCCACAACTGAGGGACCTTTTGGGGCGTTTCACTTGTAGCTGCTGCTGCAAATTTCCAGCACATCATTGTTCCTGCATTTGGAATAATTAGCCCACCAAATGGGGTTGGAAGATACAATGGTCGTGGAGGGACTTGAGCTGAACATTGTGGCATAATTGGACTGTTTTTTTGAGTTGAATCTGTTTGCTGGAGTTGCCACTTTAGAATTAGTCCATGGAAGAACATACAATCAACATCATTCCTCAAGTGGCAACTCCAGCAAACAGATTTAAATTGAAAAAAAACTCCAATTATGCCACAATGTTCAGCTTTAGTCCCCCACAACCATTGTTTGTATCTTCCAACCCCATTCAGTCGACAAATTATTCCCAATGCAGGTATAATGATATGCTGGAAATGTGCAGCAGCAGCTACAAGTTAATCGCCTCAGTGCTGGTTATGAGGGAGGAGGTGTATATCATTATCCATCAGTTGTGACAGTAAGTAATCAACAAAGTACCTATTTTTAGATGCCCCCACAAGAAACACAAGTTTCAGGATCTTCACTCGAGAAAATACTGCATTGATGATGACAAACAACCAATGCATCCCTTTGTTCAATGCCCTGATCTTACTAACATCCAGAGTTCAGTTTATTGTCTTGTTGAGTACCCACTCATTCCAGGACCCCCTACTGTATGTATGCTTGCAAATGGTACCAGCACTAACACTTGTTGTTAAGATTGTGGACAAAGATATTCAAGCTGCATACAACATTTGCCACTTGATTTGCCACTTGCTGTAATCATACTGGTGGTTGACCTGCAGCTTTCATTTAACAGCCCTGTACACATTCCTGATTAACAATACAAACACATTTCCCCCTTTCTTTCCCTATAAATAATTCTAATTATTTTTACATGTATGCTTTTTTCTTTTGCTTTTTTTTTGTGTTAACTACAAAAAATACAGATATAACAATTTTACTACCATTCTGCTTTTTTGAACAAAAAAGTGTTGAAATTTGTATAGCTATGCTGGTGGGTAGAATAAAGAGAATAACACCACACCTATGGCCCCGTATCCCAAAAACCAACTCAAAACAGTCTTTCCACAGTTCTCATTTTTAGATGGATGTATAATACAATAAGCAAGATACCAATATACAAAAGGCAGTGATGTGAAAAATCTGGTGATGACTTGGATGTGCATACATGTTGCACAATAAATTGTGAGAAAGAAACAAAGAAAAGCATGAGACAAAGCACTTGAGGAATGAAATCCAGATTCAAGTTCAATTCTCTTTGATGGCATCAGTCCCAGAGTCAAAAATCGATAAGAATCATATCTGAAGTATGACAAAATCCCAAAACTTGAAGTAAGGAGCATTGGAGCAGCCAAAATAAAATTTGGTATCTGGCCAAAGGTCCAATACTTTAAAAACCCATTGTTCCTATACAAAATTGATAAGCTGTGGAAAAGTTACCAAGGTTTGGCTCCTACCAATACTCTGCCTGGACAAACGTGTACAAGACGGGTGGGTTTGAATCACACCATGGTCGAAAATTGGATACATCAGAGCAAAACGATAAGTATCCATAGTACTGAAAAGCAATAAAACTTGAAGCTGTTAAACAGCATTGGAGAAATGTTTGAATCCCTTTCTAAGCTCAATGAGTGAAATTATTCTTGAGTCAAACAAACTCTCACCCAAACATTGAATTCCTGCTTGACATAGATGGAATATAGCCAGTCATATCCAAAAAAACCAACAAACACGATACTGTTTGAACGAATAAACCCTGCCAACATCCAAGCCACAGAAGCCAGCCATGAACGTTTCTCGACATGAAAGAACATTCCAGCGAATGCCAAAAATGAAAACAAGCTCTCTGTATATCTACGGCTTGCGTTAGACTAAAATATGACCATCAATGACTTTACAATGACGACAGGAAGATGGCAGACGGAGACAAACAGAACAATATGGCAGATCCTAATGCTACAGACTGATCATGCAGAACACGTTCAGTCAGCCGACGAAGAATTACTGCGGCACCAACGAAGGCAATATTTGAAATAAGCAACCCGATATGAATAGAGGTGAGCCCACTCAAACGAGAGAAGCAGCTAGTAAGAAAAGGAAGTCCTGGAAAGAATGCGTGGAATTGTTCAAATGGATAAGGCTCGGAGTGTATGCTATCCGCAATAAACTGGTAGTACACAGCATCCCAAGCGCCGAGAAATTTGCCAGACGTATCATACGGTTTCAAAGGAGTCAGGTTGATCAGGATGGAGCTAGATACGACTGCAATCCTGGAGGCTATGGCGATGATGGCAACTCTTTTCTCGTCTCTCATTTTCCAACAACAAACAAGAAAGAAGTACGCGGCTCGAAGGACTGAGATGTTTGAAAGCGTAATTTCACTGCTTCTCAACAAATTCTTGGGAGACTATGTACTTGATCTCGAGAATAATCAACTGAGTATCGGAATATGGGCTGGTATGTTCCATCTTGTTCATTGGGTGGTATCTCATGCATCTCGCCACGATACAGGTGACGTTGTTCTTCAAAATCTTCGTTTAAAGCGCGAGGCACTTGATAAATTCAATCTACCGGTTGATGTTGTCGAAGGTATGGCAAATTAGCCCTCACCCAACAATAACCGCCGAATGCAGGGTTTCTGGGCCATCTAACCATCAGTATCCCTTGGAGTGATTTAAAAACCAAACCTGTTCGAGTTTTCATCAAGGATTTGTATCTAGTGGTGAATCCAAAGAGTGAGACAGAATACGATGAAGGCTTGGAGCTCGAACGAGCACATAAGGCTAAAATGGATCGCGTTGAAGCGGCAGAGTTACTTTCAGCCAAGGAAAAGCTACCTGGTTTGTTTATCTAAGGCCGCTTCGGAACCGCTTACTTAATCATGTACTCATAGAGGACAAACAAAACACCACATTCATCACACAACTGATCACAAAAATTGTGGATAATCTTCAAATTTCAATTCAAAACATTCACATTCGGTATGAAGACAGGAGTTTAGGGGGAGCTGATGGCGTGAGTGGGACAACTCTTTCGACTGTTGGCTGAAGTATTGTTTAGGCACCACTCTCAATTGGAATCACGCTTTCTGAGCTCTCAGCTGCATCAACAGATGAAAACTGGCACGAAGCATTTATCCATGATGAAATTGGTGTCATTCATAAGGTTGGTTGGTACCTCTTCATTTAAAACATCATGATTAACACGCCTTCACAGCTTATTCGTCTAGGAAGCCTCGCAATTTACTTTAATAACAATGAAATAAGTGTTTCCTCAATGACACCTGAACAAATGAAAAGCAAGTTGATGGATTTGGTAATTTTACAATTTACTTTTTAATTTCTAACTCGTATGCAAAGATTGCTGATGATGACATACCCGTGGATAATGACTATATTCTAAAGCCTGTTTCTGGGCAAGGGAAGGTAAATATATGCAGTGGTTTGAATTCTCTTAACTAAATCAATCAAGGTAAAAATCAACAAGTCTCCGAAAAAAGGAGATATAAAATACGATGGAAGTCTTGAGTTTGATGAGTTCGGATTTGTGATATCTGATGAACAATATGCATCTATTTTGATGCTAACACGATCCTTCGCACTTTTTGTTAAGTCTCAAAAGGTAATTAGTTGAAGAATGTAGTTATCATTTGATATATTTTATGGATAGTATCGAAGATTTCGTCCTCCAAAATACATTCGGCCCATGATGGATCCTCGACTATGGCTTAACTTTGCAGGTTTGTGATTTGTGAATCTTAAATGAAGCTAACGATACATAGTGAAATGTGTTGTCAGCGACATACATGAGAAGAACGAAAAATGGTCGTGGAAGTATTTTGAAGAGCGCAGAGACAGAAGGCTGTTATACGTTAGCCTCTTTAAACGTTCTAAATCTATTATCGGACTTCCTCCCGAGGTTTGAGATACTTCAGCGCCTAAAGTTATTGAAAACTATTGTGATAAAGGATTTGGAGCTATTGAAAACGATTGAGAAACGACTCTCATTTGAAGATATCCGGTTTTACAGATCAATCGCGAATAATCAGTTAAAGAAAGAAAGGGCTATTTTAGGTGAGTTGCAAGCCATATACGTTCTAAGTATTTACGAGATTTAGCTGCGACGACGCCAACCAAACCAGCAGAAACGACAACTGTGGGATGGATTGCAAGCTGGTGGGGCGCTACCGAACAGCCAGCTGTTGATGTAAGCCTAAGACCCTCATCTGTTTTTAACGGAATAATAGGCATCGGTTGGAAAACTTGTTGAGGCAACGTCTTTTACTGACGATCAAATGAAAAAACTGATGGATACAATTGAATATGACCCTGAGGCCTCTTTGATCGCAGCCGATACACCGAACGATGTGAAGTACCAAATTATATGATGGCGTTCTAAAAGTTTGATACAGACAGTTCTGATGCATGTGGAATGGAGTCTGAGAAAAGGTTCTTTGGCTCTAAAGAAAAAAAATATGGCTGGTGATTTCGTGTCGGTTGTTTTCGACAACTTTACAGCGAAAATCAATCACTATCCTTCTTCAGTGACGGGAAATATATCTCTTGGTGGTATGACTGTGGCAGATGGGACTACACCAGGAACTTTGTATCCGTTTTTGATCCAAGCCATTCAAGACAAAGGCATACCTTCGCAGGGGTCAGTATCACATCCCTTTTCGGATAATACTCAACAATATCAAACAGATTCGAGAAACAGCCCTTCTTTTCTCTTGATTTTGAGCATAATCCTTTGGATGAACGTGCTGATGAGGCAATCACCCTGAAAATGTTGCCTCTGCAAGTTGTCCTGAATCCTCTAGCCATTAATGGAGTTATCGACTTTCTGGCGGTTCCTTCTTCGGAATCTTACGCCATTACAGCAATAAAATCTGTGGCACAAGGAATCACAGCACAGACACGAGCTGGGTTGGAATTTGCTTTGAGTAAACATCGAACTCTGGACGCAAAAATTGATATTGCAGCTCCAATATTTGTGTTGCCAGAAAGGTAATATTCATAATGTGAGCTAAGGACTAAGCTTGTCTTAGCTGTACTTCAAAAAAAACGACTGTCGTTGTTATAGATGCCGGTCATTTGAATGTCGAATCTAAACTAGTTGACAAGGAAGCCAAGAAAGAGCTTGAGGCAAGACAAGGGGGCGAATTCTCACCTGCCGAAATGGAAAAGCTATTTTCTATGATGTATGATAAATTCAAATGCGTTTTGACGTCAGTGCAGGTATAATGTTGCATCAAGTTTTGTCATAATATACTAACATATTCCGAAGGTTGTGATTGGGCCAAGTCTCGAAAGTTGCTTAATTGAAGTGAGTGGAGCCGATGGAAGTAGCTCCCTCCACTTCCTGGATAGGGCGGATATAACTTTCGAAGTGAAACTCTCCATTCTTCCAAAGTTAGCAAATCATGTTCGGACGATAATTAGCGGAAAACTTCCTCGCCTGCATATGAACATCTCCGATAGAAAGTACAAGAGCTTTATGAAAGTATTAGATATTGTTACACGAAGGTCTCAAATTACCCCGTCATTGAACCCATCAGCGAAAGCTGAATGGACAGATTCACATCAGTCAGACCTCCTTGTACCTGTTGATGACGATGATGAATCTTTCTTTGATGCGGAAGAAGATATTGACCGCCCTCCGTCACAGCTTGGAAGCGAAAATCCGGATACCGTATTGTTCAAGTTTGATTTTGAGATCGGACAAGTGTCAGCATCGCTGAAAAAATCAGATGTGGATCCGACCAAGATTTCTAGGACTCTTGCTGATTTGAAAATATCGGAGTTCAAAATTAATTATCAGCAAAGACCACTTGATTACAAAGTAGATATCCAAATAAGATCCGTTTCGATCGAAGACCAGCTGAACAATACAAGCAATGTTCGTTTCTTGCTGTCTCCAACTGTCTCAGATTCAACCTCTATTGAAAATCTTTTGACCATCCAATATCACAGTCGAAAGCCGATGTATACTCATCATGATGGAGTGGACCAGAATGTGCGAGTTTCTTTGGCCTCAGTTGATGTGAATTTGGTGAAGGAGAGTGTTCTATACTTGTACGACTTCGTACTTTATACATTCACAACAGTAGAAGCAAGTCGTGTTGCAGATGCGCTTTTGCAGGGAGAACCTATTCCTACTGCTCCAATCACTCCAGTTGTTGCTTCAACAGTTATGGTCGTAAACGTTGACTTCTCAAGTTGTAACTTCCTCATCAACCAAAACAACACCCAAATTGCCACAGCAAGCTTTGGTGCTCTGCACCTTGTTGTAACATTTAAACAGGGAAGAATGTTGATATCAGGCCGTCTTGGAAATTTGTCAATTATCGACAATGTATTGCGACAAACCACAGGACGCATTTCTCGCCACCTTCTAACGATTGAAGGTTCTGAAGTGGCTGATTTTGATTATGAAACGTTCAATTCGAATCTGCCAGGTTACCCTGGATATGACTCGTTCCTAAGATTTCATGCTGCTTCTGCTCGACTTACATTCTTCAGTCCATTGTTGCACGAACTTTCAAGCTTTTTGAACGAATTCTTCAAAATGCACATGATTATGGATGCCGCCCGCAAAGCAGTGGAATATCAAGAAGTTACAGGAAAGATGCGATATGACTTGGATATAGCATCGCCTATTATTGAATTTCCTGACACTCAATTCGTCAGTGATAAGTCGATTTTGATGTACCTGGGTAAAATCTCAGCCAGAAATGAGTTCAAAATTTGTCATGACGGCTCAAATTCCAGCAGTGTTGTTGCAAGTATTTTGGCGATGAAACTAGTGTCCAACTTTCCTGTTAATAACAAAGACAACTACGTGGCTATGATGGATGATGTGAACATCCAAGTCGGTTGCGATTTTGTGAAAATTGCTGAGGAATCAGAGAGCTTAGTTCCATTATCGCAGGTACTAAATAATGAAGTTTACTGTTTCAACTAATTTGAAAATTCGTAGATTCGGGTTGATTCAAACGATATCAAAGTGAAACTGAATACTCATCAATACAAGTTCGCCATCGACATACTAAATTCATTGTCAAAGTTTATGTCTGGACCAAAGGCTGCTTCCCCGTCTACTAACCGTTCGACTGAATCAGATGGAGTTGGGCTCGTGTCTAAAATATCTACGTCCACTAATCTCGTCCCAGATGTGATTTCTGATATGTTCGTGAACATACCATCGATCACATTAGAGATTTGTGACGAAGACCTTCAATCTGGAAGTTCATCTCAAGATAAATCAATAGCTCAGTTTGTTATCAACGGTTTAGCATACCAAACTATGACCAATTCATGGCAAGAGAGTGAAACGGAGATCCATGTACGATGTCTCAACATCTTTGACACTCGAAAGGATGGAGATAATTTATTTCGTGAGATAATGCCGTCTCTTGTTCGTGATCATGATCAATTCTGTTTAAAAATCAAGCGCAACAAACTTGGTGCATCAGATTTTGTCGCTGCCTTGGATACGTTCAAATTCATATTGGTGATGGATCACTTATTCCTCGTCAGAAAGTTTCTTCTTTCACCGTTTGCCGGCGCCAAACAAGAGGATCCCAATCCTGATAAGGATGGCTTAATCGATCGTATATATAGCTTTGATTCGCTTGATATGTTCAAGTACCGAATCAATATTGTCGATGTGGAAGTTATTCTGTTGCAGGATCCTAAAATTCGGGATTCGGAAGCCATCCTGCTCTTGGGTCACGAACTTGTTATATCTTATGACTTAGTGACAACTTTAAGCAGCAAAGATATGGGAATGTTTTTCTGCGTGATGAACAATCGCAAAGATACGACTCTTCGTTTCATCCAAAACTTTGATTTGACTTTAGTTATGGACAGTCGACTTCCTTCGCCAGGCCACCAATTGACTGCAATCAACGTAGATGTTTCTCCACTTATGCTTCGTGTATCTTTCAGAGATCTTTACTTGATAACCGACATATTTAACAAAGCTGTATCTCTATCCGGTGGTTCACCAGATGAAACATCCCAAGCTCCTTCCACTAAAACTCCTCGTCAAACTATTGTTATGGCCAGGGAGAAGGTTGGTTCACATTAAGTTTCAAAAATTTGACTTTCTTGCTAGATCCAAGTTACCACCCAGGGAATTCGTGTTGTCATAATTGATGACTTGAATGATTTACAACTGCCGATGTACGATTTCGTTGTTGACAAGCTATTTTTTGAAGTGTCTGACTGGTCTACTGCGGTACTTGTTCTTCAATGCAACATAAGCACTCTAACAACTTGCTAGATGCGAGTGGACACTGGATTGAAGCTGCATGTTAATAACTTTAATGTTAAGAATTCTCATTGGGAGCCTTTGGTAGAAGGATTTGAGTTTTATCTGAATGTAAGGGTCAAAATGTTTTTGCTCCTAACCCACATCATCAAATTGTTCTAGGTTAGCCGTGAAGATGATCGTCTGTCTGTTGACATTTACGCACAGAAAAAGCTGGAAGTCAACATTTCGCACGTGTTCGTTGAGTCCACTTTGAATACGTTAGCGCTTCTCAAGAAGCAACAGCAATTGGTAGGCATTTTCAATCCAGTGATAATTTTTCTCGCTCAGATTCTTTCTAGAAGGAGCGACCTTCTCGCACAAGTGGGAGCGCGCCATATATATTGCGAAACAAGACGGGGTATGATATGACATTGTGGATTGAATCAGTCGGCGACGGATTGGATACAGTTTTGCAAGAATTGCGCAATAATGACGAAATTCCATGGCGCTTTGATGACTGGAGGGTTATGCGCGAGGTATGAAAGATTTTAAGTCTTTATTCTGCTAAAGTTCTCTAGAATGTTTCGCCAACTCCAAACAAATTGTCAATTCAAATGCATGGGCAAGAATGGGAGACTTTGAAAGCGATCCCCGTTGATCGAGAAGGGACAAGGACGTATATTTTACGCCCCTCTGTCAATCGAATTGCCCATCGTCTCGTGTGCGAAGTTCGAATGAGAAAAAATATCAAAATAGTGACGTTTCGTTCGACAACTGTCATTCAAAATTCAACTGGAATTTATGTTGATGTTATGGTTGTGAATACGAAGGGGCAAATGACTTCTGTTTATGCACTAGGTACTTCTATTTAACGTGGCATTGTCGCTGAATTTAAAGCAGCTCCTGGAAATGAGTGTTGTGTTCCGATAGAAGCCTCTTACACTGACCGTATTTTTGTTCGCCCTCAAGGTTAGTGATGAACTCATGATTTTCAATTACTAACAACGGTCCAGAGAACTTTGGTTACAATTGGAGTACTGAAGTCCTGTATTGGAGGGATTTAAGCCAAACAAGTAAGAGATTGTTTCGTTTGCGTTATTTATGACGTTTTTTCAAGTGCAAGGCCCGTCATTGATTGCATGTACGTCCTTGGATAAGTCTACTGCACCATTTGTGTTTCAAATCAATGTCTCTCATCCATACGAAACAACTGTGTAAGTTGTCTACGCTCTTGTTTGTATAACGTAAAACTTCGATTTAGATCGTCATATCCATTTTTGACAATGACATTACTTCCGCCTTTTCAACTTGAAAATTTGTTGCCGTATGATTTTCGCTACGTTGTTTATGATAAGGATTCTCGGCAAGAACACCGTGGCACGTTGGTCAAAGGGGCTGTTGACCCTATACACACTATAAATCCAACTCATTCTTTACTTTTGAGTATTGAAATCGTCGGCGTTGGTAAGATCAGGAATATACTATTATAATCATAATTTTATCCTTGCAGATTTTAAGCCCAGCGAGGTGGCGATCTTAAGTAACGCGGACTTAAGTTACAGGTTTGGGCAGTGTTACACAGTATATGAACTTAAGTACAATTTTCCAGAGATGAAACTCTCACTTTGAAAGATGTTGACGATTTGGAACTTCAACTCCGAATCAAATACAGGTTCCGTTTTTCTCGATCAAAGTGTTTGCTAATGGTTGGAATAGCGATAACTTAGAGTATGGTGGTCGCAAAGTCAGCATTTATAGCCCTTATGTGTTGTTGAATCGTACGGGGCTTGATATTTTCTACAATGCAAGATCTCTTATTGCAACAACACGACCTGCTGCAGGACAAAGTGAGAATTCCCACTCATTTAATCATACTAAACGGAACAAACAAGGCTCAACTCAACGCGAACAAGCCGCGCCTTTTATGTTCAGCTACTCGAATTTCGAACCCTTACGCAATCGCGCTCAAGTTCGCGTTGCAAACTCGGATTGGAGTAAAGTGGGTGTATCAGGCCAGGCATTATTTCTTTATTAACCGAATTTAGCCTCTGAGTTTTGAGGCTGTAGGAAGTTCATTTGACCTCTTGGTTCCAGCAAGTAGAGGTCAAGAAGTTCATTTGGGCGTGCGAGTGCACGAAGGAGAAGGAAAGTTTTTCCTTACCAAAGTCGTTACCTTCACTCCAAGATTCATGATTCGAAACAATATGACCGAAGATCTTCATTGTCGGCAGGAGTCAAAGCAATCTCCAATTCTCATTCCATCAAAAGCGTCAGTGCCTTTGCACTACTTCATGGAGCGATCACAGAGACAGTTATCGTTGCGAATGGCTGGATTGATGGATGAATGGTACTGAAAAAATGCTTTTTAGTTTGATATCAACAAAAAATTAGGTCGTCGCCATTCAACATCGACCAAGTTGGAATCACTTATGTCAAACTTGGGCGAATGGGCACAACCGACGAAGACCTTATTCGGGCAGAAGTTATTTTGGAGAATGCCACCCTTTTCATCATCTTCTCTCGTGAAGAGGGACGGTGGCCCATTCGAGTCGAAAACAACTCAGATGCCACTGTGTTTTTCTGGCAACAGGTTTGCAATCAAATTTAGTTGATGAAATTCACATTCTTGATAGAACTCCAAAAACCGTTACGAAGTGGCCCCTGGTCAATCGCGTCAATACTCGTGGGATAATCCATCCCTGCTGTCCAAATCCGTTGTTCTCAATATCAATGGGAAAGAGAGACTCATTGACGTGCGGGAAATTGGGCATCTTGTCCCCCTTAAATATCCTGTAAGTTTGAAAGAAAGCAGTTTCTACTTATTGACCATGTTAGACCCCCGATGGAACTGGTCGTGGAGGTACAATGTCTATTCAAGTGTATGCTGAAGGGCCAACACTTGTCATCAGCCTTGGAAATTATAATGAGTCCAATAGTGTGTACAAACGCTTATCCACTGTTAGAGGCTCAACGTCTGCGTCGGGCGATGAGGGATTTCAAAAGGTATAAAACCGGCCATTGTACTCAACGTGGTTTAATCTTTGTCTCAAGTTGAATAAGGAGGTTAAAGAACATATGACTGTGCAAATACGGTTGGAGGGCATTGGAATTTCTGTGATTGATCGTCAGGTTAAAGTATGTCCTTTCTTCTAACAGTGACGTTTCTGAGTCTGTGCTAGGAATTGCTTTACGCTTCAGCTAAAAATATTGAGTTTGCGTATGTTGACACATCAATGGCACAAAGCATAACATTCAGTATTAACTGGCTCCAGGTTCAGTTTATAAGGTTATGATAAACTTAATCTAACTGGTCATTAGATTGATAATCAACGTTATGGATCCCTTGATCCAATATTTTTGTATCCATCTGTTCTTCCAAAAGAAGGTGAAGAAAGCTTCCATCCTGTCTTAATGGCTTCCCTTTCAAAGTCCAAAGATTCATGTTTGTTCTAAATCATGTTTGGCTCAGATTTAACCATGCTTTTACAGCATATGGTGTGGACTTTTACAACTGGTTTACCATTTTACTGCAGGAGATCTCTATAGATCTTGATGAAGATTTTCTTTATGCATTAATCAACTTTGCCAAGTTTGAAGTAATAGGATGGGAGCAAGAAGATGTGTGAGTGATCATTGATTTTTACCATCTTGATTTAAAGAATCTCCTCTAGTCCAATGTTTGATTCCATGATAATTCCAGAGCCCAAGCAAACTGATGGTGAAACAAGGATGTACTTTGAGAAATTTTTCTTGCAGCCAGTTCAATTCAATATCTCATTCCAACGAACCCAAGGAGGCAATGTAGATGTGTCAAGTAGAGAATCACGCAATATCTTGACGTTCTTATTTGATGTTTTCACAATGACTGTTGGAAATATTCATGTAAGTTTGTTGTTTTTTTGGTTTCTTTGTCTGATTTTAAAAAGGATGCACCAATTCGTCTGAATGCACTGGAAATTTATCATCCAATTGTGACACTCTCTTCCTTGGTTGACTTGATGATGAAGTTTTATTCACAAGAAATTGTTGGCCAGTTGCACAAAATCATTGGTTCTGCTGACTTCCTTGGAAACCCTGTTGGGTTATTTAGCAACGTTGGGTCAGGAGTCAAAGACTTTTTTTATGAACCTATTCAAGGATTTGAAATAACTCGTCCTCAGGATTTTGGTATTGGACTTGCAAAGGTTTGTTTAAAAATGTTTGAGAGTTGGGTAACTGATTATATTATAGGGGACTTCAAGTCTGGTAAAAAAAACTGTTTATGGACTGACAGATACATTGTCAAAATTCACAGGAAGTGTCAGCAAAGGTTTACCCTGCAACATAATTATCCATCCTTAACCTAATGTTTAAAGGTTTGTCTGTCATCACCCTTGACGAGGAATATCAACAAAAAAGGCGAATGGCAAGTGCTCGCAATCGACCAAGACATCTTGGTGTGGGAGTTACAACAGGGGTGACATCATTGGGTACTAGTGTTGCAAGTGGCTTAACTGGTGTTTTGGTAAGCAGAATGTCATTGCTTGAAGTATTTAATTTGTTCATGTAGTCAAAACCAATTGAAGGTTATTCAAAAGATGGTGCAGTTGGATTCTTTAAGGGTCTTGGAAAGGGTCTAGTTGGGTATGTATTCAATTTTTCAAAAGTAAGAGCTAACAAATCCTCAGTGTTGTTTCCAAGCCTGCCATTGGTGTTTTTGATTTGGCAACTAATGTAGCTGAAGGAATACGAAACACCACAACAGTCTTTGATAAGGAATTGGAAAAAATTCGACTTCCACGATTTGTGAGTAAGGATGGAATTTTAACGGTGAGAAAAAGTAGCTCTGGAGATAATTTTTAATAGAATTTTGCAGCCTTATGACTCTCGAGAAGCTCTGGGCCTCAAAATGCTTAAGAGTCTGGAGAATGGAAAATATTTCAAGGAAGACTACTTTGCTCATTTAGAACTCCGTATTGATGACTTGGTTGTTTTTGTCACAAATAACAGAGTAATGCTTGGGAAAGTTCGGGCAAGTAAAGTAGATTGGGAGATACTGTATGATGGTGAGAAAAACTGTGGCCTCTGAAAATTTTTAACACTTGCTTTAGATCTTCAACTTGTGCGTATTGACAATGGAGGAATCACTTTGATCAAAAAGGGAGGACAACAAGCCCGGGCCAGAGTAATTCCATGTCCAGATCAAGCAAGTGCCCAGGTAAATACCCTCCATTTTTTTGGATTCCTTTAACTTTTTTCTGCAGTGGCTTTTGAATAGGATTGAACGCATGTTTGGAGCATACACTCGAATTGAAAATTGAAACAAAATGCTGTTATTGACAAAATAAATTGGTTGTAACCACTTGTTATGGTGGTGATTTATCCAAAAATTTTGTTCTTATCAAAATTGGAATCAGTCTCTTTTACAGAAATGACAGCAGAAAGCAGAAGTAACTTTTTGAGATAATTCATATAATGTGAAAGATGGTCTATTTTTCCTTTTTTATTAGGAAGTTCCATGGTGAGTATAATAAAACTGTGTGACTCAAAAGTTTCGTATCTTTTTGTGTAAGTGAGAGATAATGGAGATTGACTAAGGACACAGAAACATATTTTCGCACACTGGAAACAAATAGTGCAATGGCCAACAATCAGACACTTTTCCCCTTTCAGAAAGTCCTTAGCACCTCTAAAGAGACTTTCATATGAAACAATGTTCATATTGTCAAGGAAAATGTGCGAGTCTTGAGTTTCCAAGTGCTGTTAAACCAGTCCAAACTTCGAAGAAGGGCAACCTTCAAAGAAACTTAATCTCAAAGCCACATGAGCAACAAGGATGTTCAATCTGTGTCCATCTATTCAAATAATATATTGAAGTTCGGACATTGTGCTCTCACTACTATTGCTACTAAAGATTCCCTCAACAGAGAGATGCTATCTATCTTAAAGGAGCGTGTAGGTGTGAGCGATGGTATCACAACAGCGCGAGTTTCAAAGAGCAAAAGATAAAGAAAAATCTGTTCCTTCCACCCTCATATATTCATTATTAAATTGATGGGATTGATTTCGGTTTATATATCTTGGCCTGATCTTTTGATATGATAAAAGATATGTTTTGAGGGAAATTTTTGCACTTTGGATTGAGGATTGTGACGGTGAGTGGTAGAAAGAAGGAGCATTGTTAAATTGAGATATCCCCTCCTCTCCCAAAGGAACTGTGAATTTGCTGTATCACCATCAAACTTGAGTGTGTAGATGTTGGTGTATGTGAAGTTGGTAGATGCGGCCCTGGATGTTGGAATGGCAATAACTATTGTGGATTTGGTCCAAAATTGGATTTTTACAGTTGGAATCTGCCTAGAAACAAGTCATCCTTTTGCTGCCATCCCTACACAGCTCCTGCTGCCACTCTGTTTGCCTTCAAACATCTTTTAATCTACAGATCAGACACAATTAAATAAATTGGGACTATCTTGTGACCTACCAGGGCTCTGTTCCTAATGGGATCTCAGGATAGCTGCTGCAAGTTAGAAAAACAACAGCTTTGAGACTCTTTTAACAGCAGCACTGACCCAAGACACTCTGTCAGCTGCAAGGAAAATATGAATACGATAGCTCACACTTAAAAGAGGTTCTGGCTTCACGGTTCAAAAAAAAGAGTGAAGCAGTACCTTCACACATAACATTAAGAATGAAACTCCGGCCTCATATTTAGCAAAAGCATGAAGATCAATTAAATTTTAATAATTTCCAAGTTGTTTCAGTTGCCATCGAGTCTTCATCCAGACGCACTGGACTACTGCGGCTAGATAATGGAATTGGCAGATCAGACAATTCTATGATATCCTATATTGACGGGTGACTTAATATTGGGAGAGGGAACGATTATGAACACAGACTGCAATGCTGGTATCTTTCTGCCTCTTGTTCTCCCAAGAGCCAGACTTGGATGAAGCAGAGTCTGATCCATCTACTGTTTGATGTTTGTGCTTCATGCGTGGTGGTAAGGCTGTTAGCTTCAAAGAAAAACAGAAACGATGGAGAAACAGAGTCCTCTGGCGCTGAACTCTGTTTCATGTTACCCAGCGACTTTCAGAGACATCCTTATTGATTAAACACAATTGAGAGAGTTTCAAAGTTGGTCTATGTTTGGAAAGTGAGGGTCCAGAAAAGCAGGGACTTTTCACCAATAACTACCTGCTTTCATGAGACATCAATGAACTCCTTCTACACTTTTGGTATTTCCCGGAAGTATGAAATAAAGCATCCTTTGACTGTATTGGCACCGTTCCTGGCTGTTTCCTGTCTTTGTCATCACTTGAGTTCCAGTTTTTCAGACTAAGTGTGCAACACTCTTACATTTAACTGCCACCTTATCCCTCTTGCCTTTCAGTCAATGTTGATTTTGCAATTGAGAACAAATGTAATTTTGCGTTCAAGGACAAATGTAAGCATTTGTCGCTGCGATTGATTCAAATGAAAGAAAGAAGAATCTCAGACAGAAAAAAAACTCAGTGTAGTTTATTGAAATATTTCTGCTTTTTTGGTTCCTATTCAAGTTTTGCAATCATTTCTTTGAGTCTTTGAAAGAATTAGTGTTTTGCAGCAAGTTGTTTCTGGAGTGACTCAATCAATTGCTTCTGTTTCTCCATTTCCTCCCTTTGCCTTTGATTTTGATCTTTAAGAGCAGCTAATTTTATCAGCGCAGATGGAGGGCCCTTTTCACAATGTTTGTACAACAATTTGTGGACCGCCTTTGCCATTGCTGACTTCTTGTTCCTGGTAATAACAAAGGCTGAAGAGTTGCTGTATGGTAACGGCCCTCGATGGTCATCTGCAACATACAGGAGTACCGTTTTCCCACGTCTTCTGAATTCATTCATTTAAAGACCTTCTCACTTTGTGTAATACTGATTCTTAAAGGCATTTTGCTTTCCGTTTTCTGAACAGCTCCCAGCATATTGGGGTTTGAGCCTGACATTCGACTCGACCCTTGACTGAAGGCTAGACTGGAGACTAGACTGGAAGGCGACTTGACAGCGAGTGAAAGGTCGGTTGATATCGAGCTGAATTCCAGTCATCATCAAACGGACTTCAAGCATTTGTTCGGTGGGCATCCAGTAGAAAGATGTTCAATAACTAGTAGCAACTGCTTTATCATTTGATCAAGGGAAAGAGGTGTTCAAATTAAAGCTGCCCTGTCAATCAATATTATCTGGATTGATGCACAAGATCAGAAGGAAATGTTGAAGTATCATACTACTTCAATGTAACAAATCAGGAGATCACTGTTCCCAACACTACACATATTCCAACCTACACCTCAGTCTCACTCGAAGTACAGTCAAAAGTTACTCGAAGTATGTTCGCCATTCACCCAACCTTCAGTGAGGTTCAATTCAACCTCCCAGTCAACCTCGAGTCAGGGTTCCAGTCGTATGACTTATACTTGGATGGCTTCGATTCTGTTTACGTGTATGTATCAGAACGTATTAAATTTATAGGTGTACAGGAAGGACTGGAGGAACTTACTGAGTGAGAGCAGTTTGAGCAAAAATAAAACCGGTCGACACCTTTGAGGGTTGTATGGATCTGGTTCCGTTGAATCCTTGTCAGGTCAGGAACTCCAATTGTAAATGCACCAGGAACTTTAAGTATTGAGTTGTGTGCTGAGTAATCAGTTGTGTGCTGAAATTGGAATTATCAATACCAAGTTTTGCTGCATCCTCCATCTCCAGCAACTCCACTTCTGGGGTTCTTTCTAAATTATTGGTTTCAACCAAATTTTTGACAGAATCTTGTGGTAAAAACTTGTAAGTGTCAACTTAAGATAACTTTCAACACTGATGTTTCCCATCCAATCCATCACCTGCAACTCGTTTTTGCTTTGATTCATTGCGCCTTTTTGACTTGATTACTTGTCTGCTTGATTTAGCCTTTTTGTGCTTGTCTTGTTTTGTTTGTCTAATTTCTGAGAATAAAGGGTTACTTTGAAGCCCTTTAGAATTATTCAATGCAATAAAAGTTTTACATACAATTAACATCATTGATTGAGACAGTCTGAGAATCTGACCCACTTCTGGCAATTCCAACCCATCCAAAAAAACGCTCAATCCAGATTCACCGACCCATTAATTATCCAATCATTTTTAGCGTTCATTAAACAACATATTTTATTGTATTTTATCATATATGAAAGAGATGAATAAAACCAACAGAAGGGGAAGACGTGGTATCTCAAAGTTGGAAGCAACAGAAAAGGCAGCTTGACACTTGTTAGATGGTCCAATCTCCATGCAATTACTGTCAAGGAAATACGCGAATTAACGTAGCTGAAGTTAAAAAGAGATTCATAGGACATCGTAGTCCCTTGTTCTGTATCTGTTTGTCACAAATTTGTTGCATTAATCAATTACTGCTGCGTTCATCTTGCTGTCTTTAATTGCATTCTACTCTTTTTTATGCCCAGTTTTTATTTACGTCCTGCTTTTGTTGTATCTGACAAGTTTTACGCTGCAAATGAATACAGTTTTTAGTGACATATATTGAGTTTCTCTGGAGTTACAACACCATCCTGCCCAGCATAATCTTTTAATATTGGCAAACTTGGTGTTGGCAGTCTGGGAGGGTACTGGGAGGGCAGACTGACCTTGAAAAGTGGTGAGTATCATTTTGATGTGGATTTCACAGAAATGTGTACTAAATTTGTGATAAATGATCATCCACCAAAGTCCAGAATTCGATGTTTTCACCTTTTATTACTTAATTTAAACCAGTTTGGTTGGTACTGGCTGTGTTGAATTAATTTGAAGTGGGCACTTTCAAAACCAAAGTGAAGACTTGCTCAATCAATAACATTCCATTTTATTGCTAACATTGTTGCAAGACAAACAAAGCGCAAAAATAAATAAATAAGGCTTGTTTTAATGCTAAGAGAAGCAATGAAGCATTCTTGGTGTTGCGTTGAAACTCTAGGCGGTGTTTTTCAAACCATTCAAAATTGCACACCAAATTGAGCTTTCTGGGACCAGAAACAATCACACTCACTTCCTTTTGAAGAGACTTTGAGTAATATATTGTTTAAATTTATGATTGAACAGGTTCACTTTTTGTCTTTGTGGATCCAAAAAAGTTAATCAGTATTTTGTGAACCAGAACTTGCCTGTTGCGAAACTTGACTGCCGGGAATTCAGGCCTCACAGGCCTCTGTTAGCATATTAATACAATCAATTTGATGTTGTTTACGCAAATTAATTGGTGCTTAATAAAAGGTTTGGAGTTTAAATCTTATTTTTCTGTGGACCTGGAACTTCAAATCGCTGCCGATTAAAAATCAAACTTCCCTTTGTATTCATTATTCTTTCACACATAAACATACTAGTTTTTTATTCGATTTTATATTGGGAAATAGTGTCTCTAGCTGGTGTGTGGAGTAACAGACTTTCTTGCACCAGGTCAAGAACACACGCCTTTACTGGTCTTGAGATAGCAATACCTTGTGGTGGGCATATTCGGTTGCAGTTTCAATAGTTATTTATTATAATTTTAAAAGGCCACGAAAACAAGCAAAGAATGTGAGAGTTATGGCGGGTTTTGTGTTTTTTGGGGTGGGTCGGAATTGCCGGAACTGGGTCGGATTCTCAGACTGTCTCATTCCTCCAGTGGCAACTCCAGCAAACAGATTCAACTCAAAAAAGCAGTCCAATTATGCCACAATGTTCAGCTCAAGTCCCTCCACGACCATTGTATCTTCCAACCCCATTTGGTGGGCTAATTATTCCCAATGCAGGTACAATGATGTGCTGGAAATTTGCAGCAGCAGCTACAAGTGAAGGTAGAAAGTTAACTCCACCTGGTGGTTGACGAAGTGGAACAGTAAGAGGCCCCAAAAGGTCCCTCAGTTGTGGCATAAACTATTGACATAGAACACGATAGTCTATCCCACAAAAGACTGCTTGAACCATGGTAGCCTTGGTTGGAAGTGGTGCAAGAGGAAAACAAGCTTCACTTCCAAGGAGTGCCATCTCTGGGCAAATAAAACTGTTTCAATGGTAGTATGTTTGAAATTAGCAAATGAAGGCTTGACAGATAAAACTTACTCTCTGGTATAAGCCAAAATATTGCCCATTCTTGACATTGCCCCAATAAGATTCATTTCAAAGTGTGGGCCACGCTGAATGTTATTGAATGGCATGGCAACAAGAAACTGTCTGTGATGGAGAAGAAATGCAACAATATCGTTCGTTGGTCACTACCTGTGGAACTGCTACAGGAAGTGCAAGTGGGGCACCAAATAGTGGGGTCAGGTAATTGTATATTGCTGTCTTTGCAGTTGCCTTGATAACAGCAGTAGGTCGGTATCCATGCAGGAAGCAATGAAAGTTGAAAATCTGAATTATGTTGTAAGATTTAAATAAATTTCAGACAAGATCAACACACCTCCTCAGCCAGCTTGGCTAAATTGGCAATTAATCTGCACCAAAAGTACCTCCAAAATCTTTATATTTATTCTCATTCTTGGTGTTGGTGTCTGTTTTATGGCCTTACTTCCTCAACTGGGTGTGGATTGGGGCCAGGCATTCAAAGGCTATCTGCCATTGTTGATTCTCTCATCACTGACTCTACTGCACTCTACACCTGTCTTGAAATTCTTGGTGCGACTGTCATGCTATACCTCCACTCATATCTAGTCCACTTCAAGTCCCCCTAATACCACAAACACCTTGAAAAGAACAAAGTGGGTGGCAAGAAAATGGATCAAGTCCAAGAACCACGAGAATCCACTGAAAACGCAACACAACCTTTACACCCCGATGCCAAAATTACCCCTGCAGCATTACCCAACACGCACCAAATCCGCAAACACCCTTGTCACCCTTGTCACAAACCTACCATCTCCACGTTCCCTCCCAGACCACCTCCTCCTCCTCCTTAAACAATGCCTCCACCACTTGAACGTAGACAGCATTGTATCCCTCCTCTACGCTCATAAACTCCTTCATCCTCATAACTGCTGCTGCAGCCTTCTACACCCCAGACCAAAGCGTATCTGTTGGCGGCATCAAAGACGCATATGATCTGTTGATGCAGATGCTTGGAAGTGGTGGAGCGACGTTGTTTGCCGTAGGTCTGTTTTTCAGTGGACAGTGTAGTACAGTTACGCAGGATGCTTGTGGGGCAGGTTGTTATGGAAGGGTTTTGGGGAGGAGAGGATACGTTGGATGCTGTTCCTGGAGATGAAGGGGTTTTTGGTTTCAGATGGGGTGAAGAAGAAGGAGGGGGTGAGTGGAGGAAATAATGCATTCTTTACTGGTTGGGTCAAGTGAGCTTTGTACCCTGCAACACGTCAATCCAAGAAGCTAGGGAGGCAGAAAACATGTAATTAGTGAGGAAATCAGCTACATGTTTTCAGGATACCATTCTAATGTGACTGTTTTGGAGGGAGAAGAATGGAAAAAATGAAGTTCCGACCACTGAATTGTCAAGCACACCGACCACTCATACACACACGTTACATCTCATACGTAGAAGCCTCGTATTATCCCTAACGCGAAGGGTTTTGGTTGTGACGTATATGCGGTGTAATGGTAGTGATAGGTACTCGAAGGGACTCATGAGAAGAGGAAAAACTTTTGAACATTGGCATACGGAGGATGGTTCCAAATGCAGAAGGATCAAGGAGATCAGTCTCACCTATGTGGCCAAGAGAATGGCGTCGCTGAGTGGAACGTGGCATTGTATGAAAAACGAAAATCACTATAAATACCATTAAAAGACAAAAGACCGGGAAAGTATAAAAGCAAAATAAATAATTGGACGAAGAAAGTATCTGATTTGGACAACGTATGAAGTTCGCTTACTATAAGAGAATGTAGCCAACTTCCTCGATAACCAATGCCAACTGAATCAAAGTGGGTACAGTCCTTATCACATTTGAGAAGGTGAGGTGACGTTGAGAAAACAAAACCAAGCACCTTACGACGCCTCTTTCCTTCCACTGTCTCGTACACGGTCTCTTCAAACCATTCGTCGAATGTTTGGCAATATGGTCATTGTGGGACCGCTCGTCGTGGTCGACGTACTTCTGCTGCATGTTGTTCGAATTTGATTCAGGTTGCGACTTGTTCGACGAGCGACTTATCGCCAGGTTGGCGTTGGACGAGGCTTTGCAGAAAGGTGACGCATTGCGTCGTTGTTGTTGGCTTTTACTGAGTCTCGTCATATGGTAGGGACAATTTGAAGTGACAACGTGTTGCTTTTTTGGGATACTTGCTTGAATGTTTTCAGAACGTCGAAGACTTATCCAAAAGCCACCAAATTTTAGAATCCAGCTTCGATAGAGTAATGCTCAAGATGTCCGAGGCTGAAATGCCGATTTTGACGATCTTTCTCAGTTAACGATTCGTAATGGGTGCTACGAAAATATGAAATGAATGTATTGAGCATAATCAAAACAAACAATGTAATAGAATACGCGGAAAAGAAGTGGAAAGGAACAGATTCTATCTCAAAAAGAAAAGGTCGAGAATTAAGGACGGAATTTAGAAAAAACAACTATAGGAAATATCAAAGCGTACTTTGCGAGGTAAAAGACCCTCAACGATGAGTTTGGCGGCGCTAACTCAACTGCTACAACTACTATACATCGCCATCGCGTCGTCAACGTTTCATGTAGGCACTCTGCGTATATTTCATGATTGGAATTGCTGGTTGCGAAACAACATCTGACGAGTTGAATTCTAAGGGTGAGCCATACTATGCAGCATATGAGCTTTTATGATTCAACTTCATTGTAGTTAGGCAGCTTCCCGTCCTGCAGCCATTTGATATGGCTTCCTTGTTGCATAAAAGTCACGGTGATATGAGGCACAGAAAGGACGGTCTTAACAACCACGAGATGAAAGCTGCAGCCAAGTCACTGAATCTCGAAGAGTACCTGTTTCGCGCTCCCATTTCGTTCAAAGATGCCAAGCAGAAGCGTCGCTACGCAAATGATAACGATTGGAACCAATGCTTGTTTGCAAATCAGAATGTTGCGATGGAGATAATGGAATGTGTACGTAAGCGCGGCTTTATCTGCATCATTGTGGATTCTCAGGTTTCCAAGTTTGTACTCCCCTGTTGAAAGTATGAAGCTCACCACCACTTAGAAGAATGGACCGAGAACTTGTGCCTACGCATTCGTACATAATGGTCGTTGAAGCATCCTCCATTTTGTTGTACAATCCGCATCCAAACAAATTCTTTTGGCCCCCTGCTACATACCCTCTCATCAATCAGCTCACAAAACAATATTTGGACTACGTCGGAGTTGTGAACGGAGCACAAAAAACAGGTTCTGACTGCTGCTACAGGTATGTGTCTGTATTTTCGCTATGCAGGGTAAATAAAGTCAAGTAGGTGTCTGGATTTTGTCGAGCAATATTCTCGTCTTCCCTCCAATGCGGGTCTGCCTAGATTGCAACATCAAATGTTTCAATTTATTTTGCACAACGGAAACCTTCCCTTGTCAACCAAGAAAGCCAGAAGAGCCCTTTACAGCAAACGATACGATCCAGGCAAGGCCATCAAGGTTGCAGCATTAGATTCCGGCCACTGTCTCAGAGACTCTGAAGATTCTGAAGAGGAGATGTATGTTTTATTATCTGACTTTGAATAAAACCGTGCTCTTTTTATCTTGTCCGAAACTTTGCAACAAAGAGGTACGTCCCCAACCGCAGTTGTTCCTTGACGACATCAGACGAATAACCTGCCTTGTTTCTAGCCCGATACTTCACAAGAAGCCGCAGCAATAATATTGTTCTCTTGTCTCACCCATCCTGTCAAACTGGTCAAAGTGTGATTGCAGGTAAGAAGCCCATCCCCCGGCCGCGTCCTTCGCAAGAAGCAATATACCGTCAAAGAGAGCGGTTTGGTTACGTATTTGGCGTGATTGTATCGGAGCTGTAGACTTCTTAGTGATGGCCTTGAAGGTGACTCTCCTCACCAACAAATCGAGGCTGGCGCACTTCGGAGACTACGGCTTTGGTCCAACGCATGGTAAATTACGGAGGCTAGACAAAGCGTATCGAAAGCCTTTACGAGCTAATTGAAGTCAATTTGCTCCTCTTCTCTTGGCAAGTACTAACTTCAACATTATGGAGGCAGACTATATGATGGAGGCGGCCAAGGTTTACACAGAGCGCAAAAGCAAACGCGCAGCATACAAAATGCGAAAGAAGCAGCAAAGAGATGCAAACAACGGTATGATGCTTTGGTTGACAGGCGAGTTTCTAATGTACATCAATGAACAGAATCAAGCACAGACATCAAGAATCCAGAGCACGTTAAATGGGAGACAGAGTTTGTGACGCACAAGTATATTCCTGAGCCAAAGAAAAATACGACTTTCTCTCTTCCAAAGCTCTTTACAGACAAGAGCATTCGTTTCGGCCAAGTCGTAGACACTACCAACTGTAATAGAGCGGTCTTATTTCTGTGAGTGGAATGGGTTTTTGCCGTGAGCTAAAAGTTTGCTGTTTGGGAAGGTACAGAAGAGTGGTTCCTCGTGTCCTTTTCCTGGGAGAGTCAACCAAGGCATATGCAGGATTTGGTTCCGTATTTCTTGGCACTTGGCGAAGATATTGTAAACATCTCTTCACAACTGGCGATTCGAAGAAACTAGTGTCATCTGATTTGGAGGCCGATGTGGTTAATGATTTGGGGCCCCTCCTTGGCTTTCTACAGAACTTTTTGAAGAAGAATCTCCCGGTGCTATACCACCATCACCTCCGTCTCCGTAAACTTCTTCAAAAACACAAAGAAATTGTGAAGCAAGACGTTGCATCATTCGCCACCAAAACTGATTTGTCGTCGTCTCAACTCGGCATTTTGGAGGATTCGTTCTTGGGGATCTTTAACTTGGTCTGTATCGGTCATAAATCAGGAAGGTCGATGGACTTTCATCGCGACGTAAACAACCTTGCTTTTGGCTACAATATTGTCTTGCCCTTTGGAGAATTCGAAGGTGGGGCAATGCAGTTTCCTGGAATGAATTTTGAGGTGGATGTTCTTCCAGGGGATATTCTTGTGTTTGACGCAGAGTTTTATCAACACTGCTTGAGCCAAGTGAACGGAAATCGCTATTCAGTTATTGTGTTTGGTTGCAAGAACGCTGGAGATGAACTCTATGGAGAAAACGGGTTAGACGAAGCCAAGTTGGTGTCTGGAACAAACGTGACGGACGACTGGTTTGCAAAAGAGGGTTTAGTTAGATATTTTAATCCAATGGAAGGAAGAAATAAAGAAGGATAAAAAAAATTCTTTCTACAAAGTAGTACACCCAAAAAGTAGCAAACCAATCAGCACAATCAACACGTACTCCTATTGTTTTTAGTTGATGTTGGGAGCAAAGAAAATTTGGAAGCAGCGAACGTGCAAGTGTTCACCTTACAGTGTTTGTCAAACAACTCATCTATATAACGTACGGCGCGCTTAAAAATCCCAACAAACAACAAAATCTAGTATTTATTAATGTAATTAAGCTATGTGATGCTTCTTTTTTTGTCTGAGTTGCTTTACTCTTGAAAATATTCGCTTCTTCTCTTCGCCTGATACCCGAAGCCATGATTTGACGAAGTGTAAGCATCTTTGACACCCATTTCTCATAAACCTTTCCATGGATCCTTTGAGAGGAATTTATGGACACCGGCATAATCCCCTCTTTCAATTTTGTCATTTGCTCCTTTGCAACAGACCAACGGAATTCAGCTAATAGTTCTCCGTTTTCGGGGTAATGATGTCAAGGCATTGATTCCAGAATATGGCAACCCATTAATTTCGATTTGTTGAACAGGTGTTTTCGGATGAGAATACGGCCTCCATGGTTCAATGACTGGTGGACGGCCTCTTTGGCCCGCCTTTTTCACAACTTGGAAGTCCAGCTTGTTGTTATCACTATCGTCGCAATCAAAGGTGTCATTACTGTTGTGGTTGTTGTCGCCGTCGTCCTTGTCACTGTCTTTGTTGTCATCATCGTTGTTGTCACTGTCTTTGTTGTCACCATCGTTGTTGTTTGTGCCAGTCTTGGTTTCTCCAATATACATCGGTCGAATGATGTTATCAATAATCATTTGATGAACGCAAAGGTTTCCCAAACCAGGCGAGACTTTGGTTCCTCCATTCATTGGGCAACAATCATACACTTGCTTCAATCCGTCCCTTACAACAGTGACCCAAACTCCCTTCTTCAGATTATGAAGACTGACAATAAAATGAGTTCTTTCTGCAAAGGTTGAAACTTCGTTCTCAGGAATGGTGTAATCTTCATTTAAACTGATCCATTCCCTGCATAAACTCTTAGCTCAAGAATCCAGCCAAATATAGCTCACGTACCTTTTTGTATAAACAAACTGAATACCACTTCTAATGTATTCAGCATACAGCCTCACCACCTCAACATTTCTATTCCGAGCTCGAACTGTCCTCTCACCAACCATATACAGTAAATACGCTATTATGGCTGCAGCACACAGCACTATTTCTTTGTTATTACGAAGTCCGAATGTGTACTTCAGTATACGGACATGACACTCGGATGCATTATTCTCCCGATTTCCATCAGACGTAATTTCTTCAGTTTGAGGGTATTTCATTGCCTTCAAACGTGAGTTTGCTATGTCAAATATATCGTCGCCAAGTGTTGCTGAGACAGCGTCAGTGTTGAGTAAATTTAATCCTGAGTCTCTTTACCTCCCCAACCTTCTGGATCCGCAAGCCCAGAAGCAAAGTAAAGTATCAAAGCTGCAGCTTGACGCTTTTGATCAATTGTGGGCAGTTGTTCATAGTGTTTTTGAATTAAGGGATACATTTTGAGAAAGAATTCATTCCACAGGGACCGTGAGTGTTCTCGTGAAGTTGAACGCAGCACAAACTGAATATGATAGTATAGATCTGCACGAAAGTCTAATTTAAATAAAAGTCAGATTATTTGTGGAAAATACTACTAACATACCTTTACTGTATGACAAGTGAATCTCACCATTTCGCTTTCGTTTCGCAGGGATATTCACTCCCACTCTCACTGATGCTGATATGTCAGCCTTCTCTTCAGCAACTTCACTCAGTTGTTTGGAGATAAAATCATAAACTTCAGGACTTAGCCACTTTCCCAACTTTCCCAAAACCTTGCATAAGTCATCATTTGTTCCATGCACCTTCTCGCTTGTCATTTCACTTTCAATGATTCGACATAAATGAACCAAGCATCCACTTATAATCGCATCAGGGAAGACCGCTCGCACCGCGTTTCGTAGCGCGATAGAAAAATCCTGCTTAACAACCAACACACGTCTGGAAAATCCTTCACGACATACTTCTTTCATGTATTCCATTCCACCCTGAACCTTGGTTTCATGTCCATCAGGCATACCTACAGAATTATAAGGAACACTCTATATGCAATCATTGATGCACTTACACCCATTACTGACAGCCTTTTTCGCGTATTCTTCAACATTTGCCACTGCGGCTTTCAAGAATAGAGTATACATTTCTTCAGTGACACAAGACGATAGAAGTACTGCCGCTGGGTATGAATGATTGGTGGTTGAATGAGTGGACGTCAAAATTGTAACTGGAGCGCCGTTCTCGTTCACATTGAACATAGAATCAATCCCAATAACTTCAGGAGTCATTAACCACGACAAGATGTTTTCGTCACTCATAAAAATGCCATGAAAGGGGCCCTGCACCAACGTTCAATACATTTTGCCACATATGTTGTCATTTACCTTCTTGGAGGGTTTACCATTCTCTGGTAGATTCTGTAAAATGCGGAACTCCCCTGGATATTCTCTTTGCAAAGCAACTAAAGCCTCAAACGGATCTGACTCTCCTATGGCTTTCATTCGCTTCATCGTTTGAGTCTCCACCCTTTTCACGTCCTTTGGAGACGCCAAAACGTGTTCAGGAAACGATCGAAACCTGTTTGCCACAGCTGAACCTCTTCTCAGCAATCTTCATAAATTTGTCGGAAACATAAACACAAACCTCCAAAACTTCTAACTCGTCCCATGGTTGGTTCTTGCAGTGCTCGAACAAATTCCGTAATAATTGGAGCTATGCCTTGTCGTTTGTAGTCACTCCCACTTGACATCCGATGAGGGTGCTGAAAAATGGTCACAACTTGTGTCAGATCCTTTGCTTTAACCACCGCCTGGGCAAACTTCAGAAAATGCAAGAATATGAAAAAGAATTACGTACAACTAATGCAAATGTACACCGTCGGCGCGTGTCTCTTTTGCAGTTTACACATGCGGGGGCACTTGAATTCTGCTGACACTCTGGACATTTGGATCTGGCTGATATAATACCTGTAATTCCTTTCATGTTGGCTGTACAGTGGTCTGTACTTCCATTGCAGTTGAGCCTTATGTCAATAGCGTTCACGTTTGCAGCGATTGCCTTGTCCATTTCAACCTTGGTCACGTCGGAACGAAAGGCAACTGTAAATGGCTTTGTAACAGGTTAGTTAAGTACTATTCAAAGTTTAAATCATTACATTTGACATGGGATGAGCTTTACTTGAGTATAGTCCTTCATACTTGATTTCAAAAAGATTGCCGACACGAACTCCTTTTGACTTCTCCCAATGAATAGCCAATTTGCTGATTTCTTCGTGCCAAAATCGTGTGTGCACCGGCTGCAAGATGGGTTGCGCGCTTACGTCCCCAGATTCCAAGACTCCTCCACTTTCTTCTACACCTTGCATCGATAAAGACGATGATCTTGGAATGAAATTTACAGGGACATCCACATTACTGATGGACAGCATTTTTGCCTCAAACATCTGGAACGCTCGAGCCAGTTCGCTCACTGCTTTCTGTATCTGATTTGAAGAGTTGTTCTCATCTGGAGTGAATATGATTAAATGAATGCCTCTAATTTCAATTCACCCCTACATTGTGAAGGCTTTGGCTGTGCTGTCACTTGATACGTTTGCGGTTGTTGATTGAATGTCAAAGATTCAGCATTCCTGAAACCTATGGCTGTGTTTGCGTTTGGTGCCTGCAGATATTGTTGGCTGCTGCAACCTGAAAATGTAAATGTTAAAAACAGTGGTTTTTGTTTATGAGAGGAGAGCAACTGACCCCAATTTGCACCCATAGGTACTGAGTAGTATGGGTTTTGGTTAGATGGCAGCCAAGTGTACGTCGGATGCAATGGAGGCCACATTTGTGGTGATTGTTGCCAGACATGGTGCTGATACAATGGTTGGTTTTGATACAAAGCCGGAGCGACGTTGGTCGGATACGAAGATGGCCCCGCGTGGATTGGATACAACTCTGGAGCTACGTTGGTTGGACATGAAGATGGCACGGAGTTGGTTGGATGAAAATACGGTTTGACGTTGGTCACATGCGAATATGGCCCCGCATGTATCTGATACGACTCCGGAGCGACGTTGATTGGATGGGAAGTTGGAGGGACGTTGCCTGGATGTGAAGCTGGAGCGACGTTGGTTGGATGGGGAGCTGGAGTGATGTTGGTAGATTGTGAAGCTGGAGCCCCACTGGTTGGATGCGAATATGGCCCTGCGTGGATCGGATACGTAGCCTGAGAGATTTTGGTTGGACGCGAAGATGGCCCAGAGTTGTTTGGATGTGAAGATAACCAGAATGGGTTGACTTGTTGGTTCTCGTCTGTGCAAATGAATATAAGTTTAGGTCCGTCTGAAGTGTGAGAGTACTAACTTCCAACGTTCTCAAGTGCTCTCGCAGTTGTGTGGTGGTTGTTTGTGCCTTCGATATCATAATTGTCAGTATTACGCGTCAGATGCGAACTAAATAACATACTTGACGACTCATCTCCTCTTATATATGGTTGTCCGTCTTCATATCGCTGGTTATCTGATTGTTCTTTGCCCTCTGGATTCAATGGAATGAGCTTGCTTGCTGCAAGGTTCTTAGTCAATCTGAAACCTTTCTAGGACCTGGGGACCTACCTGATATCGCGCCATTTGCACCCATTTGCATATATTTGGGCTGTGGGATAGATGGCTGCGTTTGATTGGCACGGTATTCATTGGATAGGAGAGCAGTGGCTTTGATGCAAATATTGTCAGAACTTTCATTCTCCTGGCCCCAGTCTTACATTCTGATAACAGCTTGTTTGGGGCTCCTTCGTTGTCTTTGTGCGGATCTTAAGTCGAATGCGTTAGTGCTTTGTTAGACCACGAGAATGTTGTACCTGTCAAACCAACGTCGTTTGCTTCAACATCCTTACTGGATTCGTCATCGTTGCGAATAGCTAATGTAAATTAGGTTCTTCGACTGTCCACAAATAAACAATTACCTGGTATTGGATTCTTTGGACGCCCTATTGGCCTTGGCGTCAATGAAATGTACAATGGCCCATTTTTAACTGGCGGGACAGCAAAAGGCACTCTTCGACTCTCAATTTGGTTATAGATACGAGGGTCTAAAGCCATTATTAGTTCTTTTCTCTTGACAGGTTACTCCAATAGTAAAATTGTCAACCCGTGTGCTGGTCGGAACAACACTACATCCGAGAAGAATGGGTATCCTGTTGCATGATCGACTTGCCGTTGCCTTGCCAAGAAATACCCTGGTGTAGTCTATGTGCTGGAACTTCAACTGGTCTTGTCAATCAAATAAGTCTTGGTACTGCTGAGCTTCTCATGTTTGAAAAGGACTCTGCTGTCTTGTCCAATACGCTAGAGTTGCAACAGTTGTACAAACGTCTTACAAGGAATCACCGACTTGATTGACTTCACTGCATCCCCCATCTGCTAGTGCCACAGAATTGTCGGAAGCAACTGCAGAGAACATGTTGCAGTTGATTGGAGTCAAAGCTGCAAACACTGGGATCTTTTATTCTGGATGCCACTTGGGTCTGAGATTGTCAACAGTGTTTATGTTGTAAACTTCAACTCAACTCTTGTCAAAGATGAGCAGGATATGGAGTTGTTGAAATACTTGTCTGTGATATGGTTGAAGCAGTCTATGGCACAAAGCCAGTTGTACACTCATCACTCGCAAAAGTTGTGTCCAGCAAAAAAGCTATACATGGTTTGGAATCCAAGGCATTCTTTGATGCTGCACTGCATGGTTGGGTCAATTTGGCAATGAAAATATGGATGAGTACAGAATGTGCAAGACAAGTCACCAAGTGGACCACCTTATGATTTTGGGAAACTTTACTGCTGGTACAATCACAGAGAGACTCTTATTATCCCATCTCATTTGAACCCAATTATCTCATTGTCTCCTGAAAATGATTGGTTTCCAAAGGGAGTTGTTCTGCCAGTGAATCTAGATATTACTTCAAAGCTCTTGAATCTTGGCCATTGTTTTCATCCAAACTTTCCAGCTCAACACAACAACAGCATACCTGCCTGTGGATCAAAAACTCTTGATTAATATTTCCCAACACCTTTAAAATGTTCTCCATTAAATTTGATTAGTGGTTACAACAAGCTTTAACTTCAAGTTGTGTCTACCCAGCTTGCAGATCAAATCAAAAAACTGACAAATGATGGCAAATCTAAGACAAAGGCTTTGAAAGTGTACTCAAATTCCATGTGAGGATGTTTTTCCATTTGGTTGTTGTCAAGTTAACATATACTTTCACATTTTCCTGATTTTTGGAGCAGAAGTCAATGCGCTGATGTCAAGCACATGGTGAAGCTCAACCCAAAGTTTCACTGTGAGTTGTCTTGACTTGAAAATATGTGGGGTGACATGAAATGCTTAACTTGAGCAAACTGCTCCTACAGTTTTGAGGGAAATTCTTCCAGAGGCAATTGAGTTTGTAAATTCTGCTGAAGGATTGGTCAGGAACAAGCACTGTCAAAAGAGATGTTTCAGGCTGATTGATGCTTACCATAAGGGTTATTCTCTTGCCTTAGCTGAATTTGCAGCCAAGAAGTACAAAAGCCATCGAATGATCCCCACAGAAGATGCACTGAGTGAAATTCAGAGAGAATTTGAAGCTGTTTATGATTAATTTCATCTTTATTTTTGGAGTTGGCCAAACTTGATGAGTCAAGGGCCCTGCCCTCCCCCGAACTTCATAATAAGCCTGACTTGTCACTACCGCACCAAACTATTCTGACACTTTATTCCTTCTATATCAAAAGTTCGTCTGGGACAATCAAAAACATTCCCACCACTAAGAATTCCCCTCTTTGAAATCACCAAACCATTTCACATGAAAGTAAGTAGTTTGTTTTCTGAATCTATTGATCTGACAACTTGCAACAACAGCTGCTTTTTTGTGAAGTTGTTACTTGTCCATTCTCATTTTCTAAAATTTCCTAAATATTTAAAAAATTGAGGCTAATCTTCCCTTTCATGGACTACACTTCTTTCGTCATAGTGGAATCAAAGAAACTGACACTCATATATTGGCCAAGCTTCAAGCATCTATTGATTCAGATATTGATCGGATCCAGCGTGGAGACTTCTTTATTTAGATGTTTCCAACTCTTCCACAAGGAAGCAACAAAAGGTTGGAATGCTCATCCCCAGGCCACTTTCAAGGAGAAGTCTTTCCAATTTGATAGCACGTACGTATAGACACAATGGGGGAAGATTAGAGCCAAGCTTGAAACGCAAATAATACTAAGTTTGCAAGACTCGAAGCCTACATCAGTGACCGAGTTCAACAAGTCTGCATGAGGTCTATCCAGTGTTTAAGAACTCTATTCTCGCAAGCCCATCTTCGAGACTTTACCTACCAAGGAGAACAGCAAACGCTCAAAGTCTTCATGTCGTATCTTCGCGGAAACTACCGAACTGATCAAATTGTTCTTGCCATTGGACACGCTGGCTTTGGAGGAATATGAAAGGAACAGTGTCTGGTCCCAATCAAAATAAATATGTTCTAATCATCAATTGACCTTGATATTCTTGTTTTGGGTCCTTCACCTGATGTCGTTTCAAAAGAGTGGTTGGATCATATTCGGAACTTCATTAGAGACAATGATATTGGCACATTGTTTGAAACTGGAGTGAATGGGAGAACAGTGAAGCACTGGGCTCGAATTGAGAAGGTACTCCAGCTAGTTGGAGTCACTGATGAGGAGTTTGCTGATTTGGAGGACGAGTACATTGGAAACAAGTCGACTGCTTTGATGACAACGAGGACCAAAAAACAAGGGAGTTGGAGGACTGTGAAGAGAGAAGAAGATGGATGTGCTTATAGAATGATGGGGAAGGGAAAGATCTTGAGAAGGGATCAAATAGATACTCAAGGTTTGGATATGCCCAACAAGCTCGACGATTTGATTCACGACTTGACCAATATGGAGGAGGATCGAATGGATGTTGTTTTGCAAAGAAAAAACGTTCCCTCTTCATTCACAGGCCAAAAAATGGCTCTAAATCACACTCGTGGCCTTGAGGTATGGTATCTCGGGTAGCTACGTGTTTTGCGAGCCTATTGCTACCAGCGGTTTAGAATGGTGATAACATCCTTTTCCTCGCTAGGCCTCACTCAGCGCTTTCTCATTCCTCTTCTCTGAAATGATTCAATATTCTCAAAAGAGAGTTGCGGGAGTAGCTGATTTGGAGAAGCGGTGAGAGCGCAGTGCCAATTAGTTGTGGGACTTAGTCCCCATCACCGTAGGCTCTCCAATTTCGGATACCGTGTCGGAATGCGCGAACTTGAATTGACCCTCTGGCGCGAGAAGAATGCAAAGAGAGAAACCCGTGTACTTGGAATCTTGGTGTTTATCAACTCAACTCTGTGGAAGTCACTGTTTGGGAAAGTCGCAGACTCTTTGCAAAAGAGTAATGATCATGACGACGAATGTATGGACGAATGTTTCATTTGGATTGAGGCTTTGCACTGAATGAGCTTCGTTTGGGGCAGATATGATTACCGACAATGACCCAATTATTCTCAAGTATATTTCAACACCAAAAGAACTATCCTCATTCAATGCTGGTGCTTTCCTTGCGGGAATTGTGGAGGCAGTGTTAGATGGATGCCATTTTGTGAGTCTGGACTGAATGTTTATGTGCGGGGCTGAGTTTTCTTGAAACAGGCTGCCAGGGTCACGGCTCATTCCACTGCATCTGATCAATTTCCATCATGTATGACTCTTTTGATCAAGTTCGATAAATCAGGTGCGTTTGTTGCGGTTGTTCAGGAAGTAGCCCACTCACGTCACACTCACCCAACCCAGTGATGCAGAGAGAAAAAGCCTTCGAAGGGAAATAAACGCTTCCTTGATATCCTTTTATTGATGATATTGTTGTGTTTACTTTCTCTTCTTCTTCTTTCCACCTTTACCATCATCCACAGCCTTAGGCAGCCTTCCCGAGAGAACTGGCATGAAAACAATAAGCTTATTCCACTATACAAGACAGCATTACCTCCAACTCGAACAGCCTTTCCGCGCTTTTTGAAATCTTCCTCTCGGCTCAACCATGACTCAACCCAGACATCCTTCAATCCCAATGCATCGAGTGACTTGTCTTGAGAGGAGAGACCGAGGAGGGAAACATCAGGGTTGTGGTAGTTCAGCATCTTGCTTCCAACTGATTTCCGGACGGGAACTGCTGCTAAAGATGATGCACTTGCATTCACCGCAGTACTGAGGATGCTTGACCTTAATGTTGCAGCTTGTGCCAATCGCTTCACAACCAAGTCCATGTTGTTGTGTTTTCAAGTTTGTTGGAGTTTGTTGGAAAAAGAAAACTGCACACCAGTGCCAACCCCAAAACAGCACAAACACCTTCCACGAAGAAGAAGAGTAAAGATCCATTCGCCAAAATATATTACGCACAGGCAAAAAGAAGGAAAAAACTCCATCATGCAACCCAACAACAAAAATACTGTACGTTGCAGAAGATACTAAGTACAGGTACAGAGCAGAAAGAGTAAGCAATAAGCAAGTTAGATGACAATACAGGGTAGCAAAAAAATAAGGTGAGGAAAGGCAGGGAAGAACAAAAACAAAACTATATCTCAGTCTACGATGTCTTTCTTGGTGAATTCTTGGAGGAGGGAAAAAAGGAGAGGAGAGGGGTCTACGGGGGAATGAACAGTTGTTTCGAATCTTGGATGATATATCCAGTCTCAATAAGGACGGGGCATCTTGGATGGGTCTACAGCGCACATCCAGATTCTGGTCTTGTAGAGTTTGAACAAATCTGTTGCCCAAACAAGTTAAGAATTTTTTGAAATTAAGGTGGTATACCTCTGATCAACTCTCTAAAATCTACTCGTCTATCTGCCACAAAGTAGAAAGTCAGCTTCTTTCTGTCCCTGTAAAAACGATTTTCCGGGTTAGATAATATAAACCAAAGGTGAACCATAAGGATCTCCAGATGTAAATCATTCAGTACAAACCATTGATACTCTGCATCCACAATCTCCATGGGCAATTTCCGCTGACGGATCTTGGCTTGACAGACTACGTACAATCATCAATAAACTGACCACATCATAAAAAACACTTTACCAGCCATTGCCTTAGCCTCGTCCTGAGCCTTTGATACCAACAAAGCCACTTCATTCTGTTGTGCAAGCCCATAAATCCTTTTCGGCTGAATCTCCTTGCTGCTAATCAAACTTTCCACCATGATATCCTTATGCTGACTTTGAAACATATGCAATTGTGCTAAGTTGGCCAAATTATCGTGCACCACCTTCCCTAAATCCTTTCCACGATCGGCCTCAACAATCACCAGATCCCCGTTTCGAATGATTTGTCCCGGGATACACTCAGCAGCGTGGAAGTAATCAATGCGACCTGCTTTGAACTCAATAACATAAACAGGCCAGTACTGTTGAGTGTAAGAAGATTGCTTTTGGAGATTTTTGCCGGCCTCCACCCAAGCCTTTGTACGATGCTCCGTGTTTTCAAAGTAGTCATTGATTTCTTCAAATAATGGCACGTCTCCTTTCACATCATACAATGCATCCATATCGTTAAGGTAATTTTTGTAGAGCGGAGGACCAGCAAGTGAGTGACGACGACGAGTGTCGTATAAATCGGATTGATCGTTTGGTTGCCTTAGAAAAAAAGGGAGATGTTAAGTTTTACCCGGAAATATGTGGAGGCTGACGATTGATTGATTCCCCACATTACAAATCATCAAAACAAGGGAAACAGGAGTATGAAGGAAAGTTTTGAAAGCACTTACATGATCATTTGCGCGGCTAGATCAGCGTACAAATTTGGTGCATGAGAATGTCTTCGACGGTACTTATCTAAATCTGATGGCCCAGCAGCACCCAAACCCATTCCAAATCCATCATCGTCACCACCACGAAGAGGTTCACGCACACCACTTCCAACACTTGTAACACCTCCGGCACCGTTGTTTCCTTCCGGTCCACTTCCCCATCTAGAGGAATCAATCACGCTTGGCTGGGTGGACGAACGACGATGTAAAATAGAGCTGACGCCTGAATCATTTGCAGATGTTGACCAAATAGAATTCATTGGGTCAAATGCTGTACCAGGACTTCCAGCAGGGCCACTACCGGGGTCATGTACGAATCGGGAATACCATACGCCGCCCCAGAACTTTTTGACCGTGAGCGTCCGGCTGTTTGGAAACCGAAATCAGAATCTAGGTCTGGGGTTTGGTGATGATGAGAGTGAAGTGCATGCAGTTGTTGTTGTTGTTGCTGAGGGTCAACAACACCAAGAAGAGGTGTGCGAGACCGCTGAGGTTGACCAAAGCCTGGGCTGTTTGAGTCTTCGTGAACAAACGAAGGACGACGTTGGAGATCGGGTTGTGGAAGTTGCTGTTGATGTTGCTGTTGTTGCATTTGCTGCAGTTGTTGCTGTTGAGTTGCGACATCCAAAGAAAAAGACAAGCTTCGATATTGCTTTGGAAGTGCATCTGCAGGATTATTAACATTGAGGAAGCCACTGTAGTCGTAAAAGGTGGATGAAGGAGGAACAACACCCATCAGAGCATTTGGAGTCGAAGCAGTGCGAGTACGGATATTACGCTTGCGAGATAGAACCAAGTCGTCTTCATCGTCGTCTCCAGCAAGTGCTTCTAAGTTATTTCCTGTGTTACCAATGGGGTCTGGGGTGTATCTTCCACCACCCATGTTGTAACCACCATGACCATGCTTGTTGGCAAGACTTAAATTGTTGAACTGATCGTTGAGAGCAACTTGGTATACGACTATGGGCGACATGAAGCATTAGTAAAAGACGAGAATGATTCATAATAAAACCGCAGCATACATGAAGGAGAGCCAGATCGTTGCGACTCTGGAGGCGACACACCAACGTTATAGCCAGCCTGCTGCTGCTGCTGCTGAGGTGGATATGTGTAAGGTGTGCGTGAGGCAGGAGACGCGACCGGAGACTGCGAGCGCGACCGTTGCTGGTGTTGCTGGAGCTGCTGAGCAAACTGTTGCTGCTGCTGCTGTTGTTGTTGCAAAGCCATTGCAACCTGTGGTGGAACAAAGGGAGGGGCCGCGATTGGCGACGGTGGAGCTGACGCGGCGGGTGACTTCAGGTTTGCACTTGCACTTGCACTCGCACTTGCGTTTGCGTTTGCGTTCAAAGCAAAGGCTGACGGACCAGCGTTGGCCGAGCCTGGACGCGAGGCTGTTGGCTGTGCAGGTGATTGTGCGTGTTGATTTGTGCCTGTGTTGCTTGTGTTTGGGTTGGTGCTTGCTGTGTTGGTGCTGCTGGTGCTGGCGGTTGTTGATGTGGTTGCGTGCCCACCGCCATTGTTCGCGGCAACGCTGACGCCGGTCACACCTCCGTTCGTTGAGCTCGCCGGCGAGATCGCTGCGGCTGCTGATGCATATGAAAACGTCTTCCCTGCTGGTTTCATTCCTTCCAACAAGTGTTTGTGTGAAGAGAAAAAGGAGAGCAGACACCCACCACTCCATTCTGTACCCCCAAGGAGAAAAGATGGACAGAAGAATGAATTTATTCATAATTGCACGCTTCTCCCGCCCTCCCATCTCATTTCATTGGCTCCTGCAAATCCAGACACGTCAGGGTCACAATCGCCATAGTAGTTATACTCAGCAGAAGCTGGAGCCTGGCGTTGCTCTCTTAAGCTTTCTGCATTTCGAGAACTGCTTCCTCGTCGTCTCCCTCCAGCAGTACCGCCTTTACGCCTCCTTCCTCCTCGTTGACTGAATCCGCCACCACCACGACCACCGCGTCGCGAATACTGAGATCGCTGACTCGGTGCTTGAGATTGTGTGAGTGTGCTCCCTCCACCACGTGATCCCTTTCCTCGTTTGGGAGGTTTTTTGGTGGTTTCAAATTGATTGTAATACCCCGCAAACTGACCCAATTCCCCGCGCTCTTTTAACTTCCGTAAATCCACAAATCCTTTCAATGGCGACAGACTGTTGGGAATAGTACCTGCATGCTCACCTCCCGTATCACCATCCTCCACATCATTACCTTCTTCACCCTCATCCTCGTCATCATCATCGTCCAAACAAATCGGGCCATCTCCTTCGTAATAACTCCCTTCATTTCCATAATTGTTGCCAACATCTTCCTCAAAATCGTCTATTTCATACGGATCCTCCCTTGCCTGTTGAGGCTCCTCATCGATGTCTTCGAAATCATCCACTATAGTATCGCATGTCCACTTGCTGAATTCTTGATTTTTCCCGTGTTGTTGCTGATTCTGTCGATGACTTAAAACTCCATTGGATACGTTACTGATTATTCCCCTCGAATTCATCCGATTCTTCGTTGCTTGTCGGGCAACGAAAGCATCTTCTTCCGCCTCATCTTCATCATAAATACTTTGTCGTCGAGATGATACTGGCTTTGCGAAACAGTTGGCGGCATGTCGCTCGATTATTGATATAGGAAATGGTTTTTCACAGATTGGACAGGATTTCTACGTCACCAAAAAGTCAACAAAGAAAGATAAAGTAATACTTCTCACCTGGCCAAGAGGTTGAAAATCGTCGTCATCATCTTCTTCCAATACAATCACTTTCCGCTTTTGTTTTAAAGCTGTGGGCGAGGATACTCGAAATGCAACCTTAGCTGCAGCACTCCCAACTTTACGGCTTGACATGACAATAGGACTACTCCCGTCACTAGAATCCCTGCGTTGTTTGCCTTTATCTTTTCCGCCGACTCTTCCTCCTCCTCTCGCTTCAGGACTCTTCAACAGCCTCGCTTCCTCCTCCTCATCCATCTTTCCAAACTCTTCATCTCCCTCCTCCTCCTCCTCCTCTTCTTCATTCCCTTCTTCCAAGAACGTCAACCCACTCATAAACCGATTCTTATTCCTCCCACTTCCAAGCGTGCCTCCCAAACTCCGTTGACTCGATCCGTCAATGTCTGCACCCAATGTATCCGGAATAAACGTATTTGGAACATACAATGAGTTGCTGAGTGGACTTTGCTGTCTAGGAAGTGGAAGGGGTGAAGCAGAACCGTTGGTGGCTTTTGATGTTGGTGTTTTCGCAGGGTCGTTTATTTGCAGACGATTTCGTCGGACAGGTTTTGCAAGCAAAATTTCAGGGCTTGATACCTCACTACTTGGAGTTGTAATGAGCTGCTTTTGTTTTGAATGGAGAGAGGCGGGTTTTTGCGGTGTTGTGTTGTATGCGTGTCGTGATGATGACGGTCGAGAAGTTTTGTCGATAGGGAACTGAGTTTCTTGAACGAAAATATCATTATTTCCAGGGTGGTTTGATTTGTTGGAGGTTGGTGCCGCTGCCGATCGGTGCTTTGGTTTGAGATGAGCTCGAGGAGCCTGAAATGCATCGTCATCTTGATCTTTCTGCATATCGTCATCTTCGCTTATGAGTGATATTGGTTGGAACTGTTGATGCCGTTGTCGTTTTCCAGGCAGTTCATTGTCCGATCGATCCAGTTGCCGGACAGGTCGCAATATATTGAGATCGGAGAGAACTCTTTGAGGCTGCTTATGATGAAGGATTGACGATGAAGATGACGTTGATGTTGATGGTGGAACAAGTGACAAGGGAAGTTTACGTGCAATTTGCTGTGGAGGGACCGGGGGTGGAGGGAAACTCCGTAATATGTCAGTGTTGTTATTATTGCTGGACGCCGCTGATGATGAATACAGAGTCGCGAGTCTTGGAGGAACCACCGGAAAGATCTTATTAGTTGATATGTTTTCCTTCGGAGCCTTAAGTCCTACAACCCAAGATGCTTTCGCTATGGCATTCGAAGTCGTGTCTTCTGTTAATGTGTGATGTGTTAAATGTTGCATATTGATTTTTAGGTAGGCAAACCTGGACAAACACTTCCTCGACTTCCCAAACTCGAACGATTGTCAGTATTACTGCGAATATTACTACAGGCTTCATTCGCATTCGGGTCTTTCTGAATTTGGCTGAGAATTCTTTGTTGGTGTCGCTCATGTTCTTGTGCACTCATTGCCAGGGCCCGCTGCAGAGCAAGATCCTCGTCTGCGAATAAGGCATCATCAGGCTCAAGGCGATTCTGAGAAGAAGAGGAAGATGCTGGTTTCTTGGTTGCCTTGTTGTATGCATCGAGTGCCCGTACCCTTAAGGAATTCACGAGTGAGCCATTTTCAAGCGAAACCACAGTTAAGGTTACCCTGGTTTGGCAAAGTCAAGGATGCTCGTCTGCTGCGTCTTTCTCTGTTTGGCCTGTTTCATGGACGAATTTGGAGTCGGACTTTTCCCTCCTTCAAAAAACAAATAAAAGAAGGGAAAAGAAGGAAATTAATAGAAAGAAGAGAGAAAAAGAAAGAATAAAGGAGATAGAGGAGAAAGCGTGCAAGAGAGGTTGCGCGATTCGCACGCAGTCGCCACAAAAAAACAGTTCAAATGGAAGGAGAAGTCGCTTCGGGCAACACCTTTTGGACCATCCAAGACGATCACATTGCATCGTGCGCCCGGTGTCGAGAAGGAAAAGTCATGCTCTCTCAAAACTCGTCTCCCTGCGACTTGATGGCCGTGTCAAATGTCGAACAGCTGTTTCGTACGGCAAACCCAGCCACGCAAGGTGCCATGGTCTCAATGATTCTCACTATGATGCGGCCTATGCAACTGCGATGTCTTGCTGCTAAAGTGGCCGTCATGACTCGTGTCGACTTTGTGAGTCTGAACTCAGGGGTAGTGGATCACTAAAATCTCCCTCTTAGATTGGCCGCCTTGCCCCTGAACTTGGTCTTAAAGTCTTGCAATATCTGGATGCCAAAAGTTTATGTCATGCTGCCCAAGTAGCTCGAAAATGGAGGTGTCTCGCAGATGACGATCTCCTATGGCATCGGTATGTGTTTCACAACATGACGTCATTTCCCCCCCTCTCCCAAAAAGTTATCCTAATCAACATGAAACAGAATGTGTGAACAACACATTGACAAAAAGTGTAAAACATGCGGATGGGGTCTTCCAATTATCAGAAACAGCAGCGCAAATAAGAGACCTAGTCGAACAGATTCGTTAACCCCTGCCAAACCGAATGTACCTTCTGATGAATTGGTCGTTGGAAAAAGAAAACGTGCAGATTCAGATGTTGGGAATGTGTCTGATGCGAGTTCAAGTTCAGCAAATGGATCATCCTCATCTGCTTCTTCTTCAGGTTCAATGGTGGTCGCCGTACCAGTTGTACCTTCAAAACCTGCTCCAAAGAAACGCTCATGGAAGAGTATTTATGCGGAACGATTGCTTGTTGAGCGCAATTGGAGAAAACCAAAGTTTCACACGATTGAGGTTCCCGCCCATGTTGATGGAATTATGGCTCTTCAATACAATGATTGCAAATCTCGTTACGTTACTGGAGGGTATGTTTGTTAACCTATCTTGTCAAGTCACTTAACTCTTATTTAGTCATGATTCATTTGTTCGTGTCTGGGATGCCAACACCAACACATGTATCAAAGAACTTTCGGGTCACACTCAAGGAGTCAGTGGTGTTCAGTTTGATGATAACAAGATCGTCACATGTTCTTTGGACAAAACCATTCGTATCTGGAGTATGGCGACTTTTGAGTTGATGCACACCCTCCATGGTCACACTGATGGTGTCATGTGTATTCACTACTCTGATAAGTGGTTGGCGTCAGGATGTATGTATTATTAGTATGATTATGTTGAGGACTTAAATTTCAATCAATAGCTGCGGACTCTTTGGTACGGGTGTGGAACCTTGCCACAATGCAACACTTCACTCTTCACGGCCATAGCGACTGGGTAAACAAAGTGCAACTATACAAGAAGACACAGCTGTTTTCATGTTCAGATGATTGCTCTGTCATTCTGTGGTGAGGTCCAAGACCAGATAATATGTTTGGAAACTGACTGCTCTTAATAGGGATCTCGAAACACATCAGCAAATCCGCCAATTCCAAGGACACTACGATCAGATTCTCGGAATGTCTATTTCCCTTCCTCGTCTCAAAAACGCCACTGGAGCGTCTCCCAAACTCGTTACAGCCAGCTCAGACAAAACAATCAAAATTTGGGACGTTGATACCGGAACGTGCTTGCACACCCTCTTTGGTCACGGTGACGGAGTTACATGTGTTGCTAGTGACACTTTAAGAATCGTGAGTGGAAGTCAAGATAATATGCTGATGGTATGGGACTTGGAGAGCGGCAAGTTGATGCATTCAATGGGTACAGATAAGCCTCTTACTCAGGGTGTTATCAATTGCTGCGTGGTGAGTGATACCAAGATTATGACTGGTGGGGATGACGGGGCTGTCAAGATTTACAACTTCTATCCTGAGAATGTGTACTTTTAAGGGATAGTTTTCTTTCCATTCTTTAGCGTTAGACTGGAAAGCAAAAAATATATTGTAGTTTATGTGTAATCTTACTCTCTTTATTGAATTTTCGCTTTCACTGATGGAGTGATGTGCATCAGGGCTTCATCCAAAGAAATGTGATCCGAAATCCATTTTCTTGGAGCAACGGACAAAGAATGTTTCGAATCAAAGTGCATATCCATCAAGTTGGGATCATGTGCTCCTGGACTGAAACCGATTCGGAGAGAATACTCACGATCTTCGGACTCAAGACCTCGTTTGCGTTCATGCAATTCAAAGTTGATCTGAGTGAGATCTATATCGAGTTAAAACACAACGGAAGAGTACAGGTAGAGTACTCACAATCAAGTTCGTCAATGTCTGACACACCAACCAACGTTGGAAGCCCACAAAGTAAGACAATGTTGAACAGACAAATCACTTTCGACTCTTTCGTGAAGTACAAACGAGTACAAGGGTTGGGTGAGCTCTTTGCAGCACGAAGGTCCTCAACTAACTGTTTGAGCAGGACCTGAGAACTTAGCATTCCGATTTCAAGCTTCTCCTTTGGCTATTCAAGCAAATTAAAAAACGGCATGAAATTTGCATTCCGACTCACCTCAATACCATACTCTTGAGGACCAATGAAGTCAAACAAAGTCTTTGCCTTGCGGTACAACTCCCTTAAAAGCCCGAGACCGTGCTCCTCAGAAGCAAACACAACTAATGCAAGCTAATGTTAACACGAAACCAGAAAATGTCTTTACAAACTCAACTGTTCAAGAATTCACGGTTGTGCAACAAGTCATACTTGATGGAGTCATAAAGCTCAGAAATCTTGGACGGCTCAAATGCAGTACGCTCCACATCGCAAAACTCTTTAAAAAGCTTTTCCCAACGTTCCTAATAATAATGATAAATATAAGACTCTATTCAAGGGCTTAAATAGCAACATACCTGGAACAAGAATGGGGATTCGTAACAACACCATTTATCCTTACGATCCAAAAACTCTCCACCAGCCTCCAAATTAGCCCTCATAATGGTTCGCACGGTACGCATCAGCTCAATCATTTCGTGCAAGTAAGTCTCCGGATCTTCGATCTCATCTGGAACATAGTGATCTGGTAATTTGGTTGGGTGGTGTGGGTTCAAAACAGCTTGCAATCGGGCCTTGATGGTCTCGATTTGCTCTTTGGCTGCATTGCTATCGTCCAACATTTCTTTGTTCACTTTAATAAGGTCTTCTGGCAAGGTTTCCGTGTCCAACAGCGCCTTGGCGCAGACCTCCTACAAAAAAATGTATATGAGCAAGCAGAACTTCAGAAAAACATGGTACTAAACAGCAGTGGCGATCACACGTCTCTCAGAACTAGAATAAATCTTGACATCATCCAATACGGCTGGATTGATAATTCTCAAGTCCTTTCTCAAGTTTTCGCCCAAATCTTTACTCTGGTGTTTACCACCGTGTGTGAATTCTCCACCCCACTTGACAATCAATTGAGCCTTTTCGAGCACAGATTTGTTAACTTTGTTGAATGATGGCTTGACTTGAACTTTAGTTCCAGGGAGCGATGCCTTGAAGTCAAGGATGGTACGAAGTGATGTCAACGCGGTTGCCTCCTCAGACTTTTCGGCAATGGCCAAGTCGCAAGCAACAGACACGATTTTAAGTTGCTCCTCGGTTTTGAGGACAACTTCCTCCTCAAGCCCATTCAACAAGTCCATGAAAGGCTTACTTTTGAAGTTGAACTAGAACAACCCGTTTAAAAACAAATTAATTGATAATTTTAGCTACATACCTTTGCTTTCTGCTTTGGTGTTCTGTCTCCATGTCTCAACACGGACAAGAACGCTTTCAGCTGCCACTGACTCTCAATGCTGGTCGCAACGGGAGAATCAACAGTTGGACATGAACTAACAGTCGTGAAGAGATCGTTCAAGATGCTCGTGCACTTGTCGTAGTAATCCAAGTTCCCCTTGACAAAGCTCCATCCATTCACATCAATCACAAAACTCTTTCCGTCCGCACGCAGCAAATCAAAACCACAAACAGTCTGTTCAAATGCTTTGCACACTTTACGACTGTATTCCTTCTCATCCGCGCTCAGTTCAGTAACGTATCGGACTTCCTTTCCCTCACTGTTTCGACGCACGACTCCATCCACGACGGGAGATTTACGAGTTTCTGCATGTGCAAACGATTCTCCGATTGTGTATACTTTTACGTCCTCCGCATTGTCCACAGACATGAACTCTTCGTAAATGTAGGAACCTTCTTTGCGAATTTCGGAGATATCCGCGCTGAATTCACTGGATTTATTTCCAACCTGAGTCGAAGTTGTTGAGTTGGAGTGTTTGGGACATGAGAAGGGTAAAATATGTGAAGTGGAGGGGGGCACAGAATGCCCTTTGGAAATCGTTGTTGAGTCAGCAGAGGTTTGACATGGTGAATCAGAATTGACATATGATATGCATTCGATCCGTGACAGAGATACGGAAAGTTCAGAATGGCTCAATGTGGGTGAAGGGGTTGGATAGGACATTTGAGATGGGAAAGGGGAAAGGGGAAAGGCGGGGAAAAAGAAAAAAAGGGAGATGAAGGCAAGAAAGAGTCATTCACCTTTCTGAATAGTTTTCTGACACCTCCGCCTTGCGACGAGTGGTAGTAAATGTAAATGTTGTGATCTTCTCCAGATACTGGTTTCTCAACAAAGGGCTTCGTCAAAGTCTTATTTCCAAGCTTAATAGTATCCGCGTCGATTTGAACTACTTGCTTTCTTTCAAAAGACTTTGGATCAACGTCCACTCCCACTGTTGCGCGCACGTGCTGAATGATTTCTGTGGTAAGAACAATATCCGAATCCACGTTGTCGGGACTATTGGAAATGAGTCTACGAGGCGTTGGAACGCCTACATGGTCGAGAATACTGAGAACCATGCTGATGAAGAAAGTTGATGAATCAAAGGACCATTCAATTATTCGAGAATAAGCTCACTAACCGCCGATCCATCAACACTTTCTGCATTTCCAGGTTGTTGATGCAGAATGGGCGCCTGAGCTTCACGTATTCAATTGCCTTCTCCAAAGGGAAACCAGTGGAGAAGAACGAGATGAGAAAGTGGCAGGTTGGCCTATTCACATGAACAATGATGAGGGGAATTCTGAAGGATTGGAACCAACGACAGTGCAGTACCAGTGGTGAATGTCCTCGTCAAGGATAACCTTATCACCAAACACAACAACTTGTAAGTTGTGGTTGGAAATCATACGATTGAGGATGTTGCGCATTGGCTTTGATCTCGCTTTCACGTCCATGCATGCCACACCGACGATCCCTGGCAGTTGAAGTATTAGCTTGAGCTGGCGGGTGCGTTTGGGCTGGGGCAGTTTGAACTAACACTTTCCGGCCGAGTTTGTGGGCAATTCCGACACTGACTCGGAACGGAGTTTCTTTGAGGGTGGGGCTGCTTTATCCGGCGACGCTTCTCTGCTTGTCTTGCCCATTTCGGATGCGCCTTCTTTCTTTTTGGGAACACAAAAATCATGACATTGCAGTCGATTCACGGGCTCTGGAGCAATAAGCACCACGTTGTAGCTGCTTACGGCAAGCGGTTCTTCGTCGTTGATGCACAGTTAGTGCTCTGTGCTCTGTGATGCAGCTGTGGTTGTGTGACGCTGACCTGTGGTTTCTAGGTCAAACTCGCTTGTGGCTGTTCCCGCGGACCACGCACACGCCTCCTCGGACGATGCACACGTCCAAGTTCTGCGCGTTGCCGATATGCCCGAGGGTGCCGTGCGTGCCATCGCCTTCCACCGCAACGGCGAGCTGATGGCCGTTGCCTCGGACTCGCGCTCGGTCCAGTTGTGGAACACAAAGACCTGGTCCCTCGTCGCGGCTAAGCCGCTACTCAAACGTCCGAATGCAATCGCCTTTTCTGGAGACGAAACCACTCTTGGAGATCTGGTTGTGGCAGACAAGTTTGGCGATGTCTACAGGCAGGTTTCTGGCGCGCGTATTGCTTTCGGTTGACTCTTCTTCAACCTAGAATTCCTCTTGGTGCTGGAAGCGAGAAGGCTAAGCTGTTACTCGGTCACTGCTCCCTTGTGACTGACATGGTACGCGACTTGCAACTATTCCACATTATACCTGATCTGGTATCTACCATCGCAGATTCTATCTCACGAAAATGGTTTCCTCATTACTTCTGATCGTGATGAAAAGATTCGCGTCTCCCTTTTCCCCGACACATTCGAAATTGATGGATTTTGCTTAGGACACAAGGGGTAACTTGCATCCTCTCGCGTTAAAGCTTACATTCGGAAATTTAGATTCATCACAAAGATAGCGCCTGTTCCGAATAGACCAACCGAAATTATAAGTGGTGGAGGAGACGGGACTTTGATTCGATGGAATGTCACAACGCACTCTGAAATTGATCAACTCTCAATCGCTGAGCTCGCAGAAGAATTGAAACCTGTGAATGGAACGTCTCCAACAATCATTACGATCAAGTCCTCTCCAACCTCCTCCGCAATTGCGGTTGCATATGAGGCAATCCCTATCGTGTCCATTCTCACAGTATCTTCGGGGTCAACGAACGAATTCCGTCTGCATACCAACATTCAACTTCCTCGCCCTGTTTTGGATATTGAGTTTGATCACAGGGGAGATTTGATAGTGGCTTATGCGCCTGGAACTTCCAACGAAGATTCTTTGCTTATTGGGGTTAGTGAATACCATAAGGAGAAAGATATCAAAGTAAGATTTTGTTGTTTTGGTGGCATGTCATGTCTATTCCCAACTTCGAATTATCTCACGTTTCAAATTCGTTTTTAGTTCTCGGAAATTTCTGCCACTGCCTCAATCGCAGGAAAACTGAACACGGTTGGAACTGGAGAAGGTAATTTCAAAAAGGAAACTTCTTGAACCACCTAACATTTTTCAGCAACGGAAACAATTGATTACGGAGCTTACATCCAAATTCTCCGCAAGTTCAACGAAGATGAATACCGTGAAAAGAAAGAAAAGCGAAAGGCGGGAGCAGGTGAATCTGGAGGTGGGAAGAAGCAGAAGCAAGGAAAGGGAGGTCAAAAGAAACAGGACCAATAAACATTTATTTACTACGAATAACGAAATTTAATCATCTAATTGAAGTAATGCCGCGACACCGCGAAGAATCCAGTGTTTCGGTAGTTTGTCTGAAGGCAGCTTAATGCAAATTACATAGTTCGTAGAGTGACCTGTTGTTGAGAGGACACCTCGACGCGCACTTGTTTTGTAAACAGGACAATCATATGTAGATTGAGGCTTATAGTCCGCCATTTTGCACGGCTTGAACCAAATTACTGGTAACGAATCATAGAGTACTTTGGGTTGTGATTCTCCTATCACGCCCTTATCCTTGTTCCACCTAGCGCCTTCCAAATATAACCCATTTACATAGACTCCGTTTTCAGGTGATTCAGTAATAGCAGAAGGTGGTAAATGGTTCATGACTTCAAATGCAACTCCCAACTCATCAATTGGGATGGAGAATTTACGCGCGTAGTTTTGAAGAGCTGCTGTAATAAATGACTGCGTGAAAAAGAATCCAGACATCCAGAATAGTTTGGGGCATCCTTCGTCAAACCAGGTTTGGAAGAACTTGATTCTCAAAACCAAATCAGTGATATAAGCACCAAGAGGTTTCAACGAAGGATAACTCTTGGATGCCCACATGGAAGGGACTCTTGAAATCAAGATACTTTTACACAACTCTTCCAGTTCAGCATTCATCACAACTAATCCTCGAATAGCTTTTTGAACGTTCACCAAACTTACAAGGATAATTTGAATCAGTCGATTGAAACGAATCATTTCTTGAATGAGCACAGTGTTCATGCTTTCATTGTAGTTGACAGGATACTTTTGCACTGCTGCTTCAAGGTTGAATGTACGAGGGATTCTATTCAGAATGTCGGTTGCCACTTCTGTAACAATTTCATCGTTGCTCTTTCCACCTCCACCACCTCCAGACACGCTTGCCTCTTGTGTTTTGATAACTGATGCAAACAGATTTTTGGTATCAGCGAGTTGCTTAGCGATATCTCCGTTGTCATGAACTCCAAAGATCTCAGGGCTTTGATTCAGTGGGAGCTGTTTAATATATTCCACATAGTCGGAATGCTTTCCTTTCGGTGGAGCATAGTATATTCCTGATGGCGAGAACTTGTAGTTCAAGTCTTCCACAATAGCTGGACAATAGTAAATAGACAGAATATTCATCAGCGTTCTACGATCCCAATCATCTGTTACACGTCCTCCGTAGTTACATTCTCCAGTGAGGTAAGACAAGGCTTTGAAGGGAATGTCTTCATATTCATCCAAGAACATGAGTAGCTGTCGCATACTGATTCTCAAGTCAGACTCATTAAACTCATAGGGAATATTCCATCCAAGTGGACCGAAGTTCCTTCGCTCTTGGATGACGGCATGGAAAGTACATAATCCGAACAAAAGCTTTTCCCATTCTGCTGCTTTTGAACAACTCGAGAAGAACTTATCATCCGCAATTGGATCACTAATGTAGCTTTTTAACAAGTTTGCTTTCACTCCCTTCGGTGGTTCGTTGGTCATTTTTACTCCAACTTGTAGAATAGAGGAGGGGAACTTGTCACTAGGGTAAGATGTCAACCAGAGGCGGAAATCCTTATGTACAGATGCTGTCGACATATCATCCACAATCTTTTCAAGTGTTGCAAGCCAACTGACGGCCAAGTGACAGTTCTGAAGCACAATCCATGTTCCTCCCTTTTGTGCATCTTTGATCATGGCAGCAGCGATGGGTCCTTGTCCCTGCCCAAGTGAAATGGACTGACATTTGAGACCACCCATACCTTTATCATCCGCAAATTTGAGCAACCTGGTTTCATTGGGGTTAGAATGTGAATGAAGGGGGATGGGGGTGGAGGAGAAGAAAAGGAGAAAAAATGGAGATGGAGGGGAGGAGTTGAAGACACTCACTGTGCCATTGGGTCAACACCGGGAGACAAAATGAAAATCAATGGAGTGCGATTACTGGAGTCATCGTAACTTCCAGATAAGTCGAACGTGGGTGGCTCAATAAACTTTTGACCCAACTTGATTTTGACAAAGTCCTGGATGATGGGAACAATCCGCTCCGGCCGTAATACTCTAACAACAAGAGTCTTCTCCAAGTCATTAAGAGCGGTGCTCCATTTTCCCGGAAGGGGGGCGTTGATGGCTTCAGGGAAGTCAACATATGGCCTCCAATCCGCCGGTTTAAAATCGTCAATAAAGCCTTTAAAAGCAGGAATTTCAGACAATCTCGCGATTTCTGCCCATGTCTTCTCTGCAATCCAGGCTGGGTCTGGGTTTGGAACAGTTGAATTTCCTAAACCAACACCTCCCGTTGTCAAGAAGTTGAATTCGTTCATGTCAAGCTCTCCACGTCCCTTGAGAATAGCTGTACATAACAAGAAGGAGAATACCAGCTTATCCTTTTCAAACAGAGATCGACAGACGTTACAGTACAGAGAGTAAGTGAAGTAGGTCTCGAGGGTCTTCAGCCTTCGCTTTACAATGCTGGACTTTGCCGATTGGGCGATACCGTTAATAAATAGGTCGATGAACCAGTTCAGTGAATATTGGTACATATTTTCAATGTTGGCAAGGTCTGCAATACAGAAGAATAGAACTGATGAATGGCTTGCAATTGGCCTGTAAGAGTCACGAGTCTCATCAATCTTCTTTTCAGTTTCTTCGGCAATCTTCTGTTTTTCAAAAAGTTCCACAGAGAGGACTTTTGATGATGACAACACTTCGATTGCAGTTTCGTTTTGCAGAATGTTTCCTTCAGCAGAAGACAGAATCGACAGAATTTGGTCTTCAATTTCCTTCAGCTTCTTTTTGTTTTCTGCATTTTGAAGCACTAATTGTGTCTTTTCCTCTTCAAGTTCTGGGCGTTCCTTAGCGACTACAATACCAAGAAGTTGATCCTCCAATCCTTCAGGTGTGATCATGAAGTTAAGCACAGAAACTTTAACGGACACTTCCGGAAGGTAGTGAGGGTTTCTGAGTTTTGTAGTAATGTACAGCTTGAAGTTGTCGTTGTATTCAATCACAGCATCTCCGAGACGAATACAGTTCGCGCCACCTGATTTAAATATTTGTTTTTGAAGTACTGTATCCATGATAGGATCAATTTCCTCCTTGATATTTTCAAGTAGCACTGGAGCTCCAAATGTGATTGCATTTTCAAGGTTACGAACATAATCTGCATCAGTGAGCTTAATAATTTGAAGATTGTTGTCTTTTTCCATGTTTTTAACCCATTTGTTGGCTGTAATATGTTAGCATTGTGATGAAGTAAGACTAATATCCCCACCTTGACCTTGCGGATCAATCATTAAAGGCCACCGACGCGCATTCGACACAATAATACCATTATCGATAGAGAAAGAATCAGATGGTAGACCAGCAATATTCCAGGCTCTTGTTCGAATAGGGTCGCCCAAAACTTTCTGAAGATTGAACACTTCTGAACACGCGATTCCTTCACTTTTACATCTATCGAGCCATTCCTCTGCACATTCTGTCCTATAAAACTTGGTAAATGCGCCAAGGTATGCTACGACTCCTGCAGAAAGCAGAACATCACCACTCAAATTAAACAAAGTTCCGTCAAGCTGGACTACAACCTCAGTCCAACGCTGTTTTTCACCTCCCAAACCTCCAAGCAGCTTTTGTGCACGATCAAGTTGCTCCTCACAACTCTTGACTTCACGTTCAAGCCTTTCTTTTTTAGCAGAAAGAGCTTCCAAGTTGTCGTTCAATGCGGTTAAACGCGCCTGCACAGCCTGTAAAATCGCTCGTTTTTCAGCAAGACCTGCAAGTGTAACAGCCAATTCCGCCTCGGCATGTGCCAATGCAATTTGTTTAGGAGCGACAACTTTCGCGACTTTGTCGTAAGATTCCATCGCAAGAATCCAGTTACAAAGACCTTCAGCAGCACTTGAAGCGTTACGAACTTTTTCAGGCTTGAATTCAGGATTCGGCATGTACGTTGTTCTGATCTTCTTGATAATGGCGGGAGGAATATCATCTTTGTCGAACGTTTTGAGAGAATCAAGGAACTTTGCGTCGTTCAGCATCTTCAAAGATGACTTCCAGTAGTCAAAGATCATTCGTCCTGATCCTGACGGGTCGGGAATTTTCTCTGGTTTGATATCCTTCATTACACAAACTGCTTCCATGACAAGTTTAACGCCGTCTGGTGGATTCTAGGTTTCAAATAAGTATTTTCCTTTGTTTATGTCGTTAAAAATTACCTTCATGGATTTAACCAAGTCAATATCTTGTTTCTTCAATGTGTCCAAAGCAGACAACGCCGCATTCAAGAGTGGAATAGCAGTAGCCAAGTCAGCCTCGCAATCAGTTTTAATGGCAGTAGATTCTGCTGCTTTTGCCGATGCTACGGCCTCTTCAGCTGCGACAACACTTCGTGTTGCCTCCACTTCCACAGATTCTTTTGCAATCTTCACCAACATTTCTGAAGTTTCTTCAGACGTCTTTTTCAGCTGGGGTTGAAGATCGGAAAGATCAATTTGCATCTGCATGACTTGAGACGCTGCAAAGGCAAGTTTCTCCAAACCACCAGAATATCTTTGCTTAATTGCTGAAATTTCTGCCAGCTTTGACTTAAACAGCATTTTATACGCATTTAGTAACTCCAAATATGAAGTTGGCGTCACGTAGTTGTGACGATTAAGATTCAATAAGAACTTTGTTGACAGATTGATGGCAGATTGATGGAAGTGACGACACATGACAACAACTGAATCTCTAATGGAATCATCAAGCTCCAAGTCGTTAAAGAACTGCTTAGCTACTGCTTGAAGAGCGTCTTCAGGCCATTCGTGGAACCAATCAATCGTACAACAGTTCACAATGGAGGAGAACATTCTCATACGAGTTCTAAATGCATCTCCGATTGGACTCATACAAAGGACGATGTGAAGGTTCTTCTTCACTCGTTCAATAAAGTAGTTATACATTGTAGCAGGACTTCCATCTCCAATCTTTCCTTCTTCTTGGGCATCACTCATGCACTTTTCAATGATGTTTTGCTTTTCATCCGCAGCGAAAATATTGGGCACATCACCAGCATTCAATAGATTGCTAACGTCTTCGATGAATGACTCTTCTTTGATTTGAGTATCTGGGAACAAAAAGACAGTCTTTCTGTTTTCTGCACCAGCCGCCAAGAGAATCTTTTTGAGATCGTCGCGCCATTCTATTTTGCCGTAGGATTTGGAAATTTCAATCTGGAACTGTTCGTAACTCATAATAAATGCTGAGAGTCTAGTCAAACTCTGTCTACCACTTCCTCCGACTCCAACTAATAGAGCATTTCCTCCTGGCAGCTTCAAAATACGACACAGCCTTGCCACATGTTCAATCGCAAATCTGAAGAGAACTAAATTCAACTTTGTCTTCTTAACTTGGTTGTATTCGTTAAGGAATACGCTCACAACACTGGTGATTTTGTCAAAATCAAGCATTTCAATGTAGTCAGGGTCTTCGTTTGGCTTTCTAGGACTCAATATATCTCCAAATACTAATCCTCGCATATCATCTTCCATCAAAACGACAGTGTCGTTTTCGCCAACACCACTAGCAATGTTCTGGAATACTTCATCTGGTTCACACGCAAATGATTCTTTGATTGTATCAAGAAGATGCGAGAAGAGGCCATAACGATCATCATCGGAAATAAGACGATCACAATACACTCGATACACTTCATGTGCCCACAAGCGGATAATTTGGTCAGACGTTTGGAAGAATGCCGGCTTTGAAAGTAGCATTCCTTGAATAACTTTAGAGAAGTCTCGTAAGTTGAAGGTATAGTGAGTTTTGGCAGGAGTCGGCAACAAATTAACGATAACCCATTTATATGTGCTGAGTGTAGCCTGAATAACCCCTTGTGCCATTTCTTTGATTTCCTCGGCAAATTCCATTCTTCCAAAATGCCAGTTCAATATAGAGTGAAAGATACGAGCCATAGTTAGGTCATCGAAAGAGTTGATCACGACTTGGTTAAAGTGGCGCGAAAATCTTGGTGTTATTACGTTCCTGCCTCCTCCTGGCGGCCCCATCGCTCCAATAAGCTGAATATCGATAAGCTCCAACCGTGTGGTATCTTTTTTGTCATACCAATTTCCATGATCTGCCCACTGTCTAAACAATTCAATTGGTGGTTGGGCACCATATGTCTCCTTCTGGGGTACATTCAAATCATCGATAAAAATGAGATATCGCTTTCCAACTGGAGGCCCAAATACTCCTTTCCTTCGCTTGTCCAATTTGCTCATTACAATATCTTGAGTTTGGTTTGCACTGGTTCGAGCTGAAAAATTGATGAAGATCGGGATGTATTTTTCCTTTGAAAGGCCAGTCAATAGCTTGTTCGCAATGTACTTTGATTTTCCTGTACCAGTTGGACCGACAAGTAGATAAGGCTTATTATGAGTAACCAAGAGCTCCATAATGTAATTATAACGAGCGGTGTCTTTTGTTGGGATAATGATATCACCAAAATCGGCGCTCGGAGGAATCTCAACGTGTTGAATTGTGTTAATCCACAATTTCCAGTTATCACCAGTTGAAGCATTAGTTTCGAAGACATAATCATACACAGTGGCACCTTCTTCATCCATAGGAATGGGAAGTCGCATCTCAATGTTTCGGGCTATTAAATCACGTAAGAATGCATCGAATTTGACTTGTGACTGTTGGTCCACACTTCCACCAACTGACCAAATCAGAGAGAACACAAATTTACACTCAAGCCTTCTTAAATCATCTTGAGTAGCAGATTGGGGCGAGTTTCGGAATTCATCCAACAAACTGTCTAAAACTTGTGTCAATGACTTTACCAGTCCAATTTCTGACGTTGGGGAGACCTCTTTACAATCACGTTTGGCGCATAGCAAACTTGGTGGAACAAGAAGCTCGAATAGCTGATTCAAGTATTGTGAATTGTCTGGGGATAGGAAGTCCAAAGTTTCGATCCAGGATTTTACCAGTGGCCTCCAACCCATTCTTTCGGGCTCTAAGTAAACCATCCCACATCGACTAACTGTAGCAGGAGAAGCAACAGCCAAATCCATAACTTCAAACACCAAACTCATAGTGTTGGAGAGCTGGATGATTTCACCACTCATCAAGCAAAGTTTCTTATTATCATCCAGCACTGATTGAAAAATTAGTTATTTGTTTAAACTTGAATATGTTTCGTACCAGTGTTCATGTTTTCTACCCAAATAGCATCAACAGGGCCATCAAATATAACCCACTTTCTATCCGGAGAAGGAGAGCTTGCAAACGACCTGAATGATGTGGCTAATACACCATCTGTCCATTCATGTGAAACAGGATCAAATTGCCCGTATAGTTGTCCCATAGTGATAGATTTTGGATTAATTACTTTGACTTGTACCTTCTGAAATTCCACATCTGTGCCTTGTGAGACACAAAGATCTGACATTCCATCAGCTAGAACACGATATGCCGATGTTTTTCCAGAGAATGGTTCACCAACTGTATAAAATTCAGAATAAAGTGAACCAACCAAGGCTACCCACCTAACATATAACCATGACGCACCAGCATCATCTCATAAAGCTGGATAATTTTTTCTACAAACGCAGGAACCATTTGTAATCCTAATTTCTTGCAAGATTTCTCAATTGCACCCTCCAGCAATGTGTAGTCTGGTTTTGGAAGTCTAACTCCGGGAAACAAGTCCGTGGCAATACCCTTAAAAAGTGCAATATCTTGGGACAAAAACTTTGGCAAGTTGACGTCGATAATAGAACGCAAAACAAGAATCTGTTCATTTTCGTCCGGGTACTTAAGTTTCAAGTTTCCGGCGGCCGTAAGGACACTCTTAACGGCTCTCATTCCGTAATCATAGTGATCCTGAGATGACAACTGCTCTGAGCAAAGACGGTATGTAGCTGAAATTTTACGAGCAAGGTTTCGGGCTTCAATGAACCCAAAAGAATACAATGTGATTTCACCAATCAGAGTATAATCTGGAACCATCATCGCTACTGTTCGGAAAAGAGCTTTTAGGTTGTCAGGAAGCTCACTTCGTCCCTTGAAACTAAGTTAGTCTCCTTGCCGTTTCAAAACAATCACTCACCGCATAACCAGGATTCATGGTGATAAATACAGCGCAAGTAGGGTTAAGAGTCAACTTGGTTCCTTCGAACATGAACTCTTTCATTTTCATTCCGATTGCACGTTGGATAGTCAAGACTTGCTGTGCTACGACAGACAGTACCTCCAAATCGATACGGTTGAATTCATCGAAACAGGCCCAAGCTCCTGAAGTTGCCAAACCTTTGAAGAATTTTCCCATAGCCAAGTAATCAAGACCGTCAGAACAATTGAAAACCACTTGTTCAATGTTAACCAACAAGCAATATCAGACCTGCAAAAATAACTTACCACACTGTTTTGCTAAAGCTTTCGCCAAATCTTTTGTGGTTTCCGTCTTTCCTGTTCCAGCAGGTCCTTCTGGAGCACCTCCCAAATTCAATTGCAACGCTCCCATCAACGTTCTGTAACATCTATCTGTCAGCGGTGTAATAACGAGACGAGGACTGTTCCCCAAGTATTCATATCCGTAAACTTTGACGGCGTTAATCATTTTGACTAGGACATCGGAATCCTGGAAGTAGTATCGTAACTGAGAAAGCCAAGCGAATTCCATAATATCCTTCACACCATCAATAGATAGCTGACTTGTCACATCACGAGCATGAACATCTATAACTACTAAAGCTCCTAACGTGATACGTGCCATCTTAGTTAAGTTGCCTCGAACAAGAGCAATAATGTCTTTCATATCATTGTTGAGTTCGACACAATAATCTTCAAGGCCCTTTTTTCCGGAACTAATGGCTTTTTCCATACCAGTTGTCCAAAAGATGGAGCTAACACAAAGTACAACTTGCCCAGGCCAGTCCAACACCCATTGGTTTCTTGGCTTCGTGAAATAAGCGTGATAAGCTTCCGAAACAACCGATTTAACACTTTCAAGCATTCCTTTCTCAACTCCCAATAACCATTTTTCTACCGCTCCCTTAGCTTCGACTGTGGAGATTTTGTGTAATAGCGGGAGTCTTTCATTCTCTCCAGAGAAAAGAGCTAAAATATCCAGCTGGCTGTCAAACTCAAGCGTGGCGATTCCTTCGAATGCTTTCTTTAAATGCGGTTGAACACGAGTTGGATCTTTTGTCTCAGAGAGAATTTCAAGCATTTCGTCATTGGACAAGAAGAAGAATCGTGGGAAACTGATTCTCTTGAGCTCCAAGTAGTTATTCAGTCCTTTAAGAATAATCTCGAGATATTCATTGTTTCGAATCATGTCGTCCAACAAATTCGGAATATCTGTGACACGAAGAATGTGGCGGTCTTCAAGCACCTGAACCATAATCTTTCTCCAGCTTTGATCCACCATTTTAAATTTTCGGCCTTCCTCGGGCATCTGATTCATGATATCTTCAGAACTGAAAATAGGCTCCAAATACAACCACGTTGCTTGTACTTTCAGCCATTCATCTAAAATTTCCTGAGTGGTAAGAAGCTTCCGTTCCCATTCTTTGATTTCTGCTTCGAATGGCTTAATGTATGGCGAACCACGCATGGATTGAGTCTTAACGATTTGATCATCAAGCAATTGTTGGGCTTCGTCAACACTCGCGAGAATATGCGTTCCTGTTTCTCTGTACGCCAACATAACCAATTCCAGTGGCTCCCACTCGACGGCCATCTTCTTCATATTCTTCTCCAGAGTGTATTCTTTCGAAGCTGATTCACTAATTTCCCTGAACTGGCCAAGGTATTGATCCAAATTGAGTTTAAGCATTTTTCTGAGTGATGAGTTACTGTCCGGTTTCAATTCTGCTCCAGCAGCAATAGACATCTTGGCCCAATGACGATCTCTCATACCAGGATTGCAAACTACTTGGATCATTGGAATATTGAGCATGAACTCATCAATCTTTTCTTTAACTTGTTTTGCAATATTTTGAGGAGCGGGAGCCTGGATCAATGTACCCAGGACACGATGCATTTCTCTTTTGAGAGTATCAACCTCGGCCTCAATTTGTTCTGCATCGAGTTCCAAAAGATTTCCATCCTATTAATGATTAGCTGTGTTTTTGCAATGTAACAGACTCTCACCATCCATTTCTTGTAACTCTTTTGAAAGTTGACAGCCGTGGTATACAGAGCATTGTATGGTTCTAGTGCTTGAAGAATAGCTTTTCTCTGTGGATATACTGTGACTGGCCAGCCAAACAGTTGCTCCTCCTTGTTGAATCCAGAAATAGTTTCTTGAGCAGTCTGCAATTGTTTCACCATTGCTTGAACTTTCTTAACATAGAATGGCATCTCGTCCAAGTCTCCAACGTCCATAAGTTCCTCCACTTGACGCGAAACTTCGTCCAATTCGGACTCGAATTTTGTTCTTCTCTCCTTGAGTTGTGCTTCTGATTTTTCTCGAGCAGCTCCCATAATACTGTTTACCTTGTCCATAATAGGTCCAATTCGAATAGGCCATGTGAAAGTACGATTGTTCAGTTGAATATGATCTTCACTCATTGTGGAAAATGTTGCTATATATACAATTCTTTGTTGGACCGTGTCGAGCTCAGTCAATAAACTCGGAAGAGTCTCATTCTTGACACTTTCAATGTATGCCATTTGCTCGGCCATTTCCTTGAAGTTTTCGGGAACCTTTCGTGCATTTTCTTCAATGACTTCATAGCGAAGACAAATACTGATTCATGGTAAGTATGTGACGGTAGTGTGGGTTGATATCTTACCTCTTTTCGTGCTCAATTGTTTGAAGTACAATCTTTTGAAGGAATTTGTCCGAACATTCCATCGCTGTACTAGCAATTTGATGGTGGAGTTCATCACACAAAAGCTCGACCATTGGCAATTCAACACGACGAGGATTTCTTGTGACTTGGATAGCAATATTTCTGTATTTCTCAATATGCTAGAATTTTTTTTTGTTATTGAAACGTTTAGACTTGTGCTGATAAGATTACCTTTGTGTATTCGTGAAACTCATGTTCTTCCGTGAAGAAAGCTACAATTTCGTTCATTGCTTGACCCGTGTAAAGTGGTTCGTACTGTTTATAGCGACTTTCAACAAACTCATGTACGACTTTAAAGCATTCATTCGTGTATGAACGCAGTTGCGCCAAAGCTTTTTTCACTATGGCTGGCTCGGGAGCGATTTTCACGTACTGGTCATGTCTAACATTACTGATACACGATGCAATTGCATCAGCTTGGTTTGCAGCACCAGCAGGAGTCGCTGCTGCCGAGCCAGGCGGCAAGAATGCTTCCGCAGCTCCCACTCCATATATCACGGCATCAATTCTAGGGACACTTTCAACAGTCTTGTAACAAAAATCCAAGCAATCAATAACAGCTTCTCCAATATCGGCAAGGACGGGATCATATTCAATTTGTTCGTTTTCAAGACATAGTCGGACGTAAAAGCGAGGTGCATGAAGACGCGACTCGTGAAGCTGAACGAGTTGACCGTGTTCCGTTTCAACAGGCGGCTCAATGGGGTAATAGTTGAATAAACTCGTATATGCATGGATTGATGCAATTGTAACGCTTAGAATTTCGTTATAAATAAGGGCGGCTGAAGAACGAAAGAAAGCTTCGGGAGGCCTCTCATTAACAACTGCTCGACGCTTATTTGGTCGAATAAAGTACTCAGCAAAAACGCGAAGTACTTGAATAAACCAGCTACGAGAATATTAAATTAAGTTTAAGAAGAGAAAAATGACATGTCAACTTACCCTTTCAACAGGGCCTCTCGGCATTTCTCACTCTGTACAAGCATCAAGCTTCGAAATCCTCCAATTCTGAAAGGCTCTTTTTGAGATTGAATCTCGTTTGTGTTTGTGAAACGAACGTTTTGAAAGGTTGACCATATTTCCATAACTCGCATCATACATGGATGGCTCACGAATAATGATCTCTCGAGCTTATATTTTGCATCGTTAAATGGTTTTTGCCAACCCGCTGGAAACGGACACTTGTCTTGAGGAAATGGCAAATGATCCTTCCTTATCCTGGGATGATTTTAATGACAATATGCAAAACATTGCTTAACATACCGATCTTGTTTTCCAAGAGGCTTCCGCAAAATGTAATTCACAGCGGATATTTTGCCACTCTCACAGAATTCCTTTTGAACCTCAGTTTCCAATTCGCCTAATAGCTGCACGTGGTTGGCTCTTAGCTCGTTTGGTATTGAGTTGAGAATAGTTTTAAGCGTTGAAGGCTCGATTTCAGCAAAAGATTGTGATTGAATATTTTCGTTGAAGTAGTTGTAGAACGTCTGCCAAATAGTTAAGATAACTAATAATGTGCAAGATGATGTACCTCCAGTAACATTTGTTCTTCGGCTTCCTTATCTATGTTTGTTTCGGAAAGAACTTTCGCGAATGTCTTTTTGGAGGTATCTGGAACGAACATGCGATCCATATTCATGATAATCATTTCGGCAGCTTCATCGTCAGCAGGTTTGTTTTTCTGATTTTGTTGCTCGCTATAATTGGTTCGATGAGTGGAAGGGGTTGCAGACAGTGTCTCACATCAGGAAATCAACGAGCTTTTCTTTGAACGTCAGATTCGCCAGATGTTCCTCTGCCTTTGCAGCAGCTTCTGCTTCAACTGCTCCAGGATCTTCGGCTGTATCTGCGTTTGGCCGTGGCGGCCTGTTTTTCAAGGCTGCGGCTCGACGCGCTTTCTTTTCCTCCGCAGCCCTCATCTGATCTTCTTGTTGCTGAAGCCAATCATTGGTTATAAACGCGTCTTTTATCGACCGTCGGTTTGTGGTGAAGTTTTTGTGATCGGTTTTAACTTTGATTTTGGATAATAGGGATCCAGGTGTTTCGCGTTGAAGAGACCGCGTTTCTTGTGACGCTTTGACGAGTTCTATATTGTATATTTTTGGTATTGGTTGTGATGAAAGATGATACGATCAACTTGTGACTTTCATAACTGCTTTCACAACGAAGTTACCTTTCAACGTCATCGTTTTTCGGAGTAATGACACATTATTGTCATTCTTATCCTGACCGCTGCCGCTTATGGCTGGCAGAGGAAGTGTTGTTTGCATTTTGACAATTTCTCAAAATAAAAATATTAAATAAATACATTTAATTGATTTGTTCAGCTCATAATATCAACAAATTCATCTTCTTCTGCTGCCTTCGAGATAGCCAGTGATCTTTTTTGGGCATCTTCCACCTTAGAAGGCAACGAAATTAAATCGAAGCTAAAAGACCAAAACGAATAACTTACGATGTCAAATTCGTCTTCATTTTCAATATACTCCACGTTTTCATCAAGTTCCTTGAAATCTAAGGCACTTCGTCAGAAACTGGGGTTCTATAAAGTAAAACCGCATACCTGGAGCAAATGCCGACCAGTTTTCATGAACTTTCACTGTCCACACATTCATCATACCGGCTGTAGATATGCTGACAATAATTGGAAGCTGTGGATGCCACTGAGGAAATGGGGCGATGAGACAAGAAGCATAAAACAAGCAACAACAAACCGCAATATCCATTAAACTATCCTTCTGAATTTCCAGCAGCTTGACCAATGCCGCGGTGGATCGCTCCCATATATAAATCTTGTGACTATTTTTCACTGCAGAACCTAAATTCCAAGAAATAAGTTGAAGACAAAATAGCGACTCTGAACCTCCTATAAAATATTTGGAATCTGGGCTAAAAACACACTGTGCCCATCGGTTTTGATCAATTGAATCAAAGTATTTGAAATCCGGCTCAATGGTTTGAACTTCAGAGGTGTTTCTTTCAAGACCCAGAATTGTGTGCATATGATAACTTCGAAGAGTTTTGTCTGCTGAGTTGATAGCAACAAAACTGCAGAGCCATCGATTAATGATGTTTTGAAGGAATGTAGAACTTCACCTTCTGTCCGAGCTGAATTGAAATCCTTTTATCGAAGCGGTTCCACTCGGCCTAAAATGCATCAAGACCTATCAGAGAAAGTAAGAACTTGTCCAGAAAAACCTGATATAACTTACAGAACGCGTTGAATTATCGACAACCGTAACGATACCTTTCGCATTTCCAAGAAATATATAATCTCCGCTCGCATCAAACGATGCAACAGTTGTTTGGATAAACTCATTGCTCTTTGTCTAAAGAAAGGAAACTATCAGGAAATTCGTCATCAAATTCGTCGGGTTCATAGATCCGCGTCTAGTAACAAATAATGACATGATGATAGATTGATTCCTTGTCGAGATCAAGTTCTAGATGGAATCCAGCCAAGATTCCAGCTCAAGGTTGTGACGGTAATAGATATATTACCAAGTCTACATCGCCTTCGTCCAGCTTCACGAGAAAGGATCGGTCTTCTACGTAACCCCCGGTTTCGTCTCGTTGAAGATCAATAAGATACGGGTACTGATTCAGACAGCACACAACAACGCGAAGACTGAGTCAGCGAGGAAGGTTGCCAATGAGTACAATATATAGTAGCTATAAAAGGACATGCTTTACCTCAAGTCCGCACCGGTTGCCGCGTCTCTGTTGGACACAGGATGGATTGCAGCAATAACGACCGGGGAGGCAAAGCGGAGCACCTTCTCCTTACGGGCAGCAGCTTGAGGGTCGGCCAAGTCCCACAGAATTGCATTCCAGTCCTTTGCGGCGGAAAGGAGAAGGCGACCGGACGGTGACCAACTGAATTGCTTGTGTTGTTAGACTCAGACTCAGACAATCGACAGTTTAAAGAAACAGGAACCAGGGGAGACAGAACTCTCCTTTCTTCTTTCCTTCCTTCTTTCTACCGAATTCGGCGATGATTCTTCCAATGGGTCTCTTACCTGACACTTGACACGGGCGCAACGTGTCCGAGAAGGTCGCGTGCAAACGCCTTGCAGTCAAGGTCCGCAACTCGCACAGACCCGTCGTGGCAGCCAACAGCAACTAGATTGTACTTGCCGCCATCGTTGAACCGGCACAGAGCGAGCTGCCCATCGCCATCTAGCGTGTATGCCACTGCTTCTGGGTAATCCATTTCTTTAAAATGAATAAACACAGAGAGAAAAAGTAACTCTTCTTCTTAATACCAAAACCAGAACAAGGGAAACATTTCCTTGACTTAATAACAATTCCATACTCGCTACATCCATCCATTAGTTGTTGATTTGTGCAACACCGCCTTCCTCAATCTCCTCTTCCTCTTCATCCTCCTCGCCATCCTCCCTTTCTCTCATCTCCTCATCCTCATTCTCGTTTCCTCCACCAACTTCAGCTCCAGCTGCAGTACCCTCCCCTTCTTCCTCATCATAATCATCGTCCACCTGACGCAACGCAACTGGAACATTTGCCGCACCATTTCCTCCATGCTCCTCTGCCTTCTGTTCCCCACCATCATGATCCATGGGACTGGGTCCAGAAGCTGGTGGTGGTGGTGGTACTGCTGCTGACGTTGTGGTAGAAACAGGAGTAGCCACCGATGGACTTGCTCCTCGAACTGGTTGAGCTGATGTATGTTGTTGGTTTTGATGTTGGCTTTCGACTGGAGTAGAAACTGTACCAGCTGCAGTCGCTGCACCACCAGTTGGACTGATGGATGCACCATTAGACTGTTCACCAACCAGACGTCCAGGTCCGGAACTTCCAACAGGGGATCCTGCACGGGAACTCTTGCTTGTTGCACCACCAACACTCAGACCAAGCCCTGCTCCACCAGTCATTACATTCAAATTGGCAGATGATGGTGAGCCTGGCGTGGAAGAAACACGTTGTTGATGCTGCAAATGTGGCGGAAGTCCGCCAGGGGCCTGTTGTGGCTGCTGTTGATGAGGTGGAAGTGGATAGCTTCCACTGCTTCCAGTTGGGGAAGTTGGTCGCAAATGAGTGGGAGCAAAGCTTGGAGATCCTGATGCACGAGGAAAGTTTCCAGGAGATCGAGCACGTCCACCATTTGCTCCTGAAATACCACCTGTTGGTGGTGCTCCGTTTCCGTTATTTAAGGGATTGAGCTGTGGTTGTGGTTGTTGTAGAGGCGGTTGTTGTTGGTGAGATGCCAACGGTGGCTGTTGTTGGTGTGGCGGCAGGGGTTGACCTTGCGATTGTTGCATATAATGTGGTTGTTGTTGCGATGGTGGGGGGCCTTGCTGGTATTGCTGGGGTTGCAAGGGTGGTTGCTGTGTCGCCATTCTCTGGTTTGCAGTGTGAGGTGAGACGGGAGCACGGTCTGCCTGGTATTGCTGCTGAGCTTGTTGAACTTGTGGGGGATATTGTGGCTGTTGTTGCTGTTGATATGGTTGAGGAGGGATGTGTTGGGGATGGTGTTGTGGGTGATGACTTTGCATGTGAGGAGGGGGGGCTTGTTGCCCATTGACGTGATTTGGATGCGGGGATAATCCTCGTGGGATTCCGCCAGGTCCGGGCATAAGTCCAGGCTGTCCGTTTGGTTGAATCGACCGCCGACGTTCCATTTGGTACTGCTGCTGTTGTTGTTGCTGCGTCTGCTGTTGTTGCTGTTGTTGTTGTTGCAATTGCTGTTGCTGCTGTTGAGCAGTTCGAGTTGAGGGGAAAAAGGATGAAGAGGACAAATTTTGAGGCTTGCCACCTGAACCGCCAGGAACATAAGTTGAAGGATCTTGTGGAACAGGGTGAATTGCCGGCTCGGGAGCTCCAGGAGCAGGTCCTTGACCAGCTTGGAATGCTCGCAACATCCCAAGTCGGTGCTTTGTGGTAGCATTTGTTGGTTCCAACTCGGCAGCTTTAGTGTATGCATCGATAGCGTCGGCGGTTTGACTGTTGCATGACTCGTACAATTTCCCCAAATTACACCTACCAAAAATGAATATGAAGAATTACGTGGAAGTGAAATACTTACCAGATCTCAGGAATTTGAGGATTCAAGTAAATTGCACGACTGTAGGCGTCAAGAGCATCACGGTGCTGTCCCAAATCAAAGTATAAAACTCCGATAGAACACCAAAAGATTGGATTCTTTGCATCTCTCAGAACAGCTTGCTGATAGAAGTCATATGCTTGGTTAAACTTCTGCTTAGCCATATGACAACGACCCAACAAATAGTAAAGCTGAGCATCATTGGCATCAATTTCGAGAGCACGATTAAGATAACTGATAGCGGCATCATAGTTTTGGTATCCAGGCGCCACTTGCATACATAGCCAACCCAATTGTTGAAGAATTTTTACGCTGTTTGGAGAACGTTGAAGTCCAGTGTCATATGCGCTTCTTGCAGATGCGTACTGCCATAAGCGCCGTTAAAAATCTTACTTGGTTGAAACGAGAATCGAAAACAACTCACGTCTCGTTGAAACTCATGAACGTGTCCAATTTGAAACCAAACATCGCATTCACTCAGAGGCTTTGGCGGACAGGAGAGAATATAACGAAAACAATCCAAGCTGAGCCCATATTTCTGCTGGTGCTTGTAGATGATACCCAATCTGAAATATATTTCGCTTCCTTTGTCGAATTTCGGATCAATTCTGAGAACAGAAGCAAAAGCAGCCTCGGCATGATCATACGACCCGTATCGATCGTACAAGACTCCAATGCCATACCACAGTTTTGGATCCTTATATAATCACGAATAAGAAATTCTCGACAGACACAAAAAAGGGCCCTATAAAGCATTTCGGCCGAATAATTACCTTTGGATTGGTGAGACAGTTCAGAGCTTGTTGGTACGTCTGGTAGGCATTTTGGAGGTCGTCGGTCATCAAAAAGCAGTGACCCAATGCTGCCCATACAGCTCCGTTGTATCTATCGATATTGAGGAGACGTTGGAAGTATTCAATCGCCTTTGGGAAGAGCTCCTTTTGTCTGCAAAGCGACGAGGCATGTGTAAGAGCAGGGACAGAAAACTGATTGTGACGAAGGGCATTTTCAAATGCGGCGAGTGCGCGGTCTTTGTCGCCCATTGAGTCGGCGAGGGTTCCTGGTTGGGTAGTTGTTAGTCGAGTTTACCACATGATGACAAGGCACAGCAGAGCCCACGGGGTTGATGGACGCGGGACACGCCGGTTGAATATCGTCCAAGTGTGCCCGTTGTAGTGCGAAGAGTGTCGGGCTACTGCCGCCCCGAGGGAGACAGCTCGTACCTATTCTAACCCACGTCTCCTCGTTGAGTGATTGCAGACGCTGGCTGAGGTCTCCCGGTACTGCCACTCCTGCGTTAACTCCGTTTGCTCCGCTGATTGGTCCTTGCGGCCCAGGTCCGGGTGCGGTTCCTGGCATGGGTTGCATCGGTTGCGATGTCTTTTCGTTCTGTCTCTCCAGTCAAGACTCAGCCCCAAAAATTTTCATTTGGAGCATAAAAGGAGTCTGTGGAGATCCACCCCTTTGCCTCCAACTTTCTTTTCTCAAGAAACACTGTATCGCACTGTATTTTCAGGTGAAAGGAAGAAAAAGAAGTACATCGCAATGGAGACAGATATGTAACGTAATCGCTCTGCCATACTTTTGATTGTTTTCGATGCTGTCTCAAAATACTCCCCTTCCTCCTCCTTTCTCTTTCTTTTTTTCGTTATTATTAAGTGAAAGAAGAACGGAAGGGAAAGAGGAAAAATGCAGCAAATCGTGTCTGTGGGGTTGGGAACTCGCGGGCTTCTGGCAGTTGCAGCAGCCCTGTCAGTCCTCTCCATTCTGTTCCGTGCAACTGTAAAAGAGACGTTAGATGGCTGGAATCGACCGTTTGAGGTGAATGGCAGGCCAGCCTGTGTTAGTTACCCCAATCTCACCTCCAAACCACAGGCAGTCGTTGGCTTCCTCGTCTCCCGCGCTTGGACATACATAACGGCTGGATTTGTTGAGACCAATCCTTTCTTGGTGAGCTTGTGATGTCGTCTCAATGAATTCAACAACCTCCCTAACCAATCGGTTAGCTTGTCTTCTGTCTCGGCTCCATCCTTTTGGCCGGTAGATACTTTGAACGAGTTTGGGGCACTCAGTAAGCAATCGCTATTTGTGGTAGTCGTTCGCGTTGATACTCATTGGTGTCATGATAGAGAACTCCTAAAATTCGCCCTCCTTGTAAATACCGCGAGCGTGGTGCTATCAACTGTCACAGTGTTCTTCGAATTCGTTGCATCTCAGCAGAACGAAGACTTGCTGTATGTTTTAGGACCAAGGTCCATTGCCTCAACTCACACTGTTTTTGTTTGCAGGTACAAAACCTACATTGGAGGAATGCTCGGTCTTCTGGCCTCGTTTTTGGTAGCTTTTAAGCAAGCCGTTCCAGAACACGCACTGAGCATCATGGGACTTGTGTCTGTTCGTGTAAAGGTATGATCCTGCTGGTTATGTTGTGGTTATAAACCCTCCTCAATCGCAGAATTTACCTTCCATTGCATTCGTTGTCTTTTTGGTCCTGAGAATTGTAAGAGTCGTCCATGTTCATGCATTTATGGTGTTTTATGGAACCATCGTGTCCTGGATCTACATCCGTTTCTTCAAAAACCATGATGGGATGCAAGGCGATCGGTCAGAGAGTTTCTCATTCGGCAGCTTCTTCCCATCCTCCACTCAGTTGAGTTTCTCTTGCTAAGTACTCATTCGATATTAACCTTTTATTCAGCCGTGTGATTGTTCCCATCTCAAACTCCACTTTCAACCTTCTTGTATCTTTGAAGCTCCTTCCCAAATTACCCCCATCACTACCCCAGTCACAACTTGACTCCAACGGTGACCCAATCCTGCGTTCATACAGCCCTAAGCCACTTCCAGGAAGTGATTCTGCAGAAGCCGAACGTAGAAGAGCAATTGCCTTGAAAGCATTGGATATGAGAATGAAGGAAGGGTCATTGGGTGTGCCAGCATCATCAATCACCATCGAGAAAGGAGGCAGTGGTCAGGGAGGATCCAGAATAGCCACTCCTGCGAGATCTGCAACTCCATCAAGATTCGTTGGAGACGCTGATGATGGGGGTGAAGATGAATGATTGCACAATAAAGTGTTGAACAGATACATTTATTGCAAAAGAATAATAAGATTAAAACGATGATCCAACGAGAATGAACCTGTTGGAGTCATAAACTGATGGGTGAACAAGCTCAAAACCCACGAAAAGGAAGGAACGGATCAAGTTTGCCAAATCTTCACGGTCCTTGTCCAAACAGACCACCAGATTCTGAACACCAAGCACATCCTCCGCAAGCTCCAACACAGCCACAACACTTTCACGAAAGCCGAAGCCATTCGCACCAGCTTGTGCACTTTGAAGGAAAGAAGAGAACGAAGCCGTCACAGGGACGTGAATGAACAGAGTCTTCTTGTCAGTCAGGAATCCAGGCCAAGACACATTAACATCACTCGCCACACCACTTCCGACCGTCTGCTGAGTTTTTGCATTGATAGATACGACTTGAACCGGTCTTTCGCAAGCCGATAAAAGAGCAGGACCCATTTCATTCATGAACGAAAGAGAGCCAGCAATATCTTCAGACACATTCCCAACAACGAGTCCACCACCCACACCTCGACCACCGATAACACCACTCGCCTCACCCCCAACACCGACGCCTCCAACACCTAACCCTCTGCTACTCCCACCTTGGTGCCGCCCACCGGGAGTTATGTTTCGTGAGCGGATGTCAGGAACACCACCCGACTTTCCTACCCAACGTGAAGCAGTACGCGGCGGACGCAGCCGCGGCGTAAGAGTTGGTGGCAGTGTTGAAACCGCGCATGGTGCAAGTGGCAACGACGAGGTCGCCTGGCGCGGCAGCAGGGAGAACGTTTTTGAATTGGGCAGATGGGACCGCGGATGGTTGGAATTCCGCGGAGAACGAGCGAATACTTGGATTATAATTGGGGACTCTGAAACAAACCAAGGGGGCAATGACGTATTAGAAAAAATTTTCATCGATATGACAACTGAGACACTCACATCATTTTCACAATCTATACACGGGGGAAAGCTTGAGATACTGAGAGTAGAGAGGGGTTTGTAGGGTTTTGTTGGGGCTACGTAGAGCAAAGGTAGTTTCAATCTTTTTTCAGATACTATACTTGGGGCGATAAACTAATAATACGTTGTATTATTACTATCACTATTGTTTGAGCGCGAGGAGCAGGAGGCGGAAGACCAAAGAATGAGGACGAGGAGCTTAACCAGTGTGCCGGTGGAAGTGCAAGAGTAGGAGACTCTGTAAAGGGAAGGAAGGCATACGTTAGCGGCACATTCGCAGCAGCAACAACGCTGAGCACGCCCTGGGCTCACCTTGCAAACAGTGGGAGCTGAGAGTTAACGCTTGATAGCAGAAGACCACAATATACGATAGTAAACACAAAAGACACTGATTGAATGAGTGTCTTAGATGTTCTTTGAAGAGCGACGTAAGCTGAGAAGCAGACTATTCGACTTGAGCGTAGGAAGCAGAGTGCGAGAGCGAGTGAGCAAAGTTGCAAAGCGCTGAGCGAGTTGGGTTTTGAGATGGAAAAAATCGAAAAGGGGATTGAAACCCTCCTTTTGTGCCCCAGCAGCCACCCCCTCCACCCAACATCATGTCATATCATATCGGATTGAAATGAATTGAAACGAAATTAAGTTTATTATTGAGATACATATGTCACTTTGATCCTCAGGCACTCCTCAATTTTATCAAAATCATCATTTAGGAATATGAGAATATCTGACCACGAGCTTGTTGTATTTGGAAGAAGACGCAGTGAAATATATTGGCTAGCACCACCAGCTAGTTGCAGCATATTTCCCTCTCTGAATTGCACTAAATGTTCTGCATTCGTCTTGAGACGGAACGTCCTTTTGGTTGTGTAGGGGTTTGTATAAGACACCCGCTAATGAAAGAATACAATCAATCAATCAATTTCACAATGAATGGAAACGAACCTTATTCACAGCTTTCCCACGGGGCACCGATATCTCAAATGACTTTGTCACTGTTGGGATTGAGCAGTGCGACACAACCAACCAACTGCTGACCAAGGATTGATCATCCACGTCTGGAAATTAAATGCTCGTAAGTTTCTGAAGGATATAAAGTTAAATTCCTACCAACAACGTTCAAGATGATATCACGAATGCTCTCATTCCTTGGTCGGACCATCATTCCAATCTCATTCAGACTGTTTGCGGAAAGAATAAACGGCGCGTTTGCTGTGACAAGTAATTCGTCAGGTAGGTTGGAATAGCATTGAACCGTTCGACTGAATGGAGAACCACGCAAAACAAGGGATGACTGGTTTGTTTGCCCCAAAGTGCAGTTGATATCAAGTCTATAGTGAATAAATTAGACCTGTACATGACGGTTTAAACTGTCTACCTGTGTAATGAGTGAATAAATACTCTCCAAACTTCATGGAGTGATGTGTGAAATGGGTCATCATAGAGTAGAAAGTAAATGGCTGTAGTTTCGGGCGCATTCCCAACTCGATATTTAAATGATAGCTCTTTCAGATTTCCGTTGCCTTTCTATTGAAGGGGGTTCAATTTCAGCAACTTCATAATTCACACCTGTGATTACTCACCCCTCCATCGGCCAATGTACAAACAACATCAGAATGGCTACAACGAACATATTTCTTCCACGGATTTGCAGCGTCGTGAATTGTCGAATTCTCCGTTACCAAACTGTGGTGGCTTTTTTTACCAGAATCCTTCTTCGCCACTTCACCAGCTCCATCACCCATCGGAATATTGAGATAGAACTTGATTGTTCGACGGAGTAATTCTCCTTCAGAGCGGAAAAAGCGCAAGACACGATCGATTGCATAGTTTCTCGGTTTCACCACAACATCTACCATAGCAACAGGCATACGCTTGTCACTCAAGAACGAAACCTAAATTAAAACGCAAAATTAATTGTTAGTCACATAGCCATGGAAACCTACGTTGATTTTCCTCGGATGGATACCACCGCCAGGAACACTTTCACTCCCACACAATCTTCTGGCTCCCATGATGGAAGATTCATCATCTGCTGCATTCGAAATACTTCCACCCAAGAAACTTTGAAATACAAATGGAATGGACACCGATTCATTGGCGAGCATGTAAATCTCAGATGTTCCGTTCGGCCGAACTGAAATAAGCTTATCTTCAACCCCAACACGGATAGAATGAATTCTTCGAAGGTACTTCCATTCGGCGGAAGATGTCACCAGACTAGGTCATGTTAAGTAATCACGGAAAGAAACCTCATTAACGAGATTACCGAAGTTCCTCGTCATCCCATTCAATCTCGAAGCAGTGATCCTCATTATAAGGGTTCGTGAAAACATATTCAAAAAAGTGGGCTTGTCCAAAGGATGCATTAATGATGTGCGTAACAGTTATTTGTTCCGCAAGTCTCTTTTCAATTAACGGAGGTTTCCTTCTGAAATAGAGCTTAGGCATAGCTGGATAGAAACCATAACAAACCTTTCTCTAAAAACATCAATAGTGTCCAAGTCTCTCTGCCGTTCTTGTCGAGTAAGGTTATAATAAAACGGCATCGTCGCCTCCGTCAAAGCACTTTCATATTGATGACTTCGCTGCATGATACGCTTCACCCTGTCCAATTTACGACGTCGCTCGCTGACGCTTTCTAAAAACTCTTCATCGTCCCTATTCCTTGAAGGGGAACCCCTCTTCCTGTTGCGAACTCGCTCTTCATAGGCGGTAGACAGCATCTGCGCAAGCTCAGCGTCGATTTCAACCAGCTTCGAAGATATCCGCGTCAGAGATAGTAATCATTATCAAAGACACAAACCTTGGCTGGTGTCACAATAATCTCGGGTCGCAACTGAACACGGAACCGATGGTCACGCACTATAACATTTTCTTTGGAGTACGGGTCACGACGCTTCGTTTTTGAAGAAACCTGCTGCATCATAAGCGCAGCTGAATCAGCCCCTGGACCAGCTTCCGTCCCGTGTCGGCCAATATTGACTAATCTTATATGCATTTTACCAATAATGGTGGTGCGGGAAGTCTTCTCCGAGTGCCCAGAAGATGTGACACTAAGAACGCTGCTTATATCTGAGGAATGAGATGTAGATCTGGGAAGTGGAGACGGGTTGATATACTACGTGAAAAGTGTTAGAATCAGAACCCAACAGTTTAGTTATATCACCTCTGTGAAAACGATATCAACATCATCGTCGTAAACAATTCCGCTCTTTCCTTGGCGTAGCGCCGGCTTAAGTTCCACAACCGCAGCTCCTAAATGCAACAAGGAGTCCCCATCCCACACATCGAAATGCAACGACTTGGAATTTAAATACTGTACAACGTCAGGAACGGTTTTCGAAAACGAGCTTATGGTTGAACAGGCGTCAATATCGTTTTCAACGAGGTACGTCCTCGAAAGGCCGGCAGGTGAATCTAGTGGAAATTACTCAGCTTTTAAAAAAAAGAACCATCAATTTAAACATACATGCAACATGACCGTCTTCATCAATAGGATACAAAATTCCTGGCCAATAACAGTCAATAAACCCTTCATTTTTTCCTTCCTTATGATTATGGTTTGACGAGGGAACGCTTGAATGGAAAGAACCTGTTGAACTTTGAGACCAATGCCGTGAATGATGCGGGTTGTTTGTTGGAACAGAAGAACTGCGATGATGCTGAGCATGCCCATGATCCCCAGGGGGCATGGGCCCAGTGTAAATATACATTCGTTCAGTCGAACAATAAGGAAAATTGTAGAACTGGTACGTAAAGTACACACTGGTTGGAAAGTGTCCTAAATCGCATGGTTAGACGGCTTTAAAACTCACAAAGCAGGTCCTCACCAGTCAAGCGCATACACAACTCCGGTGTAAAACTGACTCCCATTAACGTGAATGTAATTTCATTGTTTCGGAATGAATCTTTTCCCTCCACATCCATGTCCACATAAATACCTCCATATTCGCCAGCTGCAGATACAGGATGCGGCTTATTACCCGAGTCATCCAAAGGTAATGGAAAACCTGCACTCAACAACCGAGCACGCTCTGCACGAGTAAGAGCCCCTCCTTTACGCCCGCGATAACGTGAAGGCTTTGGAAACTGTGATGGATCTGCAGTCATAATTCCGTGGGAGGCTGTCATATCTTCTTTATCGCTGTCATCATCTGAATCGCGGTGGTGCTTTTTAGGTAAAGGGGGCGGGGTAGATGGTCGTTTTGGAGTTGGTGCCCGTTCTTCTTCCTCTTCTTCCGGAATCTTGTCATGAATGGGTGAATCTGTGTCACAAAAATATTAAAACTAGTTGACTCAACACAGCTTTCTTACTTTTACCAGAAGGTGCAAACTGATGATCTTCATCATAAAAGTGGAACGAAAGAACAATTGGAAACTCGTCAGTTGCCAACCGTCCCATCTTGTAGGCATATTCCAGCCAATCCGGCTTTAATTCCATCTCATCTGCTTCAATTGTTGGCGCGAAGGTAATGGCAAAGTATGGATTAGGTCCCACAGAAGTATCGAGAGGAATAACTTGAGGATTTTGTCCTTAAAGTGCAAGATAAGTAAAATGCCTCCTCCAAAATACAAGAATATCTCACCATCAAAGACACTGGGCTGCCAAGCTCCCCATCCAACTGTAACAATCTTTTCCAACCCACTCATTTCTGGTTCCCTCTTCTCCCCCAAAACCTTCTCCACAAACGCCCCCAACCTCGACTTCTTTTTCGACACATCATTCGTCATGAGCAAAATCTTGTACTCCACAATAAACACAACCGCAATCCCCGGCTCCCGACGCACGTACTTTTCCAGCTCCAAATTTCCATTAAACACAAACTCAAACCCATCTCCACCCACATATTCGCTATACACAGGCTTCAATGTCGTAATCGTCGGTGGCGACAAGAACGTCTGCGTGTTGTGCAACCCAATGTGAATCCTCCGCTCAATAATTCGAGGCACAGGCAAGTTCCCATGCTCATCCGGCGTCATGCTCTCAGGATACGCCTGGTAATGCTTCAGAGCACTTTCCATCACGAGTGCGTCTTCGAACTTTGAAAGTGATGGATATACGCTGATTCGGATTTTCGACACCATCGCGATGGAATCGGGTTTGGCATCGATTTCAGAGCGCGAGAAGATGAGGCCTGGTATGTCGCTTCCTTCAGAGATGAATATGTTTTCGCGCCAGAGGTGAGCGAGATGGCGGAAATCGGGTCGTGTTGCAAACTCAAATGTGAAGGAGGAACCTGGAATGGGTGAGAGGGCTGGGTAGCCAACTTCGAACTGCATTAGAATGGGTGCTACAAAGAGAAGAATTCTGGGTGATCCGTGAAAGATCGGTGTGCTGTTTTTCAAATCAGTGTTAGCTTTTCATTAGCGCTCAAACTAAGCCTACTTCAATTCGGTCATCGTCATAGGATACATATCAGGAGCATCCCAGGCCTTTTCCAAATCAATTCCGTTTTTGTCAGGGTCAAATAGGTGGAAATAAGTCCACCCAGCGGATACATATTCTGGAGTGAAATTATCTGGATCATTGCTATCGTCATCAGTATCTTCGACTACAAGAAATAAGTTTAACAAATGTCACAGTGCTATAAAATTAAGGTACCAATTACGACAAATTCTGTCACAGCGATGATATGCTTGCTCGCTAAGTTTGTGTGCATAAACAAGGTCTGCAGAGAATAAAGATGAGTCCTCCTCACAAAACATATTAAGCGATTGACGTACTTTATGGTTCAGATTCACAGATACTCTGTGTCCTCTTAGGACAGCATCTTCTTCGTAGTCACCCGATGCATCTGAGGTTTCTTCGTCGCTATCATCGTCTTCGTCGCTGTCTTCTTCATCGTCATCGTCATCATCATCATCATCTTCGTCATCGTCCTCTTCGTCGTCACTGTCACTTCCACTCCCATTTGTATCTGATGAACTACTAGCTTCCGACGATTCATTTTTACCAGTCTTCACCTTCAAACCAGTCGCACCACGCTTAATCTTTTTGTTGATGCTCTTTTTCGACTGCTTCGCAAGAGCCTGCTGTTGTCTCCGTTTCTTGATCACCTCCCGCGTTTCCTCATCAACACTTTCATCTTCATCCTCTTCATTGTCGCCTCTAGTATCCCTCTTCTTTTTAGACGTAGTCTTTTCTGTACCTTTCCAATTATTTTCCGCAGCAATCCGTTTGCCAAGACCCGCCATCATTTTCTTGCCTGGACCTTGATCATCTTCCTCATTCTCTTCATCTCCATAAGAACCTGCACGCAAGTCAATTTCACCAGAGCTGATCCAAGTTCTGCCAAAAAACATTCCTGACTCCAAATCAAAAAGAGATGTCCGGAGTTGCAGGGCCAAGGGCTTTTCCGGGTCTTTGAGGTACACATCGTCAATAAAGGACGGAATAGGAAGAGATTCAATGCGGGATAAGGTAAAACAGTATGGAAACTTTGAAGTTGGGCCACCTGAGATGGCTGCATGCAGTTGACGCCATGGTTCTTCAAGAGCAAGTGGAGTGATGGCAGTCAAGGGAGTTTTAATTGTCGGGGTTGGGGGAAAGGGATTTGTGGGGGATAGAAAAAAGGGGCTGCTGGTTAAATTCTCCAACGAGGCAAAAGTATTGATGTAATTTGTTGGAGTTGGTGCATATGTGACAGCATTCCTTGTATAGCGAGCAGTCCAGTCAGACAGGCGGGTTGTTCCCTGTAGCAATTCTCTGAATTCATGCTTTTCGCGTTCATGCTGAGCCATAGTAACTGGAGTCTGTGGACGTATTGGTGTTGAGGGCAGGTCAGGGTGTTGTCTAGATGGGGAGTGATTCCTAGATGACTTTGGCATTACAGGGTATGCATCAAGCACGGATACGACGCGTTTGAAGGTCGGTGATGCATTTGATCTGCGACTCGGGGACTCAGCCGCCGCCGCCGCCGCCGCCGCGGCAAAGGCAGAAGTAGTAGTAGCCGTTGCCGTTGCCGTTGAAGGATTCTTTGTCTTCTTTCTCAAAGTGTCAATTTTGAGACCAACTTTAAGTGGCGGCGGAAGAGGCTGGGGCACTTTCAGAAACGCGGACGGGGCTTCTTCGGACGAATGTGAGGAATTCGAGGCATTCGAGGAATTCGAGGAATTCGAGGACGAGGCGCGTCGTTGGCGCGACCGACTTCGGCTTCGGCTTCGGCTTCGACTTCGTTCACTTGGACTCGGACTCGGACTTTGGTCTCGGACTCGGTCTCTGCTTTGGCGGTGCACGTGTTGCGCTCGGCCTCGACGCGGCGTCGTTGATTCTCGGCCGCGGCTTTCGGACTCGGATCGAGGCATTTGTTTGGGTTGAGTTGAGTTGGATTGGGTGGTGGTGGTGGTGGTGGTGGTGGGTGCCGCTTTTGACAGCTTTCTTTCCTTCCGAAATTCGGACTAATAGAAAACTGCCATACATGAATTCACAATTTTAGAATTCCTTTTTATTGGGTAATTCCTATGCTCATTTCCCATTCATCGTCATCATTGCCAGTTGCCCTCCCCAACTACTTCCTCATTCATTTCCAACAAGATTACTTCTCCTTTTTAAAAGATGGATCATTGTTTTCATTTGGCTCAGGAAGCAAGTGTCGGAACTTGAATGTTGGAGCACCCTTTGGAATTCGAGGAGGCAATGGAATCGCCCCATTGCGTGCAACTGAGACAGGTGGTGGGAATTCAAAGTCGTCCTTTGTCGTCACAATCACCTTCTTGAAACCTGCCGCCCTCGTTCGTCGACTCGCTCCCTTGTACTGCTCATAGTGCCCACGTCCAGTGTAGTTCATTGTACGCACATCTGTAATCTGAAGTCCATACAGTCCCGTCAACAGCGATGTAATATCAATCTTGTTGTACTTTGGCGGGAAGCGGAACACTTGCTGATGTGGCGGCAGATTTGATCGAACAAGGCGGAAGGATACAGAGGGAAAGTACAATGATGGCGCCTTCATGATGAGCTGCAGTTCTAGTAGACAATGAATGCATGAGTCAGTAATGGTTCAAGCTAGGGTGCTTCCAATGCTATAAGGAAGGGATACAGGCAGAGAGAGCTAGGCAAGGTTGGTGGTAGTAGGTGTGCACATCATTTCTCACCTTTTCTTCTTTGCCTCTTCTTTCTTTCTTTTTTTTCCTTGCTCACAAGTTTCACCCAACTCATCCAACAAACACCAAATGGATTCAGACAGCGCAGTGCGAGATTACCTGCCTGTTCCCGAAAAGAAATACCCGGCAGGGCCAACTCTTCTCTCTGTTGGAGCAGACCAAGCTGAGAAAAAGTACTGGGCAAAGTTCAAGGTGAATACCTGCACCAATCGCGTGATTTCTACCAATCGCCAACTCACTTCAATACCTGCAATCAGAGACCCGTCGTTGTGAAGGAATACGCTTCAGTCACTCACGTCGAATTCGCTCCAACGAGACCTCACGACTTTGCAGTCACTTCCTCAACCCGTGTTCAGATCTACTCGTGCTCAACTCACACTGTCAAAAAGACTCTTTCTCGATTTAAGGATGTTGCGTATTCTGGTTCATTCAGACCGGATGGAAAGATGATGGTTGCTGGTGATGCCCAGGGAACTGTTCAGGTGAGGCGAGATCAAGCCAGTACAGCCTGAGTGTAGGAATCGAAATACGATGGATTTATTCATCTGAAATTGGCGTATTCGAGTGTTTTCTGGATTGGGCTTCGTCTCAAGCCATTCCCCCAAGCCAACCTTTTGCAACCAAATAATCTGACTATGCAAAATATAGATCTTTGATCTGGCGAGTCGTGCTATGTTACGTTCATTCAATGGACACAAAGATACCGTCCGAGTGACTGGATTCTCTTCAAACTTGACCCAGGTTATGAGTGCGTCAGATGATCGTACTGTGAGAATATGGGACATTCCCAGCGAAACCGCTCTCTTTGTCCTTGACGAACACCAAGTACGTACATTCACCATCCCACCTCAACTTTTTTTTTCTCCTCACCTCCATTCCAACCAATACCAAACCCAACCCCTCCTCCACACCTAAACTTACTTCAAAATAATAATAATAATAATAGGATCACGTCCGCACTGCCAGCATCTCCCGCGACAACCCCAACATCATCCTCTCCGGTTCATACGACCACACCCTAAAACTCTGGGACACCCGGTCCCCAACCCCCTGCATCCACACAATGAACCACGGCTTCCCCATCGAATCCGCCCTCTTCCTCCCCGGCTCCAGCATGATCGCCTCCGCCGGCGGGAACAAGCTCAAACTCTGGAACGTCCTCACAGGCGGCACGCATTTCCAAACCCTCCACAACCACCAAAAAAACATCACGGCGCTGTGTCTCGATGGAAGCGGGCGACGGCTGTTGAGTGGTGGTTTGGATAACATGGTGAAAGTGTATGACGTTGAGGATTGGAACGTATGTCATAGCTTCAAGTACCCGGCGGCGGTGTTGAGTATGGCTGTTAGTCCGGATGACACGCATTTGGTTGTGGGTATGAGCAGTGGGTTGTTGTCGATACGGCAGAGAGTTGTCAAGACGGAAGAAGTTGTAGGAGTCATGCAGCGACGTGCAAAGATTAAGGGTGGTACGTTGAGGCACTTCAGAAGAGGTACTAGCCACAAAGGAGATGTTGGAGATATTGTTGTTGAGAGGAAAAAGGTTAAACGCATGCAAAAGTGGGATGAGTTATTGAGAAAGTTTCATCATGGTAAAGCGTTGGATGTTGTTCTGGGGGGAGGAAATGGAGAGAGGCCTGCTGCTCCAGTTATGGTTGTTAGCGTATTGGAAGAGTTAATCCATCGAGGACAATTGGTTATTGCACTGGGTGCACGAGATGATGTGGGACTTGAGCCCATCACAAAGTTCATCTTGCAATTCATCAGCAACCCCAAGTATACAACTACTCTGGTTCACGTTGCAGAAGTCATCATGGGTAAGTCTAGACTTTGTTGCAATTTACAAAACTAAGAATATTCAACCATCAGATATGTATGCTCCAGTGATTGGTCAATCTGTTCTGATTGATGAACTTTTCATCAAATTACGTTTCCATATTGAGCGGGAGTTGTCGTTACAGGAGGAGTTGGTGAAGACATTGGGATTACTTGAATCGCTCATGTTGGCGTCACAAAGAATGGTTTAATGGAGTCATATGATGTATGGGGATACGGGTGTTACCCACTGACTAGGAAATAAAATGTCGTTATGTGCAAAAAGTGTGTAGGTACATCAAGTCAATAAAGGTTCACTTTGTTTCCAGAAACACAAAATCATAAAAGAAGTTCACCGCAGACGATGAAAGTAAAAAAGAACAATCATCAACAGCCCACCACACATACTTAATCCCAAAAATCCTCCTCCATAACACTTAATTACTCATCTCCATTTGAATGTTTCTGTGAATGAAGCACAAATAGTCCACATACGTCATGCCCTCATGGTTCAGGTCTTCAACTAAGAAACCAGCGAACTCCGTCTCAAGAGGTGGATCCAATTGCTGGCGGACAATTTGGAACTGCATAAAACGTGGACGCTCCATTTGACAGAGAGAATGCACCAATCGCACGTTCGCACTCAGCTTGTTATCCAGGACAGGCAAAATACGCTTTTGAGTGGTAAAATTAGTCAATCACCATTCTTCTCAGTCAAGTACCCACCATCTTGATATCAATTTCTTCAACCCTCTGAACTCCAAAAATGCTGCTGACAAGTTCAGAAGAGACTTGGCGACCAACCCACAGGAACATTTGAACACCGTTTTCTGTGGGAAGTGAAAAAAAATGAGGAGAAAAAAATTTTTAGACACAAAAACAAACACCAAATGTGTCAACTCACCAAGCAAATAGATTCCTTCAGGGTCCAGTCGTTCATAAGAAACTCGAACACAAGAAGGAAGACGAATGTTGCCCCTGGAGTCCAAAATTCCAAACTGGGAAAAAAGTGAGTCACAGCATTTTTCCAACACGACACGTACATCGGGTTCCAAGTTATGCAGTCCGAACATACGCGGATAGAAGAATGGAACACTTTCAGAGACTCCAATATTTCTCAAGTTTCGCATTGCAGTAATTCTAGCATCACTTGAAAGCATTCCAGGACGGAACGCTTTACATTTGAGCAAGGAGAGCGAGTACAAAGGATACAGTTTGAAAGACTCTGGAAGAATCAACTACATTTGATAATTATGTCAGTTGCATGGATAACTTGAAACCGAGAACCATACCTGACCAGGCGATGTATTGGAGGCACTGTGCTTTCGATAAGCAGCAAGAATCTTCACACATCTATCGGTTAGCTGCTCTCTAACAGCCTTCAAAGATGAAGCGGCAGCTTGGGCAACACTGGCTTTCGCCAAGTAGTTGATGGTGGTATCCATTTCAGCACATCTAAACAGATTGCCCAGAGTCGCCGTATTCGGAAGCGCCATGTTGAGAACACGGATACGGCGATCTCCCTCAAAGTTGGTATACAATAGAGCAACCTGGAAGGAGGAAGTTCCATTCTCGTCAAGCTTCCTCTCATGTTTGAATGCAACTCCAATAGCTTTCTGAGAATCAATTCCTGCAAGTTCCACATCGGTTGGGTTTCCAGAACGAATGCAGAAGTTTCCGAAATGGTGGGAAACTCCAAGACCTAAATATTCCCAAGTCAATAAGCGCAAATCGCCACAGATAACTTTCATTACCGTCTGAAGTTCTGACTCTGAGCAATCCTTCGAATCCAAAGTTTCGTCGCCCAACTTTCTTCAGATCTTCCATGAATCGCAAACCATCACGAGCAGAATCAAAGTTGGTGTACACATACAAATCACCACCAGTAATGCTACTCAAACTTCCAATAGTTGCAACATCGATGTAGGCAGTTGGGAATAAGAACAAGTCCACACAGATTCCATGTTTGCTGTAGTCTTCACCCATCTTACGCCAGAAGTATTCCTGAGGTTCGTAGAGTTTCTTCTCGTTATCTGTACCAAGGAGTTTGACATCTTCACGATTCTTGAGAGCACCTGGACCATGAATGGGAAGGGATGTTTGGAACATAAAGAGTTTTCCTCCGAGATCCTTCTATAAAAACCGTCAGAACATACATAACCTGTAACACAGTACGTACCAAAGCAAGCATAGCAGCTTGAGCAGCAGCTCCCAAAATGGACTCGCTCACACGGTTACCCTCAAACAATCCAGGCAAACTGTTCAACAGGTTCTCAATCACAGTACGACTCTCCCATGGATCCACAAGGAAACCCTCATTCAAAGGAACAAACATGTCATTCACATCAGGAACAACGAGCATTTGTGGATGTTCCAAGTTCGACTGTTTCTCCAAAAGTTAAATTAAATTCATAGCGGAATGCCATTCAACGCTACCTTAAGGTTGTAAAAGTGTACACTGCGATCGAATGTGAAGATTCCAACCTTGCACCCCTTTGGAAGTCCCCCAGTCTCCCCTTCATACAACAACCCCTTAATCGCCTGAACAGCATGTCTCAACACTCCAAACTGAACGCTATTCCAGCTGACATCAATTGCGAATACATAAGAAGGTGGTTTTGCTGGACGAATGCTGTACTCCTTTGAAGCACGGAATTCAATAGCTCCATACAATAACTCAGGTCGAGATGCTAAATCCATACGTCGGCCAGCCATATCAAGGTTACAAAAGTATTCCGGTGGAACTGGTTTAACAAATTACACATCAGCTTCTCCAACCTCATAAATCCAAATCTCATACCTTCAGTATCACATCCACAGAGGTTACAAATCATCTTACGCCCTCCTTCTGTAAAATTGAACCACGGGTTGATGTAAGCTCTGCATCGTCTGCATCTCAAAGGTCCGCCCTCTCCGAAATCCACGACAGGTACTGGCATCTCATCAGGTGCTAAATCTGCCAATGGTTGAATAATCGCTCCCATTGGTAACATTGAAGTTGTGAGAACGTCTTCAGTACATGGAATCTGATATGTGGTAAAACGCATGAATCTTGGGTTGCAATTTCCTGGAATATAACATAAGATCATTGCGATTGCGGGAATATCGCAATTTTACCTTCGTCGGCGGCCTTAAATCGCGTTGCAGCAAGGGGAGGAACTGTGCGGCTCGAAGTACTGTAGACCAGATCATCATAGTTTGTTTGATCCAAATCATGAACAATCAATGGGCTTGGAATTTGGTTGGGATCGATTTTCGAGCGTGGAGGTTGGGGTTGTTGTGGCTGTGATTGGAATTGTTGTTGCTGTGGTTGAACAGGCTGTTGATTTTGCGCGTTCGGAGTTTGCGGACGACCAGCATATCCATTTTGCTGCTGCTGTCCTTGGTACATTTGAGTTCCCGGAGCAAACTTATTGAAGGATGGAGGCATATTGGAAGGAACTGGTTGCTGAGGCTGCTGACCGGGGTATCCTGGCTGTTGTTGCTGCTGTCCCGGATATCCACCCTGTTGCTGAGGTACTGATCCAAATTGTTGCGGTTGCTGTGGTTGTCCTTGGAATTGAGGTTGTTGGGGATATCCAGGTGCAGGGGCTCCATATCCCGGCGCAGGTGCATTTGGCAACCCTGGCGATGGAGCGACGCTTCCAGGTACAGATTGCGTGGGTCCGTTAGTGGACGCATATACTCTCTTTGATCGAGAGGTTGCAGGTGTTGATCCAGGGCGCTGAATGCCGGTTCCAGGGAAAGCGGCTCCAGTTGGAGACGGTCCTAATGGCTGCGAATGCTGAGGCGAAGGTAATTGTCCTGGCTGTGGTTGAAGAGGCGAGGGGTGTTGTGGATGATTTGGGGCTCCCATTTGCTGTGGTGGAAGTTGTTGCTGTTGCTGAGGTTGCAATGGAGCTAGCTGATTCCCGAGAGACATATTCGCAACACCGCCTGCAAGAGCATTCGGGTTTTGACCTGGTGATAACACACCTGTAATTTGAAGGTTCCATCATTATCGCGTTAAATAAAAACTTCGATGCATTCTAGTCAGACTAACCAGTTGGACCAGGTCTATTGAATCCTGGGGAAGCTCCCACAGGTCGACCTGGAATCTGAGAAGGAGGGACGTTTCCAGCAGGAGGAATTCCAGGTGCCCCAGCTGATCCCGGTGTTCCAGGTTGATGGTGAGGTTGAAATTGCTGAGGTTGTTGCAAGGGAGTAGCACCTGTTGGCGACGGTTGAAATGGTGGTCGAGGACCTGGACTTGCAAGCGGACCTCCCACAGTAGGTTGCCCTGCATTCAACATGTTAGATCAGATTTCTTTTAAGGAGCGGGTTGTATGGGACAATCCAGATGGGATAACCTTGCTATGTGGCAGTTGACCCAACTGCCAACACATCAATTTAGCCAGCCATCAAATCCATCCACGTTCACACTTCCTCCGGCCTTTCTCGCCTGTTACACCCAACGTATTATGTCCCCGACGCGGCATTAAAACAAGGATACAACCAGAGAATTCGATTTCAAACACTTGATCTAAAACCCCACATCAGCTTTTGCACGTACCCAGGGACGAGGTGGACCAGCCAGGCCAGGACTCTGCAATGGAGGACGCGCAAAGCCGCCAAGCGGTTGAGGTTGTTGGGGTAGTTGTTGTTGCCCAAGTGGGGGACGAGGCAGTCCAAAGGCTCCTGGCTGACCCTGCGGGTTCATTCCAAGTGGAGGTCGATTCATGGCCATAGGACCAGGCGCGCCTTGAGGACCTGAAGGACCTGGAGGACCCTGGGGATGCTGGGGCTGTTGGCCAAGGGGAGCCATAGGCCTTGGTGGCAGCGGCTGGCCAGGTGCTGAACCGCCAGGGATACCAGGGTTAATTAATTAATTAATTCAAGGCAATGCATTCGATGGACAACGTACGCGCTGCTGGTTGTTGAGGTCGCGGTGCTCCAAATGGAGGTGCTGGACCTGACTGCATCTTTCTTTTTTGGCCTTTGAAGAAAGAAACCAACCAAACAAATGAACACTGCAACATCGATTCGAGGCCGAGTCTGGCACCTGGTCGACGCAAGAGATCGCACTCTCGGAACATTAGCGCAGCGTATCTCAATTGCCCTTCGTGGAAAGTACAAGCCAACCTGGCATCCATCTGGTAAGGAGACTTCCTCGGTCCTTCTGCTGTTGCGCTGACCTTCCTTCTCTTCTCCCTCCTCCTCCTCTAGACGATGTTGGCGACTACGTTGTTGTCATCAATGCTCGCCACTTGAAGCTCACTGGAAAGAAGGACTCGGATAAGCAGTACTTCTGGCACTCCCGATGGATCGGTGGTCTGACTCAAATCTCGCACGATGACTTCAAAGCAGAGCATCCAAACGGAGTACGTTGCGAATTCATTATATCCGAGCGAATGCATGATGGAGAGAAGTGTATACGACGAAAGATCCGCTTTGCCCTTTTTCGAACATAGACAGATGGCCACGAACAACCCTTCAGAGACTGTGTTTCTAAATCGAATATGCGCATTGAAAGATAACTTGTTTGAATGTGGGAAGGATGTTGGACTAGAAATCAACAGGATGAAACTTTGAAACTACTATCCCCCACCTGGCTTCCTGAACAGAATAACTAACTCGATTTCTCTGTAGCCTCTGAAAAAGGCAATCTACGGAATGCTCCCGAAAAACAACCTCCGAAGAGTTCATTTCGATCGTCTGCGAGTCTTTGCTGATGCCGACCACCCATACAGTCAAAATATTATGCGAGATTATGAGAAGGAGGCAATCGCTGCATCAATTGAAGCAGCAGCTGCTTCAGAAGCTTCTGGAAAGAAGTAGATGGATTGATGAAGGGAACACTGATGAAGGGATCGTCAAATCAAATAAACACGTATTGCAAGCACCTTGAATTTGTTTGTATGTATTATATTCATGATTGTGCAACATCAACAACATATCAACCATCAATTCATGCGGTTTCCCCCTTCCACCTTCTCTCACCCACTAAGAATTTTAGGACAGAACGTTATCATACGTGACGCTTCCAATTGATCCTCCACGCATACTCTTGTTCACGTTAGATACAAACACAGCACGGTTTGTGCTCAGAACCTGCGCAGCCTCTATTCAACCGCCACAACAAATTCGAGACAGTAAGAATTCACGAACATAGCATTAAAAGAATAAAACGTACCCTTGTTCAAAGGATCATCTGGGTTTGGCTCCAGGAAAATATACTGCAATCCAATCATGACAGAGTTGATGTTCAAGACAGGTTTCCAGTCTTCACGTAAAATGTTGAGACAGACGTTTCCTTCCAAATCAATGTTTGGGTGGTAAATCTGTACAGAGAGATTAGTTTCATCAACCGACCTTTGGTAATTCCGTTCCAAGAATTAAATCTATCCAAGCAATGGCCGAATTCGTGCGTGCAATGGTTCGTAATGATATTCTCATCCTCAATGATATAGAGTCCACCACACAATACTTCCAATCATTTCCATTGAATTCCAATTCCCTTCCACAACGCCAGTCCCAATACTCCTGCCGATACTGCGGAAAATTCAAATCACCTTTTGAGTACAAAGGACTTTTGGGGCTTCATGCGGATACCCTTCCTTGATCTTGAAACTGAATCGAAACACACCACCCTTATAGAATCCTGTAGAAGAAAAGCCAATCTTTAGCGCTCATTCATTTCTCATTTCTAGTCGTAGACACTGCTTTCTCTGCGTTGTATCATGGATATGTGCTCACGTTGATTGCTGGCAAAGCAACTCGACGTCATTATCCACATCCACATCCACATCTTCCACATTACACTTCCAGTGCAGGAACTGAGGTTAGGATAGGTTACCATCGTCGGGCGTAATCGTCAGGTTGAAGTTGAAGAGGTCATCAGGATCAGGGAAAGAGACAGCCATAGTTTTGGGGATGTTGTTCAGGTCATCCATATCTAGTGAAATGGTTTGGTTTTAGATTCTATTGAATGCAATATGCTACAGGTAGAAGAGGGATAACGATAGGCGCCGATTGTCAGGGTCAGAACAGGAGGTTGCTGTGCTTGTTTGCTAGTGTACCTTTCTGGAGCCTGATCTTGGCGGCAGAGGTTTTTGCCTTCTTGCCTCCGTTGGCAGCATCGGCTGCTGCCTTCTTCTTCATTGACATGATGTTGAGCATGTTAGTGGTGTTTGTTTGGATGATGTTTTGAAGAGCACACCTTGTCCACATCAATCTATCCGTTCCCTTCTCTAACAATACAGGAAAAGGAAAAAGGACAGTAATGGCAAAAGTGTAACGTAAACAACACATCAAAAGGCTTTATCGATTACTGCTTGGTGAATGTTGAAAGCCCGGCTGACGAAGCACCCCCAGCAATTTGTTGGTATTCCTCTCCGTCATCCTTGATTCTGAATATCGTGATCTGGAACGAATACGTCAACACAAACGCTTAATAACGGAATACACAAACCTCTTGCTGTTTGAAATATCTCCGATTCTCTTCATCAACCAAAACGAGATTCAGGTAGTACCTCGTCGAAAACTTTTTGTTTACATCTCGGTAAGTTGGAGTCAACTCGAAACCACTGAGGAACAAGCGAATGGGAATCACTTCAGCTATTCGATTCGTCCGTAAATAAGATGAATGAACATTTACATGCATTACCTCGGGCTGGTGCCCCATCCATAATTTCGAATTTGGTGATGGTTTCACTTTCGTTGTATTGGTTGGGAGGCACACCCGTTGTTTCGCGGCGAATAATGCTGAGTTCCATGTGCTTGATTTTGATGCGAACAAGGAGGAATTGAATTTTACCCACGATTACATCGCGTAGGTGGTATCTATTGGGCAGTTGTGAGTTGTATAGTTCGAAAGACTTGCCAGCAGAGTTGGCCGTAGTGCATGTTTAGGGAATAACCCTCGCGCATCATTTCATTCACTCAAAGAATCCATCGTTCAAAGTCTTGCTGAAATGCCCATTATAAAGACAAACACCAATCCGCGTTTTCGATGATCTCAGAGACTCGACAACTCACTTTGATTTGTTGTACTCAAATTCAATGTGCAAGGCATCCTCGATTCCAACCTCCATTTTGATTGAGTTGTTAACATCTGGAGGAACCCGGTAGGAGTAGACCCAAAGATCGCGTTCCTTTACAATGTCTGAAATACGACGAGCAATAGTGACGCGAACAAAGTAACGCAGCTTCACATTGATTCCGTAGTAGGATTCAAACTGTTTCTCGACATTCTTGAATTCAAAGTCAAATGTTCCTGAGGAGCGAAGTTCTCCTGGTGCTGCGAGTTCCTGAGACAGAGAAACGAATTCTGTATGGGCACCGCGGTCGTTGAAAAGTTCTATTGAATGAGTATGGGTGATGTGTGGAGGCAGAGAGTCAGCCAAGCGTGTATTCGACACGGGACACACGCGTACCGATTGAGCCAACGAATTCGATTTTGATTCCCTGATGGTCGAGTTTCTTTGCATCCTTAGGGCGCACCAGGACCTAGTTTTGCAGCAGTAAGAGGGTGGTGGAGTGCTTGCGGGAGCCTGGGACACGAACCTTTCCCGCAACAGACTCGCCGTCAAAGTAGAGCGGCATTCGCAGGCGCTTCGCATCCGCGTTTTCCTTCTTTTCCTTGTCCTTGTCGGCGGCAGCGGCAGGCAACCGCGTCTCGACCACCTTCCGCTCGGCCTCGCCCGCAAACACAACTTCGACGTCCGCGAATGTCCCAAGGCCAAACAGCGATGCCTAGGATGTAAAGAACCAGCGTTGAGGGTTAGCCGATGAGTGGGTGGTGGAGGTTTGAGGTTGGTGTTACCATTTCGTTGTTCGATTTAATTTCTTCAGAAATGTCGAAACGGCCTCACCCAAACCAGCAGACAGCCAGCGACACGGCAGCAGCACAGGTACGCGCTGCATTCAAATGACTGCCACAATCTGACTCAATTGACCACTCAGGACGCCTCGGACATTCTGCGCATCACTCCCCTTGGAGCTGGACAGGAAGTCGGCCGCAGTTGCTTGCTCCTCGAATACAAAAACAAGACGGTTATGGTACTTTGCGCGTCCAGTCTTATTTATTGCTTACCGTCTTCATCAAGCTTGATTGTGGACTGCATCCGGCTCACTCTGGTTTAGCTGCGCTGCCGTTCTTTGACAACATTGACCCTTCCACCATCGACGTACTTTTGCTTACACAGTTGAGAATACTCGCTTGCTCTTCATCTTCAAACTCAACGCATATTATCTCAGTTTTCACATTGATCATGCTGCTGCCTTGCCGTACTTTATGGAAAAGGTGCTGCCCCTCAAACTTCGCCTTTCCTTCAATCTTCTCGAATTGAAACACTAAGCCTGCGTATTCTTTCAGACAACATTCAAAGGACGTGTTTTCATGACTCACCCTACAAAAGCAATTTTCAAATGGCTGTTGGCCGACTACGTGAAAGTTTCAAACCTCTCTGTCGATGATATGCTCTATGACGAAAAGGATTTATTGCGCGCATATGACAAAATTGAGACAATTGACTTCCATCAAATGATAGAAGTCGAGGGAATCAAGTTTACTCCGTACAATGCTGGACACGTGTTGGGAGCTGCCATGTTTCTCATTGAAATTGCTGGTGTTCGCGTGCTGTATACAGGAGATTATTCGGTTAGTGGCTCGCCCGAACTTGAACTCAGAGGAAATACTGCATCTGATAAAAGCCGTGCGGAAACCCCTGTGGAACTCCAAATCTGGCTCAACAAACCATGAGAATTTTGAATTTCTGTGTCCTTAATGGCAAATAATCGGAATTGTATGGGAGAATATGGATAAAGTGGGGGACAATTCATGCATCGTCAAACCCTGGACATCGTTGCACACTGAATGCATATCAGAATTCTTGGAATACGATGTCGTCTCAAGGGCTGAGAGAAAAGAAGATTTCGGGCTGGATCAGAATTTCTACATCAATATCGATCTTACACACATGTGGTCCTAACTATCAAAATTTCACTAGCGCGAAGAAGATCGTCATTTGATGGCAGCAGAACGGCCTCCAAACGTTGTCCCAGAAGTCTTGATTGCAGAGAGTACGTATGGAGTTCAGCATCACCGATCTCGTGTCGAGCGTGAAACAATCTTCACCCAAACAATTCATCAAATCGTCGCTCGAGGTGGACGTTGTCTTATTCCAGTGTTTGCGTTGGGTCGTGCACAGGAACTTCTACTTATTCTTGACGAGTACTGGCAGGCTCACCCAGAACTCCACAACGTGCCTATATACTACGCGTCAGCTTTGGCCAAAAAGTGTATGACAGTGTTCCAGACCTTCTCAAATATGATGAACTCCAGAATTCGACAACAAACTATGAGTGGTCAAAATCCGTTCCAGTTCAAGCACATTAGTAATTTAAAGAGTATGAATTACTTTGACGATGTGGGTCCTTGTGTCATGATGGCGAGTCCTGGAATGTTGCAAGTATGTTGTGATTTTTTTCTCCTTTTCTCATTTCAAACTGTGCCCCACCACCAACCCCACACCTTGGCCAAATCTGATCCCATCACACCTCTTTATAGAATGGTCAATCTCGTGAACTCCTCGAACTTTGGTGTCCAGACAAGCGCAACGGCGTTATTATTCCTGGTTATGTTGTTGAAGGGACTCTGGGTAAAGAAATCCTCTCTCAGCCCGAAGAAATCAAATCTCTGAACGGAGGAAAACTACCCCTTCGGTTGACTGTTGAATATGTATCGTTCAGTGCCCACGTTGATTTCCCACAAAACAGTCAGTTTATTGAAGAAGTCGGTGCGCAGAACCTCGTATTGGTGCATGGTGAACAGAACCAAATGGGAAGATTGAAGAGTGCTCTTGCGAGCAAATATCAGGAAAGCGAAAGTGGAGCCACATTGAACATTTTCACACCGAAAAACTGTGAGAGTGTTGAATTGTATTTCAAAGGAGAGAAGATGGCCAAAGTGAGTATTGTGGAAATGTTATTGAAGGTTATGTTACTGACTTAAGTGGTGTTTGTTCACTAGGCTATGGGAACTCTTGCCAAAAATCCTTTGAAACAAAACACTCGCGTGGAAGGTGTTCTTGTTGCCAAAGATTTTACATATCGGCTGATTGATCCTGTTGATTTACCTGAATTCACTGACCTTGTGAGCGCAACTCTTGCACAAAGACTTGTGGTTCCTTCTCGCGCTCCGTTAACACTTGTGAAATGGCATTTGGAAGCCATGTATGGAGCGTGTCAAAAGGACGAAGAAGATGACGATGCATTCTTGGTCTTTAATACTGTTAAAGTGAAAGACTTGGAGAATGGACGTTTGCTTTTGGAGTGGGAGGGAAACAGTGTCAATGATATGGTGGCGGATTCAGTTTTGGCTATTGTCTTACAAGCTGAAAGCAGTCCTGCGAGTGTGAAAGGTTTGTTCATTTTATATTTCAGCATATGCTGATATTCTTTTGTGTTTCAGCAACTCGTTCTACACACAAGCATTCTCATGGTGATGAGCATGAACACGACGAGGGTCACAGTCATGACCATGAAGACAGCACTAAAAGTCACAGTGACCACGGTCACAATGATGAGGCGAACGAGAATGTTGGAGAATCTAGTGATACCGACGGGGTTACTGGTGGAAGTGATACAGAATTTGAAGAAGTTGTGACTGATTTCTTCAAGCAACAATTCGGAGAACAGGGCGTGGAGTTGGATACCAAAGCGAACGATGAGAAAGATGATAAGATGGGCACTGGGGAATTCAGTGGAAAGCAGAGGCGATCATGGAAGGTCAAGATTGATAATGATGTTGCTGGAATTGTATTGCAGCGTGGGAAAGCACCGGTATAATAACTTTCTTTGTGCTAGAAAATCATTTATTGAAGTCTTTATATAGGTTATTGAAGCGACTTCTGATGAGCTTCATCGTCGAGTTTCCTCAATTGCAAGCAGAGTGAAGAAGACATTGGAACCTATTGCAAAAACCTGGGCTCCACCATCTAAATAGTTTATTTATCTGTGTTTAACAAATAAGAACTTGTTATTATGTTTTCGTCTTTGTCTTGGATTTTCGTTGAACACAAAGAGTGTTCCTTTGTACCATCGTCTTGGATTTACACGTTCATTTACATGGATTAACATCAAAAAACAAAGGCTTATTCTTTCGAGGAGACATCTGAAATATCAGTCCTTCATTCTTCTTCAAAAGCCTTCTTGGAGACAAGAATACAGAATGATGATGGTAGTGACTCTATGCTTCACGCTTTTGAGTACGTTTGTACTGGCCTATACACTTATAAGACTCCTGTCTTATGTATTTGGTGTTTGTGAAGTGTTTGACGAAAGATCATACTTCAGAAATCGATTCATTCAAGCAGATAAGGATCATTTTATGAGGAATCAAGTGAACCAGGATACCATACTCCAAACCACGACCCAAGAATCAACTAACGAGCAAGAAACCTTGATTGAGAATGAATCGACTAGTGGAACGTGGGGTGATGATGAAATGGAGGAAGATACTGTCCACAATCAAGCAGGAAACACCACTGTGGTTCCGAATCCCACGATGCCAGTACCTCCTCAATTGAATGCACTACCTCCACCTCCGGCACCACTATTGCGACGCGATTCTGGACAAAGTGATGATCACGATATGAATTGTTTACACTTTTTCGCGTAAGTTCATGTGCTCAACCATAATTTCAGTTATTAACTACACAAATCAGTTTGAGTAATGAACATGTTGACCATATAAGTGATTTGGTAAGCGCAGAATTTTCGAGTCAACGAGATTACGACAAACGCCGCACGTTGCACCGTTCACATGTCCAGAATCTGAATTTTTCCATGAAATCAAATGTTACGCGTTTTACTCAATTTGGTAACCCTTTATATCCAGCCGCTAGAAAACAAATTTACCATACCCATGTTGATGTTGTCACACAAAACAACCCATCCAATGTAGCGGCTGTTACTACGACACGAATTGCAACTTCTACTCAAACTCTTTTGGCACCAGCAATACCATCGTTGCGTACTCCGCCAGTCCGAAGTGTCCAGTTGGATATCAATGCTAGAGTCAAGTTTCACTGCTTGTCTCCTTTACATTTTGCTGCAATGAATGCCTCACCAGATTTTATTTCTGCCCTTATTCGTAATGGCGCCAATATCAATTCTACAGATATACATTGCAGGACACCGCTTAGGGTAGGATTTGGTTCCATAACCACCCAAATTACTAACGATCTAGTGAAATAGCTTGCCACCAACAGTCGTCGCCCAGAGATTGTTCGTTTTCTTTTGAAGTACCCAGAATGTCTCGACTTGCCTGATGCGGAAGGAACGACTGCCCTTCGCTCCGCCGTTTTTCGCAGCGATGTCGAAATCGTTCGTGCTTTTCTTCAAGCGAGACCAAGTTTTGCTCATATGCCTCTCGAAGGTGGTAGTGATGGTTCTGATGGAGACAAAAGCAGTGGGATTCATGCATTGCACGTATGCGCTAGTTTCGGAAATTTGGAAATGATTAACATGTTGGTACATGATATTCGTGTCAATATTGACGCGAGAGATGCGTTGGGGCGAACTCCGCTAATGTATGCTGCCACGAAAGGGAAATGGGAAGCTGTTGAGCACTTGTTAACGTTGCCTAAGGCTCCAGAAATTGAATCTACATCTAGAAATCCGGGTTTGGAAAGAAGAGAAGAGAGTTCACTTACTTTAGTTGGTGAAGATGAGACTTCTTCGAATAACTGCAAAGAGCTTTCCAGTAAATCGCCTGCACGGGCAGATCCAAATGCTCAAGACAGACACGGTGTAAGCCAAAACCATCATTTTCAAAAAAAGTTTCTTATTACAATATTTAGTGGACAGCACTCCATTACGCAGCTGTCGCGACGAAAGCAGACCCATTGAAGACTATCGAAGTTCTCGCAGCACATGGTGCTGTTATTGATGCTAAAGAATTTCGTTATGCATTGACTCCATTGCATATGGCAGCCAAATCCGGACACGTGAATATCTTGAACTTACTCATCAAAAAGGGTGCCAATCCCAACTATCGCACTACGGATAATAGAACGTGTCTTTGTTTTGCAGCATATGGCTCCCACATAGAATGTATAAACGCCTTAATTGCTAGCAATCCCGAAGTTGTTCGACCAACGGTTCAACGACAAAAACGCGATATCAACATACTCGAGAAAGTTGCGCGTGTGTTCTTGGATGTACCATTCATGGCAACTCGTTTAGTTTGGTCAATCACATTCGGGTATCGTCCAATTTTGTTGATAGACAGTGGATTGTATCATCCAGTTTCGGCGTCGAGCACGTTATCTCCACTGCATCTCGCAATCCGAGCAAAAGATCAATCTCATGGTGTCATTGATATCTTACTGGAAGCTGGTGTTGACATTAATGCGGGAATTCCAATCGAAGTTGGGTCTGAATGGTTTGCGTTTTGCAAACGAGTTGTCAAGAGAATTGCCTTTTTGAATCAGCCAGATTCCGACGAAGAAGATGACAAGATTTTCCACGTGAATCCAGTTTGTTTCGCTCTTGCGTTTGGTAACGGTGACATTGCTTTGAGACTTTTGCAACATCCCACACAATATTGTATGGCTGGCTTCTTTCAAGGAATGACGATTTTGATGATGTCGATGATAATGATGAGGTGGGACATAACATGGCGAGCTTTATTCAGAACTCCAGCAGGGTTCTCGATCGTATTAGCTTGTATAACCATGACAATCTTGACTTTTTGCCGAGCCACAACACCAGTTGTAAATTTCGAATTCTTGAGTCAGGTGTGGAGTGGTTGTGGAGGCCCTGAAGCTTGTACGCTCGCTTGCAAACAAAAACTCTTCTATCGTGAATGTTGCTCAGTACCAACTCATGCACAACTTACTGGAAGTACTTGTTGGAGTGGATTATTGTGGAGATGGATCGCAGTTTAGATTTATTTGATTTCACTGAATATTAAGATCCTATACTTCTCTTCCAACTTTTTCATATAGCCTAATACTTCTGCATCTACTCGAAACTCTTGTAAGATGGGCCCAACCCGGGAAGCATCGTTGAGGAACGCTATAAGTTCGCCTATACGTGTAGAATGCAATATAGCACGATCTAAATGGCGAAACAGAGCGATGCAGTAGTAAACTTGATAGTCTACTCCAAAGACGAGTGTGTTACAAATGTAGTTAGCGATCTCAGGAAAATCTAGGACGTTCCAAAAGCATTCACGAATCCAGCGACTAGAAATCTGAAATTTCCATAAGTAATTAGCTTTCAGTAAAAAGCCCCAACTACCTGAGAAGGGGTACAACCAGACAAAGTAAATGCCGAAAAGATGTGAGGTAACTCAGCTTCCAGAATGAGTTCGACAAAGAAGCTTGAAGAAGAATAGGAGAAAGGTATGTCTTCCGTGATGTTGTTTTGATCTTTGGCAGTGGGTGGTGATGAATAGAAGGCTCTCGCAGGCCATAAAACGAACGAGGCAGAAAATGACTTAAATTGATGCAAAAAGACAAAAGATTTGCTGCTTGAGCATTCTTTAAGTATAAATACTGTGCAAGCAAACCTGTGTTGTATAAGCTTGAAAATAAAACGTACAAAACACGCAATTACCAATCAAATCCCACAAATGGAATATGGGCGACGCTCGTCTTCGATTTTGATTTGGCCGATTTTTGAACTAGTGACGGTTTCAACAGAACTTGAACACGTTGTAAAAGTATTGTTAGCTCTCGTCTTGCAGTTGAAACTTCTATCTCAGGCAATAACGACTTTGCATATCTAATAACCATGGATATTCCTAAATCCATCCAATCTGGTATCTATTTTACAATATCAGAGGCATTAGAAAGATTGGTCTATACTACTTTGAAGTCAAGGTGCTTTGGATAATCCAACTGATCGTCTATTCCTTCTTCAATCAGTTTCCACCCACATTCAGAAGCTACAGAAGGGGTTATTGCTGAATATAGTTTCAGCATATAGTCCATCAATTGGCTAACAATATGAAATGGTATTATCATATTTGAGTTTGCATTGTTGACTTCGAGAATTGATTTCTGAAGGATATAAGTGATCTCATATCGAAAAATATCTTATTTCACCTGAATCGAGCGTATTGATGATGAATTTGTTGTGTCTTGGTTGAAAACAGTTTTTGTCATCAAAGCCTCAATTCTATTATCAGTAGGAACACCGTTGAACTTTCCAACATAGCAGTCCGGGCAAGGATATTGTGAAAATAGCTCGAGAGTTCCGGCCATATAAGGACGAAAGTCGATTTCGGGCAAAATGCGTTCATGCGGTCCTCCCAACAAATAAGTTGCCACCAAGATTTGACACCGAGACATTGAACTCTCATCCACAGAAAAGCCATCGTCGGTTTCATCTTCTTCATTGTCTAGGAATGAAATCAGTGTATGATATAATGATTTTGAGAATGTACCAGAAGTAAAGCAGGTTTCCTCTTGCTGTTTCAGCAAAGATTCTTGAAAATGAAATTTGGTTTGAAGTAAGATACATGAATCTAAGGATGATGTGACCAAAGAGAGAATACGTAAACCAATCTAACAAAGACATCAGCAAGGTCACATATAATGCTCTTTTAACCTGATAAGACTCTTCAAACGTAATTAATGGGTCGTTTGGAACGGGAGAATCAACGAAAACAAGTTTACGTATTAAGTACGTGAACGTGCATACGTCCAACTCTGTCTTTTCTGATTCCAAAGACAATATAGATGAGATTCCAGAGAACGTTGATACAGCTTTCATCAAGCTTGAGACGATTTTTCGAGATTGGTGGTCATCTATTTCAATTTCCGGTTCACCACAAGAATTTTCTACTTTAATTGTTAGCGCCGAAATGCGGTGAAAGAATACGAACCAAACTCAAGCCAGTCCCACAAATTTCGAATGTATGATCCAATAAGGCCGGTTCGACACAATGCCTTCATTCCAGGAGCAGTCACGCTGACTTGTGACACCAATACACCATACCCAAATTTCTCACAAGCACTAACTTGCATCTTTTTTTGGTATCGGTTGAACATGTGAGCAACACACCGTTCCATCGCCCCACTCTCATGTAACAACAGCACGCCTTTTGGAGTACCAGCAAAATTCAATAAATTATCAATCGACATGGTCTCCCACTCCTTTCTCGAAATTTCTACAGCTCCAGCCGAATTCCATGCACGGAACCACTTGGAGTCCCCCATATTCACTGCTAATGCTTGATGCAACGAGTATTGCTGAAGTAAGCAGATTCCCTCACACGTACGATAAAGTTGTCGAAGAACGAATATAAAACCTCCTAGTACGCGAAGCGTCAGAGTTTGTGAAGGGGAAAGCCTTCCCTCCAGAGAATCCACCACTAATTGTACGAGAGCTTGTAGTGGAAATGAAGGTTTGTAATCTTTCTGAGTCGATGTTTGGGTTGCTGATACTGGTTCCAGTCCCCATAAAATCAGCTTTCTGCCACTTTCGGACGAAGCTATATTTGATAATAGCTGAGCGATGTTAAGAAGAATTTGTTCGTTTATGTTCGGATTGTCAAGCTTAGGAGATGATTGGCGCAATGAGATTATAGGACCGATGAGTTCTTTGAGTACTTTGTTCTGAGTAACGTTCGTTATTGGACCTACAGCTGGTAAATAGAACTTACTGTGTAGATTAATCTGCAGCATTCTTCATCTAATGTTAGATCTTGGAGCAGTTGACAGATTATTGTTGACAGATGAAGTGATTTGTACATTTCGTCTGACACTGTGTTAGAATCGTCGAAATCTATTTTACTGGGCCCGAGTCGAGGACACTTGCACATCAGCAGAACCAAAGACTTCAAGAACGCTTCAACAGAGAATAAGAATTGGTCGTTGCTTTCTTGTTCTGGATTCATGGTTAGTGCCCCATAGAAAAAACCGATCACTCACCAAATAGGGATAATAACTCTTTATCTTTCCACCGTCGGTTTAGATTATCGAGGGAAATTGCGATAGGAAAGCATGACCTCCCAGCTTTCCCCCTAATCAATTTCCCCAACACAAGAACCACCTGGCAAAAATGCGCATATTCCCAGTCCCATGACGCTATTATAGTTGACGATTGACGGTTTTCTCCACCTTCTTGATCGTGAACCCCATCATCCAACAAGTCGCCCTTTTCAGCTTCATCAACATCCATCACCACAACTTCATCTCTTTCCCCCGAGCTAGTGCTTTTCCCACTTCCTTTCCTTCCTACACGCATTCCACCTTCCAATCCTCCCAAATACTTCAAGAACGCAACCACAAGCCCTTCACAGACCCCTGCTTTTCCCATACTCGCGACACTCTGAGCTCGACCGACACAGCTCAGCGTCCATTTTTCGAACCACATGCATTTTGGATCGAGAACAGCCATAACGTGTAACGCGCTGATGGCTCCGTTGTTTGGCCGCCGAAGTAGGCGGTACGCTGCGTTAAGACAGTTGGTGAACATTTGGTCGGGGAAGCGGAGCCAGCACGACGGAAGTTCCAGTTGAAATTGGAGAAGGAGACGAATCTGAAAGTAAACGTAATTTGGACATGGACGACGAATCGAGGAGAGCGAACCTTTCGCAACAATAAATCTGTGCGCGTGTCTGATGGATTTAAATGGTCTCCCAGTTTTGGAATGATGGTTCCCGCTTCAAAGATACTGATAAGGTGTTGCACGAGAATTAAAAACAGTTCGCCAGTCTGAAAATAAGTTATCAAAACTACGTCCAAAAAATCACGGTATGTACCATTGGTGGTGGAGCAGACTTGAACGCTTTTGAGCAGACTTGTAATCCAAGACCCGAAATTCTTGTATCCTGGTCGGCCAAACAAAACTCGATTCCTAATTTCGTATCTGTCCAGAATTCTGAAGATAAAAGATCCGCAATTGATAACAGGTTAAATTTCTGTTCTAACGTTGAGAAACGGTCGATTCACTTCAAGGAGGTATCTCACCTGCGCCGCTCCCAAACGCGTTTCTAATGAAGTCTTATTTTGCAAATTAGAGATAATAAGCTTTACTTCTTCCACTGGTGGCGACATAAACGAGGACGATGTGAGCGAGCCAGAGCTAGAGTCGTTTGTTGCATTCGAATGTGTAGAGAAGGAGTGGTGGTGCATATGAAAGTTATTCATGTTCTCTGGTGCATTTTGGGAGAGAGAATAGTTCAAAAAACGAGCTGGATGGGGAGGTTGTGGAGTTTTCAATAGAGGCTCCTTGTTATTTGCGTTGTTCGTGAGCATAGCAACACTTCGTCGGAACTGAAGAAGGTCAATAAACTTATCGATATATATGAGAAATATACCTGTGCATTTACAGAGTTCAGCATGCTCACGTATTCGGCTGAAGTCATAATTCTATCGACAATGAGGGGTACCGCAGAATCTACAACGCGCAAGACATTGAGTGTTGATTGTTTGCAAATGCATCACCACACCATGCGAGTCTGAAGTGACGCGATCAATCTGTTGGTCGAGCAGGTGACCGACGGCGCTGTCGACGAGACGGCGAAGGTGTCTGATAAGCGCGTGTTTCTGTTCGTGTTTGTGGTTGTTGGTTTAGTTGGAGTTTGAGCGATCAACAAACACAACTGGTTCGCAACAACTAAAAACCAAAAACGCACGTGGAAGTTCTCGTCGCTCTTTTCGATTCCGAGAAGCGATTCAACCGACGACGACGACAACGACGACGACCGCTCCTTCGACGACGGCCCCTCCTTCGCCGCGGATGATGCGAGCGCACTCAGAAACTGCGTGATTTCTTCAATGCTGATGCCGTTGCGCGACGCTGTTGCTTGCTGCACTGCTGCGGGCTCAGATGGCGGTGGTGGTGCCGGTGGTGCCGCCATTGCTGGTGCCGGCGACATTCGCCCTTCACCAGAAATCATTCCTGTCCGAAATTTGTTTGAATATGAATCACTTCTCGAACAACGTCGAACAATGGGAGCCAGTCATTGTTTTTTTCCCATTCTTAACGATTCAATGTCAAATTATTGCATTTCAAGGACCGATGTTATAGGCTCAATCTCAGAAAGTTACGCTGAAACACTTGCAAGCTCACCAAATCAAAATACATTCGTGCTCTATGTTCGACAATATGGATTTGAATTCAATGAAATGACCATAACGTTGGATAAATCCAAGCAGATTCAACGACTTCAGCGTATCATAGCAGAAAGACTACACAATGATTCTGTCCTCCCTACTGATATTATTATATTTACTGAGAAGACGCACTGCAAGGGGTTATCCTCTTTCTCTAACCCCACTGTGCCGCTTCCAACAGAAGAACATCAAATTGCTGACCCTTCATGGAAACTATCAGATTGTTTTGCTGAAACACAAATTGGTCCTCCTCCCCCTCCCATCACTAGCTCAGCCAAGAAGAAGGGCAACCATTCCAAGACAAGTTTCTTTGACACACCTCAAATAATTCTGTCATCTCCAAAATTGAATGACATCAGACCAGATGGAATTCAATTGTATTACGACATTTGGCCCTATACCGCTGTTCCAGATTTGGGAACATTTGTTCAAGTCTTTTATCCAAAGCATGACAAAGGAACATCAAATGTTGATCGATCTTGTTCTTTATTAATGAAGGAAGAAGCAAAGCCTATTCTCTTCGCTAAACACTCATAATTTCTTCCTTTCATGTTCTTGCCTGGATTCGCACTTTATATATTGGCCAAATTTAACTAAAAACAGAAGCCATTTCAACTAAATATCTTTGAAAACGAGGAGTGTTGTGTCACTCAAATGCAAGCATCGATTTGGTTTGAGAGGTAGAATCATATTTTATTTATCAAGTCAAAAGAACAAATTGAAATTGAAATTGATACGCATTAATTTGCCTTTTTGGATGGAACAAGTGCATCCAGAACAAGTTGATGGGTGTTGTGTTGTCCCAGAACATAGAAAAGAACCGCAACAAGCAAAACCAGGAAGTGATCTGTTCCCAAACCAAAGAAAAGTCTCTCCAAGAAATGCGTTTTACGACAGAGAACTTCATACTCTCCGACTTTTGCAACCTCCTTGCCATTTAAAACAAAGCGAGCGCCATTCAAACCCGGACTGACAGGACCGACAAGCAACGAGCCAATTCCACTGCTTCCAGGCTCAGTAAACCGACAACGTGCAATATAATAAGGTTTTCCTTCGCTATCGCAACCGCCAACAATCGCGCTTCGAGGAACATTCCCGAGCAAAAGCTTACCACTACGGACCCATTCAAAATCTGTTTGTGCCGTAAGGTTGAGAACTTCATGATCATACTCAATTTTCAGTTCAACGCCTTCCCATCCGGTTTTCATTTGGCCAGAGTTGTCTGTGTAGCCAATATTTAAGGAGGGTCCAATTACAGCACGACTAATGTAAACTGGGTGGCCATCGGATGTATATCCACTGGGAACAATGCCTGATGGAATCTTGCCGTTGGATGCTGGAATCCAGTGGTCCTTGGAAGCTGCTAGGTACGGGAACGCGACTTTCTGGAGATCTAAACTATTTCCAAGTAAGAAGAAAAGGTGTCAGTATGTTGGGAAAAACTGATGGTAAATTTACTCAACTCAACGGGTAAGAGGTCATGGCCATTCTTGTCTGATTCCAAATCGAAAAACACCTTTCCCTTCAATTTGGCGTAAATAGCGCGTGATGAGCTTGCTCCTCGCAACACTTCCATCACCTCCAAGTCCAATGGTGTGAATTCCGTATAATGCATCAATCTGCGAAGCTTTGGTTTCTTTGCTTCGCAGAACCCTTCCACTTCAAGGTCCATATACAACTTGGCAACCATTTCCGAGCAAAAAATCTCTTTGGAATGTTCCAATAATTTCGCCGAGCCAGGCAAGTTCTTGACCACAGCTTCAAATCGGGATCGGAAGGCAGTCAACGCCGCGTAAAGCTCATTACTGGCTGCAGCAAACTGGGGCAATGGATTCAAGGGATATCCCCAGTCCTTGTGGCCATTGTAAAAGTCGAGCATAGTTTTTCTGGTGCTTTCAATGTTCTTGACTAGCAAACGGTCACGCTCCTCATCGCTAAGACGGAATACGGCGACATCGGCGCCAACCTCTTCAACAACTGGAATCCATTCACGAATTTGAGGACCAATGTGGAACGGGAACTTGGGGTTGATTTCTTGATCGACACTCATCACCTTTGAATACTCATATCCTAGAATGTTTCCACACAGAATCGATTCGTAGATGTAGAGTTTTCCTTCTTCAAGGCATGGCAAGGGCAACACGTTCTTATCAACCAAAATTCCAGACTAGATGCGATTTGTAAGCGCAAACGAGAGGTCGGGGAAACTCACATGCGTCCAAGCTTTGTGGAATCGACGATTGGACGGAAGAACTGGAACGACATAAACGCTCTCGACTTTGGCAATGAATGCCGATACGGCTTCCGTGCCATTGAACCTAATTTGGAATTTAGATTGAGGCGCTCATCTGCAACGACACGCAAAAACGAAGCTAACACTTGAAACAGTATACTCACAATACAGTATCCAACGCCCCGATACGTCGTTTGCTATCTTGTGCCATTCAGTTGAGTTGAGTTTTTGGGGAAGAAATTGTTGTTCAAAAAACAAATGTCGAACGTACTTGCAGGAAATGTGAGTCGCGTTATCTTTCATTCTTGTCTTCGACGTCTCTCAAAAACGTTCGAATCGTTGCGATATCTGGATTAAAGCGGAAACATGTTCTGGATTCCTGTCAAATACCAAAACCCAAAACACACTCTTTCTGAAGCTCTATCCTGTCCTGTATCGTGAACTAATCATATTCTATAACATAGTTTAACGTGTATGCTCGTTGGATCGCCTTGCTTTCGGGAGTTCGTACGTAGCTGTATTCCGCTGATATTGTCAACAGCCACCGACTAACCACTCTCACCCATCCATTCATCTTGATCCGATTCTTCCGATTCCTCCCTTTTCAGTTCTTATTGCTCTCGGGTAAAATCATTTTCTAATTCGTGTTTCCTATTCACTGAACCTTCACCACAGAATCCAAAGCTTCATCTCTGTCTTTCCCTTCGCTCTTGCTGGATTTGCCATCACCTTCTTTATTGTGATTCTCGAGGTTCCATTTGTTACCAAGTGGTGTCCCACGGGGCCACGTATGCAGAAGATGGCTCAGTTCTTTACAAATCCCATTTTTCGCACGTTGTTGTATGCTGGAATGAGTGCTGTTATGTGGTTGTCAATTCTGATGGCCTCCACTCTTATTCTCATTCCTGCCATTTCACTCTCCGTTACGACTCTCGCCTATGGTGTGTCTTCTGTATTTCTCTCGTCGGTTTTCTAATCAACTCCGATCAGCTGTTGCAATGTTCAAGATGGACCCCCCAGCAACTCCGCTTGCCGAGCCAAATTTGGGTAAATTGGCAGCTAAGGCCGCTGTCACACAAAAGAGTTCCGCTGTCTAATTTTTTAAATAAATTCACGATAATAAGTTTAATGACTCTCAAAAGGAATGGTCAAATAGAAAACCAATAGAAGGGAAATAATACAACAGAGAGGAAAGGGGGAAAAAACTGAACAGTCAATGAAAACAACAAAAGAGACCATCACCTCAACAGGGGACCTCAGAACTAAATAGACCATGAACAATGGAAAAAGAGAGAAACAAAACACCAGGGCACACAAGACAGGTAGCCCCAGTGCACAAACACTTCAGGCAGCAGCGCAAATCTTAATTAAAAGACTCCACTTGCCGCAATACCAGCACGAGCAAGAAGCTCCTTGGCACGCTGCAATTCAGCTTCAAGAGCCTTGACCTTCTCCAGTGCCTTCTTCTCACCCTCCTGGGCAGAAGCAAGGTTACAGTGCAACTGGTCCAACTCGGCCATACGCTTCACACGAGAACGACGAGCGGACTCGGTGTTACGCTGGCGCTTGAGGTCAAGTTCCTGGAGCAACTGGATAGGGTCGTTTGGACGTTCCTTTCGCTTTCGGCCAGCCTTTGACTTTGGCTTCTCCTCCGAACTAGGAGCAGCGGCAGTGGCAGAAGGCTGAGCAGGGAAGGACCAAGGAACGGCAAAGGCATCCGTGGCAAAGAGAGGCGAGTTGTCAATTGCCGAGACAGGCGACACGTTGCCAAAGCCAAAGTCCTCAAAGCCAAACAGCGGCGTCTGCAAACACTGGGTTGCAGGCGACACCGATGACAGTGTGGACATGGCTGGCGACAGAGTGGCGGGCACAGAAGCAGCGGCAACGAGCGACTGGCGCAGACGCGCAACGACTGGTCCAAGGCCCGGGTTCGATGCAACAGCCGCCTCAGTTGATGCAAGAAGCTGCGCGGCTTGGTCCGCAGACAAAGACGCAACTTCAGGCGCGGCAACGGGAGCAGGCGCTGGTGGTGCAACGACGGCATCAGGGAACAGCGAAGTGAACATCGACGACTCGGCGCCAAAGAGATCGAGCACGGATGGGTGCACGCTCTCAATGCACGAGGCGTTGAAGTCAAAGCTGGTGGTGTGGGGCGAAGTGTTTGTGCTGGCCGAGGCGGATGAAGCGGCCGTGGTGTTTGTGCCTGATTCATTAATAATGGTATTAATAATTAGAACCTAGATAAGATTTTATGGTATTGCTCACCAAAGGCAAAGAGGTCGTCCTCGAGCAGCGAGCTGCCGAAGAGACCGGCGGGAGAAGAGTTGTAACTGGTGGACGTCATGGTTGTTTTTAGGCTAAGGGCTGGTGTAGCAGTAGTAGCAGTTATAGGTTTCACTGGGGGGAAACTGATTCGTTTAGGCTATAGGTTGTTTACTGGGCGTTGCGCTTGAAGCGGAGGGTTCTGTAGAGAAGGCCATCTTGACGATTGACTTTAAAAGGACGAGATCCAAAAGGATTCGGGACACTTGGGGGGTAGGGCAAAGATTTTAAAAAGAGGGGGGGTTTCCAGAAGGAAAGGGGGGTCGTTTAGCAGGACATAGTTAAACCCGGGTGGGAACTAGTGTTGCAGATGTGGACGTGTGGAAGTGCTGTAGGTGTACGGGATAAGTTGTAACTTGCTTGGCAAGAGACAACTACTTTTTGGGAAAGATTTTGGGGACAAGTGCAGAAAAAAGCGAAAACTCCATTTCAAGGGTGGCCCTAACAAAAAATTCCCTACTTGTCCACCATCTCCACATCGAATCACACAAAAATGACGAAAAAGACACAGAGAGAAAACCCTAGTTTTTCTTCAAACACCAATGAAAGAATGGAAAGAGAAACACTGGGTTACGTTATTTATTTCTTTGCTACGGCGGTATTTAACGCCTTTTACCACCACCACTACCACCTGGTCTTCCTCCCGGTTTACCCCCAGGCTTACCCCCCTTCTTTTTAGCCAGACCATGCCTTCCAGTCTTTTCACGTCTCTGCTCCTTCTTCTTTCTCTCCTTACGAATCTGATCCGCACTCTTCAATTCACTCTTGACACCCTTCACCTTTCGTCCATCCGTCCTAGAAGCTACAGGTGCACGTGAAGCATTCGCAGCCAACATGGCAGCTTTAACTTCATCAGCACTCTTCCCTTCCTTTCTAGCCTTCTTTTCAGCAGCAGCCAACTTTCTTGCAAAGTTCTTGGAGTTGGGGTTGGCAGCGTGTACTTCGTTGTAACGGTACTTTTTAGCAAATGGATTCGAGGGGTCTCCTGCAGTTCCAGACGCGAGTTCTTGTTCACCCACACGTGGGAACTCAATTCGAGTCTTTTTCTGCCATTGCTCGAAGCTAGAGGGAATGAGTAGGAGTTAGAGAAGCAGGTAAATAAAACAATGTGTTTGAAGGAATTTGATGAAGGAGTGAACGAAGGAAATGTGCAATCAGGCTCACATCCCACAAACAAGGTCCATGTTTGCAGCGACTTTGCGAACCGTAGATTAATCGATATTCCGCAGTTAGAGTGACATTCCTCTCCATTGAAAAGAAGGAAATGCTAAATGTCTGCGGGAACATGGAGGAAAAGGGATGGAGGTGTAATGTTGAGGTAAAACACATACCGATCACTCTTGTAACTGGCAGGAATAGAAGCACCACTATCTGTCTTGATACGCTTCTTGTTATCCGCACCAACAGTTGGTCTCACAAACTGCTTCTTTCTCTTGTCCCAGATAAGGTTTCCCTTCTTTTTGATTCCCAACCCGTCTTCATCGTCGGCATCAATATCCACAGTTACGTCATTGGCACGCTCTGCAAAGTTGTTGGCAAGACCAGTAGTTTGTGATACGGTGTCCTTGACAGCGTAACCCTTCTCAGTGGCAGCATCTTTTTGGAAGTGAGACATGTAGAACTCTTCATCTCTGAAGGTGGCAGGTTTATCGGATCGTTTTCGTTTCTTCGAGTTTTGCTCGCTGATGTTTTTGAAGGTGGACTGAGGGGAAAAGCATTTGTGAGATTATGGAAGGTGAAAGAAAAAAACAAAAAGGAATTCGGGTCATTTCTTCCCCCTTCATCTCCCCATTCCCTTCATGGATGAAAAGAGGAAGAAAACGAGATGCAGAGTGGAGTAAACAACATACCTGTAAATCTGTTTCACTGGCCTGATCAGCACTCGTACTTGCCAATACACTCCGCTTCTGAACCTCGATGTTCTTGTTTTCGCTTTCAATTCTTTGGTTCTTGTTGAGCAAAATAGAACGTCCCAATTGTGCGCGTCTTGTGTGCATCAAAACAGCTTCTGGAGAACTGATTCCTCGTTTTCCAGCCTCAAAGATGGTCTGTAACAACGAAATGGGTTAGGATGTCTGTTAGGCGAAGGAAAACAAGAGATTCAACTCACTTCCGCGGGTCTGAATCTCGCAATTTCATCCAAAATACTTGCTCGCTTGATTTCACCTTCACCTGCAATCTTGGCGAGGTATGGATGCACACCAACAGTTTCTCCTGCAATAACTTTCGCTCTTGCATAGCTCTCTTTGCTCGCGTTTCCACGGGTACGGTAATAAAGCTTATAACCATTCGCCACATTGTGCTTATACGTTTGAAGCGATACGTTCTCCTTGATACGAATCGCAACTTGCTCGCGGTCCATTTCGGTTGCAGACGGTGGCAGGTTACCGAGAATGATATCGTTGGTGTAGTTTGGTTGCAAGGCGTTGTTCTTTCCGTCGAAAATGGTTGAGTAGAGGAGGGGACGTCCAGTGAAAAGTTGGAAGTCAAGAAGATACGGAAGCTAGCGTTAAAGACATGTTAGGGTCTATATGATGCCATAAGCTGGTAAAGCAAACCTCATCCGTTGCAATCAAAGAAAATGCCATTCCCTTTCGACCAGCACGTCCGACACGACCGACACGGTGAATTAGCACTTTACTGGATCCAGGGAAATCATAGTTGATGACATTGTCCAAAAGAGGAATATCAATACCACGGGCCGCAACATCAGTTCTATGCAGTTTGGTGAGTAACTGGAACACCCAGAAAAAATCATCACATACACAATCAAAACCTTGACAAGTCCGTTCCTGAACTTATTGATATGCATAGTTCTCGCAACTTGATCCAAAGAACCGAAAATATAGGTACTCTGAATCCCAGAAACGTGCAACAACTCGTGAATATATTCAACAACGTGTTTTGTCGCTCCAAAAATGATGGTTTGCTGATCCGTAGGAATCACAGTTTGCAGTAAGTATAACAAGGCAGCATCTTTCTCCTCTGCTTTGGTATTGAAGAAGAGCAATTGCAGATCGGAGCTGATTTTAGTATCAACATCAAGACGAATAAGAGCAGGATCTGTGAGACCAGCTTTTGCAAAGTCCACAAGCAGTTTGGGGAGAGTAGCAGAGAAGAGCAATGTTTGACGGTTTTCTGGGAGTTTAAAGAGAATTTCACGAAGTTGTTCGGCGAATCCCATTTCGAATAATCTGTGCGTAGATAATTATTGGCATATTGTGATTGCAAAAAATGGTCGAGAGGTACAAACCTATCAGCTTCGTCAAAAACAACGTATTCGATCGTTCGCAAATCCAAGTTCATTTCAATAATCAAGTGCATGAGACGACCAGGTGTTGCGATGATGCTAGACAGTGAGAAGTATGTTTAGGCGATTACAGACAAATGAATGATTGATGGGGAGCCTTTTCCACTCGAAATCTCATTGTATGAACGACCGAAACACTACATTTACGGTTCAATTTCCAGATATTTTGATATAGCAAAACCGCCATAATGATATCAAAAATCCATCCGGCACCAATCCTACATTCGAATTCTTAAATCAGATTATACTTACATATCTGGGTTGTTGGCAAGGGCAGCAAAGTGGTCATCCATGGTTCCACCTCCGACAAGCATACAGTATCTCAAATCCGTATGTTTCCCCATCTCCTTAACAAATTTAAGAGTTTGTAGAGCCAGTTCACGGGAAGGAGTGAGGATAAGACCTCGAGCACCAACGCGAGCACTGTGAACCTTCAGGCGTTCCATCAGGGGAATCAAGAAGGCAGCTGTTTTACCGGAACCCGTTCTAGCCATCGCTACGACATCTCTGTTTTCGAGAATGATGGGAATAGCTTTACGTTGGATTGGTGTTGGGACCTTGTAGCCCTTTTGGATGATGGCTGAATAGATTGGATAGCTGAGACCTGTCAGATTGTAAATATAAGATTGGCGAACAAATTCAAAGTGAATTTGGATAAAGGGTTACGTACCCATTGACTGGAAACCACCAGACTTCTTGTGCTTCTTGTTGGCCTGTTGTACAGACTTGGCAATTCGTTTTGAGGATTCGTCCTCATCCTCATCCGAATCCTGATCATCTTCATCGTCACCGACATTGTTAAAGTTGAGAGGTTCCTCTTCGTCATCTTCATCGTCGTCATCCTGATCAGGTGAGTTTTCCTGACCGGCATCATCGCCTTCATCTTCGGCATCTACCTCATCGTCGTCACCATCATCATCCACCGCTTCGTCAAAGTTGTCATCCCAGCCGTCGTCGTCATCAGCCTCGCGTGGAACAGTTTCAAACTCGCCATCATCGTCAGTTCCCTTCGCAGCCTTGGCCTCCTTCTTCTTCTCGCTCTTGTTCTTTCCGAATCGGTTCTTCTTCTTATCATCCTAATGTGGCGTGGGTGTCAAAATGGTTGCTGGTAGGTTGTGTGTGTCAAGGATCAAACCTTTGGATCCTTCCCGTCAGCACCCTTCACAAGGCCCTTTGCTCCAGGCTTTCCTTTGCCGGTATCAAGCCGTTTGACAGCACGCCGCTGGTCCTTGGCTGCCTTCTTGGCTTCAAAATCCTCGAATCGCGGTCGGTCTCCCTTGCGCTTCAGCTGATCGAAACCCTTGCCGCCCTTGCCGCCCTTGGCTCCTCCTTTAGCACCTCCTTTAGCACCTCCTTTGCCGCCTTTGCCGCCTTTGGCTCCACCACTTCCGCCTTTGCCTTTGAACGCTGCGCACATTGTGGGTGGTGGTGGTCGAAGTGTTTGGAAAAAAACAAAAAGTTGTGTTCCTGTGGTAGAACCTGGTTTCGACTCTTCACTTCCCTTCTTTCCTTTCCTCCTATTAAAAATTAAAAAGTAACTCCATAAAGTACATTTCTTTATAATAAGAAAACAACTAATGCTATCATAATTTACTACTACTACTGGATTCCAGCACCCTCCGAAGCATTAATCACATCATCAATTTTGAGAATCATCTTGACCAACTGAGTGGCAAGGAGGAACTGAGAGCGCTTGGAGATCAAAGGATCGAAGACATGTTGGTCCTTCATGTCATTGGTTCCCCTGAAGTTACAGTCAATACCCAATCTGGAGTTTCCTTCAGTTGCCTGTCTTGACTTGACTTCGGCCAAAGTCTCAATTGGGCTGAGTCCCGAGTTTTCAGCTAAGGCCAATGGAATGGCATCCAGTGCAGATGCAAAGGCCCTCATCGCGTATTGCTCAACAGTTGAAATTTCATCCGCAGCCGCAGAAACAGCAAGAGAACATGTGATTTCAGCAGCACCTCCTCCATACACGATACGGTTGTCACGGACCAAGTTACGGACAACACAAATAGCATCATGAAGGGAACGCTTGGCTTCATCAATGATCATCTTGTTTCCACCACGACAGAACAAAGTAACGGCGCGAGTGTTGGCACACTCCTCAATCACAAGCATACGATCCTTGGTGGTTCCGAATGAGATTTCACGAACGACTCCAGCGGAACCAAGTTTCTGTGCATTCAACTCTTCGAAACGTGGAACAATACGACCATTTGTGGCAATTGCAATAAGCTGTAAAGAAAAGTTAGATAACTACACATTTGATTTAAGATGCCTACCTCGATTTCCGGACCACCCACCCATCTCACAGCTGGGAGCTGGTTTTGGAGCAGCAAGTGGTTTGCTTCATCATCGAAACCCCATTGACAGATAACCAGGTTAGCACCAGCATCCTTGACCTGCTTCACCATTTCCTCAAACTTCTCCCGCTCGTAACTTTGCAGCTTCTTGTACTCCTCAACTGAAGTGATATCCAACTTGTGCTTGGTCTTTGGCTTAGGTGGTTCAAATGGACATGTGAGGATGGCAATCTTGGCGTCCCGAATCTCCTTTGGCATCTGAGGGTGCGACATATCCTTGTCAACAACGACTCCATAGACAAGCTTTGAGTCCGCCAAAGATCCTCCCATCTTTCCATCGATCTTGATGAGCTCAAAGTCAACATCCTTGCGCTCAAGGTCTGCAACGGACAAGACAGCATCAACAGCCATCTTTGCGAATTGATCATGGCATTTGGAAACACTGTTGCAGAAGTAAGTATCAAAATGTCAAGGTTGGAGACATAAAGTGGATAGTTGCAACTAAGGGGTGGAAACTGCATCCAACCCAAAATTTACTCCCAGAGTCTCATCCACATCATTGAAGAGCAAATCCATAGACAAGAGCGTTTCGTACTCACATTTTAGAGCCCAGAGAAGTCTTAGCAGTCTTCATAAGAGTTTCAGTTGCATCCTTTCCAACTGGAATGACATCGGCAATCTTCTCCAAGTGCTTAACAGCAACGTTACAAGCACGCTCAAATCCATCAGCGACACGGATTGGGTGAATACCGCGGTCCAAAAGACCCTCAGCTTGCTCCAAGAGAGCACCAGCAAGGACTAATGAGGTGAAAAGGGTAAGCGATACTGTATTAGACCTTGCACATCATGCACAATACGAACCAACAACACCAGTGGTTCCATCACCGATTTCGTCGTCCTGACTTTGTGAGAGCTGCACAAGCAACTTGGCAATCTGGTGCTCAACCTCCATCTGACTCAGAATAGTGGCACCATCGTTTGTCACGGTAATGTCTCCATCTGGGGAAATCAGAATCTTGTCGAGACCTGTGAGTGTGATGCGTTGAGTTATCCAAGCAAACCAAGCATGCAACCACAAAACACGAACCTCGGGGACCCAATGATGTCTTAAGAATTGTAGCGACAGCCTTTGCAGCGAGGATGTGAGACTGGGGAATAGGAAGTAGGACTGTTAGTGAAACTGGATACTCTGCCAAGCGGCCGTGGGATAGAAAGCTCACCTTCTGGGCCTCAAGACCGCGGATACGAGACTGCTTGCCCTCTCTCACAATAATAAATGGACGACCTATGTAGTGAAATCAAGCGCGTGGTAAGTATGGGCTCGGGTTTGTTGAATGCAATGTGAGGAAATGGTCGCGAGTTGAAAGGCGTGGTCCCCCTTCTCTCGCACGAATGGACCTGTCGCGAATGCTCACCATATTCGTCAGTCGCATAGGCGACATCGTGCTTTCCTCCTTGCATATTGTGGATGAAGGATGTTTTTTGTTTGGTTGTGAGGGCAAGAAAAGCAAAAATTGGTTCTAATGCTCCTTCCACCCCCCAAAGGACCAAGCAGACATTCAAGCAACAACAACAATAAAATGGAAATAGTTTGATTTATTTGAATCAAGGTTAAAAAAAATAGCACATCACACATCACTGAGTTTCTCACTCCTCCTCCATTTCATCCTCTTCCTCATCTTCTTCCTCCTCTTCGTCTTCAAACTCCAACTCTTCTTCGTCTTCCTCTTCATTTTCTTCATCGTCTTCCTCATCATCATCGTCATCGTCATCATCCATATCAAAACCACCACCAACTTCATCTTCCTCATCATCGTCTCCCCTCTTCTTCCCCTTCTTAGCTGTACTGTCTTTAGCATTCACAACAGAGACAGCTGGAGCAGTTCGGTCAGCTTCCTTCTGCATATCCGCCATTTGTTGCTCCCTCAACTTTCTTCTCGCAATCGCGTGTCTTCTCAATGGACTCTGGGTTTCCGGAACATCGTTCAGGAACGCATTCACTTTCCCTTCATCCTTTGGCGCAAAATCAACCGCCGATCTCTTGCCTTCAATAAACTTGGCATTCTGCTCCAAACTGTCCAACAATCCTTGCACCTGCTTGTTTGCAACCACGTTCTTACTTCTCTTGATCCATCTTCGGAACTGCACAACAGCTGGGACAACAAGTTCAGGGAAGCCGATGCTGAATGCATAACAGTCGTAATACTCCATCAAGAGTCCAGTCACTTGCTCGACAATTCCGTTCTGGTAAGAGCGAGTACCGATATATTGTTGTGGAGCCTTCAAGGTAATGACAAAGTTCAAAGGCTTCAAGGTGCTTGGTTTTGGGTTTCCTCTCAGCTCGGCAGTATCAAATAGCTCAAAGAGGTTGGAAGCGAGGGGAACAAAGACGCGCGTCTTCTTGCAAATGTCAATGATCATGCGGCAACATTGGAAACGGAGAGGAAGGTATTTGGCAGAGGGTTTCAGACGCATCAGACCGAGAATAATTTGAACAAGAGGGTAAATGAGAGGACGAAGCGCTTTTCCTCCCGCAGACTCAGCCGTTGAGCCTGGCTCGCAGAAGTGGGACAAAACACGAGTCCAAAGGCGAAGGGCGTTGATGTACTGCCAGTTGTACACTTTTTTGAACGATTCCTGTAGATACGTTAGATTTGAATATATACAAATCAGCGGCGTACCTTGGACTTGGTGGTGATTGCGTTTCTCAAACCGTTTGCCAGAGTTCTAAGATACACAAATCCGAAACGGTATCCGGACGCAACATCCAAGCCAACGAGCTCCACGAAACAGTTCGCCATGAAGCCAATACTGCTCCATGTGTGCAAATTTGTTGTTCTAGATGCTGATGTGTAAGTTGCGTAAGCTCCCTTAATGGCGTTCTCCAAGAATGGCGATGGGCAAGAAATGGCAAGGCGACGAATTGTGAGGAACGCCGTGATACGGGTCTCGGCAGTGGTAGAAGTCCAGTATTTCAAGAGTCTCTGAAATGATGGTTCAGTTTTAAAATAATGGCTTCAAAAGGCGTCACCTTGAGCAAGTCCTTTGCATACTTTGGAATACAAGCAAAGTAGACTGCAAGCTTTTCGGACTCTCTCAAAATGAATCGGAGCATTCCTTCGTCTGATACTTGTTCAAGGAAACGCAAAATGTGCGACAACAAAGACTTTACAAGTGGGGATACAACCTTCCACTTCGGGGCAGACGATGGCAGAGGAGTTTTTCTGCATTAAATATAAGTCGGATTGCCAATAGTTTCAATAAGAAAACTGTTACCCTTTGTTGACCTTCACAGGCAAATGGTGGTCAAACACTGACACAACGTGCTTCACGGCAAGCACTGTAACATTGTTGGCAATCTTTTCGTTTCCAGCGACATAAAACTGATGCTCTTCGTTATCTTGCTCCGTTTCTCCCTGGGAAACAACAGCGCGGAAGGCCAGCAAGACTTTCTTGGTGGAACGAAGCGAATGCTCTTCCAGCATCGCTTTTTTCCATGTTGCCAGCATTTTGTTTGTAAGCTCGACAGCACGGCCAGAAGGATCTTCGTCTTCCTCATCCTCACCCTCCTCTTCCTCGCCCGGCAAAGGAATCTCACCCTTCATGAGTTTCTTCAAGTCCACTTTTTCCTCCTCTTCCTCTTCATCCTCCTCCTCGTCATCTTCGTCTCCGAAACCCAAGAGGTCCTCGTCGTTCTCCTGCAAGAACTTGTAGAACTCAGGATCCTTCTCCTTCAACTTCTCCAGCTCCAACTTGTGCTGAGCGATTTCACTGCGCAAATGCTTCTTTGCAGCCTTCGCCGGCGGCGTGTCGATGTCGTCGTTGTCGTCTCCTTCATCCAACGCGTCGTCATCGCCATCCATTTCCTCGTCTCCGTCGTCCAAGTCTTCAGCGAGTTCATCGTCGTCCAAGTTCAAAGCATCATCGTCATCATCGTCGTCCTCTTGATCCTCAACATCATCATCGTCCTCTTCCTCATCATCATCACCGCCAACGAATCCATGTCATGCAGCTCGTTCGCTACAGGCTCCTCATCTTCATCGACATCGTCCTTTTTCTTGTCTGGTTAAAGTCATTCAGTGAGTAACTCATGCGAATGATCTTACAAGTCTGCAAAACACAAACCTCCACCAGCAGCCTTCTTCTTGGCTTCCTGCGCCAAACGCTCGATTCGACCACGGTTATCCTTCTTGAATTTTCGGCGGGCTGCCACCTTATCCTTCAGGTGGTTCTTTTTGAACTTTTTCGTTGCCTTCAAGTTTCCCATCGTTGAATGATCTATAATGGGAGCAAGATTATAAGAAGAACGGTATCGGACCAAAGTCCAGTGTTGGCCTTGTGAATGCTATCCTTACCTGGTTTGGAATGTTCAACACAAAAAACTTGCTCTTTGAAAAAAAAGAAAGAAAGCCTCCTGTTCTCCTTTTCCCCTTTCCCTCTTTCATACTTATTCATTCAAATTTACACAGGTTATTCAAAAGTAAAACATAATACTTAAAAAAAAAGAAAACTATAACCCAAACGAATCCAATGAAAAATCACCTCCAAACAAATCAGTTCCAAACAGCCCAGCATCCAATCCAAACAATCCACTCGGTGTGCTGGGTTTAAACGCATTACCAGGCGTACCAGAGGGCGTTGTTTCAGGCACAGCTGCCAGCAGCCCTGCCGCAATTGATGGAGTCACAGCAGATGTTGGAATGGAACTTCCCAAAAGCGTGTGATTGCTGTTGAGGTTACCGGAAGCAGATGGTGTGGGAGCTGAAACAGGCGCAACGGGTGTACCCACGGAAACAATTTGCTGCTGTTGTTGTTGCTGCTGCTGCGACGGCTGTTGTTGCTGTTGCTGCTGCTGCTGTTGTTGGTGCTGTTGTTGTAACTGTTGCTGCTGTTGCAATTGGAATTGAATATGCTGTTGTTGAAGCTGCTGCATTTGCAATTGTTGTTGTTGCTGGTGGTGCAGCTGCAGTTGTTGCAACTGTTGCTGTTGTAATTGCTGCTGGGGCTGTTGCTGTTGTTGCTGAGAGGGAAGTTGTTGTGGTTGCTGTAGTTGTTGGTTAACTGCAGGCTGATTTGGTTGCGCTGGTTTCATCCCATTCATGACCATCTTGAGATTTATATCAGTATAAACATGTAGGGAACCTAATAAATCTTACCGGTGGTCGTGCTTGATTTTGCTGCTGTTGCTGTAGTTGCTGTTGATGCAACTGTTGGAGCTGCAACTGCTGCTGTATTTGTTGCTGCATTTGAATATGTTGTTGCTGCTGTTGTTGCTGTTGCTGTTGCTGTTGCTGCAACCCGTTGCTCAACATTTGCAAGTGTTGCATCAACACAAACTGCTCCCCATTCATGGCACGGAAAACAAAATTGCGTTGAACGGCTTGATTTTGTAGAAACGGAGGAATGCGCGAAAGAGGCACCATTTGGCTTGGATCATTGCTTTGACTGCTTGCCGCAACACCGTTGGAACCACCATTATTGCCTGCTGTTAAAACACCGCTATTATTGTTGCTGGGAGTGCCAGGATCTCCAACAGGCGTTGAAGGAACTTGTGCTTGTTGTTGTAGTGATGCCATTCGTTGTGGTGGCTGCTGGAACTGAGACTGCTGAAACTGCTGCTGCTTGAGCATATTTTGCTGTTGTTGAGAAGTTGGATGAGTTCCAACTTTCATGAGGTGGGATTGTGGTGGCATCATTTGAGACTGCGGCTGTGATTGCACGGTGCCTACAACAGGTTGTAACAATTGATGTGTTGAATTGGATCGTTGTAATAGCTTGGAAGCAGGAGCAGCGACAGTTGGGGCAGGTGTTGAGGTTGATCCAGGAGTTGGCGCATTCACTGCAGCAGCTGGAGCAGGGGGATTTGTGGCAGTGGCTTGAGCGGTTGTAGAATTTGAATTAGTAGTATTCTTTCCACGTTTTGGCTTAGTCTCCTTCTTGGCGGGTTTTGGTGTCGGTGGGGCTGGTGCAGGAGTAGAAACAGGAATTGGAGTGGCCGGAATAGTGGCAGCATTTGATGAAACCGTTTGACTCAAAGACGAAGTATTCGTTGCATTCGGCGGCTGTTGTGGCGACATTGTCGTTGCGGGGGAAATTATTCCAAATCCGAGTAAATGTGGATTGGAAGGGGTGGCGCCAACCTTTTGTGGAACAGTATCTTGAGAATTTCCCCGTTGCGGTCTTTGAATTTGACCATTTTGCTGCAGTTGCGCGGCTTGCTGTTGAATTTGACTCTGGGCTGGTTGTTGATTTTGTTGGCTTTGTTGGCTTTGTTGGCTTTGTAATTGTAGCTGCATTTGTTGTTGCATCTGTTGGAACTGCATCTGCTGAAACTGCTGTTGCTGCTGCTGGAACATGAATTGGGTTTGCGCAGTTGAAGCACCCGAATTTCCAAGCTGATGTTGCTGCTGCATCATAGCAGTTACAGCAGCATTGTGAGATTGAGAATTGAATCCCGCCAAAAGCTGGTGGGGAAGAGGTTGCGTTGGCGGCTGAAGTAAAATATTTGGATTTAAAGGCGAATTCGTCAAACTTGCAGCAGTGGCTGTGGGATTTATGGTAGGCGAAACGAATACTCCTGCATTCATTAAGTCCGGACCCGACATTGAGCGTTGAGGTACCGCACTGAGAACTCGATGTCGTAGGGGATGTGGTGGGGATACAGTAGTACCAGTTATTGCAGGCGATGCGGGAATGCCAGTTGTTGGTGTGCCTGGCCCAGTACCTGGAATCGTTGAAGACGGCGGTGCTGTCAGTGCAGTAACCAGTGATGCAAGAGGGGATTTGACAGATCCTTTTGGTTTTCCATTTGCAGTTGGGGAAGGGGCAGTGAAACCTTGGTGTTCCTCTTTTTCTGATGACGCTTGAGTTGCTGATGCTGCCGCTGCTGCCGCCGTCGCAGCAGTAGCAGCAGCCGTAGCGATAGCCGCTTTAGATAATCGCTTCCCAGTTAATGCTGGTACTGTCGAAGTTGGTGCTGGAACGACTCCTCCTTTCGCTTCCAATAGCTCTTTGATGTAGGTCTCTATCTTCCTGGCATCATCAACTACACCACCAACTTTCATCAATTCCGTCAAAAGGCTTTGGAAATGCTGCGTGGCACCCTCCACTTGCTTTTCGCAACCTTCCAGAGACTCTTTCAGATCATTTTGCTGCACCGCAACTTTCTGCACAACCTGAGTGCTTTCTGTTACATCGTTTCGAACAGCATCTAATTCCGCCCGCAGCTTTTCGACCACCTGTTCCAGAACAGCGACGTTTGTTTCCAACGTTGTCATGCCTTCGTGTAAGGACTCCACTTCGTTTTCTTTCTCTTCTAATTGCAGCTGAAGCTCTGAAACCGATGTTTGTGAGTCTTTCAGTTGAGCATCTCGTTCCGACAGTTTTGTTTCGATTTCAGAAATCTGGGCGGTTTGTGTCGTTACGTTAGATTCCAACGAGGATATTGTCGCAAGGTGTTCGCCAATTGCTTCTCGAAGTTCATGGATAGTGGCATCTTTCACTCTGGGTATGGAAATTGGACAGGTCAGTATTGCAGTTTCACCTCCGAAAAAACCAACTCACGCAATTGCTTCCATATGCTTTGCAATATCAGCTTCCGCAGTATTTGCTCGTATCCGTTCGTTTTCGAGAGATTTTTTGAGTACCGCCTGTTCCGTTTCCAAGTCTAATCGGCATTCATCTCCCAAGTCTCCCACCAATGTCACCTGATCTTCCAGCTCCGCCACTTGGATCGAGAGTTCATTGATATGAGACTTAAGTTCCAAGTTTTGATCTTCTAGAATCTGTTTCTGGTCTTGCCATTCCCTCATTTGTACATCCCATTCTACTGCTTTGCTTTCCCATTGTTTCACAGTCTCGCCCAGCTTTTCAGAAGAAGTACGAAGCAAATTGTTTGACTGAATCAGTTCCGAATTCAGACTGTCCGTATCTCGATTTTTCACTTCCAGATCCTTGTATTTGTTCTCAAGTGAGCTGATTTGAGAAGTCAGAGGTATCAACTGCTTTTCGATCTCAAGTTTATGTGATTCTGAGAGAGATTGAATGTGAGATGAGTTGTCAAAACGTAGTAATCGAAGTTGTTGTTCGTGAGTTTTCGACAGCTCATCGAGAGCAGATTGATGTGATTTTGACAGACTTTCGATTGTACTCTACATGTTGGTAAAGATATTTAGAAGTGATTGGGTGGCGGTGGAGTGGCGGAACGTATGGGTTAAGATGGGATTACGATGAATCCAAATTTAGCAGGTGCGGCAAGATGCATTACCTCGAGCGCAATAACTTTATCGAAAGCTTTAAGGGCATCACTAGCAAAGACAACGTGCAGTCCGCATACGATATCGCCCGGTTTATGACTGTAAGCGGCGGGTGGGCCAGGAGGGTGAGGTCGCTTTCGTTGAGTCGACGCCGACGAGATTCGTTTTCGCTTTGATGCAGCTGATATTGATGGGGCTTCTGTAAGCAGCGGAGCGTCTGCGGTACTTGAGCCGTTTGAGGATGCAGTGACAGAGGACAGAGGATGGTGTGCCAGGCGAAAGAGCAGGACATTCGAGGAAGTTGTTCCAGTGCGTTGAGAATCGGCAGCTTCGATGCTCAGTTGCGGTTTTGGAGCCCCGCTTCCTTGTCCGCCTGCACTGCCATTGCTGCTGCTGCTGGTGTTGCTGTTGCTGGTCCCCGTTGGACTTGTTGTGTCGCCACTGCCGCCGCTCGTGCTCGTGCTCGTACTGCCAATCACAGGCCCGCACTCAAGAGATAGGTCGAGCAGTCTTCGTCCTGATGCATCCCGGTACACGGCCGTTGCCACAACTGGTTGCGGTTCAGCCCCATCTTCGTTGTACGTTTCTCCGTTGTCCGCCATCTCTTCTGCAACTGTCAGGGAAACCGTTACTATATCTCTACGCCACTGTCTTCCCCTTACTTGGTATAAGCTTGGAATATCTCCCAGATCCCTCAGAAATGTGAAGGAGTGTGGTTGAAGAAAATTTTTGATGAGGACTCCCCTTCCTTTCGTTCTCTCATTGAGTCCGAAAATAAGTAAGTAGTAATAGTGGGAGTTTGGAGGAAGATGAAAGAGGCGAAAGCTTCAAAGGACGTATAACAATTTCCGCGAATACACGACTCAACGTGTACTCAAAATATCAACTTCATTCTCTTCATTCGTTTCATTTGCTCCCTTGCCCTCTTTTCCCCCATGTTTGCATTTTCAAGCGAAGGAAGTGACAAGAGGGTGTTGTGTTCTCTTCCGTCTTTTTTCCCCAACAACCACACATGGCGACTTTGGAGGCAGCACTCGCACCATTCGAGAAAGTATGGATAGGCACATTAGCCTGCCTAGTAATACGTGTGACAGTGCCACTAACACTCGCGATGTTATAGGGGACGAAGGCCTGGTTCCCGGACGACCTTGAAGGGTGGGTCTGGGCTGTGCTCAAGGACAAGACAGTCACGGCGGACACAGTGAAACTAACGTTTGAGCCGGCAGTTGGTTCAACGGCGAAGAAGGTGAATGTCGTGACAATTCGGTGGTGGTTTGCCTCATAGCGATCTGTGCGAGACACATGTCCCCTTTGGAATCAACCCCACTGCTATCACTGCCTGGATATATCTGATATATTGTTCTATCTGGATCAATGTGTCTGCCTCGATACCTTGCTTGTTGCCCCTGGAGATGTTGTCACCCCATCAGCCCAATTTAGAGCCACCCTTTTGCTCATGGCATATCAATCCTAACTGCTGTCCATTCAATGACAGGAGCTCGTTTTTCAATCAACATTCGCTACCCTCCAATCTTCGAAATTCGCATCCTTGCCTCCTCTCAAGAACCCCCCCATGCTCGAAGGAATCGATGATCTTTCCAATCTCTCCTACTTACATGAACCTGCTGTGCTTCACAACATCCGACTCCGATATCTCCAAGAACAAATCTATACATACTCGGGAATAGTACTGATTGCAATGAATCCATTCCAACGGTTGGCCCTATACTCTAGTGACATTATGCGGTAGCTGGTACTATATACCACTGCGAAAGATTAATTGCTTCTAATCTAGTGAGTACTCTGGAAAACGTCGCGGCGAACTCGAGCCACACTTGTTTGCCGTTGCCGAAGAAGCCTACCGTACAATGATTCGTGACAAAAAGAACCAATCCATCATCGTCAGTGGAGAGTCTGGAGCTGGAAAGACGCAGAGTGCCAAATACATCATGCGTTACTTTGCGACTGTGGACAATCTGGAGGGAAACTCGAATGTAAACGGATCTATTCGATCAGGTGTGGAAGGAAACGCTGGAGATAAGGCTTCTAGTGGTATCAGTGAGATTGAAGAGGCTGTGTTGAGTACCAATCCCATTATGGAGGTGAGGTGTCTTCCATGTCTGTATTGCAGAGACTCATACTCTTTTTATCACACAACTGTCAGTCCTTTGGTAACTCCAAAACCACTCGTAATGACAATAGTTCTCGTTTCGGAAAGTACATTGAGATCCTCTTTTCAAAGCCTCATGGGCCCAATAAGAGTGTGAATATCGTGGGAGCCCGCATCCGAACTTACTTGCTTGAACGAAGTCGTCTTATTTTCCAACCTGCTAGTGGTATGTTCGTTCAGTCGCTGGCTTAAGCCGAATCTGATGAATGTATGTTTCACAGAACGTAACTACCACATTTTCTATCAACTCTGTGCCGCGGTTCCTGCTGCAGAAAGGAAAGAACTCGGGCTCGGACGATGGAACGACTTTTATTACCTGAACCAGGGTGGCTCGGGAGCGATTCATGGCTTTGACGACCAAGCTGAATTTGCTGTGACACAACAAGCTCTCTCCACCATTGGAATTTCTGTTTCGATGCAATGGTAAGTTGACCACAGTCCTAGGGGTGGAAAGTATGGGACTAAAGCGATTTTCAGGTCCATCTTCAAAATTTGTGCGGCTTTGTTGCACATTGGAAACATCAAGATCACAAACAACCGTGATGAAGCACAAATTTCCGATGATGATCCGGCTCTTGCACTTGCGACAAAGCTTCTCGGTGTGAACAAAGATGACTTCAAGAAGTGGATTTTGAAGAAGCAGATGACCACTCGCAGTGAAAAGATCACATCCAATTTGAACGCATATCAGGCAACTGTTGGAAGGGATAGTATCGCAAAGTACATTTACACTTTGTTGTTTGACTGGCTCGTCAAGATTATCAACAAGAACCTGTGGCGGGAGGAAGCGGAGGATTCTAGAGAAGGTGGTTCGTTTATTGGTGTGCTTGATATTTACGGATTTGAGCACTTCAAGAAGAACTCTTTCGAGCAATTCTGTATTGTAAGTTACTCTCACTTCATTTGATTTAATCTCTGACGTTGTTTCAGAACTATGCCAACGAAAAGTTGCAGCAAGAATTCAACCAACACGTCTTCAAGCTCGAACAAGAAGAGTATATTGCCGAGAAAATTAACTGGTCATTTATTGACTTCAACGACAACCAACCTTGTATCGACCTTATTGAAGGAAAGCTCGGAATTCTGGATTTATTGGATGAAGAATCACGTCTTCCTTCCGGAAGTGATGGATCTCTGATTACAAAACTGTACCAACGCTTTGATGGAAAGCAAAAGTTCTTCCAGAAGCCACGATTTGGACAGACGTCATTTACTGTGAAACACTACGCTGTGGATGTGACTTACGAAATTGAGGCTTTCATTGAAAAGAACAAAGACACTGTTTCCGACGAGCAGTTGGCGGTCTTGAATGCATCCAACTTTGCATTCTTAAAGGAGGTGATCTACATTGAGAACGTTGTTGCTGAGGTCAGTTTTTTTCCTCTTGAGTCTTCTGGGCTGACTGACTGTTTTGTAGCCTCCTGTCAACAACCGTATGTCCATGATCCAATACAGAAAGCCAACACTAGGTTCTATTTTCAAGAACTCTTTGGTTGACTTGATGGTAACGTTGAGAAACACTGAGGTTCACTACATTCGTTGTATCAAACCTAATCACACCAAAACTGCTTTTGGCTTTGAACCTCAACTTGTTCTGTCGCAACTCCGTGCCTGTGGTGTCCTTGAAACTATTCGTATTTCATGTGCTGGTTATCCGTCTCGTTGGACTTTCCAAGAGTTCAGTGACAGATACTACATCCTTGTTCCAAGCAAGAAATGGTGCCAAGACCCAAAACTCCTGTCTTCCAGAATTGTTGAAAACACCATCAGCAACAGTGATTTGTATCAAATGGGTTTGACAAAGATCTTTTTCCGTGCAGGACAGCTGGCCAGTCTTGAGAAGCAGCGAAGTGAGAAGCTGAGGTACTGTGTGGTCTTGATTCAAAAGAACATTCGTCGCTTTGTGTATCGCCAGGAGTACTTGAGAATGAGAGCTGCTGTCATTGCCATTCAAACAGGTGATATCAATTTTTTATGTTTGACGAAGGAGTGGGTGCTGACAATTATAAATTAGCTTTCCGTGGTTACCAAGCTCGAGTCACATACAAAGAAGAAAGAGAAGCTCGTGCGGCCGTCAAGATCCAAAGTGCATTCCGTCGCTTCAGGGCTGTAAAGGCTCTTCGTCAGAAGCTGGACGCTATTGTTTTGATTCAGTCCTTGTATCGTATGCGTGTCGCTCGTTTGAACTACCAAAATATGCGCTACCGAGACGCTGCTGTGAAGCTGCAAAGTGCTTTCAGAGGCTACCTCACCAGAAAATGGTACAGAAAGTGCTTCAGTCTCATCATCTTGCTGCAAAGCTCGATTAGAAGGAAACAGGCCATGGACGATTACAAGAAACTCAAGGTTGAGTCCAAGTCTGTTGGCAAACTGAGGGAAATGAACTACACACTTGAAAACAAGGTCATTGAGTTGAGTGTTAGTATCAAGAACCACGTAATCGAGAACAAGTCCTTGACCGACAAAGTTGTCCACCTTGAGAGTCAGCTTGTTACATGGAAAGACAAGTTTACTCGTCTAGAACACAGCTCAAAGGTTGCCCTAGAAAACAGCGCTGAATTAAAGGCCGGATTAAAGAACACCTCGGAGGCAAAGGATTCAATGCAAAAGGAGCTGGACCGACTGGCATCGGAGTTGCATAAGAAGGATGCCACAATTGCTGCATTGCAGACAGATGTTTCCAAGTCCAAGGAAGAAATTCGCAAGTTGAAAGAAGAATTTTTGAGGACACCTTCAACAAAAACTATTGCCGTGGAAGATGGTGGTTTGGTGTTGGCTCTTCGCAAAGAAAACTCTATGCTGCGGGAACAACTTACAAGGCTTGTCAACTCTCCTCCAGACTACGAGAAACTGCCTTCGTCCACTTCTGCTTTTGCAACAGATGTTGTAGTTTCACGAGTGGAACTTCCAAGACAACAGCAAAGTTTGCCTGTCAAAAATGTGGAGTCGAGTGGTCCGTTTGGATCTGTCGAATACATGGTGAGGGACAAAGTTCAATCCGTTCACCACGTTGATCTCCCATACTTGATTGCTTCTTTGACTGGTCTTCTGTGTATACTTGGACTCCGTCTGCTGGACCAAGTGGTTTTCAGTCAGATGTAAGGGTCGGGGATTCCAAAACCCAGTATTACACCCAGTCTTGTTTTTTCTTATTACTTTTTTGGTGGGTTGGGATGGAGTTTTCCGATAACGGAATATCTTCATCCCTATCACTGATGCCCCCCATCCCCTGTCTTTGCTTCCTGCCCATAGTTTGCTGCTTATAAACCTTAGAGAATAAACTTTTTTTCCCTTCACCCTCCCCCCCACTCCCTTACAAACAGAATCCTTCTGCTTCTTTCGATGATCGGGCTTTGGAAGATGAAATTGTTGATACTTTGATCTCGAATCTCCGTATTCCACTTCCTTCCACACAAACAGTTGCGACGCGACCTGAAATATTCTTCCCTGCTCACCTTATCGGTCTGGCCATGAAGAGACTGTTGTTGTTCAACCTTGGTACAAAGACTCAAACTATTATGGGAAACATAACGAAATCGATCCAACTACTGACTCGCCGATTTGAAGACGACTATGTATCTGCGTTCTGGCTGTCCAACTGCTACGAACTATCGTGTATTTCCCATTACATTCAGCAACAAATGGAGTCTCGGTACCGTGCAGAGTTTGAGGGTTCCGAGACTGAATTTATGCTTCGTAAAGTCCAAAACGACCTCAGTGACATTATGAGTGATATTTATTCTGGATGGGTGAAAGTGTTGAAGAGAAGGTTGGCGAATATGATTATTCCAGCCGTTGTTGAGAACCAATCGCTTACTACGTATATGAGGTATGGTTTTATAATGTTTTCAATTCAGATGAAACTCAGAGCGTATTATCTTCTCTACAGCAAGCAAACAGGTGTTGCATGGTCTCGAGTTGGAAAAACACCTGGAGGAACTCAATTCAAAATTGAACAACTGCTCAACTTCTTGAGCAAGCTGGCTAAAACTCTTCGATGCTACTATATGCATGACCAATTGTCGAGTCAGATTTTGAGTGAATTGATGCGTGCTATTGGTGTCTCTGCGTTCAACCATCTGCTCGTCCGCAAAAACTTTTTGTCCTGGAAGCGTGGAATGCAGTTACAGTTTAATGTACAGAAATTAGAAGAATGGTGTATCTCGCAGCAGATTCCAGGAGGTAAGTTGTTGGTTTTCTGGTGTTGTTGGTTTGGGACTAAACGATTCATTAACGTTAGCCATTATTCATCTCCAACACTTTTCTCAAGCCGCCAAGCTGTTGATTTTAATGAAGTCTCCACCGTCTGACACAGAGCTTATTTACAAAGAGTTTGTACCAGCTTCCATAGTTTCCAATGCTCCCAATCCTAACGAAAAACAGGTGTTCCCTATTGAATGCAACACAAATCAAAAAGCTACTTCTATCGTACTATGTGACTGACTTTGATGCTCCTGTAAGTCTCCTCGTTTAACTCTATCAAACTGTCAGATTGCTGACACTTTTTGAAAAATCAGCTCCCTCAACCCCTTCTCAGCGTGGTTACTTCTCGTGCAGGCACGAGTGAAGAAGCCTTTGCAATTCTTTCACTCGACTTGGAGAAGATGCCAGAGTTTGAGCAGCCACGTTGGGAACCACTGCTTAATGGAATTGATCCATTTATCCCACAGTGGCTTTCATTACCGCAAATCAAATCTCTTTTATCTCTCTAATTAGTGATATGAGAAGTTTAATAATCCAGATGAGATCACAGGAGAATTTAATAAAGAAGTTGAAATCAACAAATCAAGGAAAAATGACAATGATAGAATTCTAAGTTTTTTTCTAAAGGTAAACAGGGCTGTCTGTTTGTGCAGTAGTGGGAGAGTTTTGGACTGCACCACTTCCAGGCAACACAGTCTGGTTGGCACCGTAAATAGTTCGCAACGAGACGATTTGTTCAATCGTGTAAGCATTTCCAGTGTACTGAACATAGCTGTTCCAAGATTCCAAAATCTGCTCATCAGTGAATTGGGCAAACAATGAACGCATGTACTGCGATTCATCGAAATTGTCACCATTTCCGCCATTGAGTGATCCTTCAGAAGACCTGAAGGAAGAGTTAAGTGAGAACCGGGAGTCCCAGTTTCGGACTTCAGGAGCTGGAGGTTCGGTTTCATGGCTTGGTGGCGAGGTGTACGAAGAACGAGAACGAGAGCGGTTGGCGTCGTTTTGAATCAATGGGGAGTAAGAGCGGGAGACAGAAGTGGGTCTTGCTCCACCAACCAGAGGCGATGAACGACCACCAACGGCAGCATTCTTGACTGTTGGAGTTGACTTGATTCCCATACCTGGGAGCTCCCATGGACGCATTGGTTCGTCTCGAGGGAAAGCAGCGTTACGAGAGCTGGAGCGAACCATTTCGACAGTGTTACGAGAGGTGGAACGAACCGTGTCAATGAATTGAGCAACACTGGCTCTTTTGTTTGTCGCTTCGGTGGTTTCATCGCCGTCCTTGGTTCCAACAGATCGGGTGACAGCAGCGTCGGCATGGGCATCACTTGCTTCGCTGCCCCCTTCCACGCTGGATTCATCTTCCTCTGAGACGCCAGATCCAGATGGATACGTCAATCCAGACAAGCCAGACGCATACGAGGCGCGCATCGCAGGATTCAAACCATGAGCAACCAGAGGAGATGTAACCCGTTCATCATTCAACCCAATCTTCATGGCCCCATCCACATACTTATACTGCACCTGTCCATCTGGCCCAGAAACCGCAACAACAATCGACGAAGAATCCGTCTCCTCATACACAGAGTCATCCCCTCTCGCCCCACCGTCATCATACGAAACACTCCGAATACCTGTCTGGTTCTGACGAATAACTTTTGCCAGCTCTCCTCCGACTTCACGGCCAACAGGCGTGTGCACCGTGATTCCACGGATACCTTGAAGCGCAAGCGTATGGTCCATATCCTCGCGGTGCAAACGGTCCACAATCTTTTGTTCAAGCGCCATGCGCTCGTCCTTAACTTGCTTGCGTTTTCGGATAAAACAGACAAGAACAATGATGAGGACGAGGGCGGCGGCACCGCCGGCGATGCCTCCAATGACTGGAGTGGAGAGTGTAGGTTTGCTTTCTGGAATTGCGGTTGCTGTAGGAGCAGGTGGGGTGTGAGAGGGCAATGGAGGTGGTGCACCATATGGGACTGTGGGCATATCACCCCAAGTTCCTCTGTTTATATCGTATGCAAGGAGAACAGGAACAGGTGGAGCCGGGTCTGTGGCGTTGGAAATAACACCGAAAGCGGTGATGAGGTAACCGTTGACGGCAACAGCATTGTGAGAGTGGCGGACTTGGGGACTGGAAGGAAGCTGTTTCCACGTGAGCGTGCTAGTATCAAGCTGCCAGAGATCTCCATATGTGATGGACAGATCTGCATGAACTCCTCCGTGATAAAGGAGGATGTTGCTAGATGGGTCCGCTAGAGATTTTTAGATTTAGACACACACCGATAGACACAAAATCAATAACGAACACTCACCAGGAGTCAAAGTGGCAGATCTGCGTGGTAATGGGTAGCCATTGTCGGGATCTGGAGAAAGAGAGACATTCTTCCATGAACCAGCAGAGATTTGGTCGCTGTAAGTATACACAAACATATATTGCGTGGAAGCCATCACCATGGAACCATCTGTTCTGTATTCTCCAGTAATACCACCCAGCATATAGGCGATACCAGCGACACATGCCATAGAATGATCATGTAACAGTGGGTCCGCACCAGATCCTGATTTGGACACCCATGCATTGTTGGTAGTTGTAGCATTCAAGAGAGACAAGAAGTAAGTTCCTTGAATAGTTTGAGTTTGCGTGCCTCCGTCAGGACCATCAGCACCACCATGGATAATCATTGTTGATGGGTCGAGGAGACACGATGCAGAACGAACACGAGGGGATGCAGTTTGAATGTGGTTATCATATGTTTGCATAGTTCTGGCATTGCTAGGAATGTATCTAATCGTAAAAGAGGTTTAATAGGTTTGAAACGGTGATGATGAAGGGGTAGGAAAATCGTAACTGATAAACGGCTGACGTAGACGGGTTTGCAGAGTTTCCAAACAAGTAATACAGCACGTCTACATTTGGACCAGGCATGTTGACGTCGACAGATCGGGCAACAGCCGAAACAGCGTATGAGGTGTCAAGTGGGTTGACAGCACCGGCAGGCAAATCAACAATCTGCGGAGTGGGAACATCAAGCCAAATTGCGGATCGAGTGTTGAATCCAACATTGCGCAAGGAGAGGGCTGCAACGGACTGGTTGGCAGGCAAGGTCTGTTAAGGGAGACAAGGGAGAGACAAGAAAGGGTTAGGCTTGTGCACCCAAATTGAATTCTGAGAGTGATATCACTCACTGTCTGAGCATTCCAGGAGCCGCCCCAACCGCCGACAAACAGGACTACACCTTGATCATGGATCCATTGGGCTGAGGCACCGAAGCGGGGGACCGGGTTCTTTGTCGTTAAGATTGAACCAATGGCAAGACCCGAATTCGGAATGGCGTTCGAAATGGGCGTCGGGCCAGTTGGAACAGCGGAGGCAGACGACGAAAGACCGGCAACGGCCAGCCGCGATGTCGTCGTTGCTGCTCCTGCGCCTGCGCCTGCCCCTGCTCCGGCTGCCGTGGTGGTGGTGGTGGTTTGCGCGAATGCTGCGGCCGCGGCGAGACTGAGAACGAGTGCGGCACGCATTCAAACAAGTGGTTTAAGATGGGGGGTGGTAGTAGTAGTAGTAGTGGGGGAGGGTGTTGGTTGGAGGAAGGTTGACGAAATGCGAAACAGAAATTCTCGTGTTGGATTGTGTACTTTTGGTATGGAAGTGCGTACTTTTTGCCCACCCAAAATGTACTCTCCTCACCCACCAAACCACTGCCACCGCCCTACCAGCGCATCAGCCTTCCTTCTAGAAGCTTCGCTATATTTGGAACACAGCAAAGTATATAAGTGGTATCTTTTTCCAACCAAGAAGTCACCTCAATACTCATGAACGTCAACTTGTTCCCTATCATAGTGCACGGCTCTGACTCTGAAACTGACAGTGGTGAATCGACTTCGACGGATGTCAATATTCAGGAACTGACTGCAGATGCATTTCTCATTCCGTCTCTCTCATCCCCTCACATCGTGGACTCAAACCAAAGGATTGTTCCGCCACAAGTTACTCGATATCTTCTTGGGCATCAAATGCGCGATTCATTAATGAAGAAGACTCTCCATGGACCTGATGGTCTGGTTGTTATTGCGAAGTCGTTGGGAGTTCAAACGTCCATAAGTAAGGATGAGATGGTTCAAAGCATCTGCGACATAATGGATAGCTACAATGACGTTTTTGAAGCTGCCGGCCCACATCTCTTCTTCGGTTTTGATTCAGGATGGACCAACGCTTCTTGTGTCGTTTCTGTTTTACATAGGGCTCACTTGATGGTGATCTCAGTCTTTGAAAAAGACCTTAGTGCTGTCTCAAGACGGCTTCATGCTCGTAATGTTAATGATTGGGTGGATGAAATCTTCGCTTCGATTCCAGTTCAGTATGCTTTTTCCAAACGCGTCGTTTTTGTGGAATCTCAATCGTTTCGAGCCAATAGAAAGTTGGCCAAAGGACTTGTTGGAACAAACTTGACAGAGATGGCGCTCTTAACAAGACTGGAACTCAATCACAAGGATGCAGTATTTTCGACCAGTGCGAGTATTGTCTCAAAACACTTCAAATTATCCGCAGCTTCTAAAACACCTCGCAATGTAAGTAACGTATGTTTTGAGTGGTTGTCTGACTTTTTGGTGTAGCCGAACGAGAAAGCTCATGCGTACGAGGATCGACTCCGCCGTATCAAGAAAAAGAATGCAAAAAAGGCCGTTTATAGGTTGTGGCGTGAAAAGCGGTTCAGTTATAAGGCAAAGGGGGCTGTCTCGTCACTCTCGCACGATGTTTGCGACTCCATTTTGATAGTTCTGAGTGGAGTTGAGCATTATACTGCTGCTAAAGCACTTGCCGTTGTGGAATCAGATGATGCGTGAATTACTTTATTTTGCTCTTAAATATTCTTTTTATTAATGTTGTCGTGAATAAGGATTAGTTCCTCTCTTTGAATATTGTGGTCCGCAATTACAATCTCTTCCGCAGCTAACGCATTTGTCCAAGTATTTGAAAGCTTTGTTCATCAATTGTTCTCGAGGAATAGGAACAACATCATACAATCCATGCAAATACCGAACAATGGTCATGTTATCATAATCCAAAGACCATCCGCCCCACTCGCAGATGGCACTCAAGCCCCAACGACGTTCATTAAGAAGATACTGAGTTCCCCCACGACGGAAACTGTGAGTACCATACAGACTCCACTCCAGACCAACATCTTTCAATACGTTTTTGAAGAAACTGATAAAAGTACCTCTTGCCATTTTTGTGCTTTTTAACGTCTGGTTATCAGATGCCACAGTCTTAAATAGATGTCCAGCAGTTTCTGCACCCACAAAAGAAATCCAACGCAAGTAAGCGGAAACAGCGCATAGATGTCGATCAAAGTTATCCATCCATAAATAGTACGGCTTGATTCCACCTTCTTGATGAGTTTTTCGAGTCACAAGGCATACTTCCAATCGAAAGCTATCCATTTCAAATGAAAGCTCGCGGCCAGACTCCCTGGCAAACCGAATAGCATCGCCAAGATAATAAAAATCATTTGATCCTTTTAAACAGACTTGAACTCGTATGTTTTCCATTTGTAGCTCCAAAAACTCTTCACATCGTAAAAGGCACAAAAACCCAAGAAGACAACCAAGCTTTTTTAATTTAGAAATACTTAAAAACAAACTAGTCGCTCACATATAATTCAGATGAAAGTGCATCACCAAGACCGTGACGTGTTTCAGTGGAGTTTGTTCGATGAAGAACAATTCTTTCAGCATCAGACGTCAAATATTCGTGGATCTTCCTCAAGTCTTGGGAAGTAATTGCTCTGACTGAGGCTGAAATGTCGCCTTTCGATATTTTGTGTCTTCGCAAACCCGCCATATAGTCTTTTACAGTTTGAGACAAAGCAGGATTCCCTTTGACTTGTCTTGTGCTTGGATTAATTTCCCAACTTCCCAACTCTTTCTTTCGGTAATAAAAGCTTATTGCAGATCGGACACCATTAGCGATTGAATACTGGAGTTATAATTAATATGAGCATCAATATGAAATATCAATAGACTCACACTTAGGCCCTTACAGCCAATAAGTCTTCCATTTGCGTCCTTTGAATCTTTATCTTCACATTGGAGTGCAATGTATTTGCGAATAAGCAATGGAGTGTTGATGGTTGGATTGTCAAGATCATGCTCAGGGGCTACAGACTCAGTCCATTCCTTGAACTTTTGAAACGTATTCTGGTACATCTTATTCGTGTCTCTCTTGCGAGCATTATTTGTACTGTCATCAACAAGGGCTTCCAAGGCGGAAATCCCATCAGAAGTCAAAACGTCGCTTGTTTCTTCTAGACTCCCCCCACGAAGTCTCAATGGAACTTCCCAATCAGGGACACTTGGTCCTTGATCCAATGATTCCAAAAAGCTGCTGTATTCCTCAAAAAAAGGCTGCTCTCTGGAAAGGTTGTCTTCCTCTGCGATTGCTGCCTGGTTTTGAAGAACGGCAATGTCGTCAGGTGAGAGCATATAGGGAGATTCTGTAGAAGGTTTTTCCAAAGCTGTGAGGCGTACTGGTGTTTCAATGTGTTTCAGATTTCTCACTTCTGTCTTTGTTCCTATTGTTGCCAAAAGATGGACGACACAACTCGAGCCATCGAAACACTTATTCGTGAATCCTCTGAAGTTTGTAGAGCAATCTATTCTTCTTTCGCAACTTACAAATAGTAAGGGTTTGACTCTTCAAGAAATAGCGCACAATGATAAGTTCAGGAGGGTGCAAACTAAAGATATTCAACAGAAAATTAATCTCTTGAGATCAAAAGCTAGTTCTTCTTTTATTTAGTTTTACTTGCATTTTGGTAATGTTTGATGTTACAGGGTCGCATCACCCAACAAAAAAACTCGGTGCCGCCACGTTTCATACATGACAACAGATCGTTACATGCAGTCATCACTGACGTGTTTCTTTCAGCAACAGAGTCACCTCGCATGATGGGAGACGAGAATTGGGGATCAAAACGCGCATTGACCAGCGAGAATGACGATAATTCTGACGAAGACACTGAAGCTGAGGAGAATAACAGAAGCGACAAAACAACTGAAGAGGAAGATAGAGACGAGGAAGAAGATCATGACAGAGTCAATGACGACGACTTTGAAAACAATGTTGATGCAGATAATGGTGACAGGGAAAGGCAGCTTGAAAGTGGAGAAGAGGAAAACGAATCAGAGAAATCATTGAACCAACAGCAAGTGACAGGGAGACAAAGAACTAGAACCCAAGAGTTAGAAATAATTGCGGAACAGTGTTTGACGAACCGAATTGAGCTGATACCTTCCAACGTCTTACTGCAAGTAATTAAATCAAAAAAGAGCACCGAAAAAATTGAGCGCACGTTGGAACAGTGCAATGGAGTTCAGCTCAAGAAATGGGCAAGTGACTGTTGCAAATCAAGGAGACGATTGCGAAATGGAAAGAGCTTCCAAAACAGTTTGGTTGAAGGTAATTTGCAAGTACATATTCCTTCCTGACATAGCAATAGAACAGCGCGCATATATCAAGCTATTTTTGGAAGTCAGACACGCAGATATGAATCGTGAAGGAACCATATGGAAACCAGGGCCCAATCTGACAGAACAAGTGGAATTGCTCTCAATAGACACAGATGAGATTGCAACAATTGAGCCAATAAATACTGCGATAGAGAACCATTGGTTGCAAAAGATTGGAAAGCAACCTTCGTCTAAAAAGGCAGCAGTTCGTCATAGTAAAAAGCCTAAACACAAATTGGTGAACATTCATTCTTTGGGAAGTTTCAGAAGTCGGCGAGAAAATAATACTCTCGAGGGCAAAATGCGAAAGGACTCACAATGGGGAGTTTCCATCGACCAAAGAAGTAGTGACGAAATAATAGGGTTGAATGGATTGGCCGAAGTATTTAGGAGTCAGGGCTACAAGTTTGTGGCGCCCGAAAGCAATCCCCGAGAAGATAGCGAACCACCAGAACACGAATCAAGAGCTACCAACGTGAACACAACTATTATTAACTTTACTTTCAATAGTGACAAGAGTGGACGCGTCGTAACAGCATCTCAACATATTCCGCAAACAGCCGCCATAAATACTGTTGAGGACGTTGAGAGTGATCACGACAGTGACAAAGAATCTACAGAAACTGATTTTGAGTTAGCAATCTCTGGGATAACATACAAAGTGAAAGAGAGTCACCTCGTTAAACCAAGGTTTGAACATGACTTCAGCAAAACTTCCAACAACAGTATGCCGCAATTACAGCGATTGTATCAAAATTGGTTTAATGCGTCAGAGGAAATGAAGCGCAGCAAGACACTGTTTTTGTTTCATGCAAACGAGGAGCGGAAGTCAGTTCCATCAAATCAAGGTAAGCCGAGCCAGCCTGCTATTCAATCGAATGTAATCGAATGTTACAGTCAATTCGACAACTGTACATATCCCATTTGCCAGTGAGCGTGTTCTGATGAGGAATGTAAAGAAGCGCAAGACACTTTGGTCGGAACAAAAAGAGAGAAACCTCCAAATATGGGAAGACGTAGTGCGCTTGATTGACAGTGACGGGGGTTGGGATGCATTTGCATTGAAACATGAGCAGATCCCTAATATATCAGACATGCGAACTCGGGCAGCAAACATTCGCAAAAAGAGAGCAGCGAGTGTCCCTGATTTGATAAACGATGAGATCCGACGACGGCTGAGACAGGTTGCTTACATCCATAACGAAAAATACGAAACTAGGCTGAGTTGGGAGGAGTATTGTCTGAGCCAAAGAGACCTTCATAACAAAAATACTCCGGCTAGGGGAGGAAACAAAGTTAAAACTATGATGGCAATAAGCAAACAGTGGAGATTACGTTACAACTGGCCTTCAAAGGAAGATATGACCGCAACTCATGCAACCCAAAAAAAGAAAGCTGAAGCGCTCTCAGAAGAGGGCCGTTATAGTCCGCAATATGGAGGAGCAGGAAATCGACAGGAGATTGATGGAGTGGTGCATTATGCAGATGGGTCAGTATTTTGGGTGAACGAGGAGGACGGAAATGAGGAAGTCATGGCTGTTCCGAGCTATGAAGCACACAATCTGACAGTAGAGTGCATCAATAAGTTGAGTGAATAAAATCGAACAATGAGTAGCGTAGTTTCAGTGTTGTTTAAAAGGTTGGCGAACATGGATGGAGAGAGCTCGCACATTACCTGTCAGCACAATGAAGCATCGATGAGCTGCTATTCAAAGACGTTGTTGGCCGACCGGTTCGTTGGGCCGGGATACCCAACCTGGTCAAATGGAACCATTTTGGCTACCATTTTGCACATAGCACAATCGTCCACAACGCATTTTCCTCGATATTATCATTTAGCGCCATAAAATCAAAGAATCTTGTCGTCATCCATGATTTTATCCATTCCTTCATATAGTTCGTTTGGAAAATACGACTTTTCTTCAAAGTGCAAGGATGGGGTTCGAACACAGGATTTCGGTAGGTCAAAAAGTAGGGCTACAAGCAGCGTGCAATACAACTACACTATCTCACGACACTTTAAACCGATTTCTTCTTTTTATAATGTTATATACGTATCGTTCTGGGAAAATGAGCGCGGATTATGATGTTTGGCGTTGCTTACAGCCTTTTTGGTTTTCACCTATTAGCTAAGTATAGCAGTACTTACCAAAAGTACGGGAGTATTGTACTACCAAAAAATTGTTGTTTGGTTGAATATGTATGTAGGGGGGGTCTAAGTTTCAGAGTACCGTACTTTTGGTATGTTTGACCAGACAGCGGTCAAAGTAGCCAGTTTTGAGGTGCTATAGGTCTTCTTATGGGTATATAAGCATTAGATGGTGTTTATTTGATTCGCTCCTGCGGTGCAGGGCCTCGACATCCATTGTTCTTTTCCTTCTGTTGGGCACTTTGTCAAATTTTCACCCCCCCTCCATACAGTAGTACGGGACTCTCTTGAGGTATTTTTTAATTGTGTCTCGAATCTCTTTCCTCAGAAGAAGAACGAGAGAATGAGGAAAGAAGGAGTCAAGAACGAGAAGAATTGGTTTCAATGAATTACTGTGAAAGGAGAACGGTTTTATTCACATGCGTTCTTTCTATTGCGTTCAGGATAATGTCATCAAGAAACCCAATATTACTCTATCGTAACAATACACGCTTTGTTTTTCTTCTTCTTCTTCCCCTTCGTTGATTTAAAAGAGGAAGAGGAGAGTGTCCTGTCTTTCCCCAATTCGACAATTTTCATCGTCTCGTCCTTTTTGACCTTTCACCACAGATGAATGAGGACGAGGCATTGCGAGCCCTCGCAATATCTAAACGACGATTCGAGGAAGGAGGCCAATACGATTCTGCCCTGAAATTCGCAGAGAAGGCGGTTCGGCTGTGCGAAACCTCTGAGACTCTGAACTGGGTAAACTACCAACTCTCAGTCTCCCCACTGCGCCCGCTGTCAAACTGTTGTGCAATCTATTGTCAACTTCTATTATGATCATAGTCTCTGGAGCTCTTGCAGTCCCTTCATTCACTCCAAAACAACCCGTACAACAAAGGCTAAATTTGAAACTGTCTCCAGCTCGAATTCCTCAAGACCCAAAAACCATCAGATTCAGCTGCTCCTCCACCTCGGAAGCCTACGCAACAAGCTTCCTCAGATTCAAAGAGCTCATCTACCCCTACTCCTTCCGATGCCCCACAACGACCATATACTCCCGACCAAGTGGCAGGCATCAAAAAGATTAAGGCCATGAAAGCGAAAGGAGATCTGTATGGTATCTTGGGTGTTGAAAAGTCGGCATCTGATTCTGAAATCAAGAAGGCATACAGAAAGGTTGGTATATTGGGTCTTTGAACCATACACTGACAACCAACGACTCATCTTCTTCTATATTTCAGTTGGCGCTTCAATACCATCCTGATAAATGTGGCGCTCCGGGTACCGATGAAGCGTTCAAGGGTTAGTAATGCGAATGAAGAAACCCTTGTAAAAACTAAACTGCCACGTTTACAATACCAGCCATCAACCATTCCTGGACTGTATTGGGTGATGAAGGGAAAAAGGAGCAGTACGATCGTTACGGTGTTGATCCCGAATCTCGTGGCGGTGGCGGAGGCAGTGCAGCTAGAAACCCATTCGCTGGAGGAGGTCATGCGTTCCGTGGACACTCTGGATTCCAAGAAGTCAATCCTGAAGAACTATTCAACATGTTCTTTGGAGAAATGGGTGGAATGGGAGGAAATGGTGAGTTCTTACTTTTTCTCCTCTCCCCTTGTTTTCTCCTTCAGCCTTTAACTAACCAACGAACCAACCAAAATAAGGCTTCCATTTCCAAACAAACTTTGGTGGTCCTCGATACAACACTCGTTTCCAGCAACAGCAGCAACAGCAAAGGCGTCAACAACAGCAACAGCAACAACAAGGCGGCACACCACAATTCATTCAGGCGTTACCCATTATCATTCTGATGCTCATCTCCTTCTTCTCTACCTTTACCGCTCCAAGTGATCCATCCCTGAACGAGAATTCGTACAGTTGGGAGTACGGGGCTGGGTACACATTGAAGCGCTCAACTCACGGACACGATGTGGACTACTACGTGAACCCGAAAATGTTTTCTGATCGATACGATAAACCTCAGTTTGCTTGGAAACTCAAAAACTTTGAAAAGTCGATTGAGGGACAGGTTTGTGATTTTTTTTCCCACTTCATCTCCCTAATCCCTAGTTTCAACAGTACTACCGTAACATTCACTACCGTTGCCAGCAAGAGCGGGAATATAAGCAGCAGTTGATTTCATCTGCATACACGCTCTTTAGAGGAGTTGACGAAGTGAAACTGAAGAAAGCCCAAAACTACGAAATGCAGTTCTGTCAGCAAGTAGAGCAGTGGAACACACGGGCTTCAAACCCTCAAAAGATTCAAACAAACAATAATGCGGCCGGAAAGGCTGGAGCTAGAAAGAGGGCGGCGGGTGCAGCCCAGGCGTGATTTGGATGTGTGAAAGATGGTGTAGGGCAACGATGACTGAATGAAAATAGTAAAATTCGTTTGAACGTTATATTGTTGTTTTTTTAAATGTCGTTGCCTGAAACTTTAAAGAATTGGGAATACCTAGATACGAAGGATTAGGGAAATCAAGTTATACTATAAAAAACTCACTCAAAGAACTTCATAATCAACTTGAAGTTGCGTTGTGGGACGTTGAGAGCTATAAGCATATTGTGTACTTTCTGGTATCCGTGCTGTCCAATGAGTTTGAAAACCGCACGCGCAATAGGGCTCGGGAACTAGAATAAAATTAAACTCTCAGAAACAATACTTAAGACTTGGATTTTTCTTACAGTGTTGTCAATGTAAGACTTGTCCAGTAAAACAATAACTCTGTTCACGGCGATTAATGCCTCACGGATATTTCCTTCCTCACTCTCCATTGCCAAAATCTTGAGCCATGCCTTGATTGAAAACTTTTGTTCAATGCACAACTTGTACGCAGTTTTCGCGTCTTCTGGGTGGCGAAGGCGTTCGGCAAGGTCCCCATAGACTTCCCACTCTGCACCTGTCTTACGCAGAGACATTGGAGGCTTGTTGGTTCCTTGGTTGTATTGGCTCATCTCCTGTTTAAGAGTTAGTACTCAATAAAAACAAGATCTATGCGACTTGACCTGTTTTAAGGCAGTATACAACCGCAAATCATTATACAACACCATAAAGAGATTGTCCAGCCATTTTTCACAGAGTCTCTTGTTCCTGAACGTAAAGTTGATTGGATTTCTCTTGGGTCTGGGGTTTGGCGTTGATGTCATCTTTCTGGCTCCCTCCAAACTTCCCAGCTTATCAACACCAGTTTGGACACTCTTTTCATCAGGATCCAAGTTTTCGTCTTCGTGAGCCTGGCTGCTCGCGCGACGAAGCATTTCGTCAATACTGAGACCCTTCTTGCCATTTCCGGTATCATCCCCATTGTCAGCAATCTCAGGCGTCAAACGAATACTTTCAAAATTACTATCCAGCTCCTGGAGACGACCTTCGTCAGCATCTTCATTGGCTTCTGCTGTAGCATCATTCAACTCGTCGCTGTCAGTCACAACCCCGTTGATAGCGACTTTAGCCTTCGCCATTTGAGACAACTCATTGGAACTGCTGCCATTATCATCCTTCTTCTCAGCAGAGATGCTTTCACGAGCTCTCTCTTCAGCAGCAAACTGCTCCTCCTTCTGGCTCTCCTCCAAAAGCGCACGATGGATCCGGTATTCTTCCTCCATCACAAACACACGACTACGGAATTTGAGCAACTCATCCCATCCCGTCTTGGAAACAATTTGAATCAACAGGTTATACGCCAACAAAAACGTTCCTCGGAGACTCAAGGCTGGAAGACGAGCTAGTTCCGGGTGGATTTGGTTTTCTCGGGGATCGTTGTCGTCTTCGATCGTTCCGCTGAGGTTGCTAGTGCTGGAGGGAGCGGCAGCAGCAGCAGTGGTCGTACCTGCTCCACCAGCAGGAGTGAGTTCTTCTGGTTTTGGGTCTGGACGAAGGGGCAAGTGCACGCGCGCAGGAGATGGCATTCGATGGCTGTCTCTTTCACTAAGGTCAAAAAATCAGCACATTTCACAACATTCAGAATACAAATGTGGAGGGAGTTACCAGTAGGAAAACATGGGACAAGAGTTCAAAGCAAGTAGGGCGGACTCAAAGTCACCCATTTGGATATAAACTTGCGTCAATTTCGCCCATGTGACGTATTCGGATGGAGCAGCCACGACCGCCATTTTGGCAAGATTCGCAGCCATTTCGAGTTTGTTCTGAAGTTAACCAAAAGAAAGTCAGCCATTTTACCCAAAGCAATCAGATCTCACCTTTCCAATCAAAAAGTCAACTTGGGTGAGGAGCAGTCCGTAGGAAGACGGGCTCTTCCTCAATGCATCGTACAGAACTTTAACTCCCTTCACTTCATCATCTACACCAGCATATGAACAAACGATGAACCTTGAAACGAACTTGTTACCATTTCCGAAATAACTTGCCGCCAAGACGGCCCCAACTTCAGCGTCTTTCGCAAACAGCGGCTCAAAGAATTTTGCTGCTTGATCCAAACGTCCTCCATCTCTGAAGTACTTCATTATTCCGTTCGTTAAATGGTTGGAGAAGTAGGTGGCAATCTGAACTTCGGGGTTTGTTCCCAACTGCCAGCCTAATATGACCGTAAGAATACGCAATTTCGAATGAAGAGACATTACCCTTCCAGAATTCTAACGCAGCTGCCTCAAGGAATTTCTTCTCAGTGTTCAGAGTATCCAATGGATCCATCTTTCTCAATCCCAAAATTGGGTTCCCATCATTTCCATCAGGCTCATCGTTATCGTCCAGAATAGCACGGAGCACAGCTGATACATAAGTTTCCTGCCAAATTGCTGGGTTCGTGATTTTGTGCCTGAGAGAACCAACAATAAGCACCCCACACTCCAAGTACGCCGAAAAATACGCGAACTACTGCATCAAGTCCTATATTCATCTCATATAAAAGCCAAACTTACTTGTCTCCCCTCAAATCGACCACATAGGATTCGACACCTCCTGGTATACGAACTTCAACTCTCACATCCACACGCGAGAATGCATTGAAGCAGCAATATGTTCCAGAGCGGATCTTCCACGGGTTTGGAGTTTTCGGCGAAGGAGAGACCTTTTTGTGTTGGTGGCAAGTGTTGGTTTATTGACACCATGACATCAGATGCCTTACCAAAGCGTATGACAGCGAATTCAAGTAGGCTGCCAAAGAAGCGGATGAAGAAGAATCCACGCCCAGGACAAAATGATAGGAGCTGATCTATGAATTGGTGTGTAATGAATTTAGATTGGCGCATTCTCCACAGCGCCTCAATTACTTCTTTGGCACCACTGGACTTTGGATTAAACTTTTCAATTCGACACAAGTCAGGAGGACCGAGCTCTCTAAAGGTGGCTGTAAGGGTGATGAGACAGCGATGCAGATTGGATCCTCAACAATCAACTATACCGAGCGACTCAGTCCGTGAAATCAGCGACTCTCCTGAATCAGTCTCAAATAGTTCCGGGATTCCTTTCAGTGTTGATGGGTCCGCAACCACCATCTCAATTTGGATAAAATAAACAACGAAAGAGAGAACAGTTCCATTCCGCGTTTATTGAAACCAAAGGGACTCTACTCCCTCCCTCAAGTGAAACGTTATACTTTATGTTGACGAATGGAAACCCAGAGATAATGCAAAAAATATCTAGAAACTCCCACTGTGAGACTATATAATTCACGGCCATTTACCGCGTTTACATTTCATGAGCATACCAACCTTTCCTAAGAAGTCCCTGTCGTGAATTCGATTACTTGAAAAGCCTTTTCATTGACCGTTGAAAAGAAGGTGATAAATAAAACACCCAACAGTGTATGAAGAAATGTAGAACGAAACACGTTCGAAGAAGGCGTACTCTGTTCTTCGGCTCACCCCTGACTCAAAATTCGCGCGCGACTTTGTGTGCAGGGCTTGTGGGTTTTCTAGAGTTGTTTCAATGATTCCATGAATTGAAGGGTTGCAGAGAAAACCATAGTAGCAAAGAATTCCAACATCTTTTTGATTCTAGTATTCCAAATAAATAACGACGACAACAAACTAAAAGAGAAACAGAAACATATCAATGAAGGAATCACACTGCAGAAGCAACGAGCCTCTTCAACATCCCCATTCACTACTGTAGAGCCTTTAAGAATGGATGCTCCAGTGCAGAAACGGCTGAAAGTCGCTCCTTCACGCTCAAGCACATACACCCCTTCAAGAAACTAAAACAATCAGCCACCTGCTTCTCCGTATTCACGGTTCCCACTTTCAAGATACGCGCATTCAACTTCTCCACAATCGTTTCAAATGGTGTTTGGGTTCGCGGATAATCTGGCAGTGAAAAGTGAATTCTACGACCTACAGTAAACCGATAAGTTTTCAACTTGAAATCCTGAAGTGACCACAAACCATGTGCTGCAGCAATTTTCTTCATATTCGAAGTTCCATAGATCCAAGTGATCTCAAGCAAAGCATCTAAGTCGTCTGGGGAATTGAAGAATGGATAGGTCTTGGTCAATGTACAAAGCAAAATAACTCCTGCGGCCCAAATATCAATGGCTAAGAAAAGAGCTTAACGAGCAATTTCACAAATGTATGAACTCCTCAAACCTGTTGTTTGATGAATAACACGTAATAGAACTTCTGGAGCCCTGAAGCCTCGCGTACCAGCTCTAGATGCTCCACGAATAGAGGGCCTTTGCTCTACTGTCAATTTCGCCAAGAATCACATATGACCCTCACCTCTTATCATTCTCATAATACCCAACTCGAGAGGAATTGGAAATGGGAGGATGTTCCTCACTTGCTGGTTGAGTTGCCATGACCTGAATAAAGGTTTGAGTAACAGGCACTTGTACCTAAAGTAAATTTACTTGTGCCAGCCCAAAGTCCACAATAACACCAGTCTTCAGTTTCTTATTGTAAAGGAAGTTTGTCGGTTTGATGTCACGGTGCAGAATGTCCTCTTCGTGAATCCCACGGAGACCTGCATACAAAGATGTTCAACACAAGTCATAACACCATGAGAACCCATACCAATCATAAGAGCCTTCATATAATGAGCAATATCTTCCATTGATGGACTGTCCGTCATGAATTCCTGTGGTTAGAAGTTGTGTAAACACTCCCTTCACCAAAAGGAGGAGAAAAAAAACCAAGCATGACTCAACTCTAAAGTCGTGAAACTCATAAAACGGCAAGACAGCAATAATCTGATCTTTGCTTCTTAATGCACTGATTAATCCAGCAACATTTGGTTTACAGCTTTGGAGACGCTTGCCAAGTTAATTGGATGACCAAAGAGAAAAAACGAGCTCACCTGAGTTTTCTCAGCATCGCTAACTCGTTCAGAATACGTTCCGTTGAACTTGTAACATAAATACGCTTCAAAGCCACCACTCCACATACAGCCCACCGATTCCCAAGTCGTTCTGGACTAGGATTCTTATCCGGGATAGAGCATCGACACCATGAGCAATCAAACACTGTATGCATTTGATCCACGGCTTTGTACACAGAACTGAAGGTACCTGAGATGCGCTTTAGAAGATTGCAACAAATACAAATGTTAGGTAATTGCCTTCTCCAATCTTGTCTAAAATCCTATACTTGTCTTTGAGACCACGAAATCCGTCGTAAAGTTCAAAAACTTCTTCTCGAACTTCCACATCTCTTGTGCTACGTAACCCATCTGTTGCATATACGTCTTCAAACTCAGCCCAAACTCTGGTATAAAACGCAACGTAGTCGTCAATCATTTCACGCCGGAAATCGCCCATCCCCGCTCTTGCAGTTACATGCTTCTCGTTATCACAACACCACTCTTCTTTTTCAACTTCATAAAGTTCTGTTGCAGGGTTTTTGCGTTTCCCTGTTTCATATTCCTCACAGTATGCCGACAAGAAGTCTCGAAAACCTCCGGGATCTGCACCAACACCATTTGCACCAAATGGAAGGTAGTCACGCAACAGCTTTAAACCAGTTCGAGAGAAAGGTCGAGCTTTGGACACGTCATAGGATGCAGGGATGCCAGTGTACCGCAAATCATTCCATATACACGATTTTGTCGGACATGAGTCATGTTCGTCTTTAGTAACATGTGTACAAGGCTTGGGTTCTCGGGATGAATTAACGGCCAGAAGTTCATATTGAACAGAGTTGTTATTGCTGTGAAGAATGTCGTTTGTCTTTGGGTTGCTACGAGGGGTTGGTGATTCTGTATCATTTTTACGGTCATCTTCTCCCTTATTTTCATCCCGTGTTTCGGAATCATGTCTGGAATTGACAGTTGGAACTTGGTCTTCCTCTTTGCTGTATGGCATTTCTTCGTCATCACCCTCAATATCTACGTACTTGTTGTCCGCACTACAACCAGCAGACAACCCTTCTGTGGCAGGTATTAGACTGGACGTCATGTGCGTAGATGGAGGTTGTGTTGCAGCATCTGAGCGTTCAACAGCTGCTCTAATTCCAGCCATCGGATACGTCATTCCACAAGATTTCATAGGAGAATAGGCATTCACAGAGCGTAATGAATTGCACAAATGAGCAGCTGAGCCAGGGTATTTAAGCTCATGGTTCTTGAGGTTCTGATAAGCTGCAGTTGATTCCATAGCGGGAGTTATGAGAGGAAGTCCGTGATCTTTTAGTACATCAGATACTAACGGATTCTTGATGGTTTCGAGAAGTCGCAACGTATCTAAGGGAGAACGGTTGGGGTCTGGGTTCGAGGGAAAATCAGCATTCGGACATTAAGAAATGCAGTCAACCCTACCTTCCTCCAGAGCCATTTGAATCACTTTTTGAACATTCAAGGCTTCGGCAAGATCGGAATACTCCTCCATTTCATGATCCTTGTCGTTTATTCCGTCTTGCGGCTGGTCAATGCTCATTTTTTCTCCGCCCAATTCCTTTTGAATACGACTGTCATCATCGATTGACAGTATTGGGTGTGTTTCCGTCGTAGGCTTCGATTGATTCAGCGCGTCAGTAGTCTCGATGGTGGTACGAGAATCAGCAGACGGGTCATCGGACTCGGGCACAACATGGCGTCGCTCCGGATACAGTAGAGTGTTCTTCGTTGGTTCGCAGCACACGTCTGAAGGGTTCCCGCCTGTTTCGTCGTCATTGAGAATGTTGAGTGCTACAGGTGTGTTTTCAATGCCGTCGCAGGCAGCTTGTGACAGAGGTTGGAGTGCGGTGGCCGAGACAGCAGGGGCAAATTGAGCATCTGGCAGTGACCTAGTTATTATTGAAGATTTAGAGCAAGTCCGGAATTGGGCAGGCAGAGCTTTAGCAGAGCCATCCTGAATTCAGCAACGACAAAGAAAGCGCACAAACCGTTTCCGAGACGCAGCTTTAACAATTGGCACGTGGGCTGGCGGCGGGGCGAGGCGCTCGAGAAAGGCTGCGTCGTTGTTTGCATAGTTTGAGTTGTTGGTTGCCCGTCGCCGCCGTGCGTATCCGGCCCCGTTTGTTCCCGCATTCGCATTTGCTGCGTGTCCCATGTGCGTGTGGAGCGGTGCTTTCGACGTCACTGATGGTGAGAGCGTTAGGGCGTCGTACGGCTGTGCTTTGGTCCGGCGACGACTCATTTCCAGTGAGAAAGTGTTGGGAGTCCGAAAGTTACTTAAGGAAAGAAGAAAGAAAGACGATTTATTGTTTGTCGGTTGCAAGAGCTCCACTGAACTTGCCCATCTCATCGAATGCTTTGGCAAAGAACGGTTTGATTTCGTTCACTTCCATCAACCCCAAGTTGTCCAAATTCAAGAATCCTTGCGAAAATAAGTCAATCGTAATGAATTTTAATCCTGCCACAGCCTTGTTTCCTCGACACTCTTTGATTCCCTTGATGTAGTTGCGAACTTGCTCGTAGTGCGGAATATCATCTTGCGCGCTGTCAAATATGATTAAGGTTGATGCATTTGAATGAGCTGGAGAGCTGTACTCAACTCCTTTACAAGAAGGTTTGCAGTTTCCAGCCACATGAAGGGCATTTCTGTGAATCCAGCAGACGCCCGCTCCTCCTCCAGCTTTGCTTCCAAATATTCTAGCAACAAGAAACCAGAATCAGCAATCTCTTTTGTCATTCCTTCTTTCGCTGAAGGAGACTGTTCCAGCCAACAACGTACCAGCATCCAACCACACAGGCGGAACAATCGTACACTTTCCTTTCCGCTTCAAAAGCAATGCCAGCCACAGAGGAACTTTCGACTTCAATGGTGGTCGGAAGGGTCCAAACTCGCCCTGGGAGTCTGTTAGTTAGCCTTCCACGTTTTGATGTAGGTTCACTCAACAGAAAGCAGCTCGAACTTGTCATTTATCGCTCGTGTGGGGACTATTGTAATCTGTTGGTTTTCGGCAATGAATTCGATTTCTTGAGGTGTGAGGGACGACCGTAATGCTTTAGGAAGAGCCATTTTTTGGTTGGTTGTGTGCAACACTTTCGGACACTCAGAAACTCTCAGAATGCAAACCATTCAGAAATCAGAAAAATAAGTTTTTATATTTAATGACTCAGACTCGAGCTTATTCATCTTCGCCTTCATCGTCTTCGTCGTCATCCTCCTCCACTTCTTGCCCCAAAGCCCGCAAGCGATCCTTCAGTCCACGAATGGTGATATCACTTTCAGCAAGACAAACCAACAGGTCTTCCTGCTCTTGAGCGATGGAGTCATATTGCTGCGTCTTCAGTTGGAGATCGACTTGCAGGGCGTGGATTTTTTGAATAGCTTCGGGGGACATTCCGAGTGGTGCAGGTTTTGGGGAAACGGCTGTTGGAGGAGGAGGAAGTGGCTGCTGGTTTGCTTTGGCTTTCAATGTCTGAATTTCATATTGCAACTTGGCAACCTTGTCATACAAAATTAGTATACAAGAAACATGAACTCACACACTCACCTCTTCCTTGTGGTACAGTTCGGTTTGAGCCAAAATATTTTTGCATTCTACTAATTCATACTCTTGTTGTGCCAACTGAAGTTTGTATGAGTCGACAGCAGCTTTCAAGGCTTGCAGTTCAGCATCATCTAGAGAAACGAGACAACGTCAACGCGTAAAGCCTCACAATTATGTTACATACTTTCAGACGCTTTCTTGGCAGCATTTGCTTTGCCTTTTGGATTGATAACGGAGCGAATCATTGGTTCTACCGAGGGGTTTCAATTTTTCACTCACTTGAAAATATTGCAACAAACCACAGGAAGACTTTAACAAATCCACAAAAGCGACATCAAAATACACTTCAGGTAATGTTTTGGCATCATCAGCCTGGGGTTAATTTGTTAGTTATGAAACAAATGATCTTCACGACAACTTACACCAGTGAAGTACAGAGCAGCCTTTTGGAAGAATCGAGACTCTTTCAAGCGGTCGATACGGCTAACGAATACGTCCCCACCAATACGACTGACGATAAGAGATTGAAGACTTGCCCTGATACAGGTTTCAACAAACAAGGAGACTAATCCACCAAAACTCACTGAGTAAACGACGATTCGGTGTTGTCGTTATATTCATGGCAAATAGAAATAATGTAAGCAGCCATTCCTTGGACAAGTGGATCAACCCCAGAACTGGCATTCACTTGCTCAATCAACTAAAATGACGAGTGAATATTGGTTACCCCATACTCGAATGCTTACGAATTGCAAGTTAGATCCCTCTGACAAGAACTCTTTCACTGCATGGCTTGACGCGAACAACCAAGTGGCAATCAAAGACAAAATACCCAGTACAACACGAATGTCGGCAGATTCACGGCTCGCAACCAATAACGCATACATCACCTTGTGCAGCAGTGAAATGGGCTCGTCGCCTTCAACAGCAACATGATTGATTAGCTAAAACCCTCAACAAATGAAATTTGACACATACTATCACTGTCATCAATCTTGACGCTCAAAGCCATCTCCTGGCATCTGGGATTCTCTGAAACAATGTGTGACAACAGGGTTGCTGCAAACCAAGCACGGTAAGGATCCAGCTTCGACGATTTCCAGTCAAGGACTGATTTGATCAAAAGCGAGCCTGGAGACTGTGGTTGCTCATCATTCGGGTTGTCAAATGGAGGAGGAGTCAATGTGGCAGCAAGAGCGATTTGGTTATCTTGGTTGTTGAATACAAATGACTTCGTGAATCAAAAATATAATTAGTGCTCCCGATGAAAGAATATATGTAGACCAACCTGGAAGCAATAAGCAGCAGCAGCTCTCAATGCAAAAGTCTCTCCCGTAAGTGCAGTCGATACCAAGTTCAAAATAGCACTTGTGGGAATCTGCTGTGCGACGGGATCTTTCTTTCCTGGCATAACAACATATTTTCCAAGAAGCTCTTGGTTTGCAGTGTTACCACGAATCACGTCACCCACAGCATTCAAAGCCTATTCAATTTCGTAAGTATGTTTCGAATGCATCAGTAGGCCCAACCTGAGTTCTGACTTTGGCATGTACGCGTTTACACAGAGCCAAGTCAATAATTGGAAGCAAAATCTGTGCCTGATTCATAATTTTCTGATATCGAGTTTGTCAATAAATGCAAATACACATTGACTGTCTTACTTGGTTGACAGCAGTGTTTGGGCTGTTTGGAACAACCAAAATCCGAACAAGTTCCAAAATCAGCTCCGCATTAACGACCTTCTGATGACTCCAAACATTTGCTTCGTGAGTCAAAGACACTGGCATAGGTCCACCTTTTCCATCTTGAACGACAGAGTGAGACAGCAAAAGCGAAGGGATTTTTTGAATACAGCTGCTCTCTCTGAACAGATTCTAAAACGACAAAAATAAGCCAAATTTGTACACGAATCAAAAAACCACGTACTTGATTGGAAACATTGTAACGGAGCAAGTTCATGGTTAAAGTCAAACAATCTTGGATGATGATGTCTCCTTCACTGGCTCCTTCAGCCAACACAATCCCAAGCAACCGCTCAAACGCATTCTCGAATGCAATAATTTTCTGAATTTCGGCATTGTTTGACGTTAAAGCAATCAACAAAAGCAGAGCCTCTGATTGACTGATAAGTTTTGGAAGGACACATAATCGCAAAAACAGAGAACGAACCATTCCTAATGATTTCTCTCGTATCATCCAGCAAATCCATCAACCTCGCAATTCCAATAGGACTTGTCAAAACGCACTCCTGCAATCTCTCCCCATAGTTGTCCAATAACGTCGTCAGGAATTGGATCGTGTTGAACCGAATGTAAAACTCAAACTCCTCCAGTATTTCGAGCAAAATAGTAACATTCGTTGGGTCCTGTTAAGCATGGAGTAAATTAGAACAAGGTCAAATCAGCCGCGCACACAGTATTTCCCTCCCCCTCGTCGCGGATATCAAGATCTGAGCACTAACCTTGGTATATACTTCCGTGAACATGCGTCCCAGATTCTCCTTTCCGCCTTTGTCGTCAAGGTCCTAGTTGAATGCAAGTATCGTTAGAACAGAACATCTATATGGACCTCCTCCTTCCACGATCGAGACAGATGAATAATGAATTCATCTGTTTGGATCCATGAGGGTACAATGACTGTACCTCATCAACAGAACACAATATGTTCAACGTCTCCAAAGCCGCTTTAATTATTTCCACGTCCATACGATCACTCTTCAAGACATGAACGAGGACTGGAATTCCTTTCGTACCGACGGCGAGACGGTAGTCGCGGGCCATAGCCTTCAATCCTAGCACAGCCGCTCTTCTGTCTTCAAAGAGCGTTGCATTCTGCGCACGGTCAACAAGCTTATCCACCGTCTCAGGGCCACTAGGTTGTTCTTTTGGCTGTGCTCCTGCCAGGGCTCCGAAAAGAAACGACATCTTTCAGTTGATTTTTTGTTGATTTCTTCAATTTATTATCAAATAACCAGAAGAAAGAGGGAAAAGACAGTTCCATCACTTGAACAACTTCTTAATGGACATATTCTGCTCGCTATCCTTCTTCATGATCTGTTTCGAAATATTTAATCGGACGTCACAAACAACAAGCGAACAAACCTTGCCAACGGCCATTTCAAAGTCTTCTTGGGTAACGTGAACGCGGCGTTCACGAAGAGCATACATACCCGCTTCAGTGCACACACCCTTAACTTCGGCTCCACTGGCTCCAGTCAACGTCTCTGCAACCTTGCGCAAATTGATACCACGAGTCAAGTTCTAAGTCTCAGTGTGAACATACAGCGTTACTTAGATACACAAGAACATACCATCTTCCTGCTGTGGATCTTCAAGATATCTGTTCGTGCAACCTCATTCGGGGGTGGGAATTCAATCTTACGGTCGATACGTCCAGGTCTCAACAAGGCACTGTCAAGGATATCGATACGGTTGGTAGCCATGATGACTTTGATACTTTGAGTAGCCTCAAAACCATCAAGCTGGTTCAAAAGCTCAAGCATAGTACGTTGAACTTCACTGTCCCCCCCTCCACCACCACCAGATTCACTACGAGAAGAACCAATCGAATCAATTTCATCCATGAAAATAATTGAAGGTGCGTGTTCTGCAAACTGGTTGAGTTGTTTGAGACAAAGGTCAACAAATCATACCTCTAGCCATAACGAACAGTTCTCGAACCATTCTGGAACCCTCTCCGATATACTTTTGAACTAATTCACTTCCACTAACACGAATGAAGCGACAGTCAGTGTGATGAGCCACGGCTCTTGCCAACAGAGTCTTTCCAGTTCCAGGTGGACTAACCGTCGTTTAGAAACATGTTGCCGGTGATTAAACCAACATACCCATAGAGGAGAACTCCTTTTGGCTGAGCAATACCCAAGCTTTCAAACAATTCTGGGTGCTTCACTGGCAACTCAATCACTTCTTTGATCTCCTTAATCTGTCTATCCAATCCTCCAACTTGGTCATATGTACTATCGGGGACCTTTTCGACCATCATCAACGAGACGAGCGGGTCGATTTTGTTGGGGAGGACTTTATGCAATTGGTAGTTGTCTGTTTTCGAGTTTAGTAACAGCCACCAAACTTTGACGGGCTTTCAAATTCACCATGACGAAGAGCGACACGAACGGTCGGCGTCAATTCAGCGATATCGATGGTTTTTGAGATGTCAACCACATATTTTCCTTCCTGCTGAGTTTTTACGAGAACCTGTTGAGAAAAAAGGAAGTTAGAGGATTTGGAGTTCCGCGTCATGGATGCTTCATTAAGAGAAAGGAGTTGAGTGAGTTGGTGTGGACCAAAAAATTACGCGTTCACCAAGCACCATGCAATAAATAGCACTGCCCCTGCTCAGTATCATCGAACCTCCAATTTTCATTTGATTGTATAGAGGCAAAGGCACATGAGAGAAGCGTGGTGTTTGTCAAAGGGGATATGGCACCTTGTTCTTTCCCATCAACTTGACGACTTCTCCGACATAGCTTCCAGGCTCGTGCAATAGTTTCAGCTCATCCCTCAGGAGTCTGACTTTGGAGTTGAGCTGGTTTCGCTGGGCTTCGAGACGACGCAAGTTTTGTGTTTGAAGCGAGATTGTTGTCTCGAGGTCCTAGACGAAGACGAGCGCGAGAGACAGTTAGTGAACAGAAAGAGACCAATGAAAAGGGGAAAAGGGAGCACAGATGTTGTTTGTCTGGTTGAATGCCCGCAACGACCACAAAAGAGGGCCTTGACTCGTCCTCACGAAAGGTCTACCGAACCGCCCTTGCATTCGCATTTCGCATTCATTCCTTCTGAAGAGGGGACGAGGCGTCGGTCTTTACCTCAATCTTGTTCTTGTAGTACGTCTTGATTCCGTCTCCGCCACTGAGTGTCATTTTCGGTATCTTTTTTCAAGTAAAGACGCGTCCACAGGCAACTTAACAAATAAAGTAACATTTATCCTATTCTAATAAAAAGAAGAGAAATGAAAGATGAGTAGAGATATTCAGGTAATCAAAGCAACAAGTAAGCAAAGAAACACGCGAAAGACAAAACTACTTCAACAGAGCCAGATTTGTAAATGTTAGAGTTAGAATTGTTACCACCGGTTCCTGGTGCGTTTCCAGCTGGTGGAACAACCTTGGCAGGTGCAACAACAGACGGGGCAACGTAGTTCGCAGCTGGGGAGCTTGGAACCGAACCAGCTGGAACAACTGGAGCGACATAAGGAGCTTGAGAGCCAGGAACGTTTCCTGCTGGAACATTTCCAGCTGGGGTTCCTGGAGCAACATAAGGCGCTTGAGCGCCTGGAACACCTGGGGCGACGTAAGGAGCCTGGGATCCTGGAACAGTTCCTGCTGGAACTCCTGGAGCGATGTAAGGTCCCTGAGAACCTGGAACATTACCAGCCGGGGTTCCTGGAGCGACATAAGGAGCCTGGGATCCTGGAACAGTTCCTGCTGGAACTCCTGGAGCAACGTAAGGAGCCTGGGATCCTGGAACAGTTCCTGCTGGAACTCCTGGAGCGACGTAAGGTCCCTGAGAACCTGGAACATTACCAGCCGGGGTTCCAGGAGCGACATAAGCTCCCTGAGAGCCAGAACCGTTTCCAGCTGGAGGAACGTAGCTCCCTGGGTTGTTACCTGCTGGAGTTCCTGGGACCCCTGGAGCAACGTACGCAGTTGGAACAGCTGGTGCAGCACTAGCACATGTAGTAGTAACCTGAGCAGCAGTGGCGCAAGTGGTAGTAACCTGTGTGCTAGTTGCACCAGCCTTCACAGATGTAGCACCACCAACAGCGGATGCACTAACAGTTGAAGCCCCAGCACCAGACACACTGACAGTAGAAGAACCAGACGCAGACTTAGTAGATGTGGCGACAGAAGAAACCACAGTGGAAGTAGCAGTAGTTGGAGTGTTCACGTCGTTGAGCGCAACTTGGCCAGTTGCACTGGTAATCGTGAAGGACGGGTCGGAACGTCTCTTCTTGGACTTGACATCCGTAACTACAACGTCGAAGGATCCAATCGCGGTGTGGGCCGAAAAGATGTCAATGTGGACACTCTTGCTCAAAGAGGAAACCAACTTCAAGGCATACCAGACATCACTGACATTCTTGCCTATTTGACTCGATCAGAAATAATTCAATAAACACCAAAAGAGGCTTACCGAGAAGGAAGGAGATAACGAAACCGTTCTTGATAGGGACGTATTGAACAGAGTTGTTTCTAATCGAAATCGCATCGTACACGACAAAGTCGGCTGGAAGCTCTCCAAACTAGAACGAATTGAGATTAATAAGAAAAGTATTCAGTTCGCAAAAGAACTTACGTTGAAGGACGGGGATCCAAGCTGAAGGATAGCCTGGTTTGCCACATTGTCGGATGGTGCAGCAGGAACCTTGGCACCAGAGAAGGTGACTGGTTCTGCATTGGGGACAATCACTTGAGATGGAATCTGGACAATCGATTGCTTGATAGCTGCGGAAGAACCGGAAGACGCAAGCTTCAACAAGTCAGTGAAAACAGTAGCTGTGTTGGCGTCCGCAATGACTGGCAACGCCACAGATGGGGTTCCTGACGCGATAGCGGCAACAGCAGCAGGAATTTCGGCGATTGTAGCTGTAACAGGAGTAGGGACATTGGAGGCTTTTGTAGTTGAAGCAGACTGAGTGGAAAGGACCTCGGTGGTGGTTGGAGTTGAAGAAGTGAAACGAGTGGTGGCAGCGTCGCCAGAAACTGCAGTAGTTGATACAACAGCGGTGGTGGTGGCTTGGGAAGAAATTGCATCAATAACACCACCATTTGTAGCAACAGCGTCAGTGGTGGCAGCTTTAGTGGAGACAGCATTGGTGGTGGCAGTGTAGGCGGCATCAGTGGAAAGGGCGTCAGTGGACACAGCAATAGTGGTGGCAGAAGAAGCGGCCTTGGTGGTAGCAGTGGAGACGGCGTCAGTGGTTGCCGAAGCGGCCTTGGCGGTAGGCGTGGAGACAGCATCAGTGGTGGCAGAAGAAGCGGCCTTGGTGGTAGCAGTGGAGACGGCGTCAGTGGTTGCCGAAGCGGCCTTGGCGGTAGCAAGGGAGACAGCATCAGTGGTTGCAGAAGAAGCAGCCTCAGTGGAGACGGCGTCAGTGGTAGCGGAAGAAGCGGTTTCGATGGTAGCAGTGGAGACGACGTCAGTAGTTGCAGAAGACGCGACGTCGGTGGTAGCAGTGGAAACAGCGTCAGTGGTTGCAGAAGAGGCAGCCTCAGTGGAGACGGCGTCAGTGGTAGCAGAAGAAGCGGCCTCGGTGATAGCAGTAGAAACAGCGTCAGTCGTAGCAGTGGAGACGGCGTCAGTGGAAACTGCGTCAGTAGTAGCAGACGACGCGTCCTCGGTGGTAGCAGTGGAGACGACTTCAGTAGTTGCAGAAGACGCGACGTCGGTGGTAGCAGTGGAAACAGCGTCAGTGGTTGCAGAAGAGGCAGCCTCAGTGGAGACGGCGTCAGTGGTAGCAGAAGAAGCGGCCTCGGTGATAGCAGTAGAAACAGCAACAGTCGTAGCAGTGGAGACGGCGTCAGTGGAAACTGCGTCAGTAGTAGCAGACGACGCGTCCTCGGTGGTAGCAGTGGAGACGACTTCAGTGGTTGCAGAAGACGCAACGTCGGTGGTAGCAGTGGAAACAGCGTCAGTGGTTGCAGAAGAGGCAGCCTCAGTGGAGACGGCGTCAGTGGTAGCAAAAGAAGCGGCCTCGGTGGTAGCAGTGGAGACGACTTCAGTAGTTGCAGAAGACGCGACGTCGGTGGTAGCAGTGGAAACAGCGTCAGTGGTTGCAGAAGAGGCAGCCTCAGTGGAGACGGCGTCAGTGGTAGCAGAAGAAGCGGCCTCGGTGATAGCAGTAGAAACAGCGTCAGTCGTAGCAGTGGAGACGGCGTCAGTGGAAACTGCGTCAGTAGTAGCAGACGACGCGTCCTCGGTGGTAGCAGTGGAGACGACTTCAGTGGTTGCAGAAGACGCAACGTCGGTGGTAGCAGTGGAAACAGCGTCAGTGGTTGCAGAAGAGGCAGCCTCAGTGGAGACGGCGTCAGTGGTAGCAGAAGAAGCGGCCTCGGTGATAGCAGTAGAAACAGCGTCAGTCGTAGCAGTGGAGACGGCGTCAGTGGAAACTGCGTCAGTAGTAGCAGACGACGCGTCCTCGGTGGTAGCAGTGGAGACGACTTCAGTAGTTGCAGAAGACGCGACGTCGGTGGTAGCAGTGGAAACAGCGTCAGTGGTTGCAGAAGAGGCAGCCTCAGTGGAGACGGCGTCAGTGGTAGCAGAAGAAGCGGCCTCGGTGATAGCAGTAGAAACAGCGTCAGTCGTAGCAGTGGAGACGGCGTCAGTGGAAACTGCGTCAGTAGTAGCAGACGACGCGTCCTCGGTGGTAGCAGTGGAGACGACTTCAGTGGTTGCAGAAGACGCAACGTCGGTGGTAGCAGTGGAAACAGCGTCAGTCGTAGCAGTGGAGACGGCGTCAGTGGAAACTGCGTCAGTAGTAGCAGACGACGCGTCCTCGGTGGTAGCAGTGGAGACGACTTCAGTGGTTGCAGAAGACGCAACGTCGGTGGTAGCAGTGGAAACAGCGTCAGTCGTAGCAGTGGAGACGGCGTCAGTGGTAGCAGAAAAAGCGGCCTCAGTTGAGACGGCGTCAGTTGAAACGGCCTCAGTGGTGGCGGAGGAGGCAACATCAGTGAACACGGCCTCGGAGGTTGTAGCTTCAGTAGAGGCGGCATCAGTGGTAGAAGCTTCAGTGGAGACCGCATCAGTGGTAGCAGACGAAGCCGCCTCTGTGGAGACAGCATCGGTGGTGGCAGTGGAGACGGCGTCAGTGGTAGCATTGGAAAAGATATCAGTGGTAGCAGCGGTGGAAACATTGTCTGTTGCAGTTGTTGTTTCATCATGGAGAGTAACTTGTCCAGTTCCACTGGTAATTGTGAAGACAGGGTCGGAACGTCTCTTCTTGGACTTGACATCCGTAACTACAACGTTGAAGGATCCAATCGCGGTGTGGGCCGAAAAGATGTCAATGTGGACACTCTTGCTCAAAGAGGAAACCAACTTCAAGGCATACCAGACATCACTGACATTCTTGCCTATTTGACTCGATCAGAAATAATTCAATAAACACCAAAAGAGGCTTACCGAGAAGGAAGGAGATAACGAAACCGTTCTTGATGGGGACGTATTGAACAGAGTTGTTTCGAATTGAAATCGCATCGTACACGACAAAGTCGGCTGGAAGCTCTCCAAACTAGAACGAATTGAGATTAATAAGAAAAGTATTCAGTTCGCAAAAGAACTTACGTTGAAGGACGGGGATCCAAGCTGAAGGATAGCCTGGTTTGCCACATTGTCGGATGGTGCAGCAGGAACCTTGGCACCAGAGAAGGTGACTGGTTCTGCATTGGGGACAATCACTTGAGATGGAATCTGGACAATCGATTGCTTGATAGCTGCGGAAGAACCGGAAGACGCAAGCTTCAACAAGTCAGTGAAAACAGTAGCTGTGTTGGCGTCCGCAATGACTGGTAACGCCACAGATGGGGTTCCCGACGCGATAGCGGCAACAGCAGCAGGAATTTCGGCGATTGTAGCTGTAACAGGAGTAGGGACATTGGAGGCTTTCGTAGTTGAAGCAGACTCAGTCGAAAGGACCTCGGTGGTGGTTGGAGTTGAAGAAGTGAAACGAGTGGTGGCAGCTTCGGATGAAACTGCAGTAGTTGATACAACAGCGGTGGTGGTGGCTTGGGAAGAAATTGCATCAATAACACCACCATTTGTAGCAGCAGCGTCAGTGGTGGCAGCTTTAGTGGAGACAGCATTGGTGGTGGCAGTGTAGGCGGCATCAGTGGAAAGGGCGTCAGTGGACACAGCAATAGTGGTGGCAGAAGAAGCGGCCTTGGTGGTAGCAGTGGAGACGGCGTCAGTGGTTGCCGAAGCGGCCTTGGCGGTAGCAAGGGAGACAGTATCAGTGCTTGCAGAAGAAGCAGCCTCAGTAGAGACGGCGTCAGTGGTTGCCGAAGCGGCCTTGGCGGTAGGCGTGGAGACAGCATCAGTGGTGGCAGAAGAAGCGGCCTTGGTGGTAGCAGTGGAGACGACGTCAGTAGTTGCAGAAGACGCGACGTCGGTGGTAGCAGTGGAGACGGCCTCAGTGGTTGCCGAAGCGGCCTTGGCGGTAGCAAGGGAGACAGCATCAGTGGTTGCCCTTGGCGGTAGCAAGGGAGACAGTATCAGTGCTTGCAGAAGAAGCAGCCTCAGTAGAGACGGCGTCAGTGGTTGCCGAAGCGGCCTTGGCGGTAGGCGTGGAGACAGCAATAGTGGTGGCAGAAGAAGCGGCCTTGGTGGTAGCAGTGGAGACGGCGTCAGTGGTTGCCGAAGCGGCCTTGGCGGTAGCAAGGGAGACAGTATCAGTGCTTGCAGAAGAAGCAGCCTCAGTAGAGACGGCGTCAGTGGTTGCCGAAGCGGCCTTGGCGGTAGCAAGGGAGACAGCATCAGTGGTTGCAGAAGAAGCAGCCTCAGTGGAGACGGCGTCAGTGGTAGCGGAAGAAGCGGTTTCGATGGTAGCAGTGGAGACGACGTCAGTAGTTGCAGAAGACGCGACGTCGGTGGTAGCAGTGGAGACGGCCTCAGTGGTTGCCGAAGCGGCCTTGGCGGTAGCAAGGGAGACAGCATCAGTGGTTGCAGAAGAAGCAGCCTCAGTGGAGACGGCGTCAGTGGTAGCGGAAGAAGCGGTTTCGATGGTAGCAGTGGAGACGACGTCAGTAGTTGCAGAAGACGCGACGTCGGTGGAGACGGCGTCAGTAGTTGCAGAAGACGCGACGTCGGTGGTAGCAGTGGAAACAGCGTCAGTGGTTGCAGAAGAGGCAGCCTCAGTGGAGACGGCGTCAGTGGTAGCAGAAGAAGCGGCCTCGGTGATAGCAGTAGAAACAGCGTCAGTCGTAGCAGTGGAGACGGCGTCAGTGGAAACTGCGTCAGTGGAAACTGCGTCAGTAGTAGCAGACGACGCGTCCTCGGTGGTAGCAGTGGAAACAGCGTCAGTGGTTGCAGAAGAGGCAGCCTCAGTGGAGACGGCGTCAGTGGTAGCATTGGAGACGGCGTCAGTGGAAACAGCGGCAGTTGATTCCACAGTGGTCTCGGCGGCAGTGGACTCAACAGTGGTCTCGGCGGCAGTTGACTCCACAGTGGTCTCAGCGGCAGTTGACTCAACAGTAGTTTCAGCGGCAGTTGATTCCACAGTGGTCTCGGCGGCAGTTGATTCCACAGTGGTCTCGGCGGCAGTTGACTCAACAGTAGTTTCAGCGGCAGTTGAGTCAACAGTGGTCTCGGCGGCGGTAGATTCCACAGTGGTCTCGGCGGCAGTGGACTCAACAGTAGTTTCAGCGGCGGTAGATTCCACAGTGGTCTCGGCGGCAGTGGACTCAACAGTGGTCTCAGCGGCAGTTGAGTCAACAGTGGTCTCGGCGGCGGTAGATTCCACAGTGGTCTCGGCGGCAGTGGACTCAACAGTAGTTTCAGCGGCGGTAGATTCCACAGTGGTCTCGGCGGCAGTGGACTCAACAGTGGTCTCAGCGGCAGTTGAGTCAACAGTGGTCTCGGCGGCGGTAGATTCCACAGTGGTCTCGGCAGCAGTTGACTCAACAGTCGTCTCGGCGGCAGTGGACTCAACAGTGGTCTCGGCGGCGGTGGATTCAACAGCTGAACAGTTAAGAGTATCAGTATAGTTCAAGAAAAATAAAGAGGGAATAAAGTGCAAACGGAAGAGATACGAACCGGAAGATTCTGCTGAGGAATTGGCAGGTTCAGGTGGAGTCACTACTTTAAAATGTTTAGATTGGAATTGAGTGTCGTAGAAACTTACTCTTTTTATATGCAACAACGTTTCCTAAGTCTGGGGTGGTTATGAGAAAGTGATCGTCGCCGTCATGGTCAAGCTTGTACTCAAGCTGGATACCGAATCTTTGAGTGATGCTGTGAAAGTTGTTTGGACCATTCATTGTAGTCTGGCAACCTTGAACGCTTTGAGAAAAGATGGAAGTCCAGTCATACCACACAACCGAATCTTCAGCTTCGGTTGGAGGAAATGAAGGTCTTCCAATACAGGCGATGAAAGCAGTTTTGATATCATCAGAGGCGAAGCGACTTTGTGCGAGGAATAATTCATAATTGCCTGAGGCCGGAAGGGCTGGAAATGCGGCCCTAACGACAGCGACAGCAACGGCAATGATGAACGAACGTTTCATTCGGCAGCTGTGTTTGAGTGGGGATGGCCAAAGTGTTGAAGCCATGCGGTGAATCCCTCTGCTCGAGTCTCCGGATACTCAAAACCTCGTATCTTGGTGAGATTCAAAGACTCGTTGGCTGCAGAAATGAGGTGGTAATAGGAGAGGGCGTAGGTGGCGAGATGTGACTGTGTGAATGTGTGCAGAGGAATCTTGGAGTTGTCAAAAATCAATCGACGCGGCTCCTTGAAGTTCAAAACCGGTAAGTGGGATCAAAGAGAAACAAGAACGCAACCATTACCTCAATATCCATGTGTTCTTGAGGATTTAGGTTGGGTGAAGGAGAAACTTTCGCTTTTGTATTTCGGTGACAGTCAGGATCAGGGTCAAGTGAGCCTAATAAATGCAAATTATAGAGTATTAGAAGGATGAATTCAGCGTGGAAAGGGTTGGGAGAGTGATCTGATGGTGTGAAGGTGAAGGGGCATCTGTTCGTCGACAATCCAGCGCCCATCTACTCCCGCTACACTGCGCATTCATTCACTAGAATTATGCTGCTGGGATGCAGTTGTGGCTGTTGGCAGAGGAGGGAGAAGATTGGGGGAAGAAACCATAGGTATTGATCCCTCACTTCCAACCTGTATTCAGTCTAAGGAATACACTTCTCAAAGCAGTCGAACTCCATTCACATGTTACGCGCATAGCCACGGAAGGAAGGAAGAGGACGGAAGGGGAGAGAAGGGCGAGGCCGACGACTCACCAGAGTTGTTGAAAGGAAAATGGGAGTCAGACTCAGAATCACCCCTTTCGGCAGAAAGAGTCTTTATCGCTCTCCTCCCTTCTTTCCGATAGCTTAAACAGGCTGCAGCGTACATGTACTTCAAATCTAAGCAATGTGATAAAGCAGATTAAAGAAAGGTTGCTTATGACAAAGAGTGTGTACCTACTCCTCAGGACGAAGAATTTATGGATCGCCAATGCTACAAAAGAACCGAGAATGGAGCGGAGGCAGTATTTGGGAAAGATTGTTCATGGCAGACTGACAGTGACCTGTGTCGAGATATTAGTTGATAAGACATGTCAAGAGGTAAGGTAGACCTACCGACTGTACTGGGCACGATGGAGGACAATAAACAATGTGAGTTGCCACGTTTTCTCTCGCCAACTACCTTGGGATGCTGCATTTCTCAGTTGCAATGTGACTCCACTGGGCAAGCTGCAACACACACACACAAGTTCCGCCTGAGGCGCATTTGGTTACTGTGCATCACAGACGCCACTCTCCGCCTGAGGCGCATCAGGTGTCACATCGAACAAGATATACAACGTCAAGGCAATGACGAAGGACATGGCATCAACACATACTTTTCAGTGTGTCCGAACTTTTTCTCCTCTTCTTCAAACAAGCAAACAGAAACCCTTTTTGGGAAAAGAATTAATCATTAAGTTTATTTTAAAATCAACATTGTCACTCTCCACGTTCCCACAATGCCTTTCGAAAAGAGTTCTCAAACACACTTGAGTCCAACTGATTCCAACACAGCTCCACCCACTTGCAGATCAACAAATGAGAAGGACGCTTGAATTTTTGTTGTTGTAACGTTTGGTTATGTTGCAATTCCTTGGCTTCAGTCTCACGCAACCAAACAGTCCAACACTCACGCAATCTGTCCTTGAAAGGCTTGATGATTCCCACATCAAGAGGCTGAAGCTTGGATGTGTAACCTCCAGGTATTACAGCAATATCGCAGTTAGCCTGCAAGAATCGTTGTTTGACAGTAGGAACCAAATGCGCTCGATGTGAATCTAGAACCAAGAGAGATCGCTGCTGTTTCCCATTCTGTCGCTCTAAAGATAGAATAAAAGAGTTCAGCATTATGTCCTCATCCACCCAGGACGCCTTGTTGAACGCAACATCAACCTCAATGCCGTCTCTCCTCAATAAGTCAGGAATCGTCTTTGCAAGCCTTCCATTACGAGCTCCTTTGAATAATACCAATGGAATTAGTCGTGTTCCATCACCTGCACAAGTCAAACAAACAGAGATTCCAATACCAGTACTTCCTGTGTTCTTGACAACCACATGGCGAGTTCCCTTGAAGTGAATAGTCCTCTTTTTGGGCATATCGAACCAAATACGGGTCTCGTCGTAGTTGAAGATTCTATTGATTGGATACTGATGCTGTTCCCATTTCTTTAGAATATATCTGTCAAACTCCAAGACTACTGAATCCAAGACACACGATTCAGGCTGTGATAGGGCAGGAATAAAGAAGAGAGAAGAGGTGGCTGAATTGGGAGTTGGACGAGTCGCTGACGGAGACGAGGAGGTGACAACCTTGTTGGACAGATGGTATTGATGCATAAAGCTATACACCCATCCCTGAGACGCTTTAAAATTCATACGAACCTGTCCAGTCTGGGGATCGGAGGCAGCATCAGCAAGTAACTGGAGAGGGTCGTGAAGAAGAGACAGCATCCACTCCCTCATGTTTGCTGTGGATACAGCATGATTTGAATTACGTAAAGCAACAATGCGGTCAAACAACTTGCGTTCTTCTATCGGAAAAAGGGCAAGTGTTATATTTGTGGATGGTTGGAGAGGCAGAGCAGAGGAAACTCCGTCAAAGCTGATAGCAGAGGAGAGTGGAGGGAGGGTACTTGACTTCACTCGACGGTTCCCTCGCACTCGGCCTGACCCAGGAGACAGACGAAAACGATTGCGGGCTTTTCTGAGAGGGAGTGACTGCAGTTGGCCTTGCTGAAATAGACGCACCCAACGTGAAACAAGACTTTGCGAGACTCCATTCTCAAGTGCTATTTGCGATTGAGTTGCGGTCCCAGATTCTTTGGCTGAAAGTACAGCTTGAGCAACTCGAACTTGGAAGGCAATACTATGTTGTTGACGCAATCTTGTCATTTTCCAAAGATAGTTTTCTTTTATGCCTCTCTCGCTGACAAGACAGTAAGAAAATTTTTTGTTTCACAGATGGAGATTAAATGTGGAGATGCGATGAAACTAGCAACTTTTATGCCATTGTACTGTATTTAACATTTTAGAAGAACATTAAAAAAAAACAAAAGGTAAAAGAAAAAAACATACCTGTAAAAAATAATTAGAATTATGCCATAAGGAAAGCAAGGCCATACCAAATTTCTTTGTATTGTTAATCAGGAATGTATCCAGGGCTGTTAAATGAAAGCTGCAGGTCGACCACCAGTATGATTGTAATGAAACAGCAAGTGGCGAATGTTGCATGCAGCTTGAATATCTTTGTCCACAATCTTAGCAACAAATGTTAGTGCTGGTACCAGTCACAAGCATACATACAGTAGGGGGTCCTGGAATGAGTGGGCACTCAACAAGACCATAAACTGAACTCTGGATGTTAGTAAGATCAGGGCATTGAACAAAGGGATGCATTGGTTGTTTGTCATCATCAATGCAGTATTTTCTCCAGTGAAGATCCTGAAACTTGCGTTTCTTGTGGGGGCATCTAAGAATAGGACGTCGAACCCTTACTTTGTTGATTACTTACTGTCACAACTGGTGGATATTGGAACACACCTCCTGCCTCATAGCCAGCACTGAGACGATGGGACCGCTGTGAAGTCAAATGCTCATCAATAACAAACACAAAGTGCTCATGAGCAGCCTTTTCTCTGATTCTCTGTGTGAAAAACACATATTTAGTATTGCCAACCATTGCGTTAAACTGACATTGTTGGGAACAGGTGCCCATGGTCTCTGGTGATTCCAAGATCCATCGCCATAAGCAAAATAGACTGGTGCAACAGGAAAAGCTGGAATATTATTCAAGCGGCGTGTTCGACGGCGGAGTTTTCTTGCTCCAGGAACAATCCTGCCTTGCATACTGTTCCAATCAGTGTCTGTCATGCGCCCAGCCATACGATTGATGAGAGCTTGTTCAGCCCGCTGGTGTTTCATACGACTGCTCTGCTTCCACTTTAGATGCTGGGGACGAGAATACTCTTGCAACAAGAATTCTGACTGGAAATGCTTGACCATCCAGGTCCATTGACACCAATGACCCAGTGTACGTTGACCAATAACACGTGGAGAATTTTGAGCAAGGACATCATATGCAAAGTTGATGCGGTGATCATTGTCTCGGAACACCTCTTCCCTCTTTTCAGAGAGCTTAGAACCATTGATTTGACGCATATGACCATGGGAAACCTGAACAACGTGGTCATGAATAATTTGTCGTGATGGAGGATGTGCAGGCGGAGGTACTGGAACTGGAGCAACAGCAGCATTGTTGATTTGGAGCTGGATATCACTATTGACACAAGTTACAACATTCCTGATACCTAAATAGGTAAAATAAATATTAGAAGCTGATTTAGTAAGCCAAACACAGAAATCAAACCTGGGTCAACACTAATAACATTGTGAGGATCCAAGATTCCAGCTTGAATTTGATTCACAATTCCCATATTGTTTATGTGATGATCCACACGCACCATTCCACGACCATTTATCATGAATTGGTTATAGTTATAATTTTGTGGGAGTGAATTTGCATCATCAGTCCAACTTTTGTGAGGAACTCTGTTGGCATTTGCTGCAAGATTGTTCTGAACAAAGGCTTGTCTGGTATTCAGAGTCCATGAAAAGCTTCTGCCATCAGTTTGAAGATAATATGAAGCTAGGGCCCTTTAGAATTATTCAATGCAATAAAGTTTTACATACAATCAACATCATTCCTCAAGTGGCGACTCCAGCGAACAGATTCAACTCGAAAAAACAGTCCAATTATGCCACGATGTTCAGCTCGAGTCCCTCCATGACCATTGTATCTTCCAACCCCATTTGGTGGACTAATTATTCCCAATGCAGGTACAATGATGTGCTGGAAATGTGCAGCAGCAGCTACAAGTGAAGGTGGAAAGTTAACTCCACCTGGTGGTTGAGGAAGTGGAACAGCAAGAGGCCCCAAAAGGTCCCTCAGTCGTGGCATAAAATATTGACATAGAACACGATAGTCTATCCCACAAAAGACTGCTTGAGCCGTGGTAGCATTGGTTGGAAGTGGTGCAAGAGGAAAATAAGCTTCACTTCCAAGGAGTGCCATATCTGGGCGAATAAAACTGTTTCAATGGTAGTATGTTTGAAATTAGCAAATGAAGGCTTGACAGATAAAAACTTACTCTCTGGTATAAGCCAAAATATTATTGCCCATTCTTGACATTGCCCTAATAAGATTCATTTCAAAGTGTGGGCCACGCTGAATGTTATTGAAGGGCATGGCAACAAGAAACTGTCTGTGATGGAGAAGAAATGCAACAATATTGTTGGTCACTGCCTGTGGAACTGCTACAGGAAGTGCAAGTGGGGCACCAAATGGTGGGGTCAGGTAATTGTATATTGCTGTCTTTGCAGTTGCCTTGATAACAGCGGTAGGTTGGTATCCATGCAGGAAGCAATGAAAGTTGAAAACCTGAATTATGTTGTAAGATTTAAAGTAAATTTCAGACAAGATCAACAAACCTCCTCAGCCAGCTTGCCTAAATTGGCAATGAATCTGCGAGCAAGTGCATTTTCAAAGTCTGTACGCAATCGTTTGGCTTCAATGGCAATAACTTGCTCCCATTCATAGCCGGGACAGTTAAAGAGGGGAACCATTCGAAGACCAGGTTGGATGGGTTGTCCATTCTGAAAACCATTGTTGTCACAACTAAATGGATGATGAAAGTTTTGGAAAGTTTCCAACAAGTAATGTCTTGTGACAGAACGGCGGGTGTTTTGGTGTGCCTGAAGGGCTGCACCAACTGGAAGGATGTAGGGTGTGCCAACAGGATTGCCAGGAAGTACAAAACCAATTGGAAGTGGGGCATGATAATTATTGGCGAGCAGATTTCCAGAAGCATACTTGAGTGCAAATTGGAAGAAGGATTCTGAAAACTCAATGTCAAGATGATCGTGACCTAATTTTAAGTCCCAATGAATTTAAACGATATTAATTTGAGCTGTTAAATACCAGTTGGGTTGCGCTCTAGGTGAAGGTTGATTGCAAGCATGGCATCGGAGCGTAGGAGGGACACATTTCTTGCAAACTCTTGTAAGAGTGGCCCCATTACACAACGTAGTTCTGGTCGAGTAGCTTGTCTTGCTCCAACATGGCGAGTGCGATGGAAGTTGTTTTGAGCCATATGAATGACAGAAGTGGCGACCAAAAGAATGAGAAGAATAGATAGGAGGCAAGGCCTCATCAGTTGGCTCGTGGTTTTTTTCTCGAATGCAATTTTCACACTGTTATCTTTTTTATCCGATCTCATTTTCCGTTGGGGTTTACCCGGAGTTTTTCCGGCTTTCTTCCTCTCAGCAACAGGATCTGTACCAGGGGTCGAACCTAGAACCTCTTGATTCATAGTCGAGCGCGGTAACCATTTGGCCATTCGCCCATGACATGTGGTCAAGATCGGCAAAGAAAAACCGAAGATGAATGTTCTTCGTCTCTGAAAATAATAGTAGGACATGCTGTCCGCAGGAATCTTCCTACTAACACAAGGATTCAAAATGTGATTGGCCCTTTTGACACTGCAAGGATATATCGAGCACATTCAAAACTTTTTTTTTGGGCTGATGTAATGCCGAAAATAATTTTCGGTTCGAGAATGTGCACGTTTTCGAATTGTGTGTTTCACTTTCCCCTCTCCCAAGAACATACACTACTGCAGAGATAGAGCTTTCTACACATTGCTCTCTTTTCCGTTTCTTTCGGTTTTGTAGTCTTTTGGTAACGCCTCTCTCCCCTTCTTCGTCCTCTCTTCCTTCCTCTCTATCTAATCAATCAAGTTATTGTATTTTTGGTTATGACACAAAGGGGTGGGTGCCGTGGAGCAATTAGAGGGGTATTGAAGCTGTCTCTGTGAAAGGGGCAATAGAGGTTCTTCCGAAGAGGGGGGGACCAGATAATAGCAAAAATAATGGAAAGCCTGGGATTCGCCGCAACGCTCTTCAGCACTACAGTAGTATTCTGCGGGCCACTTCTGAGGGCGCAGCGGCACGAAGTAGTGGCGGATGGATATGTAGTGAATGGGAAGGTAGTTGTGCGGCGAGTTCGAGTGTGCGGAGTTGTTGTTGGACGAGAAGAGCGGCGCGGGACATCGACGCTCGTTGTCGATGACGGAACTGGAACCGTGGCGTGTGTTGTCTTTGCAGGTGCCGGTGCGGGTGTAGTTGGTGCGAGTTGTTTGTTTGTTTGTCCACATCTTCTCAAAGTGTTGCTTACTTCATCTTCAGCTTCATCTGCTGCCACAACAACGAGCCGCATTCGCCTCGGCGATCTTGTTTCTGTCAAAGGCCGCGTGTCGGACTTCCGTGGCGTGCGTCAGATTGCTGTTGATGTCGTTGGTGTGTGTGTGTGTGTGTGTGTGTGTGTGCTTGGATGGTTCGTCCGAAAATGACTAACTCCGCTGCATCCTCAGAACGTGTGAAGGATGTCAACTACGAGTTTGCCTGGCATCTGCATGTTATTCATATGCACAATACAATCTATGCTGCTGCTGCAAACCCTTTGCCTGCACATCTTGCTCCAGATCTCCTCTTGGCCAAAGCGGCAGAAGCAGACGCCGCGGAATACGCTTCAGATGCCCTTCTCGATGTAACAGTCGAGTCTCTCGATTCTAGAAAGCTCAAGGTACTGCCTCCCCACCTGCTTCGTATTCCGAACTCGATAACCTTTCGATTTCAAGCTTCAGTCTGCCATCCACAAATACAACAGTTTGGAGAGGCGAGATATTCCATCTTTAGCCTTCGTCATCAAAGCATACATTGAATACCACCAATTCACGACAGTTGAATTTGATATGGTTGTTGGCGACCCAATTTTGTCATCCCTATCAGAATCGTTTCTCAAGCAGGTACCTTTAATCCACATCTCGGCAACGAAAATAACCAAAAAAAGCAGTCATCACGGAATCCAAATGCTTCCATCAGCAGTATTCAACTCCGTCTTCTGTTTGCAAAACTATTTGCCGTTCTTGTCAAAGAAGGGTTCATGTTCAAATCAATGACTGGAAACACGCAAGAAGATTCCTATCAATTGATTCGACATGACTTGAATCTTGGAGATGCCGTCTTCAATGCAATTGTAAAATGTTGCGGTGGCAAAAGCAGTAATGGTTGTTGGAAAGAATTCGCTGATACTGGTTGGTTTTCCCCTTCATTTGTCTCATCATGCTTGGTCCTTTTGATTGTCAACTTCAAATGTTTTTTTCTGACAATTCCTGCTTCTCAGGTGTGCCGCATGATATGATTGGATTGGTTGTCCGGGAAAAGACTGACTATCGGAATGTGTCCAATTCACAGATCCAGAGATCGTTAAAGATTCTACAGACGCAGAGTATGATTATTGAAGTTATACCCCGCCATTTTTCTCCCATTTGAAGGAATAAATGACATGGTCCGAACACGTGTTTTTTTGTTGTTCTCGAACAGTGTCAAACACCCAGCCCATTGTCGCCCGCAACCCCTTCAACAACCCTATCAAACGAGTTTGATGCCACCCACTCCAGAAAACAGTGTGTTCCACCTTCCTCTGACAAAGGCTTCCACACTGTCACCAGCGTCTCCCAACCCCAACAAGTCATCCCTCTCCAGCCTCCTTGCGAATGCCTCTCCCAAACCATCAAGCATAACAACAAAGAGCATTCTTGCATCAGACCCCGAATCAACCCTACCCGTTGGCGCCGAAGATGAACCAGTCGAAAGTTGTGGAGGTACTGAAGAAGACCCAACAATCTCTTTCCGGATCCGCAATTACTCTGCAGTTGAAGATGTAGGGCTTGAAGATACGGAGGAAGAGGGTGCAGTGAATGGAACGGCTCCAATCAGTATTGCCGCAACGTCAAGTCAACCCATTATAGCCAAATCTCTCCATAAGAGCTCTGTACCGCCCAAACCTCATGATAAAGTCGGAGTAGACGATTTCGAACGATTGAAAGTCATTGGACAGGGTGGATATGGAAAGGTAAGGATTTATACAAGCCCATCTGCTCTCCTCCTCCTCTTTTTTTTTTTTTTTCCCCCATCTTTCTGGCGCTCATCACAAACATGATATTTACCAACTACACAAACAGGTATTCCTTGTTCGGAAGAAGGCGACTCAAACAATCTATGCCATGAAAGTCTTGAAGAAAGCGACTCTTGTTATTCACACAAAAACAGTCGAACATACCAAAAACGAACGATCCATCCTTTCTCAATTGGCCCATCCCTTCATCGTCAAACTTCATTATGCATTCCAAACACCAGAGAAGCTATACCTTATTCTTCAATATGCACCTGGTGGAGAACTGTTTTCACACTTGGCAACTCAGCGGATGTTTGATGAAGATACAGCATCGTTCTATATCGGGGAATTGCTCCTTGCGTTGGAGCATTTGCATGGATTGGGAATTATATATCGGGATTTGAAGCCTGAAAATGTGTTATTGGATGCGAAAGGCCACGTGCTTCTCACTGATTTTGGGTTGTCTAAAGTCGCATTAGAGACGCGAACTGTTTGTGGGACAATTGAATTCACTGCGCCGGAGGTGTTGGATAACCAGATTGAGTATGGAGCTGGAGTAGACCACTGGAGTCTTGGAGTTATGTTGTATGATATGTTGACGGGCCGCCCCCCATTCAGTGGCAACAACCGCAAAAAAGTGATGGAAGCCATTTTAAAGAGCAAAGTCACGTTCCCACCGTATTTGACCAGCTACGCCAAAGACCTTCTCACGAAACTCTTGCGGAAACAGCCGGCACAGCGGTTGGGATGTAACGGAGCGCAGGAGATTAAAAACCACTCGTACTTCCGAAAACTAAATTGGCGGCAACTTGCAGCGCGGGAGTTGGAACCACCGATTGCACCGGAGGTTGTGGGGAGTTTGGATACACGCAATTTTGATGAGTGTTTTACGGGAATGTCGATTGAAAGTCCTCCGAATTTGCATCCACGCGGATTGAGTAATCGGGCAGGAAGTCCGTTGAATCCGGAGGCTGTTGGCACGCCAGGTGGTCATGCGGGTGCAAATGGGTTATTGGCGCCGCCAGGGTTGGGTCCATCTGTTGGTTCATCTGGAGCAAACACAGGAACAAGCACACCCACTCCAACCAACAAGAAAAAGAAGCACAGAAAGAAGGCGGAAGCGGTTGCTGCGAAATATGCAGCTTCAGTCGCAGCTGCCGCGGCGGCATCTTCGTCTGCAAGCAATAGCCCTGTCAGTGTGAAAGCAACCATGCCACCATTGGAAACTGTAGATTCGGATATTTCTCTTGAAATTAATGATGTTCCGACTCCTTTGACTAGCATTGCTATTCCAGGTGCAACTGGGAGGGATTCTGCAAGTGAATCAGGCAGTTTGCCAAATGGACACCATTTTCATGGGTTTAGTTATGTTGCAGATGATGGATTCTTTGGGTTTGATGGTTAAACCAAATAAAAAGAGTTATACATATATTTTTCTTTTAAAAGATGAGTCAAAAAATGTTAGCCAAACGTCTCCCCGTCCCTCAACTCCAAACAGCTGGATGGACAAGGACCCTATCGTCATCGCCGCGACAGTTGTCATCCACATCATTTCGAGAGCGTGTTGAGCGACTGAAAGCGGAGGAGCGAAGCCGTGCGAAGGGGGATGGCAGTGGAGGAAGCGGAAACGGACGTGGGGAGTTCTTTCGAGTTCGAGACGGAGTTGTCCAGCGACTAAGTGCAACTGAGTGAGTGTGTTTGCGATACTTTATTTGGTGGTGGTGGTGGTGGTGGTAGTTAATCGATTGCACCTTTCGTTCAGACTCGCTGTTCTTGCCGCTTCTGAGGCCGCCCCGTCAACGGCCCAACACTCCTTTTCTTCTTCGTCCTCGTCGCTGCCTTCGTCGGATCCACTGCCTTCGGTGGCAGAGTCGAACCCGGGCCTCGTGCGCAACAGACGTGACATCCTTTCAACCCGCGACTACACTGCCCACACAAATCCAAACGACTGGTCCGCCGTCCTTGCTGCCCGCGCAAACAACAGCAATAATGGTAATAGCAACAGCAACCAGAATGTCGTGCCAATTCCAGTCGTACTCAGCGAGGCCTTCTCGTGGAGTAAGATGGGCCGCAAGATGGGCTCCTCTGTCCTCTATGCCGTCCTGCTTCTCACAGGTCTTTCTGTTATTCTCGATCAGCAAGGTATCATGAAGTCGGGAATTTCAAATGCAGAGGTGGAGCCGAATTCGCAACTCCAATCGGTCACTTTCGACGACGTGCAAGGTGTCGATGAAGCAAAGCAGGAGCTTGAAGAAGTTGTTCAATTCTTGAAAGAGCCTTCAAAGTTTACTGAAGTTGGTGGAAAGTTACCAAAAGGTATGTTCTGATGAAGGGGGCACATTTTTTCTCCTTTTCGATCGAATCTCGTCTTACATCCAACAACAAAGGTATCTTGCTTTATGGACCTCCAGGTACTGGAAAAACGTACCTTGCGCGTGCTATTGCTGGAGAAGCAGGTGTACCATTCTTTCAAATGTCCGGATCAGAGTTTGATGAACTCTATGTTGGTGTGGGTGCCAAACGTGTTCGTGAACTCTTTGCTGCAGCCAAGAAGCGTGCTCCTTGCATTGTATTCATTGATGAAATCGATGCTGTCGGAAGCAAGCGTAGCAGCAAGGATCAATCTTACATGCGTCAAACTTTGAACCAACTTTTGGTCGAATTGGATGGGTGAGGTCGTCTTTTTTGCAATTCATGTTTTGTTCTAAATGCACTGCATTCAAGATTCTCGTCCAATGAAGGAGTTATTTTTATTGCCGCAACAAACACTCCTGAATCTCTTGACAAAGCCCTCGTTCGTCCAGGTCGTTTCGATCGTCACATTCCTGTCTCTCTGCCCGATGTGAGAGGACGTACAAAAATTCTGCAACGCCACACCAACACTATTGCATTGAACCCAACTGTGAACTTGAATACGATTGCCCGTGGAACACCAGGTTTCAGCGGAGCTGACCTTGCGAACCTTGTCAACCATGCTGCGATCAATGCTTCGAAAAACTCGCGTAAGGCTGTGGCCATGGAGGATCTGGAATGGGCCAAGGACCGAATTATTATGGGTGCTGAACGAAAGAGTGCTGTTGTGACTGAGGCAGCCAAGAAACTAACTGCTTATCATGAGGGTGGACATACTCTTGTTGCCATGTACACCCCTGGAGCGATGGCACTTCATAAAGTTACTGTGATCCCACGAGGAAATGCATTGGGACTGACAGTACAGATCCCCGACGGTGACAACTCAAACTACACTAAGCGGGAGCTTTTGGCAATGATTGACATCAGCATGGGTGGGCGTGCAGCTGAAGAAATGATTTTCGGACGGGACGAAATCACGACTGGGGCAAGCAGTGATTTAGAACATGCCACGAGTGTAGCCAGGCAAATGATTCTGACTTACGGAATGAGCGATAAAGTTGGACTCGTAGCGCATCGTCCGGATGACTTTGAAAAGTTGGGCCCAGAGACAAAGAGCTTGATTGAGAACGAGATCAAACTGTTGCTTGAGGTTTGTTCTTTTGGTTCTTTTCGTTCCTCTTTCATATGAACTCAACTCGTTCTTTATTCCAGGATTCTTATGCAAGAGCCATGAATCTTCTAACTGTGCATAAAGATGAGTTGCATCGATTGGCAGTTGCGTTGGTGGAACATGAAACACTGGACAGTGACGAAATCAAGATTGTAGTGAAAGGAGGAGAGATTCATCATGATAATTAAAAAAGGAATCATTATATAATAACATTGGGCGTACTTTTTCCCTCCTCTATTTGTAATTGTCGGGGCGGTGATGCAAATGAAGTGATGTCGTCATCCATATGTGATCTTTTGCGAAACTTCCCTCCTCTAACTATTAAAATACGTAACTCGTTGAATACTTCATGACGACTGATGGACGAAGAAAATAAGAAACTCTGAAACAGAGGTTACACAAAACTTTGGAGGCAATACTTGTAGACACCGGCCGATCTCCCAATTTTGCAATGCAATCCCCAATACCTCCCCTTAACGGAAAAGCGTTTGAGAAGAGGTGGACCGCGGAAGTACCTCTACTGCCCCTTTAACAGAGACAGCTTCAATACCCCTAACTAATGCCATAAGCAAGGTTCATTGCTCCACGGCACCCACCCCTTTGTGTCATAACCGAAAATACAATAACTTTATTGATTAGATAGAGAGGAAGGAAGAGAGGACAAAGAAGGGGAGAGAGATGCATTGTTCCCAGTCTGGTGGTGAAACCCAACTGAAAGGGAAGTGGCGTGCGTCCACTTCAAAGGCAGTGCAAGTCAATATCTTATGATGGAGAAACGAGTTGACCACCTTGGGAGCAGGAAGGGGTTTCGGTGCAAGAATTATAATCGAAGATCTCCCACCTCAGAAGGTTCAGCTACAGTCAACTACTTGCAAACAGTAAGGTATTCCGTCCATTAGGGATGAAATGCATGTAGCAGATAAGGAAGGGAGTAAAGATAGAGATGGTTTCAAACTTGAAACGTATGGAGAAAGAGAGAATTCGTTCATATATGACGTTAATCGTATTTTGCTCATTGAAAGGCAAATTGTTAGAGAGAACAAAGGACTCCTTGCTTGTTATCGCGCATAAAAAATGTTGGGCTTGTGCAGTGCCAAAAGGCAAACAGGGACAGAAAAAATTCTTTATCAACATGAGACTGTTGTTGACCATTGCCTCGGCTGTTTCCGTCGTTAGCGCTGCAGGCATTCCCAACATGCCCACTCCAGGCATCTACGCTATCAACGAGGCCGCCAGCTATGTCTCTAATCAGGCCATTATGGACCGGTTCCTTCAATGTCTTGAAGAGGCGAAGTTCCCCCCCCAGTGATGAGGACCTGAATGGTGAAAAAGACTGGTTCGATTGGCAGTCCATATTCCCACAGAATGTCGAAAACTGTCCAACCCCAAACACCTTTCTGTCAACCTACGATGCCTTGGGTCAACTTGTTGCTAACGGATCAAACGTTATTGTTGTTGTTGGATATTCCAGTCTTCAAGGCGGAATACAACACGTCAGCGGTGAGAGGCTGCACGATAGCCAATAAACGTGTTGTAGCTTGTAGAGAGAACTGTAACACTTACCAAAGTCTCAGATAGCAGATTGTATGTAGCAGGCTAGGCTTGTGGCTTTGGAAGTGGTGTGTGTGGTTTGGGATCAGACACTACCGAGGGTAGAATAACCACAGTGAGAGTTTTCTCCACATCTCCTATGGAGATTGTGCTCCAATGGCGTCATCTGGAGGCAAGAGGGCAGAAAGGGAATTAGGATCAAGAGAGAGAAGAAGTGATGAGAAATCGCGCCCTCGTTGTCTGCGTCCTGAACGCATAATACCTAACACAAAGCCATCGCCAATATGCCTGTTCGTGATCATCTGCTCAGCCATCCAGGAGTGTCCATTGAATGGAACTGGAGTGGTTGTGAGTGATCAGAGGTTTTAGTGATATTGGGTTCCCCTAATGTGAAAGCCCTTGAGGTAGCAGACCCACCTGCAGCTTTCTACAATGTAAGTTGATCCGATTGTATTGGAAGGAGGGCTCCTAGCCCTGGATCCACTCAGTTGGGATCATGGATGTTCTGTGGTGTAGTTTTGACTCTAAGTGCCTGAGCCCTGAGGTAGTGGACCTACCTGCAGCTCTAGACTTAACCCGTTGATTCGATTTGAATGGAAGGAGGACTCCTAAGTCCTGGATCTGTTCAGTTGATGCCTGTTGAGTTGTAATTGCCACCACTAAAGTGCCAGAGTCCCCTAGATGGTAGAACCACCCTCTACTGATCTTAACCTAGTTCGTTGGATGCATTCGAATAGAAGGAGGAATTGTGATTTCCTGTATCTGTTATCTGTTGAGTTGGTTCCAATGATTGAGGTTGAGTAACAACACAATACTCGAGTGCCTGGTGCAGATGACCTGCAATCAGCTCTAGTATTTGTTTGTTGAATTGAGTAGGTTCGGAATAAAGGATCCTAGGCTCTGGATCTGGTCTGGTTGGTGCCTGCTGGTTGAGACTGACGTTTGAGCATTAGATGTGGAAGACCCACCTACTGCGCTGGAATGCGACTGGAGATTCGATTAGTAGAAGATGAAAGGCTGATAGAGTCTTTAGTCTGTCTGTTAATGGAGTTGGTTGTGATTGGGTTCATAGTGAGAAAGCAACAACAAATGTGCTGAAGACTCAGATGAACCAACACCACCAACATCAACAATCTCCTGCTGTGCATCCATGAACTACGGTCGATTCGATCTCGAAGGAAGTATGCTAGATCTTGGATATGTGTTCTGTGGTCTCTGTCTTGGAAGATGGTTGACTCTGGACACACAACAAGAGTCTTTGAGCAGCTGTCCTTCATACAATTCCGAACCAGTTTGTTGATAGCTTAGAATGCAGAAGGAGGACTTGGGAGTCCTGGATCTGTTGTGATTGAGTCTTGTTTGAATTGTGTCTGATGATGTCATATTTGCAACTATGGTGGAGCCATTTGCTGGCTGCAAATGTGTATCTTAAGTCGAATAGTTCAAAGGAAGAGACTGTTGGTACTCTGTTTAGGTTTGAGTTGAGCTGATGTTGTTGAGTTGGTGATTGACTCTCTTAACATATATCATTACTCTTGAGCCAACCTGACAGCTGTTCTTTATCTATTTCGAATTTCGTATATGCAGAAGAATGGCTCTGGGAGTCCTGGCTCTGGGAGTCCTGGATCTGTTGATTGGGTTGTTTGAGTGCAGTGTGTTGAGGCTGACTTCATGCTGAGTGCAACACACCCTGTACCGCTCTGAACTGTGAATATAGAGTCGTTGAAATAGGTTGAAGTTGTTTGTGAACCTTGAATAAGTTGGTTGAGTCTGTTTGTCAATGTGAGTTTGAGTTGATGATTGAGCTTCAACTAAGTGCTAACCTTCTATCAGAAACTACTGTTACATTGCTTGAGTGTTGAATCAATATTGATTCAATGAAAGTGCAGTGGTACTGAACCTGTTGGATTGGTGAACTTGTTGGTGAGTGCTTCATTCAATACTCAATCAAGTGAGTTACTCATACTTCCATCAGATACCACCATAATAACACATTCAATCGAACTTGAATTTAAAGCTTATGGTTTGGTGGTTAGCTGTTGATATAAGTCTGTTTATCACGGGATGACTAATCGGAAAGCGAGCTGTACATCCATCCATTGTATACTGAAACTGTAGATTAGAATATCAAAGTGGTTATATTCGAAATCTTCAGTAGCTGGGAGTGTACTGGAGTGATTGTGGTTTTGATTGGGTTGACTACCAACCATCAAGTGAGTCAGCAAACATGCATGCAAATGAAACTGTAATTGCAAATGAAACTGTAATTCATAACACCAACTAAGTCTTTATTTGTTTAGAATCATTGGGACTGATAAGCAGTTGAATTAGCATGTTTGGTGAGCTCTCAAGATGACTAATCAGTGGAGGCTCTGAACTTCTTGTGATACCTGTAAGTATAACAAGATGAAATGAGTTCTTATAGGCCTGATTGTAAGTGGTAAGTACCTTGTGACCATATGATTTGATTGTGACTTGAGTATCTGTTGCCTTTCCTTGACCAATAGAAATTCAATAAAATTAAGTTATCTTAAGATTCATTATTTAATTTAGCTGTGAGAATGAGAGAGAGGTGTAAGCTGACTGTTGAGGATTAGAGAACGGGATGACTAATCGATCAAGTTCAGACTAACATCACCTGTCTCTGTGCTGAATTAGAATATTGATTATCTATAAAATGATAAGCTTAGGTATTCGTTCACTGTAATGAAGTGATATTGATTATAGATTTCGGGATTAGTCATCGACAAGTTTGACTGAAGGAGAATCAATACACATTAAGAACTTACAGATATTAAAGAAGAATAATATAGAAGGTGTTGCCAAACTTTCTATGCTGTTTGGATGTCTTGTAACTCTCTTACTCCCATGTTGAGTGACAGCTGGTTGTTTCAGCACAAAGCAAACTGCTGAATCAATATGAAGAAGAGGAGTGAAAGATTCTGGTACAAATTTAACCCAAGAGTGTAAACAAAGCTTGTGTCCTATTTTGATTTGATTCTTAAATGCTGAGAATATGGCAATTCAATGCAATACACAGAAGCAAATTAATATAAAGCCTGAGTTTGTGGGGAATGTAAACAACTAGGTTGAAGATGAATGTGATAAGCTTTCCAAATAAACCTGAGTTGGCACAGAAGAGTGCTTTGTTACCAGAATAATCAGAAATGTGAAGCAAAGTACTGTGGTGAAGGGTTCTACAGTAGCTAAGGTTAATATTGATGATGAGACACTTAATCATTTGCAAAGTTTAGCTTCAAAAAGGTGGGAATATCCACTGTGCTATTTTTGAATTTGACTGCATCTGTGCTAGGGATTCCAAACAATACTCTGAAATGAAAATGAGTCAAGAATTACTGTGAATGTGAAAGAAGATAGCATTGCATAGTGGTTTTGAAGGATACAGTCTAATTTTGGTTGATTGTTATGACAAGAGACCAAGAACTGTTGATTCTCTGAAGATTGGTAATATTGACTACAACAGAGAAGAGTTAGTGTGATTTTAATGACTGGACAACCATTCAAAGAGCCTGACCAACAGTGACAAAGCCCTTAATAAGATATGGACATAGACTCTGAGCTTTTGTTGAATGCTTGTTCACTAAGCTCATCTATATTTCTGAGAACTATCTCGTTATGGGGGGGATTGCAGTGCATTACAGTGCATTCTTCACCTTCTGAGAGAGTATCATGTTGTGACTAACGAGGATAGTTTGATTTTGTTGCCAGTGATTTTCCTATTTTGTTTTAGTTGTTTCTTAGATAGTTCAGTGTTGCCAGGCATTGTCTATCATAGAATTGTGTATCAAGACAGTCAGTCAACAAACCTTGGCTTAGTAGTTGTGCCTAACTAGGATGGTTTGATGTTGAGTGTTTGATTGTGGATGACACAATGGTTGCCATGTTTGTGTATGCAGAAATATCACTTGTCTTGCAAGCATTGCTTAACATGCAAGATTAGAGTATTCATTCTGTATATATGAATAGTGTTTCATAACTGCACAGTACTATAGAACTTGGTTAGTGAGATTCAAGTTTCACAAGCTGTTGATGTTGTTGTGAACCATGAATAAAGAATAACCTAGCAATCAGGTTATGATTCTTTATTTGTCTGTTTGAAATGTAGATGTGATTCTCATATGACTCCCAGGGAATCGGGAAAGATATATTCTGATTTGTGATGGGATTTGTATTATTGCGCATATAGAATGCTGATTGGTTCGACTCCAATGTTTGCGCGTCGTGCTGCCAGAGCACCTGCATTCCTACATTTGTCTATTGATGCCTTATACCTTTGAAAACTGGATTTCCAGGGGGGTAACACCTTGTGTGAATCTAGTTTGCCAATACAACTGTGTTATCTTGCCACAGGGGGGTGTTGGATATTCCAGTCTTCAAGGCGGAATACAACACGTCAGCGGTGAGAGGCTGCACGATAGCCAATAAACGTGTTGTAGCTTGTAGAGAGAACTGTAACACTTACCAAAGTCTCAGATAGCAGATTGTATGTAGCAGGCTAGGCTTGTGGCTTTGGAAGTGGTGTGTGTGGTTTGGGATCAGACACTACCGAGGGTAGAATAACCACAGTGAGAGTTTTCTCCACATCTCCTATGGAGATTGTGCTCCAATGGCGTCATCTGGAGGCAAGAGGGCAGAAAGGGAATTAGGATCAAGAGAGAGAAGAAGTGATGAGAAATCGCGCCCTCGTTGTCTGCGTCCTGAACGCATAATACCTAACAGTTGTAAATAACGCGAATGACCAGGTTCTCAGGGACCTTACGTCGCTCCAGGAGTTCCAGCAGGAAACGTTCCTGGCTCTCAAGCTCCTTATGTCGCTCCAGTTGTTCCAGCTGGTTCGGTTCCAAGCTCCCCAGCTGCGAACTACGTTGCCCCGTCTGTTGTTGCACCTGCCAAGGTTGTTCCACCAGCTGGAAACGCACCAGGAACCGGTGGTAACAATTCTAACTCTAACATTTACAAATCTGGCTCTGCTGAAGTAGTTTTGTCTTTCGTGTGTTTCTTTGCTTATATCTTGTTTTAAAAGTAGAATAGAAAGAAATCATTTATTCCCCGTAACCGTGAAATTAACTCTGCGACCTTCTTTGTAAATATCCTCCAAAACTTCCTCAAAGACACCGTCTTCAACTAAACTCAAATACTTCTTGTACAGTTGCAATGCGGCTCTTGCATCTTCGACACTATCATGAGTTGTTTGTTGAATGTCTTTGTTCAGTAAACTCCAGGACAAGAAACGCAGAGACAGTTTCCTGTTGAACGTTATTCATTAATTCAACTGAATCAAGACAAACCTTTGTCGTTCTTTGATGAAAAAAATATCCACAGTATCGATTATTTGCTCAGGTGGGACAATTATATCTACCACACTTTAACACAATCTGAAAACAATTGTCACTTACTTATCGTTCGGAAGTCCTTTTTTAAACCATGTCCCACAAATATGCACCCAATATCAACCAAATAACGTAGTTTTTGATACGCTACTTTAAGCGGTACCAATGGGCGTGTTGAGCAAGATGGATCCAAGTCTCCAACTAAAACACATTTATGAGCCACGCAATTTAAACGCCCGAAACTCACGATTAATTCCGCTAAATTCTGTCAGATAATCTACAATAGTGTCTTGAATTGCAATGTAATCATCGATGAACGGAACTCCATCCAATGGTCCATCTTCGCCCCTTAAAACGCTAACACGAGCCAGTCCTAACTTCGATGGTAGAATTGTAGACCGGGACCCATCGCTGCGAATCTCAGTTTCTTCCTATATCGGCTTAGCGTTTGGCCCAAACACAATTCAAACCTTTTGCAATGAGACAAATTCAGCGTCGATAGCCACAATAAATCCCTTTTTTAATGGAAATTCGGACAATTTTAGAGGGAGATAAGAAATTGCCAAGTCACGTCGCCGGCTGTAGACCACAAAGTCAGCAATTCAAATTAGCACAGTGTGAAGTACAAACTTAATCACTGGATTTTTAACCATGAGACTTTCTAAACTCTTCTTTACAGCTAACTTATTTAAATCGATCAAAGAAGCAGCATCAACTCGAGTGTATTGAAGGACCACCGGCAGCTGAGTAACTTGTAAGTACTAGCTACACAGAACAAATCCAAGCCACAGACCTTCCATTTGGAAAATTGAGTCACTTCAACAGGCGTTATGGGTTGAACGGAAAAGTCGTTGAATAAAATCCATTCAGATTGTTCATCTGCTGTAAAAGAGGTCAGCATCTGGAGGTCTGTCAGACTTAGAAACGCACCATAGATATGTGAAACCAAATGCGATTTCCCTGAATCAGAATCGTTCTTAACTTCTGAAATAACGCTCTGAGAGAAATCAGACTCGACTGGACGAGCAACGAATCAAACCTTTAAATCATAGATTGCGATTTCAGCTCCATCATATTCGTCTACAGAAAACGCATCTTTATCCAACTCAAAGACGGTTAAGGTTTTTCCATGCAAAACAAGGGCAATCCTGGTTTCATTTAGATTATAATTGATATATTCAATGAATTACCTCATTGGAATCCAGTCTTGTCGCCCTTCCATCAAACTTTCCACCTCATCTCCTAAATTCATTTTTAAATTCAAGGATATGTAGTTTGGTAAATTTTTGACAATTTTGTTTTGAGTCATCATTTGGTATTTGTTGCAATGGCTGCACCAAGCTTTTGCGGAAGTCTCCTTTTGGAGATTATCTTGCAACAAAATCCCAAACTTTGGTAGCAACGAATCCACCGGAATTTTTTCATCCTTGTATATGTCCATTAGAAATACAAATGACAAGGGAACACTCACGGATTTCAATTTGAATGCGACGTCAACAACAAACTGCACCGTATCTCTCCCTTCTTCCTTCTTACAACCCTGACAACTACTGACATTTTTCACTTGAAGGCCCATAATCTGCTGTACCAGAGTTGAATTGCCTTGATCAGGATGTCCAATTAGCAAGTCACTTCCACCACCCGCTTCACTGCTAATCGTTTCCAAGATGAAGCGATGGAATCCATGCATCATGACAGAAAACGAATTATCTGTCCCAGCAGAAGATCCAGTAGCTATTGTAACATCATGCTCAAATAATCCAAGAGCTCCTGCCTGAGGAACCTTTCCAAATGCATACAAGAAGTTGGTTGCCTGACAATTAGCGCCCTTTCCATCTTCCAGCATACGAAACAAGAAACCGAGTTCACAGAGCAGACAATTGGGTTTTGGGCAGATCTTTCCGATATGAGATTTAGCAACCTCGCGAAGAGGAATCGTGAAGAAGAGGAGCTGAAGCATTGAATTGCAGTATGAATTCTTGATGTGTGTTTCGAGACCAGAGTAAGGGGTCTTGTTATAGAAACCAAAGTCAAAGTCTTCAACTCCAAACTTGGAATACTTAATTTGTACTTGGCGATAAGGCTTTGGAATACTCGAGTTAACGAACGTGCTTGAGGCTTCGAGGATTGGCTATGTTTGAAACGTTGTTAAATTGAAAGAGTAGGCAGCCATTACATACACTGTCTCGAGCGCCTCCACGGCCAATCAACTTGCCACCTTTGGACATCAAGCCCTCTCTTTCTTGCTCCGATCGGAATTTTGGACCATCCTCAGCTTTCCTGACAGTCTCCATCAAAACACTTCGTTGTGTCTGGTTTCTTCTAGATCCGATCCCCGGGTTTCGGGCATATCCCACAAAGTCGCTTTTTTTAACATCGGCCAAGACCTCTTTCGGAATTCGAGCTGGTGGTTGACCAACTTCAAATGTCAGTTGGGGAGACCAAGTTGCCGACAACAACTTTGAAGTATAATATGGCATTCCCACGAGCGAGAGGGGGCTAAAATCCAACGTCAGAATCTAATGAATAAATTGTATTTGAAGCTACCTGTTATCGTCGACGCGAATTATCTCTGGTAGTGGATCAACAGTCAAACTTTCACGTTCATATGCGTTGACTTGAGCAGAATCATCCTTCTTTTCTGTCCAAAGTGAAACAGTTCCACCTGAGCTGGTCACTGAAAAGTAATCACCAGTACTGCAGTAATCAATGCCAATCATGTAGCCATCAAGGTCCGTCTAGGTGAATCAGTGAGCGAGGTCCAAACAAATCAATTCGTTAATGTACCTGGAACCCCTCAGATACGACTCCTGACATATCCCATGAAAACACCTGTCCAGTCGCCTGACATCCCAGCATATTCTTTCCACCTGGCCCAACACCAAACCGAACAAAACTTGGCGCAGAGTCAGGAGGTGTAGCGGAAATAGATGGCTTTGGATAAGTGGGTGTCCGAATATCAAACAGCTTCAACGACAAGTCCGGCAACATTTGAGACCCCTTCAAAGAATATCCCGTGGTGGCCAAACTCGTCCCCTGTTGGTTCACGTCCATATCTCCAACTAATCCCGACTTAAAAGAATGTATAATTACTTACAACTAACAGAAAAAGGAGAGTAGGTATTTACATGAGCCTCCATCCTCGCAACCACTCGAGCTCCTTGCACACGTAAATCACGAAAATGAATTACACCAGCAGCAGTTGCACAGCACAGCGTTCCTTTCAAGTTCTTTATAGCCACATAACCAGGTTGTTGACTGTCCGCGATCCCATAGCTTCGTAGTACAGTTCCCGAACGTAGACCCACACACAACAGCGCACCATACGTTGTCGAAATCAAAACGTCCGAATCTAGGTTATTCATTGAAATCAGGAATAGGTTTGACGACCTCCAGTTGGATTTTACCACTGATGACCATACTGAGGAACGAATCACTCCCACTTGGCGATATACTCCAGATAGGGGAAAGAGAATGTCGGGCTCTTAATGAGACTGAGAAGTCACTCAATACGATCAGTCCCTGGTGGGTGGGGTGGAGTTTTGTCATCTGAAGCTAACAGGTTGCAGCACGCACCTTGTCTGTTGTCAATAACTGCCGAATCGCTGTATTCGCTGCATAACCACTGGTATGAAGAGCCAAAGTAGGTGGCAACAGTGACAACACACGGCCCTGAGTCGGTTATGAGCTACAATCAGTCCAGCCTAAATCCCAAACATACAGTCTCTGTTCCGATCCATATTAATGCCTCGCAGTAGTCAAAATGGCTCGTTGTAATCGTTGTCAACGTGTCAACGATACCAACGCGATTCATTCAGGAATTCACAGTGAATTTATTATGTTGGGAAAAAGGGGGGAACCACAGAATCAAGAGAAGTCAAAGTAAGAGTCGGAGTCGGGAGAGGTACCGAAGGGATGATAACAGGGGCAGGGTTCTCATGGAATAAGTAAGGACAGACGAGAACGGGACGGAAATGAACGACGAGACGAACGCCGAGGAAGAAGAGCGGATTCACCTGAGGAAAGAAGAAGAAGTCGATCGCCTGAACGAAAAAGGTGACCGAGTCGTTTCCTCCGAATCTCCTACTATTATTTTCAGAGACGAAGAACATTCATCTTCGGTTTTTCTTTGCCGATCTTGACCACATGTCATGGGCGAATGGCCAAATGGTTACCGCGCTCGACTATGAATCAAGAGGTTCTAGGTTCGACCCCTGGTACAGATCCTGTTGCTGAGAGGAAGAAAGCCGGAAGAACTCCGGGTAAACCCCAACGGAAAATGAGATCGGATAAAAATGATAACAGTGTGAAAATTGCATTCGAGAAAAAAACACGAGCCAACTGATGAGGCCTTGCCTCCTATCTATTCTTCTCATTCTTTTGGTCGCCACTTCTGTCATTCATATGGCTCAAAACAACTTCCATCGCACTCGCCATGTTGGAGCAAGACAAGCTACTCGACCAGAACTACGTTGTGTAATGGGGCCACTCTTACAAGAGTTTGCAAGAAATGTGTCCCTCCTACGCTCTGATGCCATGCTTGCAATCAACCTTCACCTAGAGCGCAACCCAACTGGTATTTAACAGCTCAAATTATCGTTTAAATTCATTGGGACTTAAAATTAGGTCACGATCATCTTGACATTGAGTTTTCAGAATCCTTCTTCCAATTTGCACTCAAGTATGCTTCTGGAAATCTGCTCGCCAATAATTATCATGCCCCACTTCCAATTGGTTTTGTACTTCCTGGCAATCCTGTTGGCACACCCTACATCCTTCCAGTTGGTGCAGCCCTTCAGGCACACCAAAACACCCGCCGTTCTGTCACAAGACATTACTTGTTGGAAACTTTCCAAAACTTTCATCATCCATTTAGTTGTGACAACAATGGTTTTCAGAATGGACAACCCATCCAACCTGGTCTTCGAATGGTTCCCCTCTTTAACTGTCCCAGCTATGAATGGGAGCAAGTTATTGCCATTGAAGCCAAACGATTGCGTACAGACTTTGAAAATGCACTTGCTCGCAGATTCATTGCCAATTTAGGCAAGCTGGCTGAGGAGGTTTGTTGATCTTGTCTGAAATTTACTTTAAATCTTACAACATAATTCAGGTTTTCAACTTTCATTGCTTCCTGCATGGATACCAACCTACCGCTGTTATCAAGGCAACTGCAAAGACAGCAATATACAATTACCTGACCCCACCATTTGGTGCCCCACTTGCACTTCCTGTAGCAGTTCCACAGGCAGTGACCAACAATATTGTTGCATTTCTTCTCCATCACAGACAGTTTCTTGTTGCCATGCCCTTCAATAACATTCAGCGTGGCCCACACTTTGAAATGAATCTTATTAGGGCAATGTCAAGAATGGGCAATAATATTTTGGCTTATACCAGAGAGTAAGTTTTTATCTGTCAAGCCTTCATTTGCTAATTTCAAACATACTACCATTGAAACAGTTTTATTCGCCCAGATATGGCACTCCTTGGAAGTGAAGCTTATTTTCCTCTTGCACCACTTCCAACCAATGCTACCACGGCTCAAGCAGTCTTTTGTGGGATAGACTATCGTGTTCTATGTCAATATTTTATGCCACGACTGAGGGACCTTTTGGGGCCTCTTGCTGTTCCACTTCCTCAACCACCAGGTGGAGTTAACTTTCCACCTTCACTTGTAGCTGCTGCTGCACATTTCCAGCACATCATTGTACCTGCATTGGGAATAATTAGTCCACCAAATGGGGTTGGAAGATACAATGGTCATGGAGGGACTCGAGCTGAACATCGTGGCATAATTGGACTGTTTTTTCGAGTTGAATCTGTTCGCTGGAGTCGCCACTTGAGGAATGATGTTGATTGTATGTAAAACTTTATTGCATTGAATAATTCTAAAGGGCCCTAGCTTCATATTATCTTCAAACTGATGGCAGAAGCTTTTCATGGACTCTGAATACCAGACAAGCCTTTGTTCAGAACAATCTTGCAGCAAATGCCAACAGAGTTCCTCACAAAAGTTGGACTGATGATGCAAATTCACTCCCACAAAATTATAACTATAACCAATTCATGATAAATGGTCGTGGAATGGTGCGTGTGGATCATCACATAAACAATATGGGAATTGTGAATCAAATTCAAGCTGGAATCTTGGATCCTCACAATGTTATTAGTGTTGACCCAGGTTTGATTTCTGTGTTTGGCTTACTAAATCAGCTTCTAATATTTATTTTACCTATTTAGGTATCAGGAATGTTGTAACTTGTGTCAATAGTGATATCCAGCTCCAAATCAACAATGCTGCTGTTGCTCCAGTTCCAGTACCTCCGCCTGCACATCCTCCATCACGACAAATTATTCATGACCACGTTGTTCAGGTTTCCCATGGTCATATGCGTCAAATCAATGGTTCTAAGCTCTCTGAAAAGAGGGAAGAGGTGTTCCGAGACAATGATCACCGCATCAACTTTGCATATGATGTCCTTGCTCAAAATTCTCCACGTGTTATTGGTCAACGTACACTGGGTCATTGGTGTCAATGGACCTGGATGGTCAAGCATTTCCAGTCAGAATTCTTGTTGCAAGAGTATTCTCGTCCCCAGCATCTAAAGTGGAAGCAGAGCAGTCGTATGAAACACCAGCGGGCTGAACAAGCTCTCATCAATCGTATGGCTGGGCGCATGACAGACACTGATTGGAACAGTATGCAAGGCAGGATTGTTCCTGGAGCAAGAAAACTCCGCCGTCGAACACGCCGCTTGAATAATATTCCAGCTTTTCCTGTTGCACCAGTCTATTTTGCTTATGGCGATGGATCTTGGAATCACCAGAGACCATGGGCACCTGTTCCCAACAATGTCAGTTTAACGCAATGGTTGGCAATACTAAATATGTGTTTTTCACACAGAGAATCAGAGAAAAGGCTGCTCATGAGCACTTTGTGTTTGTTATTGATGAGCATTTGACTTCACAGCGGTCCCATCGTCTCAGTGCTGGCTATGAGGCAGGAGGTGTGTTCCAATATCCACCAGTTGTGACAGTAAGTAATCAACAAAGTAAGTCTTACATTAATGTTGGACTAGGTTCGACGTCCTATTCTTAGATGCCCCCACAAGAAACGCAAGTTTCAGGATCTTCACTGGAGAAAATACTGCATTGATGATGACAAACAACCAATGCATCCCTTTGTTCAATGCCCTGATCTTACTAACATCCAGAGTTCAGTTTATGGTCTTGTTGAGTGCCCACTCATTCCAGGACCCCCTACTGTATGTATGCTTGTGACTGGTACCAGCACTAACATTTGTTGCTAAGATTGTGGACAAAGATATTCAAGCTGCATGCAACATTCGCCACTTGCTGTTTCATTACAATCATACTGGTGGTCGACCTGCAGCTTTCATTTAACAGCCCTGGATACATTCCTGATTAACAATACAAAGAAATTTGGTATGGCCTTGCTTTCCTTATGGCATAATTCTAATTATTTTTTACAGGTATGTTTTTTTCTTTTACCTTTTGTTTTTTTTTAATGTTCTTCTAAAATGTTAAATACAGTAAGTAGCGGGATTACAATAGTCCTGATCTCGATGAACCAAGGTTTCATGGCGAACATCCAGAACGTGGAAGTGGCAGCGGGCTTTTTCAACGTGTGGCTTTCGATGAACGCAAAAGTGGCGGAGATGGTGAACGTCGCGTTGTCCAGGAGTACCAGCCAGTGGACGGAAAATTCGACAGGGTTGACAGTTCCAAGAATGCTTTGGTCACCAAATCTACACATGGCGAAACAGGGAGGGATGCATCCAACAACTCTAGCAAGGCGTTCTATGGACCAGCGTATTTGATTACTAATTACATCATAAAATTGCATGATAAAAAAGCACACGTCAGGGATCCAGACTTCCTCTTTAGATCTATTGATTATATGTGAAGAATTTCAGCGCGAGTCAGTTGAAGAAGGCATTGGCTACAAATTACTTTGATTCTGCTGCAGAAAACGTTGACACTGATCGGGTATGTATTTTATACCACTATTTTGGAATCGCTCCTGCTGCGATAGAAGTAAGTCATGGAAGAATTCGCACGTGTATTCGCTATGGAGTTCCTTCTCCTTGCCCAGGATGTAATAACTCGTTTCTTTATTCGTAAGATGGCAACTTTTTGTGCAGGGCTTGCGGGTTTTCTGGAACAGTAACAATGAATCCATGGAGATCGACTGAAAGGTTGCACGGAGTTGTTTGTTTTGGAACATTTGTCAAAAAAGGTGATGACAATACATAATATTTCATTATTTAAGCAATCTCTTTTTAATAGTCTTACTAAAAAGTAAACTATTCATTTATTTCATTTTACCCGCAGAGGTCCCTTCCGTTTTTCAGCAGCCTTATCTCCCTTCTCCGCGATGGTGAGCTTACTCTTTTTCTTCATACCCCCTGCTCCTCCTGACGAATTCGTCCTCTTGTGTCCACCAGATACTTCATCATCTTCCTCCACAGGACCGTCCTCCTCCAAATACTCCAGCCTTTTCACAACAACAACTTCGCTCTTTGCATCCATGACTTTCAACTGCTGCATTGTCTTTCGTAAACACGAGGATTTTTGGGCAAGTTGCTGAGGGACAGAATCAGACAGGGGAAGTGGAAAGTCTTGGGAAAGCTGTTGATTCCATTTAATATTCGTTTTCCGGGATGGATCAATTGAATAGTGTGGGTCGGATTCTAATGTCCGATTTTGCCGGGTTTGTTCAAGAGTCGGACTTGGAGGTCTGCAATAGATGTAAGATACGCCAGTGTATGGTTTGAAAAGTGTTACCTGACTGTATTCATTTTAACGACCTCGACTCGCAACGTAACAGCCATGTGACCACAATTCTTTGTTGTGTTCGCGAACGTCAGACGCTCAACTTCTTTTGGAGTCATTGTATCCAACTTGCAAAATACATTCCGAATGATCTGTGTGTTTGATGATGATGATTTCGCTAATGATTTTGTTGTAGTGACAGGCACAGTGACAGGAACTGCTACAGGCTTTCGTGCTGTGCGTCGCTGAGGAAAGGGGAGCATGGATACATGTTTTGGTGATTTTGGTGCAATTGCTGGTGATGAAGGTAGAGGAAGGCTGGAGGCTGTCAACACAGACCTCAAATTGGCTTGGGAAGTGGGCGGTGGAGCCAACAGAGACAAATGAGCGGAATTCTGAGCCGAGGGCTTCATTGCGGGTGGACTAGCGGGAACAAGGATATCTGAATCCATCTTCTTGTTATTCTGAATAAGCACTTCTAACTCTTTGTGTTCGGCACCTTTTTCATCTGATAGGTCGCTAGTCTCTTCAACAATCTCCATATCTGTTGCGACTAACTCCTGGGATACATCGGGTTCAGCAGCGATAGCCAACTGGCTGCTAGAAAACTCTTCGACGATTTTCTGTTTCTGCAGAAGGAGTAATTTTTGGGCCTTGATGAACGCAAGTTTCTCAAGCTTCTCTTGGAGAAGTCGCTGCTTTCTTGTGTTTTGGTGCCGAAAGTTAATTTAATATGAGTAAGGCTGAAATAAATACCTCTGTTTAAAATTAGACTTGATGCGACTCACTGCGCATTTAACGATTTGAAACTTAAGGACTTCACGATGCATTCTCCACATCGACTGGATTTTTGTTGCATAAATGTCAAGAGATGGTTGTGTAGAAATAGCTTCACAAGGATTTGCGCCATCATTCTGTGTAAGTTTCGCTTCGTTCATATGAACGAAATTCATCTGCTTTCTTTTAAGATAGACGCTCCAAATAGACTGAATCAAGTTGACAGCACGTCTTACTGACTTCCAGCGAGAGCGTTCACGATGCATTCTGAAAACAGCCTGAATTTTTATGGAGGCCACAGTGCGCTGTTTGAAATAGCGGTATCTGGAGTAGGCTTTTTGAATAACCAAGGCAGCAGATTCCCGTCGCTCAGTAGTAAGGAGAGCAAGTCTTTGACGTGCTTTCTTTGCGCGCCAGGCAGCCTGGATAGTAGCAGCCGCAGCCGAGCTAGCCGCGTCTGTATTCTTTGAAGTAGGCCGGGAAAGCACGAGCGTGGACCTGCGCGAAAAAGCAGATGCGCGCGGGGTGGCAGGTTCCATGGCGCGACTGCTCGGACCAAAGTCCACGTCTTCATCACTGTAAACTGCAACTGCAGCGATGCGCGTTGTGTGTTTTGGTGTTGCGTGTTTTTGAGATTGTTTTGAAGGTGGCCGAGGAGGAGGAGGAGGAGGAGGTGGTTCCTTTAGCGAAACCGACTCAGATGTGACAGAAGTGGCCGAAACAGAAGACATGGTCGACAGCGACGCGGTTGTAGTAGTTGGAGAGCACTTGGACGGTGTGCGTTGTTTCGCTGGAGCCAAACTAGACAACTCGGAGGAGGTGGCTCTTCCGCTCGGAGTCCGTGGCGTGGCACGCACTCCCGATGTCGATGCTGATAATCGAATACTCTTCTTTAACGGAGCTGGTGTTCGAGGCGTCCATGCCACTTCATCGTCGCTGTGGTCATCGGCACGCGTCCGAAGTCGGATTCCCTTTGTCCGAATCATCACAAGAAAAAAGACCAAACTTTATTCACTTGAGCTATCCGAGACCTCCCCTTCTTCTTCCTCTTCCCTCCTCTTCTTTTCTTTCTTCTCCTTCTTTTTCTTGGCCTTCTTACTCTTCTTGTCCTTTTTCTTTTCCTTGGCCTCCTTTCGCTTTCGCTTTTCACCCGCAACGGCAAGCTCAGCCTCCTCAATTGCATTCACGAAATGGTCAAGATTCGTGTCGTCATAGTTGTCCATATCAAGTCGTGGATCATACGTTGGGTCTCCAAAGAATTTATCAAGTCGTGATGAGGATGTGAGAACGGCACCACGGCCTCTGATTTGCCTTGTGGTTAATGATGAGACGCGGAATGAATCTGTCTGTGCATCTGAAGAATGAATGGGTGGCCCTTTGCTTAAAGGGGAAAGTGACCGTGATCTTGGTATTGGTTCAACGGGAGATGGGCTTCGTTTTCGGTGAGGGGAACGGCTTTTCGGACGCCTTTCTTGTGAGTAGAGCCTTTCTTTTGAATGCAAGCGCTCTGGCTGAGACGGCGAACGACTTGATCTTCGGACAAGTTGGTCGGGTGACTGACTCGGTCGCCTTTTTCGTTCAGGCGATCGACTTCTTCTTCTTTCCTCAGGTGAATCCGCTCTTCTTCCTCGGCGTTCGTCTCGTCGTTCATTTCCGTCCCGTTCTCGTCTGTCCTTACTTATTCCATGAGAACCCCGTTCTCTGTCATCATCCCTTCGGTACCTCTCCCGACTAAGACTCCTACTTCGACTTCTACTCTTGCTTCGGCTACGGTTCCGACTTTGTCGTCGATAGTCTCGTGAAGACGAAGCTTTACGACGTTCGATATCCTCCAACAGTTCTCGAGACCGCTTGTTTTCCTGAAGAATCAAGTCATAGTTATGAGAATCAGTTTGCTGTACCAAGTTGTTCAAGAATCGCATATTTGGTTTCGGTAACCTACACGGCAAGGTTAACGGAAGTTGTGGTTGTCCTACACATAGCAAGAACCTCTTTTTGCGCTCAAACAAGCTATACGCTGCGATTCCCTTTTCTTTTGCGAGTATATCCTTTTCTTTAGCTTCTTGAGCAATCATATTGGCAACATAAAGTTCAAGGTCTTTGTCGGGTATTGTGGTGGGGGCACCAGATGCCTTTGATGAAGGTTAATTCCTGACTCGTCTCGTGTATACTTACGACTTACTGCGCGTACAAGTGACGAGACTGCTGCATCCAGGCCCTTCTTGTGAGAACTCATTTCAAGAAGAAACACAAAGAAAAACACCACAAAGATGGCGAAAGATGGTACGCCGCCTTGTCTTTAAGTGCATACTTACTCATAGTCCACAGGTTTCATGACACCAAAGGCGATCGCCAACCGCATTAAAGCAAAGGGCCTGCAAAAGCTCCGTTGGTACTGCCAAATGTGTGAAAAGCAATGTCGAGACGAGAACGGCTTCAAATGTCACTGTGCCAGTGAAGCACATCAACGCCAAATGGCCCTGTTTGCTGAAAGCTCTGGAAAATACATTAGTGGATACTCAGGACGTAAGTGTGTTTTGTTAGGTGGTGCGCAGCTCACAATCTACCCTTTCTTCGAACACAGAATTCAAAGCCGAGTTTATGAAGATTCTGAGTTTGTCTCATGGAACTAAGCGTGTTCATGCCAACGTTGTCTATCAGGAATACATTTCAGACAAGACACATGTCCACATGAATGCAACATGCTGGAACAGTCTGGCGGGATTCTGTCGTACAATGGCGAGTGAAGGGCGAATCAACTTGGAAGAGACGGAGAAGGTATAGCGATCAGTGGTTTAGTGTTTGGAGTTGAATAGGGTATCTTAACACGTTTACTTCCAGGGCTTGTTTATTCAATGGATCGATACACGTCCAGAAACTCTCGCAAGACAGCAAGCTATTGAACGTAAAGAGCGAATGGAAAAGACTGAAGAAGAACGAAATGCAAAGTTACTTGAAGAGCAGATTGAAAAAGCTAAGGAAGCTAGCGTCGTAGCGGAATCTGAATATACAGAACTCAAGAAAGATGGAGAGGAGCCTTTGAAATTGAAGTTGGAATTTAAGACAGCAAAACCTCTGATTGTGCCCGCTGCCCCAACGCCAGACTCTGTTCCTGCAAATACAACTGCTGCTGCTGCATCGTCAGAAACAACCAGTTCAGTCGCAGCTGTGCCTGCTGTAAAGAAGCCAACTGGATTCTCGTTTGGAAGTGCAAGCAGTGTTGGTGTTGGAGCTGCAGGTGGAATCAAGAAACCATCTTGGATGAGTGCTGGAAAGTCTGAGAAGGACAAATCAGCAGCGGCAGCAGCAGCACCGGCTCCTGTCAAGAAACTTTCAGCCATGCAACAAATTATGGAAGAGGAAAAACGGAAACGGGAGAGGTTTGGTGGAGGTTCAAATGAATTCCCTCCGGCCAAAAGATTCAAATAAGATAAATATATGTAGTTTGTTTGCAAAAATGCAGATCCCTGCTCGATCAAGGGCGAACACAGATATTAGCAGTTACGCAGCACATTCCAAAGCAAGCTCAAATACAAGGGCGGATCATTCAAAGGCAAACTCACACTTGGCTGTGGTGAAACCATCGCGTCCTACAACAAAAACACAAGTTCATCCATTCCCAAGGCCAACTAATTCTGCAAAGTACTACAAGCAGAATTTCTTGATGCCTTATCACAAATACAAGATTGTACAACATTTCTCTGCCTTTCGCTATGACTATTGGCCAGTGTTTTGGGGGAACGAGAAAATTACGCGACCCAATGCCGGAAACGGAGGCATCATAGCGTACAATAATATAAGCTCTGAATCTGTCATTGTGGGAGCCTTCGTGATGACTCTTCTGCTTCCGATTTTGGCTTTTCCCCTGCTTTCCTGCGAGAGGAAAACGTTCAATTCAAATTACCGTTGGCAAGGGTTTATGTGGGGCGTACTGGTTTGGGGTTTTGTGTTACTGGGACTCTGTGTGTACATCACTGTGAATTGTGGTGGCGGATTCGTAAGTTTGCAATCACTCGACACATCAGGAGTTTGTGCCTCAAATACTGGTGCATTTTCCATTATGATGGGGGTTTTGTTGACAGCAGTTGCTGGAACAATGGTCTCGTGCGGGGTTCTGATCAAAGTGTGTTGGCGACCTTTCGACTTGAAAGAGGCGCCAAAAGAAATATTCATTCCCGAATATACTTAAAATATATTATTAAATTGACATGGTTTGCAATTGTGGGTTGCTAGTTGTCTCTTCTGATGTCCGAAAGTTGGTTAAAAATACTAGCATGGACTTTACCAAATTGCGAGCCGAAATCGATGGTAAGGACCTTTGCGATAGACGGCATTCACCTAATGCATAAGGTAGGGTGCGATCTTGAGGAGAAGCGTGGCAAGCTACAAGAAGTGCTTGCATGGCTCCTTGCGGAAACAAGTCGCAACGAAGTGGAAGCGAGTGAGGCTGTTAGCGTTCTTCAGACCAAAAGCGGGTGCGTTACTTAAGTCCTTCCATCTTTGAACCTGACCTGTCTCTGTCTCTGTCTCTGTCCGTGTGTGTCCGTGTGTCCGTGTCCGTGTCCGCAGAAGTGTTCCTGGATTCGCCAGCTCAGCCCTCGCGCAGATCACGGCCGCGCTGTCGACAATCCCGCCAAAAGCCGTTGAAGCAGTGCCCGCGCTTCTCGCCGCGGCCGGTCGCGACGACGGCGCCCGCGATGCATTCACCCTCAAACTCGTCAAGGTCGAGTGGCCAACGCGAATCGCAAACGCTCTCGCTCTCGCCTTTTCAGATCTGCCGCTGCCGCCCGTTGCCCATCAGGCCCTCGTCGAAAAGCTCGTGCGGTTCGTGCTGTGTTTGTTTTTTGGGGCTGGTGGCGCAGCTGACTTGATCACAGCATCATGAAGACATCTCAACCCGCGAATTTGGCTTCAATTGTGCGCTTCTTACTCATTCAGGCAAAAGCGGTGCGTTTCTTAGGTGACTTTATGCAGAATGGGCCTCATACTCGAAATAGGGCCAGCGTAAAATCATATTGCAGGAAATCTTGGAGTACATGAACCACTTTGATCTCCTACTGGGAGACTCCAGCGAAGACGATTGGAAAAATAACAAGTTGTCGAAGTCGAAAAAGGATGCCATTCGAACGGAGGGAACTATTTTGATACAAATATGCTTCGCTGTTCGGCAGAACCAGGATCTTGGCATCGAATTACTGCAACTTCTGAAAGCTAATAAGGGAATGAATCATACGCCTTTTTCCTTCAGTCTGTATGTGCCTTGGGCTTTCATCTAAACATTTCTAACCATCCCTAAGTCTTTTGGCCATGTCACAAATTCATCGCTTTGAAGGTCCTGCCTTGGATGCATTGAAAGGATTAGCAAACTCTGCATGCAAAGATTTTGAATATCATCGCCGTTCTGCTTGGATCCCACTCGCTGCTAAACAAGCGATGTCCCCAATTACAATCTGGAAAATCTTGAAAAGAATCATTTTGAAGTCTGAACATTGGGATAATTTGATTCCTGACTTGCATAACCTTGCCTTCACGCTGATTGAATCTGCTCCAATACCACCATCAAATCATCGCCTTGTCTTTGAAGAATTCGCAGAAGAGTGTGTCTGGGGATTATACGATTTGGGAACCTGGATCCTTTTGGAACTCTGCGTAATCCATGCTGGAATTGTCAAGACTATAGCTGACCAAGTTTTGTCACGAATTATAACCAAACCCGTCAACATTGTCACATATTCTTATTTACTCGAAATGTTAGCGAGGAAAAGTGCCGCTCAAGTCTCGCTTTTGAGCAGCAAGATTCTTGAAGTATTAAACTGTTTGGGCGAAGTCCCAGTAACAGTCTCTGAACGTTTCTTGTGGGCGATTTCACCGCTATTCGACACAATAACAGGTCCAGAAAGTAGCAACTCCAGCTTTCGCGAAAGTTTATTTATTCCGTTGAGGAAAGGAATGTTTAGTTCGGACATTGCATCACGAAAAGTATCTGTCTCCACTTTGGTTCATTTTTTGAAGCTCGTGGAGCCGCCGTCAGAAAGTGGATCGCAAAATATGATCAGTTCAAGTGACTCGGAGATCTTTTGTATGTCTACAAATTTACAAATATTGTTCTAACATCTCAATCTGGCAGATATTTTGCGACGTGGTATGAACCAACAATATGATATTCGAGTACAATTATGTGATGGGTTCTTGAATATTATGGAGCTCCAGCCTTGGCTTGGTACGTTCACTTGACAGTAAATTCACCACGTACCAAACCATTACCAGCATCAAGTTGCCTCGACCTATTCATTTCCCAATTTACAAGATATTATGAAGAAACGGATAACATTCGTGCCCCACTTCATCTAGAAGCATGTTTCGATGGATCACAAATCGCTGGTAAACATATCATCGAAATAATTATTCGGCTGAAGCCTGTTTCAGAGCCTCTTCCAGAACTAATGAGTGTACTGATGAGTGCGATTTCGGCATCGACTTCTTCATCTCGTGATTTAAAGGAATACAAAGCAATGTTTGAGAAAATCTTGGAGAAGCTTACGAAAGCAGATTTAGTGGATTACGAAATTGATAAGGAGGCTGATTATATGGGTGACAGGTATGAAGATGATTTAACCAGACTGCAACGTTAATTTGAAATGAAAGCGAAACAAGCAAGAAGAGCAAGGGTATGGTTGATATGCTGTTAGGCGTACTTGATATTGCGATTGAGTATTGCATGGTTAGTTAACAGTCTTGAGATTTCATGGAACTTTAACTCTTTCTTTTAGACTTCCGAAGAAATGACCGATGAACGAGTTGATATTGTGCTTAGTCTCTACAGAAAGTCAGTTTCGATTCGAACATTTGTAAAAGATAAGATGAAGGCCAAGAAAGGTGACAATGCTTTTAAGTATGAATGTGAAGTTTAATCAGAATTCAAGGCTTTGGAAACAAATTGACTCATACACCCGTATCTTGTGGTCTTGTTGGGCGCATAACTATGCTTCAAAATCTGTTTGACACGAATGCTGTTCCGCGGCTGCGTTCAAACGCCGAATTCACACAACAAATAGTGTTGGACACCTTGGCCATAATCAAAAAAGTGAGGAAACATATTTGAGAATCCTTATAGTAACGCCAGTATTCGTTAAAGGTCACGACACAATTTGTTCGCCCCTCCCCGGAGTTGATTTCGCAAGTAAACACCCTGGGTCAGCTCTTATTCTGCGAAGTATTGCGAAAAACGACTGTCGCAATCCATGCCCCAAAGTCTCCTGAACGTGGAATCTTTGCTGCAGCAGTGGAGTGCTTTGAAAAACTCTTTTCATTCGTCCTCTCCGATATGCCTTCATGTGTGAACGACTTCTTGAAAGAAATTGCGGCTGCTGAAGATGATGCTGTCGTTGTGGATACCTTCGTGAATGAGATTCAGGTGTGTGTGTGTGGGCTTGTTTGGGTGGCCAATTTTTTTTTCCTCACTCACTGATTGACTTGACCACAACAATAGGAACTCATCTCAAATGTATTGGAGCCGCATGTGCCATATTCGCGAGAAGCTGTACTTCTTATCAAGTGTCTTGGAGATTTATGGGGATTTTTGGATGAGAAGGGTTCGTCGACAAACATTGCGTACAACATGGAGTCGTTTGTGAAGTTGACGGAAGATGTACTTGACTGGTCGTTTGGGTTATGGAAGAGTCATCATGCTGTAGAATCTGGGTTGTCAAAGACGTTAGTTGGTCTATTTTGTAAAATGCAACGACGATGTGGCGATGCATTACCGGTTGGTTCTTTTTATGCGGGAATAATTTCATCTCATATACTTTCAACAGCTTCGACAGCTTATATTATGCATTCAAAAGAGTGAGGGGGTTTTGTTGGAAGGAGCAGAGGACGAGAGCCAAAACGACGAGTTTGATGTGGGAGAAATGAACCAGAAAGAGTGAGTTTACATTCCCTGTTTGCGTACTTAACAGTTTATGTTTGATCAGTCTACCAGCACTTGTTTCAACCATTCTATCAAATATGACAGACGACTTGGACGACGTTCGTTGGATTGTTTCCAAACTCAAAGTATATTCACCTGGTAAGGACTTGAAATCACCGACCCTAGCTTACGATGGTTGAACAACAGAGGATGTACAAGACCTTCTCATCGAACCCGTTATTTACAACAAATTGATTGGTGTCATTGACGTCTTGAACGATATTCTGCGCACTACTTTGCCAACAGATGCATCTGATATGGTGTTTATTCCAATGATTCACGTTTTCAAAGTTGTGAATGGGTTGTTGAAATATGTGAGTACCTAAGGAGTAATCGTCACCTGCTGATAGGAAACTCTACAGAAAATTGTCAATCCAGAGGTATCCAACAAGTTTTGCGAGTTGATGCAAGCCATGACTGAGAAACTTCGTGATGTAAGTTTGTTTCGTGGACAACAGCGTTCTGAACATTAAATTGATAGTCGATGGTTGAAATCATTCCGACGATGCAAGATATTGATACTAAAGACTGTGAAGATCTTGGTGGAAAGAAAGGTGCCTCGATGCTGTTTAAGAAGAGGAAGAGGTGGGGGACATTCTTGAGCCCTATAGATACTGAATCTCGAACTAGAACCTCGCGTGAATCTAAGTCATTACCAACGCTCATTTTCGAGACAGAACAGTTTGATCGTTACTTGATTGCGCTACACAAGAAATCAGGGGTTTGGGATTTTGTTTACGTTTAATGTTTCTGATAACATTCCAATAACAGGCAAACTTGATGCGATACGTCAAACGAAGCACCGCAAGAGATTTCAAGATTAAGGATAAAGCGGATGGGAAAGAGAAGGATAAAAAGGTGAGCATTACAATGTCGAGAGCATGATTCTCTTAACTTTCTTATAGGTGAAGACGGACAAGTGAATTCGTACCAATAATGAACAATAAAGTTCTACATATTCTTTCTTTGAAATGACAAACGAGAACGCCGCGTACGATGGAACCCGCGAGAGCACCTCTGGATTCCTTGTGACGCTGTAAGCATTAAGCAATACACGGTTGCAAACCGTTGCTGATTGAGTCCGCCCTTTCTCAGGCACCCACTCGTCATCCTCAACATCAGTGACCACTTCACCCGCATGCGAATGCAAAGCCAAGACGTCGGCTCATCCAGCACTCCACAAACCAGTTGAGTGCCATGAATGCCACTTTCCTTTAAGTGGGAGAGGGCTGTTGATGAATGCTTAACCCCACTGCTTGCAAAAACTTAGTCTTTGGCGCCATCATTGGAATCCAATCCGGACGTGAAATCGAAATCTTCAATTCGTATGAATTGCCGTACAAGTTTAGCAGGGAGCAGGGCTTTGTGATTGATAATGCGTATTTCCTGGCTAAGCAAGAGAAGTGTGAGTATTGGAGTGACGGAGTGTTCGGCCAGCATTGGACTGTGATCCGGAGAGCTGATGAGTGCGAATGCTGCGTCAAGTGTGGTTGTTGTGGCAGGAGGAGAGAAAACGCGATGGGGTGCTTGTTGTTCATGGTTCTAAACCAGCACCACCACATACAGTCCGCGAAGTGTTTCCAAAATACGATTTGCTTGGATGGTACTCGATTGGATCGACCCCTACTGAAATGGATCTTGCTGTCCACAAGCAGGTAACGAGTCATTTCCAAAATCAAGATTCAACTCAACGTATACGTTGTAGATCCTCGAGCACAACGAAAGTCCTTTATTCCTGCAACTCAATCCTCTCATCAACCCGGCTCTTGCAAAAGACCTTCCTCTATGCGTGTATGAGTCTGTGGTGGATCTTGTTGAAGGGAATGGAAACGTGATGAAGTTTGCAAAGAGCAAGTACAAGATTGAGACGGGAGAGGCGGAAAGAATTGCGTTGGATCATGTTGCGAGGGCGTCGAATGCGGATGCGGACAGAGGATCTTCGTGTATGTTCATTCTGATATGCATTTGGAATGCATCCATCTCATTCTTGATTTGTAGTGGTGGCCAACCTTACGGGACAAAAGAATGCTATCAAGATGCTTCATACTCGAGTGAAAGTGTTGAAGGCGTATATCAGAGATGTCGAGAATGGTATGAAGAATATCATTATTTGTTCCATTTACTCACTCAATTTTTTAGGAACTCTGCCAAGGGATCATGAGTTGATGCGTCAGATTTCTGCTATTGTACAAAGACTGCCGACCATGAATTCGCTTGAGTTCAAGGAGGAATTCCTTACGGTACGCGCACCACAAAAGTATTGGCCGGCCCTTTACCTAATATTCTGAACGCAGGACTACAATGATATCCTCCTCGGAACGTACCTTGCAAGCATTACCAAGGGAACTCACACGATGAATGAGGTGATTTTTTGTCACGATTGTGTTTACATTTTCTAACTATTACTTAGCTTGTTGAGAAAATCAATATTGTTTCATCCGAGCGTAAATCTGGAAAGGGTGCCCGCGGCATGTCCGGAATTTCATCGTTTTTGATTTGAAGAAGTTCTGAGTAATATACTTGATGCAATGTGTAGTTCAATTATGTTACTTTCTTTATTTCAAAGTAAGTAAGAAAGAATACTCATACTAGTTTATGCAGTTCTGAGAATCAAGTGAACACCACTGTCACTGTAGATTGGCTCACTCAATTGACCAACTTCAAGAGCATATGTTGCGTCCTCAAAGGATTCTATAACAAGCTTTAAAATGGGTTAAGGATATGAGGGGTACTTTTACTTTGCATTTGACCACGACCAAAGAAGTTCAAGTCACCACCGTCTCTGGCAGAGCTGCAGTCGCTGTAAACTTTGGCTGTAAATGAAAAGGAATGAGCTGGAATCGTTTATATTGGTGAAGATGAAATAAACGAACCAAGGGAAGCAAGATCCGTTTCTCCGCTCACAATCTGTTCTCTGTACCCCTTAATAATAGCTGTAGCTTCGTCGACAGATCGGGTGATCTTATCCTGTATATTCGCAGTAAGTACGTGTTTTGAAACCGGATGTTTCGCGGATGCCACATGAGAATGTGTAAGTGTATGCTACTACGCGTTTCCCATTACTACACATAACGCCAAAATGCCGACTGAATTCAACTCGAGTCACCAGGAGGTGTGTGTCTTCTCTCGGTATTGATGACGAACCTCGCGCCAAGATGAAGGACGTCTGGATCCTGAATGCTTGACAAGCAAGTGAGAAGCACGGACTTTTCCTTCTGAGCCAGGAGGCTTTGCAGCTGGGCCGTTGAAACCTTCTGGTTTGTCCCAGACGGACTCGTTTGTCTTTGCGTTGAAGTAATAAGGTCTGTTTCTAGACTTGGACCTGGATAGATATATATTAGCAAAGAGAGCATGTGTTGAGAAGTGAGTAAGAGGGAGTCGAGTACCATTTCTCCTATGGAATGTAAACGTGTGACCAAAATAGTTAGATTCAACATATGTCAGGGACGCTCAAGAAGAATTCACCTCCCAGTCAGACTGTAAAAGTTGGCAGGAATGGTTAGAACTTCAAGTCGTGGAGGATAAAGGAGCAAACCATTTCCAAGTTGTTTTTTGATTGTGAATCCAATGTTCGACTGGCTGTTGGGAACCACTCGACTGACTGCAGCCGATGAGATGCGGCTGCATTGGCGGCATATTCTGCAGCATTTTGTGCACGTTGAAAGTGTTACTTTTGAAGACGGGGGATCAACAACGGGTTCAGTTGCGTGTCGGTCGCCTGCCTCGACAGTTTCAGGAACGAATCTGCCGTGCCACGTGGACGGACTTGTCGCGGCGATGGCGAAAGACCCACGTGGCGTTGTTGATGCGATGCTGTCGACTGATGTGTTTGTCCAGGTGTGTGTGTGTGTGTGTGTTCCCTAACGTCTAACAACCAACCAACCAACCAACGTGTCCTAGCTCGCCGCCCTAGCCGCCTCAGACGCACCACCGGGCTTTCTTCCCCTTGCCGCCCGCGTCTTCCAAAGCGCCGTCCTCGCCGACCCTGCGATTCTCGGCGTCTTCGCTGCCTCCGCCTTGCCGCTTCTCGACGTCCTCGACGCCCTGGCCGCCCGCCCAAACAATGAATATGCTAAACGTGCCGCGGATCTGCTCGCTGCAACGGCGACTGCCATTCGCGACACCGATCCCGCTCTGGTCCTGGTATTCCTGGACTGTGACGACGAGCCTGGTCCTAATGCAAAGCTGCTGTGCAAAACAAGCTCGGATGTCACGCTCATTGGAGATGATAAACCAGTCGCTGCTAATGCACAGAAACCAGCTACGCCTGTCAACCGCTTCTATCTCTTGGATTACTCCATTGATCTCCTGTCATCCATAGAACCTGTCGCCGCCACAGCACAAAAATCAATCTCGGTTCTATTTGATATCTTTGCACAGTTTGATCAGTCCGAGAAGAACACTTTCAGCGAATATACTGTCCACCGCTCCTTTTTGGTTGAGACACTGGTGAGTTTTATTGTTCCTTTTTTAATATAGGTACGATTTACTGATTATTAAATATAATCAGATTCAAAATCTCGTGATTCGATATTCCTTGATGATGGACGCTCGATATTCCTCCTCATCGGAAGTTACATCAATCAAACGCCATGAAACCGAAATATGTGATGCTCCCGAGCAGTTTTACGGCATTTGGGTCTTTGTGGACGAACTCGCGAACAAATCCTACACTATATTCCCGGTCATCTTTGAACATATCAAAACTGTCCTCATTTCCGAATTCATTACCCTCGCACTATTTAAGCCCTTCCATAAACGCCAGCAGCTTTTAGAAGATTTGTTGCACACTATTCAAGACTTGATTCACTTATCTTGCGACACGGGTCTCTTGATTCCCCTGCTGCAAGGACTGATGAATGTCCGCATCCATGCTCCATCAACTACTTCGGACGAATTAATGTATAATAGCTTCTTCGACCTTCTTCTGGAGACTCCTCCTACAAGTGAAACAGTTGAGTGCAAACCTTCGCCGTTCACTATCACCCCTCTAACACAACAAATAGCACTTTACAACATTTATAGAAATCCTTGACCCCATCATCCATTCCACCGACTCAAAGACGTTCACAACCCTCACAACCTTACCCCACCCACCACCCACACCAACACCCACCACAAACTCGCCTTCAAAGCAACAGCAACAACGTCTCACTTCAATCACAGCAATCGACCGTCTCCTCAAAATCATTTACCTCGCCCACAATCCATCCAACTTACCAGCCCCACACACCCTCCAACAAGACCTCGACGCCTACTTTTTCGACGCGCTCGAACGGAAATCAAACCTCCCCGCCGTTCCGACGAACCCGTGTGCCCTCGTTGTTCCGCGGGAGGGGTTTGCGACGCAGTTGTTTGTGAAGCTTGTCACGGATGCGTTGCGGAGTCCTGTGTTTGTGCATAAACTTGTTGGTGTTTCGGAAGTGATTGGGGCGTGGTGTTGGCGTGTGAGTGGGATGGATGGGTTTGAGGTTGTTGTTTCGGCGTTGGAGGATGGAAAACGGGGTGTTGAGGAGGAGTTGAAGGCTGCTGGGAAGGAGGCTGGATTGGATATTGTGAATGAGTTGGAGAGGTATAGGAAAGTGAGGGAAGATGGCGGAGATGTCGGTAGTGTGCAATGGGAGTTGGATGTAGAACTTCTTGAACGAATGCTGATGTTGAGTGAAATTGGAAAGGAAGTGACAACATTGTTGATGGTGCGGGGAGGTGAAATTGTGTAATATATTCTTCAATTTATTGACATTTTACTTTTGGAGGATCTTGTCCAAGGCATCCGACAAGCGGCTCATGTCTCCTTGGATGGAGTGAGCGTACTTGAGAATTTTGTCCTTGTTGTCCAAGACCTCGATTTGCTGGGTGTATGGGTTGTATCTAACCTGGAAAGGTCTGTTGAATCCTTCAAAGTAGGTCCTATAGGAAGACGTTGGTTAAATTTCGTGTCCATTCAGTTTTCCAATAGTACTCACTTGACACGTTCCTTCATGTCCTTGAAGCTTTCAGCAATAAAGTAGACTTCTTGGTACTTGGTGATTCTGGAACCAATTTCAGTACCAAAGAGACAACCAACAAAACTAGACTCACGGGAATGGAGTGTTGGCACAAATCTCTGGGTCAAATGGAAGACGCTTTGGCTCAGGGGACGAAATACAGTACTCCAATTCACCGAAACTCGACAACAAACCAGCTCCATAAGCCTTCAACTCATCACCTTCCTTCAACAAACCAAACTCAATGGTGTACCAGTAGATTCTCGACAGCTTCTCCAAATCGGCATCGCTAGCACCCAACGACGCCAACCCCAACTCTTGCGCAAAGTCTGCAAAGTCAGGGTCACAGTAGAGAGGAACATGACCCAAAATCTCGTGGCAAACATCAGGTTCAGGTGTGTACAAAGGCTCGGAGTGGTGACGGATGTATTGGGTGTTGTGGAAGACTCGGAATGCAAATGCGTTGAAGAAATCTCTTGATGACAAGAGACCTGCCACTGGACGGATGGTCCAACCTGTACATTCTTTGACGAATCGGGAAACATCGTCAATTTGAGGGATATTGTTTTCGCTAAAGCCACAGTTCTGAACCAAGAGCTGGAGTGGGAGTGGATATGTAAGTATTGGTTAGAACACTTACAAGAAAGTGACTCAACTGGGAAAATAAACCGGTGCTCTTTACAAGCATTCGTCTCGTACAATTTCATGAGCTTGTTGTAAACAACACCCCAAGTCTTTGTTTCGGTAGGAGTGTATTCCACGCGAGGGCAAATTTCTCCGTGTCTAAACTTTTGCGCAATGGCAGCAATTTCGGCACGTCTCTGTCTGTATTCCTCATCCTTGAATCCAGGGTGGTCCGCATCCAATTCGGCACCGTAAGTAATAGTGTGGTCGACGTAAGTGTCCAAATCGGCAATCTTACGGGGGAACCAGGGGACATTGGCAGCCTCTAAAATAGTATTCAAGTTAGGGTTTTGATGTGGGGAAAGGAAAGAGATTGAATGAAGGATCGGAATGAGTCGGAAGGGAAAGGGTCGTGACAGAGCCCTCAGAGAAGCGGCTGGATAAACTGTGTGGACTGTATATCGCGTATTTTGATGCGGAATGCACGAGGAAGCTGAGAATCGCAGAGGATAGAACTAAGAGTGTCTCCCAGAAAGCTGAATCCCGAAAGATGAATGGGTGATAGTACCTCCGGGGTTCTCCGACTCGTATCCGGTAATGACTTTGACGTCTTCGACGAAAGTTCTGAAGCGGTCAACGACGTTGTCGACCTGTGCCTTGTTCTGGGCCTCAAAGTCGATGTAGAAGTCGTAGGCGCCGGACATCTTCGAAGGGCGCGACTCGATTCGGGTCAGGGACAGTTTGAGTCTGCGAATGTGGGCGAGGACATCGTCCAGGGCACCGACCTTGTCCTTGATTGTGAAGCTGTTGTTGGTTGGTTGGTTGGTTGGTTGGATTGATTGATTGGGATTGGTGGAAGGAGAGAAGGAGAGAGCCCGTCAGTTCAAACGCTGAACAGAAACAACCAAACAAACAGAACAGCAGTGGTAACGATACTCACAACAACGACGTCTTAATTGTCTCTGGCTTTGGTGGCTCCGCGTGCTTCGTAAACACAGGCGGCGTTGCCATCCCCCGGACAGACACGCGACTAAACACGTTCACGGACGCCGCGGCCACACTGCGTCGAACCGAATGCGCGGCTCCAACGAGAAGGGGCGCACTGCATTGGGTTGGGCGGCGCGTGGCGGCGGTCGCGGCAACGGCGGCTCGGCGGATGGTGGCTCGAGATTGCATTTCGTTCGATTCTTTTTTTTTGATAAGAACCCTGAGAAAATGAGTTTTATTGAAAGGGGGAGAAAGACATCCCTTCCTCTCCTTGAGCTTACACGCTCAAAAGCTTAACCTCAAACTGAAGAGTAGCGTTGGATGGAATGTCAGGTGGAGCTCCGCGAGATCCATACGCCAAAGCTGCTGGAATAGTGAGCTTACGGGTTCCACCGACCTTCATTCCGGCAACTCCGAGGTCCCAACCCTTAATAACCTGTCCAGCTCCAAGCTTGAAGGAGAATGGCTTTCCAGAGTTGTTGGAGTCGAAAATCTTGCCGTTCATGAGCTTTCCAACGTAACGAACGCCAACCTTTTGACCATTCTTGGCAACTGGTCCACTTCCAACGACGATTTCTTCAATAACAAGTCCGTTGGCAAGAGTCTTCTTGTTGCTCTCCTTCTTTGGCTCCTCCTTCTTCTTAGGTTCTTCCTTCTTCTTTGGTTCCTCCTTCTTCTTTGGCTCTTCCTTCTTCTTTGGCTCCTCCTTCTTCTTTGGCTCTTCCTTCTTCTTTGGCTCCTCCTTCTTCTTTGGAGCAGGCTCTTCGTGGTCGTCTGGGAGCTCAACAATCTTTGGCTTCTTGGCTTCCTTTCCACCAGCAACAGCCTTGCGCTTGTTGCCAATCACTTCAACCTAAAACAACGTTATCAGATACTGTGAAATTAGTAACGTGAATCAACGAACCTCTTCGTCCTCCTCATCGTCATCCTCATCATCCTCGTCGTCATCGTCGCCAATGAGGTCGGAGAGTGGACTATTGAGAATGGGTTAAAATCAGTTCTGAAAAGTTAAGAATACTTACATTGGGTTTCCTTCGGCATCAACTGGGTTTCCGTCTTCGTCAAAGAAAATGTCCTGTCCGTCCTCATCGTCGTCCTCCAAGTCCAACTCTACAATGTTTTGTGTAGTTTAGAACCATGTATTCAGCAACGCTCAGCACTCACCATCGTCGTCGAAGTCTGAGAGCACATAAGAAAAGAAAGTTAAATTAGTACAGGCGACAATTCAATCAGATAAATAGGACGGCTGAATTGTCTTGTTGACAAAAAGTCGCCAAAAGCATAACATCCTTTCCCCCAAAGCCCCAAAATAATTATCACATACCCTCGTCATCTTCATCGTCTTCGTCGTCCTCGTCATCACCTTCGTCATCTGTAACAGAATTTAGCGACACAGAATCGGACAGAACAGAAAAGAAACACACGAACCCTCATCATCTCCGGCAAGCTGATCGTAAATGTAGTTTCCAGTCAAGTGAACAGTGGCTGGTCCAGTAACAGTGAAAGTGATCTCCTCTCCTACAAAAGGCAACAGACGATTTAGTCAACGCGTTGATGGCAAGTGCACCAAGCGCGTCACGATTGCCTCACGGACGAAAAACTGCAATCGATGCCCGCAAGCAAGAAGCGAATGAACAAAGCGCACGTACCCTCAGAGAAAGTAAGATCAACAACGCTTTGCTCAACCTTGCCAATCAACAAGTTGGCAATCACAAACTCGTTGTTGCCAGCCTGAACAGAGACTGAAACTCGGCCAGAAGTGGCAGTGGTCTTGGAGTCAATGGCGACCTGATGGAGAATTGAGTCAAAATTCGCGTTTTTGAGGCGTAGTGTGAAGACTGTTATTTACGTTGGAGAGTCTGAAGCTTTGGTCAACGAGCTGGGAGTATCCAGTCTCTGGCTCGCAAGTGAGTCCCCAGAATGCAACGGATGACATTTGTTCTGGCAGATGATGGTCAGTTTGGATGTATGATCACCACAACCAAACCTTTTTTTGTTGTGGAAAAAACAAAAAGAAAAACAAAGTACTTCCTTCCTTTCATTTCTTTTATTTTCTTCAACATAATCACAATCACACATGATTCCTTCATTCATCATCGTCGTCACGCGCCTTACGTGTGGCAGCAACCTTGACACTGGCTCTCTTCTTTCTCTTGCTCTTGCCGAAACTGGCGGCTGCATTCAGAGAACGACCCAAGTTATCCAGATCCTTTACTTGGTAGATACGAACAATAAAGTTCTTGAGAGTATCCGTTCAGTAAAAATCACAACTCACAAACAAAAAACAAACCTCAGATGTGAAAGCCTCATCCATCGTGTGCAAGTTAATAGCCTTCTTTGGAATTGGCTGGTTACGGACACGATCGTATGGGTTTCCGTTTGGACCATACAACTCCGCAAAACGGTAGTAACTGGTCTTGTACATCACTGAGTTCTTCATTGTTGGGGTAGCCTGGTCATCCACACGGTATTCTCCACGGTCAGTGAAGAAAGAACGCTCGCTGACGTCGTTGGGGTAAACTCCTTCTCCGATACGGACCATCCACAAGAACTTGTTGATGTCGTCTCCCGAGTATCCCAAAACAGCTCCGAAGATAACAAGAACAAACTTAACATCATGACGCTTCATAATCTCGTACGAAACGTCTTCAGAACAAGACATTGCTTTACCAACAGTGGCAATGTGGGTATTGTTCCAGGTGTTGTTGTCAACAAGAACAGTACGGTTTGCCATTCCAGTGATTTGGTATCCATAGTCCCACCATGAAAGAATCTTGTCATCAGGTTCAGAGTTTTGACGCAACCAGTAGTACGCCTCTCTGAAATCATCAATAATATGTTGAGATCCATCGCGGTTCTGAGAAGCCAAGACGATGGATGGAGACGAGTAAGCGCTGGAGGTGACCCAAGTACAGTGCCAGGCAAACAGGACAAGAACAACAGAAATAGGGACAATAACGGCAAGACGAGAGTCGAAATCTTTGATACCATAAAGGATAGTCTTTGGGCGTTCAGGTGCTTTGTCTCCAGGCTTGGTTGCAGCAGTTTCCTCTTCTGGCTCATCATTCAAAACTTCCTTTGGTGGTGCAAGGTAGACATCCAACACCTTGGAAATAGCGAAGGCAGAGGCGATACACACACATGGAGTAAGAGTCAACATCAAACGGACCATCACACCAGCAAAGTAACTTCCAGTGACAGCATAGATGATCTAAAGAGTATCAGTAATTTAAACGGAATTATCATTCGCTTACAATAAAGACGTGTTCATCACGAAGCTCCTGGAAACAGAAGTAAATACCAGCAGGGAACAATGGCATGAGCAATTGAAGATCAAAGAAGAAGGCAGGCCAGGCAGTTGGTTGATGTTCAGAAACGGAAGCAATAATTGGAATGTACTTCTTGGCATATCCAGTGTCCCAAAGAGAATAGAAACGTCCAGTCCAAGGAGCAATGTAACCACCTTCAATAAGGGATTAGCTTAGTTACATACAAATACTTAATTACATACCGAAAGTCAAGGCAACCAAAGCAGCAAAACCAACCAAGAAAATAGACAAGATCAGTCCCTGGAAAAGAGACTGGAATTGGTTGGCAGACAAATGGCTACGGATCATTTCGATAAAGGCAATAATCTGCAAGAGGCCAAAGATACCTGTGATGAAAGATGAGAATGTGGGGAAAGTGGTTGTGGTCCGCTTACCAAGGGCAGCCATGTGCTCACTGGTTCTAGTTGGCTGGAAACCAACGAATGGAATTTGCATGGAAGAGAGAGTACCAATCACGTAGAAGGTAGAGTAAGCAACATACAATCTTGGTGTGAAACGACCCATCAACAACAAGGCGAACGCGTGCAACGGAATCAAGTTGATGATAAACACGTAACCTCCCCAAGCAGACACCATGTAAAAGTAAAAGAGGGCGGTCAAACCACCATAGAACGAAGATCCGAGCTTCAAGGCCTTCAACCAGAAGTAGAAGGTGATCATCAGCAAGAAAATGGCAATTCCCTCGTTATCGTAAGAACCGGCAACAGAACGAGAAATGTATCCTGGAGCGATACCAATGAAGGCAGCAGCCAAGAGTCCTAAACTTTTCGCTCAGCACTCATTTCAACATGACACAATAAATCCAACGTACCAGCAGACGCATCCTTGATCTCGGTGGTCAAGAGGTAACAAGCAACGGCAGTGAATGCTGAGAAGAAGGGGGCCAAGAACACACAGACATTACGAATGTCAACGGGGAAGTTCAACTTGTTCATGATCCAGTGCGCGGCTCCAGCGGTAATCATAATACCCGGGTAAACCGTTCCTCCAACGACACGTCCAAGAGGGTACCAACTGAAGTCGTCGAACCAGTTGAGGAACTCGTAGAAGCCCTTTTCAACGAGCTGCATCGTGGACCGGTAGTTAAACCTGAAAGCAACGCATTAGTACCCACACCCACACCTGCCGCAGCCAGCCCTTCATCGCCTAGAATGAATGCACAGCGTACCATGGATCGAACTCGTGGATAACACTCTCTGTGATTTAAATGAATATAATGAATATTGATGTTTCCCCCCACTGACACCAAACGTACCGAAACGGATCACAGAGAACAGACGACTCGAGATTGAAAGCACTCCAATAGCAACGAGGATGACAACGCGGAGCCAAACGGCGTCAGCGGCAGTCGAGGCACCCATATAGTAGTGACTTTTGAGAAAATTTCGAGGTGAAGAGGAAAAGCAGAGAAACACGTTCATTATTCAAAAGTACATTCAGAAATCTTCCTCAAAATACCCTTCATCCCCTCGAGAAGCTTCTGACTCCAAGGTGACGCTTTTTGTATCGGACTCGCTTCCTCCCAATTCGTGAATATTTACAACCTGAGCAACATATGGTTCATTCCAGTCTTGAGCTCCACTAAATCCTTTTGCACTCGACAAAACTTCCTCCATTGTTAATGATGCCAACGAGGAATTTCGAAGCTGCGGTTTGGCTGAAACACGATAATCAAGCTTATCAGTGAATAGATGCATAAATTGAGCGTGACACTGTGGCAAGACAAAGTAAAAGAGTGCGGCATAAGGAATCAGACACCATTCAATGTAGTTGACGGCATATCGTGGAGAACTCAATTGTGGCCGACGCCCAAGAGGTTGAACCTGCAGATGTTCATGGTCTTTTGAAAACTGTAGACGGTGTTTTGCCATAGTCGCGAGTCCAACCAGTCGGTTGTTGGCCACAACGCCGGAATAATCCATCGCGTATTTATCGTATTTGTTTCCATGCATGGGTTTTGGGGTTAAAGTCTGTAACGCCCACCTCTCGAATCCAACAAACTGGAAGTACTTTTCATAGAATGAGGCTGAAGCAAAGTTGCAGAGAATGCAGAGAAAGATGATGAATGCAGAGTAGGTGTCGAAAGTTAAAGGTATTCCCAAGTGTGACTCAAAAATGTTGAAAGGCTTCGGCAGTGGATGCGCTGCAGAAGATGGATGTAGTTGTGCCATGACTGACCGGACAAGTCCCAAAATTGCGAAATGTCCCATCAAACAATGCGTCTCTAAGATCCTATGGAACAAACACCGCAACTGCCTTGGCTCAATTCCATTGTGATTTGAAGCCGGTTCTTCCTTTCCAAGTTTTGTCGTCGCAGAATTCTTCAGCTGAATCACTGGGTCATATCCTGGTGCAAAGAGTGCGTATATCGTTCGTTTCAGGACATAGCCTGTGTCGAGTGAGCCCCACAGATGTCGTTTGGCTTGCTCATATCTTGCTAACAAACCATTCGTAAATTTCAGAATTTCAGAGGAGGTTTGGCCGTTTCCTTCAATATTGCAGCATGATACGGCCGAGAATATAGGCTTCATAATTAATTTTCCGGAGGTTGAAAAGAAGCACTTGAGATACATATGTAAGTCTTCGCCGATAGATTCCGGGCCAGCATCCCAGAAATTAACGGCTATACACAGGTCCATAGAGATAGAATAGGCCGAACATGGAAATTTGACTGGCGAACTTTCGTACATATTCGACATAACACCCAAAGACCAGTACGTGTCACATGTTCTCACAAAGATTGGAACTTGGTCAGAGTTTCTGTTAAAAAGAATCAGAAAAAGTTGAGCGGATGATTTTGCAATGTTACCTGTCAAATACAGTTGAAGGCATAAACATCATTATTTTACGTTGCGATGGAGTCGCTGTCGCATAATGACAGGCTACAGCCGCGAAATAATCCTCCGCAAAGATGGTGTCGGCGTCAATGACAGTAAGAATCTCATGATCATGTTGAGTTGCCGTGTAAGGAATGTCACAAACATCGGAACTTCCGTTACAACTAACACCGTAAATTTTATCCAAGTTAGATTCGGCAGCCGATGCCATGGATGCAGCAGCCGCGGCTGCACTGTATTTTGCCATTTCCCTTGAGGCAAATGCAACATTGGAAGACTTCCCCCTAATCTCGCCAGGTAAATTTGATGGGTGAACCGTGAATGTGATGTCAAAGAACATTTCTGAATATAACTTCATGATCATCCGTGCCTTTTCAATACAACCTGCTTCTGTTTCTTCCATAGCTAGACACACCTTTGTTTTTGGTCAACTTCAGCACAAACAACTGTATAAAATACGCACTCTATACTGTGTCAAGGCTCTTCGGTGACTGGCCAAAACATCCAGCGTCTCACACAACGTATCCACATCTTCTGAATAGTTTGGGATGATTATAACATGAAGAATATGGTCGTAAGGTAAGTCATGCGACAAATCATCTCCTGATGTCGCTCCAGTAATTCGAAGATATTCAGCCAGCCAATCCGTCGTCGCTTGTTTGATTGACTCTGCGTAAGCGAATTTGATCCTAAATGAACATGAGTCAACAATCCGTACACAAGGATAAAGATGCATTTACCCATAGAGTGTGCGCAGGTTATTTACAAGAAAGAGAAAATTGAGTAGACCCAGATAAAAATAGTACAAAGTCGGACATGATGTCTAGTTGATCACAAGCAATAAAAATTAGTCATCCCGCACCCAATATATATCCTCTTCATGACACATAGAGCATCTTAAACCGCAAATGCTGGGTAAAGGGGTGGATTACTCACTGGTCCGAAAACAGCCAACGCAATCACAGCTAACAGCCACATTCCAGGTAATCGCTGGAGCACCGCCTTCCAAGGAATCTTCACTACAACACGCGCCAAAAGCGAGTTCAAGCTGGAGTTCACGTGTGCACCTTGAGCATACCCCATAGAATTGTCCAGGATGGGTGGGTTTGATTGGAAGGAGAGTTTTGGTGCGTTGTGAATCCCATTGATGTAAGAACTGTAACAGGCACTGTCGATATTGATGGTTGTGGAATGTGTAGTTGGATGTGCGGCGTAGATTGGTGTTTTCTGATCGTTGAATAGCTGGAGGTTGTCAAACGACGCGACTGACGACTTTAACTGATACATGAGCGAATGTTCACGAATAGTTAAGTAGTAGAATAGGAAGCTTTTAGCGTCGAAGAGACAGAATCTGTTTGCGAGTGTTTGGTTGAGGTGGATTTGTTTTGTTTGGCTGAAACTCGACAAATGCAGTTCTAACTCCGAAAGGACCAAACAAAACAAACGAACTCTGAAAAATAAATTGGAAATAAAAAGCAATCATGGAAGGTCCCATTTATGAATATTGATATTGTATTTGAAACTTGGAACAAAACATTGTGTCAAGAAAACTTGGTTACTATGGAGCAAACATCGGAACCAGTGGCGGCTAGAAGCGACTTCCAGCAGGAGCATGAGTGCTACCTCCTGCTCCACGTTCTTTTGCGGCGACTTTCTTCAATAAAGGTTGTCGAACAGTTTCCTCAAAGTTGGCCTTGGCACGTTCATAAACGCGTCCGCTAACATCACCATCCATCCGAATTCCCTCCAATGCAGCCTTACATTCCTCGTTCAGTTCCTTTGTTGTATGAATAAGACCAGCATCGAAGGAAGCCTGCAAGATAGCTCTGCTATCCAAGATTCGTTCGCGCATTTGTTGGAACAGCTGGTTTTCGTATCCCTCCAATATCTCAGACTCGATGACACGCATTTCAGCTTCCAATGCGCTGACAAGTGCGGTTCCCTTTGAACTCGTGGCAAGGTACTTGCTGGCTGCCATCAACTCATCATTTCTTGCAACGGCTTGTTCTCGTCCAGTCACCGGAGTTCCGGTCACAGACAAATGAGTCAACAAGCGGTTACGGTAAGAGTCCAAGGCATTGTGGTATGCGGCTTGCATGCTCTCTTCAGACGGACTGGTTGCTGCTGTATGCTTTGGTGGGGGAGCGGGGGCAGAGTGATAATAAGATGAAGATGATCCAGATGATGAAGATGACGCAGCAGGTGGAGGGTTTTGCTTTCTTGTTTGTTCACGGACCAAACCAACAGCCTTGTAGAAGTTGGTCTTTCCTCTACTTGGAACGCGATTCTTAGCCAATGGCTCAGAATCTTCTTCGTCATCATCAAAGATATTCTTTGAGTATCCAGAGGAACTGGATCCAGAGGGAGCAACACTGCCCATAGCATGACTTGACGAAGCACCAACAGAGGCAGCCGCCACAGTAGTTCCAGACTTAAGAGCCTTGAGACGTTCGATTTCCTGCTTCAGCTTCTCATTTTCAGCACGTTCCTTAGCAAACTGCAACTCAGCCTCCAATCGAATCTTTTCGGCCTTGATTTCGGCCTCCCTCTTCAAACGGTCAACGGCTGCTTGACGATTCAGCTCTTCCAATTGCTTTTGAGTGGCCAGTTTCTCTGCAGCAATAGCTTTTTCGCGGCGTAGCTCTTCCAGCTCAAGTTCCAATTGCCTCATCTGCTCTTGTTCTTCGAGTTCTTTCTTGCCAAGCTCCAATGCACGACGAGCCTCATTCGTCTTTTGACGCAACGCTTCGATTCGCTCGTCCTCCTCACGACGCTTTTCCTCCTCAATGCGCTTGATTTCGTCCAACTTTGCCTGCTCTTCCTCCAACCGTTTCGCTTCAGCAAGAGCCTTGGCACGCATCTGTTCTTCGATTCTCAAACGCTCCATCGCAGCTTGACGAGCCTCTTCCTCGACTCTCGCCTTCTCGATTTCTTCAGCTTTGCGTCGCTCTTCTTCAATTCTGGCCCGTTCAGCCTCTTCCATCGCCCTTTTCTCATCTTCCAAACGCTTCTTCTCCGCAAGCATTTTCTCCAGCTCGGCTTGCTTCGCGGCTTCTACCATAGCACGTTCAGCAGCAATAGCAGCTTCTTTCGCACGCTGTGCTTCTTCTTGCTCCTTGGCAATACGGGCACGCTCGGTCTCGCGAAGAAGTTCCGCCTCACGTACAAGTTTCGCACGCTCCTCTTTGATACGCTCCAGTTCTTCTTGTTGCATCTTGAGACGTTGTTGATCGGCAGATGCAGCTGGGACTTGGTGCAGGTTGTATTGTTGTGGTGGAGGAGTGGAGGTTGGAGGTGGAGGGAACATTCCTGCACTAAGGTCAGCCTATTAAAATTAGTTTAGCGAGGATTGTATTTTTGATGAGCATTAGGTGAGTGGAGATGGGTTGGTTAGGAGAAAAAAATTTTCTATGGAAAGGCGAACAACACTAACAGACTTTCTTGGCGCAACTCCACCGTAGATCGCCCCAATCGCCCCAATAAGCGGAGAAACTCCATTTGGTTGGGCTGGTGCACCACTTGCAGGATAATAACCAGGAAGCTGTTGATCATCTGATGGTGGCGCGGAATTCGCAAACGCTTCCTGTCTCTTTAATCTCGCCTCTAGAGACTCAGAGGAGTCAGGGACAATAGGAACCGATGCAGCATGAACAGGAATTGGGGGATGTTGGTTGAATTTAGGAGTAACAGGCTCAGGTACATGGACAGGGATTGGAAGGCTTGGGAAATGAGAGGGTCCATGTGGAGGAGGAACATTAAAACGCTGTGGTGGGGTCCGGGAAATTGTAAGGGTATGGGGGCAGGAAATTGCTGAGGAGGAAGAGTTGGATGAGAAAAAGGAGGCGGTGCTGGAGCGAATGGGGCTGGAAGCTTTTGTGGAAGATTGGGTCGAACTTCCAGCAAAGGAACTTCGTTGGCATCTGCAGGTCGAGTATCATCAACATTATCAAACTCCAAATCGATATCGATTTCTTGCGATGCGGGGAGAATATTCAGGGCTCTGGGTGCCAAGAACTCGACAATTGGGTTTCCACCTGGGAAAATGAGTTATGAAAGGGTATTTACAACTCAACTACAGACCTTGAGCAGGTGGAGGGAATACAGCGACAAAACGAATTTCATAGTCGACATCGATTGGCCCCAAAAACATGGATGGCGCCAAATAAGGCACTGGCGACAAGCGAATAGTATAGTTGCTGACTGAATTTGCAGGAACGGGGGGTAAAGGATAAGTGGCCACCACACTCTCCAATGGATGAACATTGTTGGCTTCAATTGGCTTCTCAACAGTGGCGGAAGCTTTGTAAGAAACGGTTGGCAAGTTGAGTTTTTGAATGATTTCAATCAAAACAGTTGGGACTTCAGATTTGAACGGAGATTTGAAAGAATAGAATAAGGTAGCAGGACGTTCGGCATGCCACTGTTCTCTGCGAGCACGAGCAGTCACAGTGACACCGAGAGGGGATCTAAAATGATTGCATTCAGTGATTGGAAATGATGTGGAATACGATTTGAAAATACACACCTATCCTGCATTGTTAATGGAGAAAGCATCTGGGTCGTCAATGGCGACTGAATTATAGTAATTGGTTGATCGAGCGAGAAGGGAGTGTCACGCGAGGGAAAGGTGCAGCGGAGCATATAGGAGATGTTGAATGTAGCGTGGGTGCCCATCTGATCGGCCCAGGCCTGCGGTACCGATGGAAAGCAGTCATCTGGGACATCGACATGCACAATGTACGAGTGTGTGCCCTTGTCAAAGACCTTTTGGTAGTTTTGAAACCGGTTAACCAACCACCTAACACCAAACCACCAAACCACCAAACCAGAGACGGAAACGCACCTTCTGCCGCCCGCCTTCTTTGTACGGCGCAAGAACACGCGACACGCTCCACATTTCCTCGGACGCAGAAACGCCAACCGATGTCTCTGCGGAGGCAATGCACACAAGCTCCAGCGTCAGATCGTCCTCGGCCTTGACGCCCTTCGTCGCCGCGATCCGCATCTCGACCCAACATCGCAGTGTCTCGCCAGCACGCACGCTCGGCGGCAGCTGTGTAAGCACGAATTGCCCGTATGGCGATGCCATTTTTGTTTGGTTTCAGTTTGATGCACTCTTTTTTGGAGTTCGACCGCGGACTTCAATCCAATCGAAAACCTCTTCTTTCCTTCATCTTTTATTAATAATAGTCATACGGTAGGTTACAAACTAACAAACAGGAAATACTGTCTCAACACATCACTCAACACCTCTGGCAAATCCTCAATCCGATTCAACACTACGTAAAAGTCAAAGGGGAACGTGTCCATATACCGGGACATTCTACAAAAATAATATAAGTCAAACAGATTCACAATGAACAATCAAGAAACTTACTGCAGACCGGCAGACGTGTACGTCACATTCGTCATTCTCAAAATAGAATCACGGTCCCCTCGTTTGTCTAAAATCACAAATACAACCATAATTCGTGCATTCGCAGCTTGTCTCACAAGAGCTCTTACTGCCGCATGATCCTCCAAAATTCCATCAGAAATAATAATCTGGAGTTGCCATAACTCGGCACTTCCTTGACTTGACTGTCGTGCCGTCTTCAATATATCAGTAGTAGTTTCCATCATTTTACGAACATGTGTGCCGCTAAAAGTAGTCAATAATTAGAATGAGTTCAACTTTGAAAGCCAAAAATTTCAAACTTACTCTTGATTGAAAGTAAAGTCATGGATAACTTCCGCACCAGCTTCATCAGAGAAAGGCTTGTCAAAGGGATGTAACAAGCGGACATCTTCACCAAACGACACAACTGAGATTTCTCCCACTTCAAGTTGAGTCAACGCCTTGGAAATCAATGACAGAGACTCAAAGGCAAGCTCAATAGACTTAGACTCGGCCATGGACTTGGAATCATCAATGGAAATCATGATTTGGTATGTTCGCTTTGAAGGACGTGTCCTCCTCAACCAGATCTTGTCCTTCTTGAACTGACTGGCAATGTACGCAATCACTTTACGCATATTTAGACGTTTTCCGGCGCGGTAGTCTCCCTTCAGTTTGGTAGCCAACGTGGGCTCAAGAATCAAACGAAGAGATTCACACAGTGCGAACGAGAGCTCCCGAGTCAAAGATGAGTATGCACGCCATAAAGTACGCGCTTCGGTCAAATCCCGTCCAGTTTTACGCCACTCTTCAGTCGATTCCTGCAGTTGCTGACGTAATTCTTGAAGGGCGGCTTCATCCAAAGGCTCAAGCTCCAACTCATCTTCCGCATCTTCATTGCTTGGATCATGGACGTGCTTTTTGTCGTCATCAAGCTCATCATCCATTTTCGCATCAGTGTCTTTAGAGTCGCCTTCTTCTTCAGCTGCTTCGTCGTCCTTATCCCCAGGGTTCTCGTCTTTATCGGATAGCTGTCCAAGCTTGGGACCGTTCTTAACTTTCCCTTGGTTCTCCGTTTTACCATCGTCCTCATTTTTCTCGGAGTTGTTTGGTGCCTCATTCTTAGTTTCATCCTCCTCCTGGTCTTCAACCGCCTCCTCCTCATCCACATCCATTAAATCGTCATCCTTCTTTTCTTCTGCTAAAGCTTTTTGGTCCATTTGATTCATTTGCTCCGTGTTGGCGGCATGGAGCACTTGCGCATCAAAAGAAGACTCGTCATTTTCCACAAACTCAAAGTCTTGGTTCTCGCCATCTTCCATTTCGTTTTCATCTTTTTGAACAGCATCGGGTTGAGGCTTCTCTTCCTGAGTCGTGTCCTTGTCAAACAAATTCTTGAATCGGTTGATCCACTTTTTGGTGGCATCTCCAAGACTGCGGTGAGGGTTGAAGTCGGAATCTTGATTCTTTTGATGCTCGCTCTCATTTTGGTCTTGAGACTCGCGTTCGTTTGCAACATCATTCCGACCGCCATCCTTCTTTTGACTGTCTTGACCAGAGTCCGCAGTCGCGTTCGCATCGTTGGAGTTGTCTTTCTGATCATTATCGTTCTCAGCGGCAGCATTAACAACCTTGTCCTTGGTAGTCTGGGTATCGGCATTGCCCAAGTTCTTGTCACGGGCATTTGTTTGAGGCTTGTCTTCTTCCTCTTCTTCACCTTCCTTTTCTTCGTCAGGTTCCGTGTTCAAAACTTCTTGGTTTTCCTTGGGCGTCTGCTCAGGGACAGGGTCATCACCAGCAGTTGGCTCAACATCTTCTTGTTCAGCCATTTCCTCATCTTCAGCGTTTTCATCGAGACGATCCATTTGTGCGTCAGCCTCCTCTGTAGGGAATTGCTCCTCTTCCATGTCATCGACATCTTGGTCTTCGTTGATGGGACTGTCTGGACGATCATCCTTGTCCAAGTTCATATCATCGAATCCTTCATCTTCCTTTCCGCCGCCATCTTTTTCGTCATCCAAATTCAAGTCTTCAGGAAGATCCATGTTGTCTTCTTCGTCACCTTTCTCTTGAGATTCGTCGTCCTCAATAGATGACGTGGGTTTGACACCGTTGTTGTCCTCGTACTGATTCTCCATATCATTGATATGGTCATCTTCGGGCATTTTGTCTGGCTCGTCTTCATCGCCATCCTCACCGTCCTCGCCCTCTTCATCTTTAGATTCGTCCTCTTTAGCATCCTTCTTGTCTTGAGGCTGAGGAGGCTCTTTTGGACCCTTGGAATCTTCTTCCTTTGCAACGAGATCAGTTTCTCCAGGCTTGCTCTCGGCTTTAGAATCACGTTCGGTTTTCGCGTCCTGGTCTTGCTTCTCTTCATCACCATCCCACAACTTCTCGTCCACAACGTCAGCCAAATCGCGATCCAAGTCTCCCATTTGCTCTTCATCGAGTTCCTTTTCGTCCTTGTCGTCATCTTCGTCATCATTTTCCCCATCATCGCTAACATCCTCCAACACTCCATCGAAGTCTCCTTCCATCTCAACTCCGTCCTTCTCTTCCTTCATTTTCTTCTCCGGTTTAGGTGCTTCTTTGGAATCATTCTTCAATCCCTCCACTTGGCTTTCATCTTCAATCTCATTACTGACATCCTTTTCACCTTCACCTTCACCGATACCCATTCCTGTTCCAGCTTCCTCTTCTTGATTATTGTCTTCCTGGTCATCCTCCTCTTTGGGGATACAGAAACCCTTCTTGAACAAAATGGCGAAGGAATTCGACAATACGTACGTCAATTTGCAAATCGACTTGTGGAATCCAATAAACTCGTAGATTTTAAACTGGTACATCAACAGATATTGTTGCAAAAGTGGATATACGTGTCCCAAAAGTCGAGAACAGGCTTCCAAGTTAGATTCAGAGACGAGAGTAATATCATGCAAGATTGATTCAATCGACACCAAAAGGTTAGAAAGACGTGGATTGTCAGTTTGGAACGTTTTGCAGAAGGTAGAATGCGAATTCCTAATATTTCCCTTCTCAAGACCAAATTCGTCGATTTCGGGTGTATTTTCGAGAGTAGTTGGGTCGTTTGGATTCTTGGCATCCGCTGTACATTCTTTTGGACGCAAATCTTGGAATGCAACCAATATAGAGTCAACAAGAGAATCGCACTTTGAAGCAATGTCTGCGACATCCGACGAGACCTTTTCCTCGTGCATTGCTAGTTTTGAATCACTCAGAGAATGAATAGCCAACGAAACTCGCGAACAAATGTTTTCAAAGAGCCAAGAAATGGATGGATAGGTCAATGCAATAGTTTGAATATCAGAAAGAGCCTGAGAAAGACACTCAGACGCGGCAGCAAGTGCCGTTTGAATTTCTGTTGTAACCAAGAAAGGTACCATCGATCCAGCAGCTCTGGCGCAGTAAGTGGAAAAGATACGATTCACCTCAGACCGTGAACGTTCCATCGAAGTTTGAACTGCCCTGACAGAAGTCATTGCTTCTTGAGGTAACGAAGTAGCTTTACCGATACAATCCATCACAATAAGGGCTTGTGTAATAAACGCATCCGTTTCGTCAAGTGCACGTTTATGTGATTCAATTACGCTTTCGGTTACAGAATAGTCTGCTTTCAGAGGCGAAAACCTGCCCTTATCAGCGCCTTGAAGTTGAACATAACATCTTCTGGCAGATTCAATGGCAGGAGCCGAGATGGAAGCAACGGCGATAGAAAGGATATTTCTTTCGTCGATTATCATATGTAATAGGTCTTCTAGGAAGCTGACACTTTTTGACATTTCACGATCAGACAAGTCCTTATTGTACGTAATAGCTGACGTACGGACGCTCCCCATACGAGTGAGAATCTTGAAGAAGTAGTTGTCGGATTGTTTATACAATGTGGAACTCGTTGCATTCATACTGGTATCCATTCCTTCCAACCTCAGAGAATCAACCAGTGAATTGGTCATATCGAGCTTGGCGCGACTATACAGATACGTTGGATTTTGGTTGTTACTGTGTCTTACTGAGGTGTTTGGCGAAAGACCCAAGTACTCAAGGTATTTGAGCAAATCAACAAGAGCCTTTTTGCGAATCATTCTTTGACCCTTGACGACGGCACCTACTTCGGGTGGCGTTTGGAAGAACTGAATTCGATCAATTATTGTTGTAACCAAATCTTCTACTCCTTCCTGCGTTTCACTGTTGTGGGTGTCTGAAAAAGGATTTGAGTACACAAAAACACGAGATCGATGATACTACGAACCAGAAATGAGAGCTCGAGACAGATTCCTCATACGAGCAAGATACTTTGCACAATCTTTTTGGCTGACAGAGTTGGAAATCACTTCGCTTCCACTGATTAATGAGGATTCCGTTGGTGAATACAATGAGTGAGCAACAGTCTTCTTCTTTGAGGACAAAACCACTCCACTCTCCAAAACAACTTCTTGTGCATGAGACACAATAACATCTTTGACAGGAAGACTGAGAATTTCGCGGTATTTTTTGACGAACTTGTGGAGGTGGTAGTGACTCTTCTTTGAACTTTCTTTCAATGCATAAACGTTGACATCTTTCCATGTAGCAATGCGAACATATCCGTCAAGTTCTTTAACGATAGGCTTGCGCTGAGCTTCAACATGAGACTTGATGTAGTCGGAAAACTGAGAATAGTAACGATGGATATTCCACAAAATGTTCATCATAACATCGATGGACTTGGTGAAACGAGCCTCCTTTCTGATTGCCGCCAGATGCTTATGGAATGAGATGATCAGATTGAGTCTCCCTTGGAATTCACCAATCGAAGAAGACAAAATAAGCTGGTCTATGATTGAAACAAGATCTGCTTCGGCTGCTTCACCTCGGGTATCATCATTCGCCTATTTAAAGAGTTTCAATAAGAATTGGAACGTATATAAATGGAAAACTTACATATGTGAGAGCAGGGCCAATCAGGGATCTGAACAAATGGAACCACAATTTTGAGGACTTCGTATCTGCAAGACGATCTTCGTTCTTCAAAAGGTTCTTCCAGGATTGCAGTTCTAACTTTCTCCATCGCACAATCAAATTCGTCATTTGCTCCAAATGACTCTTGAGGGAAACTGCAGAACTGGCATAGGTTTCCCATTCATGACACTTCTGGAACAGCAACTCCACTCCAGTGAGAAGTTTCATGATTGGTGAAGTGATAGAGAACGATGCGAGACGATTGTTCATGACGCGAATATGGAGCAACGTCGAGTTTTCTGGCCATTCGTCCAAGAGTCTCCCCACCATTTCGTCCAGAGTCTTTAACATTGACTGAAGTCGTTGAGCTTCCGCAATATTATGATCTCGGTAAAAGTCAAAGTTATCAGATACTTTAACCTCCTCGTCCAAAGCGGTGAGGGCGTCAAGTCGCATTTGAGCGACAACAATCTTCCCCGCTCGGCTGGTCACTTCGTATTTGAAGTCCAAAGGATTTATGGTCGTATCAAACACTTTGGCGGATGCTTCAAATGTACTCATATAAACTTTTTGATACGATTGACGAAGTTGTTCGTGAGTGAGGGTTGAAGATGTAGCTCGGAACATATGTTCATGCATTTCACGGACTTCGAATGCGATAGAATCATCTAATCGAACAGGAGCTTTAGGTGGCTCCGTTGGCGTAGTCGAAACCAATGGCGGTAGCTTTTTGATATGGGGATCATCATCATTTTGGGCTTCGCCTTCGAACTCATCATAGAAGTCTGGGAAAATTTCAAGTAGATCTTTTTCCTCAATTTCGGCTTCGGTTAAAACTTCATGAGTCCGCTCTTTGAATTTGTATAATTCATCCTTTTCGCGTTCATGTTGAGAAACCAAGGCTTCAGTCTCCACCCATTTTTCAGAGAGTTCGTTGAACCAATCGTGGATAATTTCTAGATCGGTACGAGATATATGTTGTTGATATTCGATTCCCCAACAGAACCGACGAATAACACTTATGAGAGTCGAGATTTCGTTCTCTTTAGATGAGATTCTCGAAATATCTTTCAATGCAGCTGAAAAGGAATGACCCGTCAAGTCTTCAGACTTGAGGAATCCAGTAAATTCCAACAGTGATCCCATTAGTCGGTTTACTTCCACAGAAATCTCGTAATAATCGTCTTGGTCAGCAGCCAAAGAAGACAATCCAAGACGAAGTTGGTATACACTGAGGAAAACAGGTTGGAGAATATCACGGTACAGAGGATACTTGGTTTCCATTCTCTGTATGAAAGCCTGAAGGCTCTCCTGTAGGAATATTTTTTGTTTAACGTCATCTGTCAATGATAAGGCAATAATTTCATCACGGAGAACGTTATTTCCAAGGTGTGACAAATCATTCACGATAGCCCCGATTTGCGACTGCTCTGGTCTGTAAACCATTCTGCTGCGAATTTTCCTTTGAGAGATATGAATATCACGAAGAGAATCCAATTGGGTATCATGAGCAGCAGCTTGGGAGTCAGATTGAGAAACAAAGTCAAGCTCGAGTCGAACAAGAATATCGGATTTGATTCTTTCACTGATGCTTGAAAGAATATCAAGTTGAGTTTGTGCTGAAAGAGCTGGATCAATAGGCGTTGACGGCAGGTATGAACGAAGGAATGCCATCGAAATGGAGACCCAAATTTTTCCCACAGAGGAAACACTGAGTCCGGATACCGATATTACAGAGAACATTTCAAACACACTATTCAAATATTTGAGCTGTTTTTCCGGAATAGACTTGAGCAAGCCCAGTATTCCTTGGATATTGGAAGACACTGCAACTGGATCTGTAAGTAGAGTACTTCGGAGCTTCGAAACAGATGCAACCAAAGTATTGAATGTATCCGCAACGAAGTAGTGTTCATGGCCGGTAATGATCTAAATTCATGTTAGTGTATTGCCAGAATTCATGACAACCCATTTACCTGGTCCAAAAGCAAGAAAACCATATGAATATCTCCTTTGAGAGACTCATAGACGTAGTCTGGAACTAAGGGTTCGTTCAACACTTTGGCAAGCTTTTGAATTTGATTCACTTTGCTCTTGAATCCGTAAATGGGAACGTCCCGCATTGAGCCTCTGTGAAATATTGGTTGGAAATTGCCACAAAGCTCCAAACTTACAATAAATGCATCCCCATTTTTGTGTTCATAGACTGTCTTAGAATCTCGGGCCCAGTCAAAACATTTACGTTGATCGTATTTACATCAGTTTTAGGAGTTTCGTGTACGTTTCCGTGGCAGATCAAGATGTCGCGCTTGTAGTTTTCTGATGCGAGTAAAACGGTGCAAGAGTTCTGCCACAATCGTTGATGCCACCTGTAAGCAGCTTCAAACAAAACGTCTTTAATCTGTGGAATAAATTGCTCGTCTGTTTGATTTGGTTAGGACTTAACAAAATTATTCTATTTTTCCGTACCTGAAACATTATCGATCCAGTCCGAGTTTAGCATCCAGACAATTCTTTGAAGAGGTTGCAAGTTTTGAGACATATTAAGAGTCTCTTCGATTTCGTACTTGATTAAGTCCCGGATTTCTGACACGAGTCCAAGAACAAATGTCTGACCTCAAGTTAGAACCGTAGTTAGCAATAGACAAAAGAAGTACCTTTTTTTGGGCCATAGAAACCGAATTCAGTACCAACTCAGTCAAACGCATTAAAATCAATGCTTGTGAGCGCAATGACTTGATTTCAGTAATCGGCATCAAGCCAAAAGCAACACCACGACTTCCAAGACTCTCCAAAGACACAAACGACTCTTGCAAGGGTACATCAACTTCAAAAAACTTTGCGATGGTCGCCGCTTTCAGTTCTAATTCATCAAACTGTGCCGCGATTTCCTTTAATGAGGATTAGTAACCGACAGTAATAAGCTTAATATGCTTACAGTTGGTAGAAGACAAATCATTTTCTGCATATCCGACGTCTCACTTGAAGACGATTCATCCAAGTAATAAAGAGTCGAGACAGCTTCCAAGATAGAATGTTTGATCTTGGAATCAATCAACATCAAAGGATGCGCCACAGCGTCTATTTACTTGAACGGTAAGGAATGTTATAGAAAATCCAGTTGCCTCACCTTTAACGTTTTTCCCTTGCAAGCTCACCCTGCTGCTCAAAGATGTGAACTCAAGTTCAAGATGAATGAGGTCCGAGTTCCTCAAAGTTTTAATTGATGAGTTTCGCCATAGTGCGGAGAGACTCTCGAACGCTCTTATATCAAGAGTTGAGTAACAACCTTCAACTGAATCCAGCAGTTTTTCGGTAGCGGCAAATGATGGCCGTGAAAGTTCTGCTGTAATAAACGATGACTTTTTCAGTGCCAGAAGCGTAGATTGAAATGCGAAGACAAGATCAGTGGGATTCAGCGATTCGGAGTCCAAAAGGCGTAATAAATACTCTGCAGAATACAAAACTTGTTGGAGGTCCTTTTCAAAGAATAAATGTTCTGATTAAATTAGATTTTTCACACTCACATCATATGATTCCAAAAGTGACTCTGAAACGATGGAAGACATGCATTCTCGCAAGTTGCGAATGAATGGATACAAATATTTAAATACAGGGTGTGCCAAATTATGTTCAGACGTTTGGCCGTCAAAAAACAGTTTGGATTGACTCAAGATTGAGCTGACAGAGTTTGAGCAAATAATCGATTCGATCAGCTCAAACTCTTTCAAGCGCAGTAATATGCCGTATTTCAGTGATTTGGCCTCCTTTTGTGAGTTGTTAGATGATATAACCACAGTTTTAAGATTCTTACCAGTGGTTCCATATACTTCTCAGATTCTAACAGCTTGATTGCAATCTGCAGCTGTTCAGTTGAAATGTGTGTCGCATATTTTTGAAGTATATGTTGCAAAAATTTGGACTTGAGCTCTGAGGAAACTGGAACCAGTGACTGTTGAACGAACTGCATACACGAAGAACGCAAAAGAGACGCGACTTTTGGCATGGGAGTAATAAGTGTATCCTGGAGTTCTGTCGAAATGTTTGAAGTAACGTTCAAATCAACTTGAGATTCAGCCGTGGATAGCTTCAATATTAATGAAGCTTCGAGTGAAGTACGAGAGAGAATCGACTCTTCAACGACAAATCTTCCTGATACGCGTACTGGCCAGCTGCCTGTAGCAATATCCACATTTTGCGACGTTTGGTGTGGTGTGTAGTTTATAACATCCGACACAGCTTCCAAAAGAGGACTGGCAACATCTTCGGGAAGACTTTCAATAGCAGAGAGATCCACATAAACATCCATGATGGATTGTTTTGCTGCATTAGCCCATGACACTCCTCGCTCCAATCTCTCAACAGTGAGTCGAGCAAACTTGATAAGCATAGTATTTGAGTCGTCGAAGGAAATATGCAGTCGTCGAAACAGTGAAGCTAGAGACTTATGTAATTTTAGGAGAGATTTCGGCAGTTCAGCTCCTGGAAGGCCGTTTGTGTTCAACAACTTCACGATGTCTTGCAGCAAGAGACTTGATACTAGCGTCGAGGCATCGTCGTTTTCAGGAGGCCGAATAAAAAGCTCGACTCCTCTGTTTCGCATCGCCCTTGAGATTTCGCCCAAATGAGGATCCATTGTCATAAACATTCTGAAGTTAGGATGAGGTTGAATAACCTTAATCTGGCCATTCACAAGTCCTCGTTCATTGACGATAAGTACTCCATTCGGTTCAAGAAGGTGGTTCAATCGGTCTAGGACACTTGCTGGGCACATATTGGCATTATCAATCAGAATCCAACGACCTTCTTCAAGAGCCTTAATCAAAGTTCCATCGATCCATTCAAACTGGCCATGAACACCAGATTCTCTTAAACGCTGCAACTGGTCGCACATTTCTAAGATTTCAAAGGGAAGTTTGCATCCAGCCTTCACGAGGAAAGTCTCCAAAGATTCGCCAAACATCTCAATGATTTTTTCAAGCCTATTCAATACGGCCTTGGTTACCTCGACAGAGAGTGCATTGTTTGATTGACACAAATCCCGAAGTTGAGTTTGAAGGCCAAAAACTCGATTGAAAAACTCGGCTTCCACCATAAGCTGAGATGTCCCCACGTATCTAAATACGCAGTCTAATGAATGTTCAAGGAGTCGGACAATACTTTGTTCTCGTCTGTTAAGGTCGACTTGCTCAAACCCACCCAACAGTTCAACCGCATCAATCCCACTATTCATCGAGAACTCATCCAATTGCTGTCCTGCTAATTTCGCCAATAATCTGACCATTGATGTTTTCCCACTAGATGAAGAGCCACAGAGTATAGCCATCCAGGACATTTCAACACACTTGACGAGAGACTCCAACACTGGAAGCTGGCTAGACAGAATCTCTAATTTATCTCCAGTGACGTAGCCCCGACTTTGCGGATGGCGTCGCCCGACTCGTTTTAAGGTTGAAGAGCCAACGCGAATAAGTGAAGGCGTTACATCCAGTGAACATTTTGGCATCTCTTGTGCATCGAAAAAGGTACCGAAAAGTTTTACAACCGCGGCTTCATCGACATCCGTTCGCATTCTCTGGCAGTACATCATATTCAAGAAGAGTTGAGGATTCAAGACAGACTGGCCACTCTCAACCAGTTCAATCCAGCGCAATGTGTCACGCAAATTAAATTCCCATGGGCTGCCCCGAGAACCAAATGAATGTTGAACCATTGTTTCGTGGTGCATTGCCTGATTAAACCCAATCATTTGTTTGACTACACTCGGTTCCACTTCTGGATGTAGATTCATAATAATAAACTCCATGTCTTCCCCTGTTAATGCTTCGATATAAACCTGCAGAAAACGTCAATATCAATCGCGGAACTCCAGTAATGTCTCACTTGTGTGAATCTGTTAACAAAACTTTTCGGCAACCCCTTTCGTCCACCACCCTGATTTTGAGGATTCTGGGCAGCAAACACACGAAAATCTTTGTGACAGTCGAAAGATCTGTTCAATTCGGGAATATATACAGAAGCACGATGATCCAAACATGCATTCAAACCCTAAGGTATGTCAGATACAATTTGAGGCCAAAGCAAAAGTTAGTACCTCTAAGACTTGCTGCGTTGCTAAATTCAGCTCATCCAGCAAAACCCACTGACCAGTTTTCATAGCCGACAAAAATGGACCGTCACGCCATGCGAATTCACCACCTTTGCCTCCTTCAACAGGTAAATCACTTCCAAACAAATCCATAAGATCAGTTTGTTCACTCAGATTGATTCTGCAAAGTGAGTAACCACATGTTGTTGCTAGTGAAGATATCAGGGACGACTTTCCGACTCCAGGCGAACTAATCGAATTTTAGTACAAAGAAAGGAAAGGAGGATTTGTTACCCCTCAAGTAAGACAGGCTTTGACAAACGAAGCGCACGTAACACTCTAAGGGCATTGATGGACGTAGTTGGAGCTTGCAAGGCAAATTTAATGTCTTTTCTTGCTTCAGGTCCGCACTTGACCAGAAACGGTGGAATTCCAAACATGTCATTTTCACGCACAATATGCACCTTGTCGACAAAGAAGCTGATTTCAATCAGAAATTGATCAAGTGTGATTGATTCTTGAGACAGGAACTGTGCATAGATATCTTCGGCAAGTCGTTGGCTGCAGTCTTTGCGAAATGTGGCAGCAGCGGCACTTCCAAGCATAGAACCAAAGAGAGGATTCACCCCAATTCCATCAAGTAAAACCATGCAACCTCCGTGGAAAATAGACTTTCCGAGCAGTAAAATACTCGACGCTTCCGTTGGGTCACTTTGTTTGACCATTGTGGTAATGAATGCAACCCAGGCCATAATGTCTCTTAAACTCACAATACTTGTTCGCACCATTCCAAGTTTTCCTGCAAACCAGTCCAAAAAGTTCAGGAGAAGTTCAGAAATAACATCAATCTGTTCTGAATGTGAAGCCAGAGATCCAAGCCGTTGGTTAATAATCATTTTTAAGTCTTCTTTGTCCCCAATAGATGGAACCCATAGTTCAGTGAAACGATTTCTCAGAGCAGGACTCAGTTCCTTCTTTCCGTAATCACCGCCTGGATTCATAGTTGCCATGAAGGAGAAATTTTGATGACCTCGAATCTCCTCAATATGAGAATGTGTTGGATCGTTAGAATCTTCACCATCCGCATTAACGGCCCCACGTTCAGCAAGAACAAGAAGACGTTCAGACTCGAGAACAGAGTTTAAACGTTCCAAGACAGAATCATCAGCAAGAGAAATTTCGTCCAGCAAAAAGGCTTCGCCGACTCGCATCGCGTTCACTAACGGACCGTCGCTCCACTCAAACATCTTCTTAGATTGAATAAAAAGGCTTTCGATTGTTTGTAGCTGTGCGTTCCATGAATCCTGTGGATCCAACTGATTGATTCGTGATTTGACCAAATCTATCATAACTTGCAAATTTCCGTTGTACTCAGTGAACAAAGAGTTGATATTTGTGGATGACATAAAATCCGACTCTTCTTCTGTGTGTGCGGCGATTTTTTCCCAGAGGGCAGTGATGGCCTCCAAAGTTTCAGCAACTGTACGATCCCTTCCACGGACCGGGCGCATAGAACCAATGAAATCAGAAGTTTCACTTCCGGCATGAGCATTCACAATTTGGAGATTCACACCCATCAAAGTGGTCAAGATCTGGCAAACTGTAGTTTTACCACAACCAGTTTCACTAATGCAACAATTAATACTACACACGTTTAAATCGGATCAATATAACATACCCAACCAACAAAATTGGTTCCGTGTTTGTAATGCATTTTAGAACGAGGACAAAGAGCCGCTTCATTGCCTGCAATTCAAGTCAGCAACAAATAAATTCAGGATAACGAAAACATACATTGGTCCAAACAATATCTTTGACAAAGTCGCTATTTGCAGTCACATTACCCATGAAGAGTCGCCATTCACGATCATATAACGCAGTAGGATCAATCTTAAGACGGAAGGTTTGTTCCAATACATCTCGAACAACATCCTTTTCGTCGTCTCGTCGCGATTTCTCGGCAAGAACCATAAATCCATGTTCAGCGAGCTCTTGAGCATTTTCTGCAGGACGATTACCCCAACGGAACAGATCACGGAGAGTAGCAAAAGCATGTTTTCCTTCGAAGATACGTGATCTTTGGCGCGCATTTTGCAGTCCCTTATAAGTGGCAACAATTTTGGCCGAGTAGCTTGGAGGTAAGCGACATCGTTTTTCCAAAATAATGCTAAGTTCTGGTTCAGGGATGTCATCAAAATGAAGCTCAATAAATCTGGACCGAAAGGCTCTGGAGAGTTGTTTACGGCCACCATACAGCCCTGGAGGATTTTGAGTGGCAAAAAGCATGAATCCTGGATGAGGACGGACAACTTCTTGGGTCTCAGGAATCAATAATTCTCGATTGTCATCAAGCAATCGATTCAGGGATTCTAAAACGTCGGAAGGTGCTAAATTGAGTTCGTCAAGTACAATCCAATGACCTTTGCGAAGTGCCTCCACTAGAACACCCTGTACAATATTCCCTGTCAGAAAACATTATCATACAAAAAAAAAACGCACCTCTCGGAATACAAGCTTTCCTTCTGAGTTGGAAACATATGTACCAATATACTCTTGAAGATCGGTGTGCTCATGATTGTTCACTCGAATGAACCTATGTCCAGTTCTTGTTGCCAAATACTCCACCATACTGGTTTTACCAGCCGAAGTTGGACCCTGAATCAGTACCGGAAATTTACTTGACATCACGGCACGTGCCAAACGACTCAGGTTCATGTCCACACTAGGAGTCAAAACATACTTTGGTGCATCATTAACTTCTAGTGGCCCTCGTCGAATCCAGTAGGCCCCAAACAAAATGTGAGAATTCTCTTCAGAGTCGGGAATCTTTGGAATATTCTTCAAGAATGATCCCATATTCTTGATTCCGTTCAGAAGATGCTTCTCAAACAGCTTGCGAATCACTTCCAAAGAATCCTTCCCCAAGATTGTTGCGTATGTCATTTGACAGCCTTCATATACACTTCGTTGCAATCCATATTTAGGAGTACAGGCTGATGCGAATCCAAGAGCACGAGTCAGCGTACGCAAGTTGATGCAAACTTTATGGCCTGATCCGTCCACAAGAAAACCGCTTTCAGCTGCAGCCTTAACCGAAGTGTGAAACTCTGAAATGTATGATACCATGGCATTTCCACCTTGTGTGGGAGGTGGTAAACACGAATGCAAGTGACGATTGATAATGAGAGCCAGATCTTGAGGCACAGTGTCAGGAGAATCAACCCACATTTCAGTGAACCGTGACAGGAGACCAGGAGGTAGATCTCGCTTTCCAGCATCATTCGCTGGATTCATACAAGCAAATAGCCTGAAATCAGGGTGACGTTTTACTGGTTCGGTGTCACCTCGTTCAAGAAGCAAAATAGAACCGGTTGAACTCTGAAGAATACCAGATAAAGATTCAAGAGTTTCGGCTGAAGCGAGGTTGACTTCGTCCAACAAGATCCAATCACCTCGAGTAATTGCTTTCACAAGCGTTCCTTCCACAAATGAGAACAAAAACGAGTTTTTCAAATGGTCCAATTGCGCGGAAAAGGATTTGACCATTGTCGAAAATTCTTCCCAATCTGCGACAAGAGATGGATCAGATTGTAGTTTCTTAGACTTTTTGGCTTGTGGTTCCCCATCCTATACACAATTTTAAAATGATTTTCAAACATCTTCCTTGACAAACCTGAGATTTCTGCAAACCCAAAACTTTGTCAGCCATTCGTACCGAGTTTCCAAAACCCAATTTCAGGACATCCCATTTCTTTTTGATAAAAGCAGAACGGACCGACTCCAAGAAAGCTGCATTTGCAGTCGCCGAAAACGTCCGAGAAAACAAAGCTTCAAAGCGTTCCAACATTGGCATTGCAATCATGGTGGCTTCAACTGGCTTAAAGCCACCGAGAAGATCAGTTGAATCACTTTGTTGACTCATATTGATGACAGTGAGAGACTTTCCACACATACTAGCAAGTTGTTGAATGATGGTTGTTTTACCGGTACTGACAAAGTTGAGATTAGTTTTTGATTAACAAAAACTCATTCGTACATACCCTGTTTCACCCGTGAGTAACACTGATTCCTGCATCGACACACAAACAGCCAGCTTTTCAAGTAATCGCAGAGAAAGAGTAGTGTTTGCAAACGTGGATGCGGTTTCGAACGTTTTGGCTGGGGTTTTGGTGAAACTCAACGAAGTTCGCCCAACAGTAACTTTTGCGACTGTGTTGATGCCTTTCTTCGAAGATCCTTTTTCAGCCACTGATAGAACCGGTAAATAGTGATCTGAATAGAATTCAAGCCGAGTGGGTGGGATAACAAGAATATCAGCCACGATTGACATAGCACGATCGCGAATTTTACGGTCCATCAACATCATAGTAAAGCACTCCACTGCTTCTCTGAAAAGGCATTCGCGGGCCTGTAGTGATACAGATTCGATCGATCCTTCGAAGTTTTCGCCCATTTTCATGGCATCTTCCACAAATACACTTGCATGCAAACGGTCCAAACGATAACACCATTTGATAACATCTCTGAAAGAAACTACGCGATTTACTCCAAGGGCGCTTCGGAACATCGTTACAAGACCCTCAAATGTCTTTACAATCAATGGAGAAAATACAGCCCCCAAATTCGGGAAAAGAGCCGAAACTACTTGAACCATTTCAGTTGTAGGAAGTGCATCAACAGCAATTCTGTTCCAAAGGGCGGCTCCCATTTCTCCTGAGCCTCCGCTTCCTCCACGAGAAGAAATTCCGAATTTTGAAGCATTTGATGACACGGTTTGTGTTGCAAACAGTTGGAAACCTTGACGAGCGCGTACTTTTTCGCCTCTCGCTGGGATGAACAAATGACCAGTTTCAAGCAATGGGATGAGAACAGAAACAACCTCCAGCGGAGCGAGATCCAAATCTTCAATCAGAACCCATCGTCCTTGCATTACTGCAGTGGTCAAAATTCCAGGTTGCCAGCGGAAAGATCCAGGCTCATTTTGACAAACATAAGTTCCAAGCAGAATCTTTGAGTCAGTTTGATCTCCCAAATGAATTTTGAGAAGGTCTAGTGATTTCGTTAACAATTAAAATCCATCAATCTACACAGTACCTTTTTGGCCAACCATACGAGCGACTTCTTCCACCAGTGAGGTTTTCCCTACACCAGCAGCCCCAGTAACAAGTACGGGGGCGCCAATCGAGACAGAAACAGCTATCCGATTCAAATTTCTACGCGTTGTTTCAGTCCAAACTAGTTTCTGTTTAGGTTGAGAGGATGAAGCGTCAAGCAAGTTAGGCTTGGGCAATAAGATTCCCGCAACATCGACGACAAATGGACTCAAGTCAAGCGCTGTGATATTACAAATGATTGTTCCGTTATTGGATGGCAATGGACGAAACATTTCAGCGCGGTTCAGTTGAATCTGTTCTTCCTCCAGAAAGCTGTGGTTTAAACATTAGATTTCTTTCCATCCGAATTTCACGAAAATACCTAAGCATACAAATACGTGAGTCGTTCAATATAGTCTCCGAGGTCAAGAACTTGCTCAGTATTGCGGTACGCTCTTCGTCTGTCATACCAAGAACGTTGGCCATTGTATGTGCCAAGTATGCGATGACCACATGGCTCATTGATTCATATTCGACATGTAGCAATTCAAACAGTGGAGCAAAATCCCACATTGCAGTGAAAGTTGATACATGGGTTGTATGTGTCAGGATGTACAAGGATTGGGCAATGTTCAACAACTTCGGTGAATTCGGAGCATATCCATGAATTCTTCTGAACATATCGATAGGAGATAACGCCAACTTTTCAAAACAAGCGGTTGCAATTCTATGGGTGAAAGTATTGAGTATTATCCAATAGCAGTATGAATACGAACACAAAGATCTGAGGAGAAACTGGAATCAATCTACTAAAGGCCAATAAAAAGTGTTCGAGTAGTTGATAAGAGCTTGAAACGGTCGATACATCACGATCAACCAGCATTCCTTCACGGTCATGTTTTGGAGACGCGGAGAATCCAGCTTCCACAGACGCTTCCCCACAGCAAGGACATACTAGCGCCAACTCAGTTGATGACGAAGAGGTGGCTGAGGATGGTAATGCAAGCCATCGCGAAACAAGGTCAAGAAGGAGAGGCCGATGAATCTTCGCGATTCCTAACGTCAAACACGGCCGAAGAAGAAGCTGCGACAGCGACGACAAGGCAACGGAAGGCAAGACTTTCTGCGTTTTCGATCCAAGAGGTGTTGCTGTCAACGCTGATGCAAAGCAAGGGAAGAGCGGGTCGTTGCACAGTTCAGTGAGCTGAGAGCTGTAAACTGCCGATTCAAACGAAGATGATAACTGCGATTCATCATTCGCCATGATTCCTTTCTGCGATATGCTTGAATGTAAAGCATTCGCTGATGGTCCTGCTGAAGTGTCCATCTTTCGAAAATCTGAAAAAAACAAAAACATCCAACAGCCACAATTGGGTCAAGAATACTGTATTTCTTTATTGCGAAGACGAAGTATACACAGTATAGACGAGGTTAGTGATTGCAGTTACACATGTCACGACGAGACATATGATCGCCAATGTCTTTGGTGCCAGTGGAAACGATTTGGGAATAGACCTAAATGCCTTCATCTGACGACCCTTTGTTCCAGTAATATTATGGGGACGAGTTTGAATACTTTCTCCACCAATGCTTCCCCGTCGACCACTGGTGAGGTGAAGGACCGCCTGTCGATACGTTTCTTCTGCAACCTAACCAGTAGTCAAACCGGATATTGAATCTTGATTTTAGCTTACCTCAGAGTTCACTGTCATAAATCTTTTTGGAACTCGCAACATTCCACCTTCAATTTCAACCTCTGCTGAAGAATGCGAATCTCGCCGTAAACCTGAAAAATCTCCAGTCTGAGATATTACAAAGGACGGATTGTTTGAAGACGCTTGAAGATCGTGGTTGCTTCCCAAGTTTGGTTGTCCCTTCCGGCGTTTCAGAGTTCGTGATACCCCCGTCTCTTGAATCCTGTTCCACAAGCTATCACTAGAGTTGCCTAGCTTAGCTTCGTCATCAGCCCCACGGATCTTTTCAAACTCGTGATGAAGTTCGCCAACAGTGCCAAATTCATCAACATTCTTGCTTGAACCACGAAACAACACTGAATCTGTTTCTAACATTCCAGGTCGTTTCATGCTATTCATACTTGCTTCCCTAGATATTACTGGACTTGTAGGCTTGGAGGCTTTGCTGATATTCTTCTCCGAGACATGATGCGACCTGCTAATTTCGCTGCTCATACTAGCAGAAGATCCTTTTCGCAACGTATCCCGGGAATGAGAAAATGAAATATCAGGAATGGCTAAAGATGGTAACGCAGCAGGAGCTGAATCAACACTAGATGTCGAACCAGGAACGGCGGAGTGATGTTGACGAATAGACGCAAGTTTCGGATTAATGATAAATGGGGTTGGTTCTGGCTCATGAGGAATTAATGCGTCAGCATTCAAGGTGACATTTCCCACGGGCCGCTTGGGCGTTATATGTGATGGATGCAAGGTTCCGTCAGAAACAATTGTTGTTTGTGGAATAAGCTGATCATTCTCGAGGTCAGACAAAGGTGATGCACAAAACGTCTGGAGCAATTTAGAAGCTTCGATCCTGCCGACAGGATTTAAAGCATTATTTCGATCGTCTGGTTGTGTTGATATTGTGAGTGTAGGAGGCTCAGCTTGTGGTAAAGCAGATGTAGGGACATTAATAGTTACATCCATGGGCAGTAATGACATAGGATTTGCTTCTATTTCTTCATTAAGGACAGTTCCGCTGGATTGATTTGCCGTGTCATCTTCATCCATAAATTTGGGAAGAACACCCAAACCAGGTGGGTGGCGAGGTGATATCGGCAAGCTATTTCGAACTGGAGTGCTGTCTCTTCTGGTCATTTTTCGGCTATTAGACCATCCCCACATTGAATTAGGAGTGCTGTCGTCCACCGAGCGCAAGTTTTTGGTACTCTGCCAACCCCCAAGTTTCGAGTTTGAGGCTATTTCAGGGGTGGAACCCCATCCGTTATAATGAGATAGTGGTAATGGATCAGCGTGACTATTGGCACGACTCCACGGCAAACGCAACCATTCTCCAAAGGACGTTGGACGTTCAGGATTCGGCCTAAGCTCGTCGAAATCATCCCCCCCGCTTTCTTCTCCTTGATGTCGTCCGAATTCATCACTCATATTTCCGTCACTATCATATACGTCCTCCATCTCGTCGTCAGATAAATCCGGATCCGGCACATCTTCCAATAAATAACTTTCTTTTTCCACATCCAAATCGTAGAGCGATGGAGGCAAAATTACGCGAGATGCTAAAGATGCTATTGAACCTCCAAACCCATGTTGAAGTTTACTTCGCCCACCAAAACTGCCGACACTTTCAACCACACTATGGCGCTCTGCACCGCTACTGGGGCCCGAATTTGATGTAGACATTCCAAACGAAAGACTCATGGGTGATATTGGACCCAAGTCCTCTTCAAGCCCTGGAACCAACAGCGAAACTTTCTTTTTGGGGACAAGAGGTTGAAGTAAATATTGTCCATTTTGGTCAAGCGTCGAATTTGATGCACTGATACCACTATTAAGCCGTGCAGATGTCGATAATCCGATTCCAGTGTCCGACGAATCAACCGTTTCACTATTTTGGCTCTTTCGTGCCTGTGTAAACAATGACAGCGAAGATCCAGGAACTGCCAATAATCCAGAAGAGCCAGTCGTTATATTTTCAGGAACAGGTGGTATGGCTGGTGAGGGAAGTGTAACAATCGCCGGAGAAGAATCCGCTCCCAACATCACAGATGCATTTGGTGACGGAGATGTTATTGGTGTAGGTATAGGGGATGCAACCATTGGCTGACCAGCAATACCATACAAATGACCAATCGTTAAGAGTGAACTTCCTTCAACGACACCCGTCTGTGCATCTGATCCAACTACTACTCCTCCTTCATCTTCAGCTTCATGCAAAATCAGAACAGGAATATCAGCAGCAGCAGGACTCAATAACACTGAAACGCCCGAAGAATTGGCCAGAACAGGAGCATCATCTCCAAGTGAAACTTTCGATTTTTGTGTGTCATTTTCCGAAACGATTGTGAGACCGCTGGAGGATCCAAGAACTGTACTTGCTCCAAATACAGGATTTGAGCGAAAGGATGGACGACCAGTGGCAATCAAAAAGTCAGAATCTGTTCCCGGAGTTCCACAAACAGTACTATTTGCGCATGCAGTGACTCCTCCTACAGCACTTACTCGACTGTTCAAAAAAGTACGGGATTGAGTTGTATTGTGTGTACTGCCCCCGTGAATGACTTTCAGCAAGTCCCTTTGTTTGGGCGTCAGATCTGTGTGCAAATATGAGTAAATTAGTTGAAGGAAAGACGGTAGTTACATCGCCGTTCGTTATACGCCTTTCTGAACCATAGGGCCTTCAAGTAGATGATTAACGGAACCACAAAGTTTGCGCTCGTTACAAAGATAAGCGATCCCCATACGTTGATATTCGTCAAGTAATTTCCAGTGAGAAAGGGAATCGCAAGAACCCACGGAACAAAATAGGACAATCCAACAGAAATCACTGATGATTCAATATTTAATAAGACATAGAACTTATTTTTTGTAATACCTGGATGTAGCTTAAAATTCTGAGCCAAATTCGACTGGTTTACGACAAGCAAAACGGGTATGGAAGTCATCAGAACCAACATGGAGAACAGGTACCCAAAGACTTTGCTGACTACTCCACCATTCGACGTCATAACAGAAATCAAATTTGAGTTCGATGGTATTTGGTATGCAAGAGCAGCTGTGTTACTGTTAACATAGCCCAACCCAGTTCAAGTTTCTTACGAATTAGTCCTGTCAATAAATAAGTTCCCAAACCCGATCCTGTTGCCATCCAAATGGATTCTTGAATGTTTACATCAGGCCTCCTCACGTTCACCCAGGCTGGGATAGTTTGTACGAAAGCATAATTAAGCATAACCACACCAACAAGGCCAGCATATCTGAATTAATAAGATTAACAGTTTTAAGTGATAGTTACAAGAGACTACTAACCCTGAGCTGTCCCCCACAACGGGAACGTAATCTGAATGTAATCCATTGACCAGAGATGAAACGATCCATTCAAAGAAGATACCAAGAGTCAACGTGAATGTGACTTGTTATTTACGTTAGTGCAAATGAAACGAATGCAGTGATATTGTGTTACTAACCAGCTTGCACCCACACAAACTCAGTTAACGGAAATATACACATAGGAACAACAAAAAGAGCAACAGTCAAGTAACCACCCGTAAATAGCATATATCTAGATTCTATTAGAAGGGCAGAACGAATTCACTTGGTACTTACACATTCCCAAACGGTGATATTGAATCCCCATGATCAGTCACACAATACCATTCTACTGCAGATTGCGTGACGTTTGAAATCCCCAAAGAAACACCACAAGTTCTCCCAAAAAGATCGATAAACAGATTATCCATTGTCTGAAATCCCAGCATTAGTAAGCCAAGACTGAAGATATCACAGAGATAAGAACCTGGCTCGACTGTATCACACTCGCAACAGCCAAGAGCTGCAATGCACCATATAGTCCCATTTGACCTATAATATGTGCCACAGGACCAAAGTAAAAGTTGATGAGTGTTCCAAATTCCACTGTTCCTTGAAAGTATCGATTTCCCGGAATGGCCTGCATTGCTTCCACGATAAACAGACCGCATAGTGAAGAAATGACAAAGAAGAGGAGAAAAAAGAGTGTGACAGGAAGCCAACCAGACTGTTGTGAATATTTGGTTCGGTTAACAGAGCTAGTTAACGCTATTGCGAGGATTACCTGCTGAAAGATGAGAGAAGTTTGAATCATACCGATTCCAGTCATATTGTTGAAGATGAGGGATATTCCGTTGTACTACAAGGGGGCAAGTGTTAACCAAGGGGGTCCACAAGATCCAAGATGGTGATGAGCTTTTGTGAAGGAAACATCCGATGTGAATTCCATCGTTGCGGTTTTATAGGTCCCAGGCTCCCAGTTCGTAGAACCCAGAATGTGACAATTCAGTTTGACAGCAGTTGAGTTTGATTCTTGTTGTTTCCAGCATCCAAGATCAGCAAAACAAAGAACCAATCGCATCCTAGTAGCGCATAGTAGAGTGTGTACATGTACCTTTCCAACAGTCTTTGTTCGGACCATCTGTGAGTGCCAAGAACACATAATATGTCAACAAGTTGGAATGAATGTCACCAAGATATTTGAAAGAAGCAAGTTACATTCAGATATCGCTCGTCAGGAATCTCGGACTGAGCCAGACCCAACGCCTTTGCCGTCTTCCTGTCGCCATCGTCTGATATTGCAAGGACAGTATTGTTTGACTGATTCATATTTGCATGTGTGTTGCTGTGGGTGCTGTGGGCGGTGTTGCTTCTTCGAATCGAGCTCGAGCGTGAGCCAGCGGGGGAAGGTGCATGCTTCATGGGTTGTTCGTTGGTTTGGGCGGAGGCGGAGTGAAGTCAAAGAGGGGAAGAAATTTTGCGGGAATGACTGCTGACACGCCCTCCGAGTCAGTGTCATCATCACGGAAGGCGGCAAAGGAGGCCTTTGTGACAGGACTGAGTGGAGGAACAGTGTGGGAACCGCAGATGCTGATGCTGTTGTGTGTGGTGAGGGTTAATCTGGTCAGTCAGTAGATTGATGGACTGACTGAGGGACGGGACGGGACAGGTGTGCTACGTGCTCTTCCGCGGACTAGGACCACGGCTGCTGTGAGTGTAGTGTGTAGTGTGTAGTGTAGTGTCAATACGTGTTGACAAATCAAACAGTGTTGGTGCGCGGCCGTCGGTGCGTGCGGCAATCGAAGGCGTCGTTCTCGTCGGTCCGCCGCTTTTCGCCGTGTCGCTGCTCTCGGACTCTTCTGCCGCCGCATCGCTGCTTTTCTTTGTCGCCGCCTTGGCTCTTGTTGTTGCCGCCACTCCGCTGAAATCTCTTCGCGTGGCGCTGTCCCTCTTTGCGAATTCATCGCCCTCACTCCCGAAACTGAAGCGTCACAGGCCATTTACTGTCGTGTTTCGGGCCGTGTTGCAGCTGCTAACTGTCGTTGCTATCTTGGCTGTCGACTTCAATGTGTTCCCTCGACGTTTCGCAAAGACAGAATCCTTCGGATACTCGCTCGTAACCTATCCCTCGAGACTATATTCGCGTGTCTAAATAGCATACATATCTTGCGCATTTGTGCTTATTAGATGGACCTTGGTGTCGGTGGATTCATATTCTCAAATGGCTTCGTTGCTGGTCCCCGTCTCAAACAACTCGGAGCTACTTCTCAAAAACGCTGGACTAATGTGGTCAAATCAGCCGCAATTTCTTTCCCTATTCTTGTTCTTGGATTCGCGCGATTCATCTTGACAAAGGGTGTTGATTACCAGGTTGGAATACATCAACTTTCTAGCATCCTATTTGTGTCTTGATCAATGAATCGCACTTGTTGACTTGGAAATTGATCGAAATGAAATATTCTTGGAAACCGCATCAAATTCCATCTCAAATCAACCGGATCCCAGTACTTCCGCCAAATTTCACTTCAAGACATCTTTTTAATATCAATCTATTTCCAGGAGCATGTTACCGAATATGGAGTCCACTGGAACTTTTTTATAACCCTTGGTCTTATCCCGATCCTAACAGCCCTCCTTCAATACGTCATTCCGAACATTCATTTCGGGCTTGCGGGAGGATTTATAATGGCTGGTTATGAATACGTGCTCTCGAAAAAGGGCTTACAAGACTTTATACTGAATGCCCCACGGGAAGGAAGTATCTTCCACATGAATCGCGAAGGCATTTGCAGCTTCCTTGGTGAGCGAGTTTCCGTATTATAGAACGAATTCACGCTGAATGAAATCAAAAGGATATTGGGCTATATTCTTCATTGCCGCATATATGGGTGACCGTATCCTCACCACACCAGAACAATTGTCAATCAAAGAAGCTCCTATCATGGCATCTTACAAGAAAAAAGGTACAAAACCAGAGCAACCGAAGCAAGAAGGCTTTTCAGTTGACCTCCTCAACATAATTGACCTCGTTGGATTCCTCAGCGCCCTGACAACTCTATTCGTTTGCCTGCGATACGAAGCAAAGATTCTGGTGTCACGCAGAATGGTGAGCTGCTGCCTCAATTTTTTTCTCCTTTTTTCCCCATATATAACCATCCGAAACCACAGGCAAACTCATCCTACTGTCTCTGGGTGATTTGTGTCTCGCTCAGTTTGATTCTCGGAACTTTGTTGGTTGACTACCTGTACACACAGTTTTTGACGCCATCTGAAACCGATATTGCAACTGTTCTCCAAAATGACAAAGATCTTGCAATTGCGCTTTATGCATTACACAATCCAAGCACAACTGTATCAACGAAGAAAAGTCGCAGTCAGAGTCGAAATCGGTCCAAGAGCCGACGACGTGGAACAAGTGTGAGCAAATTACAGGAGGTCCAGCAGAGAGAGGAAGCTGAAGCTAAAATGGAGGAATGGAAACGGGAATTCGCGGCTGCATATCTGCACAGAGTACGTACACCGTACGTATTTGACTGTGTGAATCGAAATCAGCTGGCTGTTTTCTTGGTGGTAAGGCTAGTTTCTGATCAAGAATACCACCCAACTTAAATTCTCTTTGATAGGCAAATGTATTAACTGGCCTCACGAACCTATCGATAGATACACTTTCTGTTTCAGATGTGAATGCAGTCTGGATTCTTGTGGGTTACCTTTCGGCTGTAATCGGAATGGCAGTTTGGTGGAATGAAATGGACTGGACTCTGAACATGAATGCAGTGGGTTCAGGTTTGTTCAAGCAGAGTTCGAGGGGGAGACAAGGGAACAACAAAAAAGCCAACTGAAAACCTCCTCTTCCTTCAAATTAAAGTTGCAGATTGTTTCTTACTACAGTTTTTTATTCAATGCTGAATTGTATTCAAGAGTTTCCCATTGATGCAGTTGTTCAGAAGGCAATGGCGTCTCCGTGGGAGCCGAAAATCCAGACAGCAATAGCAAAGATTCCTCCGTGGAAGATGATCTTTCCGTTCTCTGGGTGGAGAATTTCACTGTGTGGGAGACAAAACCGGTCAGTCCAGCTATTTTGAAACAAGTTTTTTGGGGAGTGGAGAACATCAGGTGCAAACTGACGTCAATTGAAGTTCTTTTGAGAAGCTTCCGCTTTTGTAAGCTTTGGTGAATGCATACACAGTTAGCTGAAGCAAGATTCTCTTGGGGTCACCGTTTCGACATTGAACCTTCGACGACTTCATCGCTAACTTAAATGATGTTCCCAGGTTTGAATCAGATCGTATAGACGTTTGAATTGGATGATTCGAATCTTGAAGACTTAGTTGAGTTGACGTTGTTGATGAATGCCTGCCGTTCTACCAAGCGGCCAACGAAACTAGCCCTTGTTAAGAGACTGAAATTGCTTGCTTACCGAGCGATAGCACCAACGATGGTGGTTTCCTTGTCTTCAAGCGATCGTCCAGCCATTGATTTGCTTTTTTTTTGTTGACCAGAAAGAAGAGAAAGAGAACGAGAGAGAGAGATTTCATTCTTCTGGCCAACCAAACTCATTTTGTACATTAAAGTGTATCCGAAGTGTATTTTTGAGGTGTATCATTAAGTTTTGAAGTGCTTTACTGTTTGGTTTTATCAGGAGAATGATTAAGTAATTTCTCAAGAACTTGACCTGATTTCGATCCGGAAAGGCAATTGGATTTTTACCAAGTTACCCTGTGAAGCTTGGAATGTTCCCATAATGTGTGATTAACTTAAATAAAAGGGCCGCTTGCATGCTCTAGCGTGTGGTCAAAATAGAGCAGGAATTCTTATCCTTCTCGAAATGTATAATTCGCACCACATATAATTTTATGAGTTAATAGAATATAAAAAGGCTCTTTTACATATCAAAAGTTCAAAAAACGAGGTCGTACAGTGGACACTGGCGTTCACGATGCCCGCCAGACCCACAGCGCAAACACACATGTCTAAATCGGCACCGATTTTCATCAGATTCACACTTCAAGTTGTTGTAATCCCGGCATATTCCTTGCTTCTCAGCATCTGAGAGTAAGGTCCCATCGTACATATTCACAGCTGCATTGCTTATGCTGTTCTTCTTTCCTTTCCCATCAAAGCCACCTGTCATAAAGCCCCCACTTCCAACACTTCCATACACTGTTTGAGTCAGTATCATTGGATTGTAGGGATCACGACCACCAGAGCTTCCAGCACTATTGGCTCCTCCGCTGACTATTCTTGCAGCGGCAGCGGCGGCAGCAATATGCATCGGATGATCCCCGCCTCGCATCCCAAGTGTATGTTGTTGATGCGGACTTTGGAGGGGTGGACCAACGACCATACTTCCATTCTGACCACCATAAACAGTTTGATGGTTATACATAGATGATGCACTGTAAGGAAGAGGTGGTAACATGATCCCCATGGAAGGATTTGGAGTGCTGGCAGATGACAGTCCCGACTTGTCCACAGTTGTCCCAACTGAACTACTTGGGAGACTGTGGGTCAATTGAAGTTCAAGGCGCAGCAAGTCGTCGTCGGCCAAACCTTCAGATCGTCGTTTTGCAATATATTCAGACAAGTAGTTATCCAGATTTTCAGGACAAATGATTGATGGGTGCGAAGCTCCACACCGAATACACTCATGCAAGCGACGGCAATCCATAATACGGCACGTTCCAGCAGAGTTCCAGGCTAATTAAAGTAAGAAGACACACTCATAATGTTCCAACTCACCAAAGCAAAACTCGGAGCCGCCCAAGGGTCTGATAGGACACACACGCAATGTGTGGTGCCTGGATGCACATCTCAGACATCTATGCTCGCGATAACAGCCGAAGTTGCACTCTTCCATGTTCCACTTGACGCAAACGTTACGATCTTTTTTGCATAGAATCACTGGGTGGTTTCCGTTACAACGAACACATGCATGTTGAGCTTTGCAGCTTTCGCTTCCCGTTCCAAGACATATCCCCCTCTGGTATGCAACGCATGCAACACTACTAATTGAACCAACATTATCCACACGTGTCATAGATATTTCAGAATTAGATTGCGGTGACAGCGGGCTTCCTCCCAACAATTGAATTGATGAAGTATTTTGAAGCACATTCACACCTAAGGAGGCCCGTCTGAAAGCTGCCAGGTCTGATACTTTGTTGGAAGTGGAGAGGGGTCCAGATGAGTGCAACCGCGTCATAGTAACAGCTGGAAACGTGAAACACCCCTGACTCTGGGTATCATTGAAAGAGTTTGATTTGAGTTTGAATTTCGAATTATGTTGTTCCTCAGAAGCAGTAACAGCAACTTCAGATTCTTTCCCCGATTCCTGAACTCCAATTGTGAAGTCGTCTTGGACAGGGTCCGGAATAAGATGTGAATAATCATCCAAAGCAATAGAATCATGAATAACATCGGCCATGGCTTTGACTTCATCTTGATCGCAAGAAATGACATCTGACTCGTCTAAACTAGTATTACCACTGCTGATATTGAATCCTGAACCAACAAAGGTATATCCTGGAGAGGAATGTCTGCGCACGTTCACGAGCGATTCGGTTGAAACAGTTCCCTTAGGAACACCAAAAACTTCATTGTCACCATCGAAGAATTCTGCTGACGATACAGAATTAAGTTCACCGCGACGTTTCGAATCTTCGCCATCCCACATTCTCTTGCTTAAACTGTCAAGTCTTTCCCGTAAGTGTTTCACAATTGCAGATACACCACTTCGTTCCATTATAGCAATATCCAACTCACGTCGACGTTCTCGCAAAACAACTTGGGCTGCGTGCAAGGCAGCCACACTGCGCTGTAATTCCAATTCGGCAGCGGCGTTTTGCTTTTCGTAGCTTTCCAACTCTTTCATCGTAAGCTTATGCTCAAGCTGAAGTGTCTTGTGCAAAGTAGAAGCAACTTGTGAGCGAAGAAGAGATTTGTGAGTGATAGACGTGGAAGCAGAATTCATTGGAGGGGTCGTGGTATCATGCTGGGGAGGCAGAGGAGGAGGAGACTGTATCATTGGCGAAGAGATTCGTAAACCACTTGAAAAACTTGTAAGTTCGTCTGGACTGGAGACAGCCACATTGTTGGTTGAGTCGCATCTATCAAAGTCCTCGGATGTACGCGTGATTTTTCCTGACAATCGCAAAGCGCGCAAGTTGGCCCCGACATACTTTTCATTTGGGTGAGCCTGCAATTGCGGTGTGCCAAACGATGCCGAAGAAGGCGAGTTTGGATCCAAGAGTGAAGGTGAAGTGCTGGAATAAGTGTGGTTAGAAATGTGTTGCAGCGCCACCCATACACCTAAATACAGCACACTTTTCAGACGCTACCCTAAGTAGGAAGCCTGAATTCGATTGTTACCTTGTAAGCGAGAAATGTTGCTGCTGCTGAGTTAAAGGTGTTCCATAGAGTGCAGGGCAGTCGTCAGAGTCGTCGGAATCTAAATCTTGCGAATGATGTTTCTGATGGCGTTGGACTGTGTCAGAGTCCTACAACAGGAGTTAGTCAATTCAAGTCAAGTCCACGAGCAACAGAGCATTCAATCGGTATAAAATGGAGCGACTATCAGCTGAATAGACTTGCATACTTCGAGCTTCAAGTTTACTCCATAGAATCGCATGGTTCAGCAATAGCTTCGAAGTAGAGTGGACTTAAAGCCAAGCTAAGCAACGATTCCACTGAAGGGTGTAGACTTTCACGCAGCTTCACAGTTTTACCAAATCCATGATAGCTAGGTGAATCAGGCTAGGTGGGGAACGAAGGAGGGGAGTTGCTTGTTGTGTACCTGAGCTGTGCCAAGCATCCTTGGATTTTTGGAATGATTCTTTGCAGAAAAGAAACAGTATTTATTTTTCATTATTACTTCTTAATTTCGACGTAATTCTGTGGGAAAAGACCATCAACTCCATTAACGCGTCCTTGCCACCAGTCATCCGACACAAGCACAATATCGGTAATACGATCGCCAGTCACAAAACTGATCTCGTTTGGTTCAGTTGCTTCGTAATCATACAGAGCAATAGCTTCAATTTGAGCAACAGCTGGTCTTGCAGGAGGAGCCGGTGGGAGTGGGGCACTGGTTGACTGAGATGATTTAATTTCCTCAACGTAGGTTGCAGGGAATAAACCAATCTGTCCTGCAGAGTTTTGTCCCTGCCACCAATCTGGATCGGCTTTCTCAATAGCCGTAATCAAATCTCCTTCAGCAAAGCTGATTTCGTTGCCCTCTTGAGCAGAATAGTCGTAGATAGCACGAGCTGTAATTCCAACTGCTGCCGCAGCTGGTGGGGCTGGTGGAGCTGCAGCAAATGTCGTAGCGGCGGCAAGGGCAGCTAGAATTTCGTGAGCGATGGCTTTGAACTTGAGCCAAAAAACAACTCACCAGCTCTTTGCTTCTCCTCCTTCTCTTGCGCCTCCTTTCTCTCTCGCGCTTCTCTTTCTCTTTCTTCTGCGGCAGCACGTTCTCTGAGCTCCCGATCTTCGCGTTCACGACGTTCTTTCTCGGCTGCAACGCGATCTTCAGCGGGAGTAGATCCAGGAAAGCTCGCATTGTAAGGAGAAGTTTTACTTGCACGGGGCTCGTCATCGTCTCCAAGCCATTTATTAGCGGAGGAATTCATGTAAGGTTGGTACGAAGGTGACGTGGCAGCACCAGCACTTGGTCTCGACGGAACAGCCGTGGCTGGAGTTGAAACTGGAGTAGCAGCAGCAGCAGGACGATTGAACAATGGGGGTGGAACGGCGCTTGTGGTTGGAGCGGACTTGATTTCGACATAGTTTGAAGGAAAGAGGCCAACTTGGCCCTTGGTGTTCTTACCCTGCCACCACCCTTCATCCAGCTTTTCAATTTCACTGATTACATCTCCTTCTGCAAATCCAATTTCGTTCGCCTCATTCGCCTCATAAGTGAACACAGCAGTGGCGCAGAGCCCCTTCAGCGTAGAAATAGGAGACGGGGCTGTAACTGGGGCGGGCACTGAAACTGGAACGGGAGCTGGAACTGGAGCTGGCGAAGAAACTGTCGATTTCAAATAAGATTCCGAATAGAGAACCAAAAACAAGATTACATTGCTTGTTGAAAGGAGAACTAGTGTTGGAAACACGTGGTTGACCATAGCTTGGAACAGCTCCAACCGATGGTCGGTTGAACTGTGGAGCAGAAGTGGTGGGTTTGTTAAACGCAGGTGGCGCAGAACCCAAAGGCTTTGGGGTGGTTTGCACAGGGGTATAGGAAGATCCCTAGTTGAAAACGAATAAGATTCGTTGTTTTGTGATATCTAACGTACAACAGGTGGAGCAGGAGCAGGCTTATAACCTCCTTCGTTGTGAATTGAGTATTTGGCACCTGGTTACAATAGTATTCAGAAGACGATGCCAAAATAATATCAATCTTACCTGAAGAGTCTTGGACCTTCTTCAAGATTGCAGCTGGCGTCACATCCACCTCGGCACGTGCATTGATGTGGCAATGGAAACCCTTAACGACAGATTAGCCCCTTACATATAACGACGTACCGCTGCATGTCAATGAAAATAATCTATAGTACCTTGAAGTATCTGACTGCGTCATTCACATGGTGGTGGAACAAGCCCTTCTTTGCAACAGGAACACCATCGCCGCACTGAGTGATATTAGCAAGATGACTATACGCACGATGTACTTACCCATGAAATAAACACAAACTTGGGGAGTTTTGAAATAGGCTCAATAACCCGTGCGAATGCATACAAGATCTTTGAATCATCCCATTCTTCTGCAAGCTCCTCAAGGCCATCCTCTGTCGAATGCATTAATATCAGCGCGAATTCATTCAACGCGATAGGATCTATGCCTACCTCCTGAACCGAGAACCTTTAAGTCATTGGTCATCTTCTCATAGCCAAAGATGGCCCAGTTCTTCGGGCTGCTTTCGGACAGAATGGATTGATACTCATCATTTACGACTTTGGGGAATCCGATTTGTTGATCCTGTGAGGTGGAGGCAGAGGTTGTTAGAAAAGGGTGGAGCAAACATCCATTCCACCATTTTGAATTGATTTCGTGAATCGAAGTGAGACAACTGTTTCTGCGTCCATTCGTTTCTTTGCCGGTAAAATAAAAAAGAGGAAGGAAAGGAGGAGAAGGAGGAGAAGGGGAGGTATTATGGCGTCAGATTCTTAATCCTTTCTCCATAAAAGTAAATCTACATATATTTAGTCATAGTCATTACTTTCGAATTGTTTATTTTGTTTACTGTATATTCTGTGACGCGAGATGACTTCGCCTTGGGGATCGGAAACCACGAGGAAAGCACCCACCCATTTCCAACCTCTCCGTCAAACCATCTCAGAAATGACCAACACCACATCACCCATCGTCTCGTGGCTCCTCAGCGACAATCATTGGTTCAATGCAGAGCCTCGAGCTGTTCACCTGTTACCGATTCCATCATGGTTACAAGGAGTAGCCAAGCCATATGCTGCTGCCAGCCATGATCCCAAAGCTCCTCTGGCCGTCGAGTTCCTCACAGCAGAGCTTTGGTTAGTTACAGCGTTTTCCCTGATGGGGATTGGTGCTGTTTGGTCTGGGCACATGGCAGTGTAATAACCTGTCAACACAATCAATAGGATGATCTTTGCCCCCGTTGTCTTCTATTGGATATATTCAACCTGGCTCTACATTCTATCGCACCTGAAACTGTGAGTGACAGCCTTTGCTGCCGAAATATCACAGCTTAATACGTATTTGTCAAACCCAAAGGACCATGTTTGAGGTTCACCGGATTCAAACTGACCAGCCCGCTCGTAAACCCAACAAAGTGACTGTTCAGAAAGTCTTGTTTACTGTCTTTCTTCAACATGTTGTGCAGAGCATAACAGCGTTAGTCTTGGTGGTCTTGACTAGGCCTGATAACGTTGTTGAATGGAGAATGGAAAGCCCATTGGTTGCGATCGGCAAATTCTTTATCGCAACTGTCTTGCTGGATACATATCAGGTATGCGCTCTGTGTTCAACATATTGGGTTCGCCCAATATCTCCCACATCTTCGAGTCATACATCTGTCAACGAAATTTTCGGCAATTGGGCACGCACTATGGCTGGCGATGCAATATTGAAAGGAATCAACTTGGCAATCTTGAATTGATCTCTCTCTCTCTCATCATAAACTTCCCAAAATATGGGACCTGTGTTTCCCCAACATCACAACTAAACTGTTTCTATCAGTACTGGATGCACCGCTGGATGCACGTCAACCGCGCCCTCTACAAAAGATTCCACAGTGTACACCACGAACTCACCGTCCCATTCGCCTACGGAGCGCTATACAACCACCCCGTCGAAGGGTTCCTCATGGATACAGTCGGTGGAGCTATTCCAAGTTTGATTCTGAACATGCACCCCTGGACGTCTGCCATCTTCTACAGCATCTCGACATTGAAAACTGTGGATGACCACTGTGGATATGCGTGGGCCTGGAGCCCGGCGAGGTTGTTTAACTCCAATGGAGCCGAATACCATGATATTCACCACTGGGGTAAAGGTGTCATGTACAACTTTTCTCAGGTGAGTAATATACTGTCATTTGTTTGTGTTCAAGGGTTGACTGAGTTCTTTTGTTTAGCCTTACTACACTTTCTGGGACCACATTATGGGAACTGAATATGAAAGTGCGATGGAGCGTCTTCGAATTAAACGTGAGGCTGAGTTGGGAACCACAGCTGATAAAAAGGAGGATAATGAGGATGCTGGTCGTGCAGTGCGTGGCGATAAGAGTGTTAAAGCGACGGAGAGCAATACTATCAAGCGTGTTGGATCATCTGGCAAAGCTGCACTTCGGCAAAGGAAGGTGGACCATTCCAGTGATGATGGAGGGGACTCTGCCACTACTTCTACATCAAGGGCTTCGCCCGTGAGAAGCTCGCAGAGGCTGTCAGAGAAGGCTAAATCAAAGTAGATCGAGGAGTTGATTTGGGCCGGGATATTGGGCATAATATGATCTGATCTATTCTTTCTGGGGAAATTGAATTGCATTTTTTCTGAAGACAAGTTAGGGAATCCTTTGTTGTTTTGAAGAGGACATAAAAATTCTTTGAATCGCTTTTATTTCAAGGTGTAAAGAACATAGGCACAGGATCAAGAATAGAATCAGTTTGTCAAAGTTGTGTTACTTTTTCTTGCCCCAACTCCGCCTTCCAGGAATGCGAACAGCGCCAAGGTCAATTTCAAAAATTCTTCCTTACTAACAAACAATATCGCTTGACAAAGCACAGCCTTAACAATTTGTGTTTGCATTCCCTAGCCACAAATATTAGTGCCAAGGTGAGTGGCAATTAAAAAACACTCACCTTATACCATCCCTGAATACCATCTGTTGCCAAGACTTTCTTGAGAACATCAATAGATCCAGTGTACTTCATGGACTGGCGATCCTTTTCGGACAAATCTGTCGCCGACCGTGGAACTGTCCACTGCATTCTGACCTTTGCCATAATATACGGATACTAACCCACCACCAATAATTCAGCACACACAAACACATCCCACCTCCCGAACAAAGAAGAAAAAAAACTCACCGTAACAACCGTAGCAAGCGTCTTACTCAAAGCCCCAATCAAAAAAACCTCTCCACTCCCCAACCCCCCAGCCTTCCCCAACGCCGCCCGCCTCTTCAACCAAACCGCCTTCACACGCTCAAACATCCCATACGTAATCGCAGGGTTACTACACAACACCATACTCGCCTTAAACCCCTTCCACAACCCCGCAACACCCTCGTGCTCCATAATGTCGTGGAACGTTGCAAAGAAGCTTTGACGCTCGTCTTGCGGCGCGGTTTGCTGGCGCGTTGTGATGACGGCGATGGGGAGGGTGAAGACCTGGCATAAGGCGCCGGCTAAGGCTCCCATAAGGAGTTCAACGGCCGTACTGATTTCTGTGAGGTGGTATTATTTAGTGGCGAGGCATTGCATTAGTTGAGGCGAGAAAGAGGGGGGAGGTGGATGTGTGAAGGTGTTGGGGAGAAGAGGAGAAAAAAATTTTGCGAAAGGAGGTTATGGGAGATAGAGAGTAGATAGTTACCTGCACCTGCAGGAAGCGATGCAACATGTTTGGCACGGATTGATGAGTAAAAGTAAAAGTAGGAGAAGGCACTGGCGACTGTTCCCTAGAAACGGAGAATTTGTGAGTTGGAATGTGGAGTTGAGTAGATTCATGTTGGATGAAGAACAGAACGCCCGTGACATCTTTCCGACACTCCAGAAGTTATGTTTGTTCCATACAATTGATGATATCGAAGAGGTTTGGCGAGTCACGAGTTGATATCCATTTGTCAGCCTCTTGGATTCCTTCAAAAGCCCAAACGACATAATCCGGCAGATTTCAACGACAGTTAGGAGGGTTTCTAAACGTACAAAGAGTCCAGCGCCAAGTCCACTATACAATCCTGCCAGTCCTTCCTTGTTCAGAATGCGAAGGAAGGCATCCAACGATGAGTGATACACTTCACTGCCCTTCAGAAGTTTGTTTTGCGTTTGAAGTCTCGTTTTGATGCTGAAAGTGTGGCGGTTGTTGGATATGATTGGTTGATTGGATGGTGGGTGGTGTGTGATGTGTGTATGTGTGACAGGTGTCGTGAGCGAGTAGCAGACATCAAGCAGTTAATCGCTTACACATCGAGTGGGAATACGAGCGAGTTGGCAAAGACGGCGCCGAGTGCTCCGGCACAGGCATCTGCGAAGGGAGACGGTTTCCCCATTGTGCCTGAATTCTTGTTTGGTTGGCAGCAAGAAAACTGGGGACCACTCCAGGAGGAGCCACATGGGTCCGTGCCACCATCATCATATGTCAGCGCGGAAAAACTGGGAATAAAAATACATAATTGCTTTGTTGTTTAATACATTGGTTATTCGTCTTCCTCCTCATCCTCCAGCCTTTCTGCATCTGGATCCTCACCCATCTGTTCCGCAACCTTTTTCCGAATTGCTTCTTCCTTCTCTGCAATCTTCTTTTTCTTTTCTGCCAGCTTTACTTTTAGTTCTTTGGCTACTGCAAACGATCCTCCAGTTGGTTGGTTGCATTCGTAACATTTTGACAGCGATTTACTCAGCGCGCATGATTCGCAAAAGTAATGCTTGCATCTATGGAATAAATCGCGTTAGTTTGTGTTAGTGCAGATTCGGGAACAACTGATCAGGAGAATATGGATGAAATCAATACTGAAATAGAGCAATTCCGATATGTTGCAGATAATGAATCGCAGCAGTTTCACCTCCATACACATCCTGAGCTTTACATGAATTTCCTACACACGTCCACACTCGCGCTCCACAAAAGCTTTGGGTATTTCTCTCCGATACTTACTTTGTGACAACAGGATCTTTGAATGGGCCGTGACATACTGGGCAATCTGTGGGAACATCATCTTCCTCTTCCTCTTCAACCGTCTTTCCCTCCTGAATCAAGAATCTGGCGTAGTCTTCTTCCTGTTTCTTTTGCTTTTGTTGCTCTTCCCATTCCTTGTCCAACTGCCAACCAGTCTTGTAATCACCACGGTCGTGCATATAGATACAAGAATCACCGAAACCACAGTTTCCTGAGTCCTTGTAATCCTTACAAATATCTTGCTGGTAATCAAATCTTGCTGAAATACGCACATGAGTCTGGCCTTTGAGAGGACCGGCACTGCAAGGCAAGTTTAGCGCAGTCAACATAAAAAGGCAAGCAACACACCGTAAGCCGCCCGCATTCGACTGAGTAACCTTCCCGACCTTCTTGTTGACATATTCTTTGTATGCACCAATGCCCTTGTATGCATCTGGATTTGAGGTATCCGCCGCCACGCTGTCCGGCTCTGGACGTGTCTCTGCCGAACCGTCCACGTCGATTGTTCTTGTGGCTGTATCAACGACGAGCGAGGCAGCCGTGCCACTCGCGGCGAAGGAGAAGTCGGCGGCTTTGACAGAATTCGCATTCGGATTTGAAGCGACGGCGAGGCCATTCGCCTTTCGAGTTGCGCCGCGAACGACCGTTGCGCCTTCGTCGTCCGAATGTGTTGTCGCCGTTTCGACTTTGGTGCGCTGCTTGGCCGTCGTTGATGCCGTCGTTGAGGAAGGCGCCTTGCGCTTGCGGATGAACTTGACCGTGGGTTCGTCGTCTGCCATTTTGTTGTTTTTGGATGAGATGAATTAAAATAGAAGAAGAAGAAAGAAGAAGAAAGAAGATTGGGAAGAAATGAAGGAAGGCCGCCTTTCCTTCTGGAACATCGTCTGTCACCCAAAACTCTGACTCTGACTCTGACCACGAATGAGCAAGTCTCTCTCCCTCCCCCTCTTTTCTGTACCTTTAAGTTGAGAACTACGACTGACGCGATTCCTTTAGATCCACTGCCACCCGGTTCAAGCTCTCCTCGGACAGTTGATTCTGAACCACTCCGTCCAGATGACAACGACTCAGAAACGCCCTGGGCAGACTTCCAATCAGACCAAACACGCGCTTTAAGTCTCTCTGCATACGCGAATCGCACGGATTCCTTGCATCACTTTCGCCATTCGGACGAAGACGACTTGGCAAATGATGACAACGAATTCAGCCACACCAACACCTCCCGCTATGACCCAATGGACACATCCGCTGATACTGATTCGGAATCAAATAACTCTACTATATCTGATTCATCTACGGCTACTCTGGATTCAGATGCCACTATTGACGATATTCTGTTTACGGGAGACAGGTTGACTCTTGTGCCTCCAGTCTCCCTGGACCCACGAATGGATTTGGAATCTGGAATGTATGTTGAAGGTCAGGTTGTTCATGGATTTGTCTCGGTCAACGGATGTCTCGTCTTTAATGTGGACAGCAACGGAAGGAGTCGTCCACTCGCAGGGGATCTGAATGATACTGAAAACTTGGGTAAGTACGATTGTAAATCGATTCCACTCGTATCAAATTGATTCTTCTAACTACACTTGCAGAATTTCAACTGCAACGGCATCTCACTATGCCCCATAGATCAGCCAGACCTCCCCTTGGCAGCCTCCTCCTCCGTTTCCAACTCTATCTGGAGCAGATCAAACATCTTCTTATTCGTTAGAAATACCCAACTTTACCACTGGCGACACGGATTCGTCAGATGATGATGACGACACCTGGATTCCACTTGACAGATCCTTCCCTTCCAGTTACCAAGTATCTCCACAATCTCAAAACTTTGCAACCAACACACCCACCGTGACTATTCCAGTAATACCCTCGCAATCAATGGAAAACCAAACCTCACGCGAAGAACTGGAACAACAACAACTTCAACAACTTCAACGAAGGTATCCGCGAACGTTTAATATGGCTGTGAGCCCAATAAGGCAGATTGCTATTCCGCCAGAAAGTACGTTGAACCGAAATGGGGAAGAGGAATCATCCACATTGGAAACTGGAACACAAACAAGAGTAACTACAAGCCCATTACACTCCCGGTCGCCTGCTACCGGTCTTTTTTTGAGTCTCCGCAATTTTCGCAACACAAATACCAGCTCAAGCGAAACTTTAGGACATCTGCAACCAAGCATGACAGTAAGTCCTGTGAGGCAATTTGTTATCCCACCAGTGAGTACGTTGAACCGAAATGGGGAAGAGGGATCATCCTACGCGTTGGATATTGGAACACAAACGAGGTTTACTTCAAGCCCATTACCCTCCCGGTCGACTGTTGCTGTCGAATCAGATTCCATATCACGGGCCCAAAGAATTCAACAGATTTGGAATAATAGTCTGGAGGAATCGAATTCAAGGTTAGAATTACGATCATTCAATCTTGATCCAATCTCGCTGTCACCTCCAACACGTCGGAGAAGACACAATGACCCTGAAGAAGCTTTGTCAGATGGCGTCAATAATAGTGAACGAGATGCAGATACGATTGCTTCTTCAATCGTTGATCAAGTGTTACTTGATCTTGGGCTTTCCCCCTCTCCAACACGGATTGTAAATTCACCATCAATTTTATCAAGTTTCAGTAACTACCGACGCCAACCTCATACGTCTGCATATCTTCGAAATACGGCAACATCCTTGCGAACAACATCACGATTCCCTCGACGAACCATTGCATCTGCACCCTCACATCAATCGACTGCACGAATTCAGCCCACACGCACATCAACCGCCTCAATTACACCCATTTCTTCCCTCTTCTCATCGCGCCCGTCACCAATACCTGCAAATACTACACAAGACCCATGGACTCATGCAGTCCAAACTTTTGCACAAAGTCTACAAACTGGTACAACAGACCAACAAGAAAGTATATCTCTTGCAATTTCTGCGTTTGCAGCTGCAGCTGTTGGGATTCCCTCATCTCATACCAGTAGTACCGATTCCTCTACATCTACCTCAGACGACGATGATACATTCTGGCCATCAACAAGACCCACGCGAAATCCCTTCCGATTCCACCAGCCCCAACTCAATACTGGAAACGCTTTCACAGATTCAATAAACAACATACAAGTAACGGTCACCCGCCGATTATACCGCCCCTCCCCAAATTCACCTATAAATCCATTCAACCCAACAACTCAGCACACACTCAGCCAAACCCTCCTCCCTCCCACAGTACCAACCTCCTCCTTCTCATCAACATCGTCAACAACCCCTCTCCTCTCCGAACAAACCCACCAAACCTGGGAACCGCACCCACACGAAGACGCAATCACCGTCCAAATGCCGCTCTGCGAATACCTCCTAACACGGCCCCTTCTAGACTCCAACGGCACCCCGATCCCCACAGGCGCAAGCACAGCGACAGAGGGCGGCGTTGACACGGGGACAGGGTTTCAGCACCTGGATGTGGGTCTTGTGCGTGCAGTTAGGCGCGGGGATGCGGATGTGTGTGGGTTTGATGTTCCTGGTGGTGGTGCGGAGTTGTTGTTGATTGGGGTGGATGCGAATGGGGATCCTGTTTCTGTGGGTGGTGGAGGTGGAGGTGGGAGGGGTGGGGTTGTTTGTGTTGATGTTGAGGAGGCTGTTTATGAAGGGGCTGGGGGGTCGCGTGGATGGGCGGGGGAGGAAGAGGAGGATGGGGTTGGTGTGCTTGCTATGACTGTTACGAGGGGGGATGTGGGCGTTACTGAATACCCGAGGTGAAAGGTGGATTAATTCAAGTATATAAACCGGGGGTATGAATATTAGCTTTATTTTGATATCACGTCCCTTACTTGGAGACCGTATTGTACTGTTTCTTGTAATTTCCCCCATTCAGTGAGTAATTGTGCATTCCATCCACACGCTTGAGGCGCATCATAGTCCCGAAGACGATCATCCCCAATATACAGAGCATCACTCGGTCGCAGATTCTCCTTCGCCAAAATGGAGGCACTTTGCAACGCAATTTCGAAAATCCGAGGATCTGGTTTCTCACATCCAGCTTCATAAGACGTCACAACTAAATCAATCCACTTTCGCAACGCCAATGCTTCCAGAATCTTTTCCGTTCGCGGATCAGAATTTGTGATGACACCAACATGAAAGTGTTGTCGTTTTAGAGATTCGAGAATACGTTCGGTTGATGGATTCACTTCGAATGGACCGGCAGTTGCAAAGTAGTCTACGATTTGAGTTGGAATTGTTTCGTTTCTATCGTTTGATTGTTGCAGAACGTTGGTTGGGACGCCTGCACCAGAGAGAGACTCAGTGACAATGATTTCCCACCATCGATGATATCCCCCGGCCAAGTTTCTTCCAAATAAAGGATACAAAGTGTTGTTTTTCTTGAATGCGGTGCGAAATGAGGCAGACACTGCTTCGGTCGTTGGCAAGGGACAATCGCTTGCCAGAGCCTTTAGTTGTTTGATGTATAAATTGGCAACGCTGTCTTTTAGCCGAAATAGCGTGTTGAAAGCATCAAAGAAAACGATGCGGGGCATGTGCGTGAGTTGTGATTGGCCAACTTCGAAACAACTTTTTGAGAATGACTTCCAACACCAACGAAACACTTGCCGACCTTTTGGCAGCAAAGTCAAAGCTTCTTCAAGATATTCAAGAAATCGATAGCGTTATTCAGGCGAGATTCCCAGAGGTGACTGGTCCGAGGCCGTCACTCCAATGCCAGGCCTTCGAAGCCTCGTTCCCAATGATCCAAGGATTCGATGTCTATTCCTGTTGCGAAACTCAGACCCACTTGATCCACTGCAATGAAGAGGGCCAGATCACGCAATTGTGAGTTGATATCTCAAGGGATATATTGGGGAGACAGCGGGGGGAGACCGCTTGAATCAGCTAAATGAATCTATGATCAGGTCTCTTTCATGTCCTGCTGGCGAAGAGAAGCCCTGGACAGGTTCTGCGTTCCCATACCAAATCCAATATATGCCAGCCCTTCAACAAATGTATGTTCTGAAACACATTTCCCCCCCCCCCCCCCCCCCCCCCCCCCCCCCCAAACTTGCATCATAACTGGTATACTAAACCTGGATATCAGCTATTTGGATGGATGCGCAATGACAGGACAGCTGCCAGAAATCTTTGGCCATCTGCCCAACCTAATCGTACTCGATTTGAAGGACAACCAATTTAGCGGACCGTTACCGCACACGTTAGGACTATTGTCAAGTCTGCGTTGGTTCCAGATTCAAAGTAATAACTTTAATGGAATGGTTCCGTTTGCGTTCAGGGAATATATTGAACAGTTGGAATGCACAGCTGAGAAACCATGTTTCTTGTGAGTATTGTAGAGCTGTTAACTTCATTTGTCAAAAACTTAATATTATTCTTGCAGTGCTATGGATGGTACATGGGATGGAAAGCAATGTCTGTCGAATATGCCAGTGGCTGGAACAGAAGCGTTTGTAACAGTGAGCACACATCAGATGGGTTGCTTGGCATTGCCTCCACCTCCAGAAACACAATACAACAATCTTGGGTTAGTGTTTGGAGTCATTTCCGCTTGGATCTTTTGGTTTTCATACTTGGCAGTATTCAAGCGCCACAAGTAAATTAAGAAGAGACGAGAATAAATTCATTTGCAAAAAGTACATAAGCTATAGTTTTCAGAAAAAGAGCATACTGTTGTTGAATGGGACGAATTCCGAAGGCGGGCTTGGGTGCACAACCCCATCAATCTTGACGACATATGTTTCCGGATCCACAGTAATGTCAGGAGACACGTTGTTTAGCTTCATATCTTTCTTTCCAATACCTCTACAGTGTTTGACGGCGGCAACCTTCTTGCGCAAGCCGTACTCTGCAACAGCACCGTTCTCGATGGAAGCTTGGGACACAAACGCAAAACACGTGTTTCTAGTAGCACTGGGCGACGCTCCAAACATGGGCCTCATAATAACTGGTTGAGGCGTTGGAATCTGTCCTTCAAACTTTAGCAACTAGTCTGTCGGTGGACAGTGTGACTCACCGATGCATTTGCATCACCCATCTGCGCCCATGCAATCATACCTCCCTTCAAAACAATTTCCGGTTTCACGCCAAAGAGCTGCGGCTTATACATGACCAGATCCGCAAATTTCCCCACTTCAATAGACCCCACCAAATGCCCAACACCATGCGCCGTCGCCGGATTGATTGTATATTTTGCAACATATCGTCGAGCACGGAAGTTATCCGCCAAATCCAATTCCCCCTCGGGTGCCGCCAACCTCCCCCTCAACTTTTTCATTTGATCCGCCGTCTGCCACGTCCGCGAACACACTTCTCCAACACGTCCCATAGCTTGCGAGTCGGAACTAATGATTGAGATGGCACCCAAGTCATGAAGGATTCCTTCTGCGCCGATCGTTTCGCCACGGATACGTGATTCCGCAAAAGCAATGTCTTCGGGGATGTCTTTGGACAGGTGGTGACATACCATAAGCATGTCGAGGTGCTCGTCGATTGTGTTTTTGGTGAAGGGACGGGTGGGGTTGGTTGAAGAAGGAATTACATTCATATGTTTGTTTCCGGCGACAGTGATAATATCAGGGGCGTGTCCACCGCCTGCGCCTTCTGAATGGTAAGCGTGGATGGAACGTCCTTTGAATGCAGCAAGGGTGGATTCGACAAATCCTGATTCGTTCCTATTTGCCAAGCAAAGTTGAGAAAAGGAGATAGGGTTTGAAGAAGAAGCAGGAGGAAGCCAATTAAAGTTTGCAATACTTACAGGGTATCAGTATGGATCGTAGCTTGAACATCATAAGTTTCACAAACTTGCAAACAGCAGTCGATTGCCGCAGGCGTAGTTCCTAGTTTGGAAGCAAGTTAAAGCCAAAATGTAACATAAGTGTATGGCGCTTACCCCAGTCCTCGTGAAGCTTTAATCCGACTGCTCCAGCTTCAATCTGTTCAATCAGTCCTTCTTTCATGGCAGTGTTTCCTTTTCCAGTAAACCCAAAATTGAGAGGCATATCATCTGTTGCTTGAAGCATGAATCTGATGTGGTTTTTCCCGGGAGTACAGGTAGTTGCGTTCGTTCCTGTGTTTGGTCCTGTGCCTCCTCCAATAAGAGTTGTGGTACCACTTGCAATTGCTTCGTCACAGATTTGTGGACAAATAAAGTGAATGTGTGTGTCTACACAGCCCGCCGTAAAAATGTGGCCTTCTCCAGATAGTACTTCGGTCGTGACCCCAATAATCATTCCTGGTGTGACACCTTCCATAACATCTGGATTCCCTGATTTTCCAATTCCTGAAATAAACCCATTTTTGATACCGATGTCGGCTTTGTAGATACCAGTGTAATCCAGAATCACGGCATTCGTGATGACGAGATCAAGGGCATCAGCTTGAGAGACACCAGCTTGTTGGCCCATTCCTTCACGAATAACTTTTCCACCTCCAAACACAGATTCGTCGCCGTAGGTGGTATAATCTTTTTCGATTTCAATCCATAGGGAAGAATCTGCGAGGCGAATTCGGTCTCCAACAGTCGGTCCATACGCATCAGCATAACGTGCGCGACTCATTGTGTAAGGTGCAGGAGTAGGAAGGGGCTTGACGAGGGGAGTATGATTGAAGCCCATGTGTCGAAGTGATGCAAGGATATCTGGGATTCTATCTAACGCCACAGGCCCTGACGCAATGTTGTTTCCTCCACGAATAACGCGGTCTCCTGCAATTTGCACCAAAGAGACATTTTTAGAGTCCCCAGGCTCAAAACGAACAGCAGTTCCCGCCGGAATATCCAGCCTGAAACCGTAAGCCTTGATTCTGTCAAAGTCCAGGCATTTGTTTGTTTCGATAAAGTGGAAATGGCTTCCAACTTGAATGGGACGGTCACCGCGGTTCACGACGGAGAGAGCAATTCGCGGACGCCCTTTGCTGAGGATGATTCCAGATTCAGTTGAAGCGACACGGACTTCGCCAGGGCGTTCTACTTCTTCGACTGTTGCCGATTCTTGGATTCTGCGTTTCTTTTGGGCCGGGGCATCGAAGGCGGGCGTTTGAGTGTCTGGGCGGGGGCCGAGGCAGGCGCCGTGGAAGGCAAGGGCGGCATTCCCAACTGGCTGTGCAATTGGTTCGTGGACAGTGACCAGTTTTGTGCCGTCGGGAAACGCGCCTGTGTTTTGTTGGTTTAGTTGTTTGTTTACTTCCAAAGAATACCGCCAAACAAGAAAGAACAAGAACAAGGCGACACAAACACAAACACAAACACAAACACAAACCTTCGACTTGAACCGAATGAAGCGAATGCGCAACGCCAGGAAGAACGTCCGCGTGGCCCAGGATCGTGCGGCCAACGTGCATCAGCTCGGCAACGCTGTGCTGTCCATCGCGAATAAGCTCAAGAAGAACGGCCCCGAGAAGCGCAGTCGCCTCCGCCTGGTTCAGTCGCACGCCACGCCAGAGCCGCCGTTGCGCGAGGAACCCTGCGTGCGAGAGAAGCAGCTTGTCGGTCTCGCGTGGGAGGAGATGCATGAAATGTCTTTTTCTCCTCCAAAGATACGATAAAAAAGAACCATTCCATGTGTCTTCCTCGTCTTCTACTATTGATGAAGTAAATAGCTGTGTGGAAGTTGCTCCACAAATAAAGACAGATATGGTTTGATGTATGCAATAAAAGTAATAAAGTAATTAAAGTAATAAAAATAATAAATCTATTATGATACTGTTCGGTGGTAGGAGGATTAAAAAGAATGGGACTCTAAAACTATTGGTAGTACTGTTGCTGCTGCTGCTGGTAGCCTGGTGGTGGCTGTTGGTACATCATGGGCTGTTGAAAAGATGGCTGTTGTTGGAAGGGAGGCTGTTGTTGGTAGTTTTGTTGAACAACTGGTGTTCCCATAACAGGAGACACGATAACTGGAGACATTCCAGGTTGAACGGTTCCCGCTTTTGGCACCTCTTTGTGTTCCTGAATCAAAGCACAACAGTGGCACCAGTAATGAATACAACAATCTTCGCACCCGTCGCCCTTTTTAATACGCAGTTTAGTTATTTTATGCAGAAAGTGGAAAATTCAGCTTACCTTGATATTAAATCGGTCACGAATTTCACCACGCGTTTTCGGGACTTCACAAGGACAGCAACAGAGGTACATACAACATGGCGTTGTGCATGATGAAGAATTCAGGTTCTCCACGGTTCTTCCGTACAGGTAGCATGGACAACACAAAGCCTGCAAAATCAGCATAGGATCAGAGAGACAATCGAATAAACCAGATTTCCAAGGTCTCTTTGTTGGTGGTGGGAGTGCTACAGTCCGGACAATCATCGGGCTGGGCGGAGCACTCATTTTCATGGCTGGCATTGGAATTGACATTGACATAGACAGGGCGTTGTTATTGTTATTGTTGTTGTTGTTGTTGTTGTTATTATTATTGTTGTTGTTGTTGACGATAATGGGAGTTGCAGGAGCTTGTGTTGCGGCCCGAGAACGTTTCTCCGCCAACTCCATCTCGAGCTTTATAAAAGATTAATGATAGAGTGATGGGACCTATGAACAAAATATACACGAACCCTTCTTTCCTCACGGCGTTCACGTTCAAGTCTATGGAGTTGATTAGTACTTAGCGGATACTAGTAAAGCGCATTTTCTTACCTCTCCTCTTTCTCCTCCCTCATACGACGCTCTTCCTTCTCTTCTTTATCTCTTCTCTCTTTTTCCTCACGTCTTTCACGCGCGTCACTGCGATCAAACGTCAGACCGAGAAAACAAAATGTAATCAAACGTACTTTTCCATCTTTTGCATCTCCATCTGAAGCTTCAGCTTCTTAATTGACTTGGAATCATCGTCAGACATTGATGGTGACTTGGTATTGACTGCCTTTTTTTTTTTGGACCGTTTTTGCTGCCGTTTTTGTCAAGGATTGTCAACGGTGCCGATCCCACTGATCACTCCAATACTCCTACTTTCATTTAGGCGTGCTATGATCAAGCATTTATCAAATTGTTTATTTTCCACCAATTCTCCATCATCAAGCCAATATTTCCAAATTACAAGAACTGGACAAAAAAGCAAGGGGATAAGCAAGTAGTAAAGGAATATGAAAGTACTTACCAAGGTGAATGGGTATCCTCCGTTCTTGAAAGTGAACACTCTCAACAACAACGAGTAAGTCATGATAAACAAAGTCGCGAGAATGAATGCAGCACTACGTTGAGCGGCAGTGTTCTGAATCTTTGGAACTTGGGTGTACAACAGGACGAACCAAACAGACACGAGTCCATCTACCATTGAAATTAGATCCTAAAACCAGCCAATGTCGTTTCCAGTCAGGAACTAAGATCACTTACAAATGATTCCAACAATCTGACTTTCCGCAACATATTGGTTCTGGAAACCACCAGCAAACATGGCAGGCTTTCCGTTTTCACTGCCCATGAATGGTGGTCCACGAATTTGGTTCCACATGTATCCAGAACAGAAGATGACAATGAAACTCTGCAGCCATGCAATATCAACATCCACACTTTTCCCACATTTATGAAATACGTACGAGAGACATCATTTGCCAGAGCTTCTTCTCCGACAAGAAGGCGATAATCTGACTTCTCAAAGCAACCAAAGTTCCAATACTGGAAACAGCCATGATGGCGTAGGTTCCGTAGAGCTTGAAGTCAATTGGACGGCTGATGTGAATTTTGTGACCAGAGTGCTTTTCAATCCAGAACGCGAAGTCCTCAGCCTTCACGCCACTAAAAATATATTCAGCAATCAGTACCACACACGAATACCATGGAATTTTCGATGATATTTACAGTCTGTTCAAGTCGTAGATTTCGAATTCGTCCTTGATGTTACGCTTGTTTGGTCCTTCGGTTGGTGGAAAGTGGTACACGAAAGGAACAGAGGTCAATTTGTACTATATCGAGAAAAGTCTGAGAGGTAAAATAGATAGACGGATTGTACCTTGTGGAAGACCTCCTTTCCATTGGCAAAGTCCAAAACACCAAAGAAGGCCTGTCCCTTTGGTCCCTTCTTGTGGAAAGACTTGGTGACAAGTCGAATTTCTTCGGCAAAGGCTCTATATGATGTTGGTTCAGCATATTGTAGGCGAAAAGCATTGCCACGCTTCATAACGCTCCAACTGACTACCACCCCACACTTACTTGCATGGGCTACATTGGAACTGTTCGCCTTCAGCAGTCAAGACAACAAACATGGAATAGTTTCTTGGCGTTTCCGTTGCCAAGTTGAACGTCTTTGTGTCCAAGGTGATTGGCTCCGCTGGGCTCTCGGCAACCAATTTGTTCAGCTGAATGCATGATCGTTGGAGTTATGACCGAGTGAGATGGATGGGATTCGTTTGAATAGGCAACGTGGGGTTGTTTGAGTTTTGATAAGTCACGACAGCAACGCATCAATCACATGTCGCAAAACAGGTGAATGCGGGCACAAATTGGCAGGCACCATCATGATTAGAGAAGGAGGGCAAGGATGAAGTTGGGGTAAAGTGTATTGGGGTTAGTTAATGAATATTCAACGAGCGAGTGCCTTGGATCCGAGGCAGCTCCGCCTCTACGCCATGGCTTTCAACGTACCTTGTTGACCTTGTAATCGCTGCTGTATGCATTGACGAGCGACAAGAGCGACAAGAACAGGATCCCAACAACTCGCATTTTCTCCAACTGTGAAACCTCACAAAAAAGGCCTTTCAACCCAAACGCGCTCCCCTCCTCTTTCCTCAATGCCCAAACTTGCTGATATCCTTGTCAACGACATTAAAGGAAAGGCCTTTCCATTGGGCAGGGAAATCGATGTACGAACCAGCTTTCGCTTGTTCCCAACCTCATATCTGATTTGAAATGATGTTACAGGGCAAGGTCGTGTTGTTCGTGAACGTTGCTTCAAAATGTGGATTCACAAGCCAGTATGATGGCTTGGAAGCTCTGTACAAACGCTACAAGGATCAGGGATTGGTGAGTCGCGGTTGTCAACATTTGTCATCCATCTAAACACGATATTAGCTTATCATTGGTGTTCCAACAAATCAATTCTATCAAGAACCAACTGACGGTGATTCCTGCCGTCTCAGATTCGGTGTTTCTTTCCCGATTCTGGAAAAGATGAATGTGTGTGTCCTATCTGCTCTGACACGAACTGTTCAACCCTGACTCACTAATTCAATAAATAGGTGAACGGCAATGACGCTCATCCACTTTACAGGCATCTTAAAAGTGAAAAACCCCACCTTCTCATTGGTGGCGGCGTGATTTGGAACTTTGAGAAGTTCATGGTCAATAGAAAAGGACAGGTTGTTGACCGTTTCATTTCATTGTATTCTCCTGAAGTATTGGAGGTGTACGTGAAAAAAGAACTTGGTGTTTCCAAGAGTTCAAGCCTTGTGGCAGATGTTTTGCATGTGATCTATCCTTTGCTTGCACCAGTATTTTTTGGCGTCATTTCTCTCTTGGAAACGGTGCAGGGTCATGATTATGTGAAGAAGTTTATGCAATAATATTTTCAAACTCATTGTATCTTATGGACGAAAGCAATCATATGCATCAAACTTTATTTACTTTGCATAGTACTTTGCAAACAGGGCATGTCTCTTCTTTTCAGGAACAGCACCTCTTCCACTCTCCGCCTTTGCTTTAAACTTCCCTCCCGGTCCACGCAGAATTCCATCTGATCCCGCCCCAGCTGTTGGCATGACACTCATAAGATCGTCATCGTCAAAACCTCTCTCTTCATCTTGATGGGCCAATACAGTATTCAACAAGTCCACTTGCTCTTTACGAGTATGATAAGCAAGAGTTGCAGCTTCTTCTGGTGGAATGAGTTGATTCAAGTCTGAGACCACCTGAAATTGCAAATGTCATAAGAGAATGAGGGATACAACCAAATACAAACCTTATACATGTATCCTTGATCAATCAAGAACCTCTTTCTCTTGTCAGAGAACGCCACCTCATCAGTATCCTGACTGACTAGAGTATAGAATCTACTACGGAAACCTTCTTCACTCCTTCTCTTTGCTCTCAGAATTCTTCCCATACGCTGCGCTTCCTGACGACGCGAACCAAACTGACTGCTAATTTGAATGAGACACGTGGCTTCAGGCAAATCGAGGGACGTGTCTCCAACTTTCGATAGACAAATTGTTTTGAAGGCTGGATGGTTGTCACGGAAGTGCTGGAGGAGGGCAAAACGTTCCTTGTTTCCAGTGTGTCCGTAAATAAAGGGTTTGTTGAGACGTTTCGCAAAGTGCTATGATGTCCGAATCAATGAAGGGGTTCGAGGAGAGAAAAAAAGCCATCAAAATTGTGTACTTACTTGAAGAGCAAAAACGTTATCTGAAAAGACGATGATTTTGTCTCCCGCAGCCTCTCGTGAGCGAATCAAATACTCGGCGGCCATGAGCTTATTCGGATTCATTACACATAGTAATCGTCGCTTTCTCAATGGACTCTTTAAATATTCCTTGTAAAAGTCCCCCGTCATTGGACACCACACTTCAGTTGCCTATTATAAACGCTTTCAACATACAACAGGTTGGAATCTCTCCAACAAACCTCGACTTTGGCAATGTGACCACGATTCGACAAATTCTGCCAGTCAGCCTCATACAACTTTGGTCCAATCAAGAAATTCAAGTCCGCAATCTTGTCATCTTCACGCACAAGTGTAGCGGTTAAACCGAGCTTACTGTGTGTAGCCACAGTCGTCAACACTCTTCTGAACACGTTGGCAGGAACGACGTGTACTTCGTCAAGAATCAAGAGTCCCCATTCACGGCTGGAAATAAAATCAATCATTCGCCCAGTGTCCCACGCACGCTTTCCTGAGTGAGTAATCATTGTATATGTTGTCACAAGGATTCCAGAGTCTCCTTCAAACTACATGAAGCGTTGTTAGATGATATAAACGACATAGAAGTTGGTCGTGCTTACTGGTATACGGGAGTCGGATGTAAACTTGCAAATTCGTTTCTCATCAATCGTCGACCATTTCAAGAATTCTTTCGTCCACTGCTCTACAGAGATAGCATTTGTACATAGTACCAATGCACTCTTTTTAATGGTACAAGCCGCTGTTATTCCTACAAGTGTCTTTCCGGCACCAGTTGGTAACACAATAACACCACTTCGCGCACGTCCATCACCACCTCCAAACATCTTGCTCAAACACTTTTCCTGATAATCACGAATCTGGCATTTCGGGCTCAGGTTAATGTCCAAATCTGGATTGTCCTTGTCGTGACGGAAATCATATTCCTCCATGAGCGGATAGTCGATTTCGTTGCATCGTTTCTTGACTTCTTCGACGTGCAACTTTTGAATTTCGAAACTTTGCGCGTAATCCAATTCAACCAGAGCAGCAGAGGCTTTCGAAGGTCCCATCACCAACCCGCCATCATTCTCTGTGCCTCCAGACAACCCATCCACTATTCCGAGACGTGCAGCCGTATCTTCTTCTTCTTCTTCGTCTTCTTCATCTAAACTAATCACAGCACCAAAAGCAGAATCATCTGTGGCAGCATTCGCAGGAGTAATTGCAGCACGGTTGTATAGGTCCGAATTTTTCGAGTCCTGTTTCCCACTGGTTTTTTTGGCCGCATTTCCTCCTGTACTGGTTGATCCTTTTTGGTTTGACACTTTGGCAGCATTTCCGCCGTTACCAAGCCGTTTTGCCAATGCACCCTCTACTTTCGCGTTATCTGCGTCTGTTCTAAATGCACGAGCTTCATTGATGACAGGATCTTTCAATAAATGGCGAAGAACTTTAGGAAACGTGGATTCGAGGTAGTATCTAGGAAAAAGGGTTGAGTCACAGCATAGAAGTAATTCGACTTGCAAACCTATTGTCATTCAACACAAGCTTCACTTTTCCATATGTGTTTGTACAATCCCTAATGAAATCGACGACTCGTTGGGGAAGCTTGACTTTCGAGTACCGTTCCAAGACATCAATCAAGACACCAGTTTCCATTCCGACCGAGACAGCTGCATACAGGGTATATGTTGTGAGTTTGTATTCGTGAATTCGCGCAGGACTGTGTTGTGAAACGTGTGGATGAGTTTTGTGGTGAATTGGCAGGGGGCACGAACCGTGAAACAGGCTCAGCGATGGTCACCAAGAAGTCGGATGCCTTTTCGGCGAGCGAATGAAATGCTTCGAGAAAGATGCTGTTATGAAGTAGGTCAGTAAGACATAGACAGCCCTATGAGCAGCAAAACTCACCGGCCATCATCGGAGACCCAGAGTGGCCGCTTAGTCGCATCGGGCTTAAGCGCAAGGAAACCAAAGTTTGCATTCGGAAAGAGGTGAGACACAGCGTCTTGCGGCTGCGGGGCTGAAGGGTCTGTTTGCAAAGGTTGTTCAGCGACTGGCTGTGTTTGTATTCAATCGAATGTCCTGAGTCATTGCCCACTGTCCAAGGCAAGACCACCGAACAAGTAAACAAGGAACAAGGAACAAGGACCAGATCCAAGAAACAACGAGCAAAACAAACGTGGATTGAACACGAACCACCACCGGCAGTCAACGCAAGAGACAGCGACGCCTTCTGAGGAATGTACACATGAATCTTTTCGTCTTCTTCGTCGTCGCGATCCTTCTTGCTCGATGGGAACATGCCGAACGCGTCGTCATCGTTGCGGCCGCGCTTCATTCCTCCGTTTGTTGGGAAAGAAAACAAAACAAAGAAGTGAGTAACTTCATTCCATATTTCACATATTCGCGACAATCTCTCTCAAGAATCCATTCTCCTCAACTGCTGCCTCATACTTACTCTTAAGGCCATTCAATACTTTCTTAGCCTCCAAATCCCACTCTTCCATACCCTCCGCAACCCCAGACGAATTCATCGCTCCCTTGTATTCATCCAAAAATCCTTGAATCAACTGGTTTCCTGCTTCAATTTCCTCATTGCTGAACTTGGCAAGTTTCTTCTCCATTTCATCTGCTCAAAGCTTTTAGATTAAACCCAGAGAACATATTGAACTTACGTGGAGCAGAAAAGTCTTCCAATTCATCTGCTTTTCTCTTTGCCAATCGAACAACTGCTTCAGGGAAAGCGGCGAGCTCTGCAACGTGAATTCCAAACGATTGGTCACAGATTCCTGAAATCGGCCACAAACAGCATTAGATAATTCATCGGATTCTGCCATATATTACCTTCTTCAACTTTATACAATAAAGTGATACTCTTGCTATCGGTCTTAGCTTTGACATGTAAATTCTTAACGGAGCACATTTTCTCAGAAATCGCAGTCAATTCGTGGAAGTGGGTGGCAAACAAGCAGAAGCTTCCAATCTGTTCCCCGATATGTCTATTTATGGTCGTATACTTAGTTTTTATGGCATAAGTTGTAGAAACAAGTAAGAAACATACTCGGATATTGCCCAAGCCAAACCGAATCCATCATACGTTGACGTTCCACGACCAAGCTCATCGATTATGATCAAAGAGTTGGGTGTTGCGGCCTGGGAAACGTTAGAACGTTTTCTCCCACTTCCAAAGAGTTTACCTTCAAGATAGATGCAGTCTCCAACATTTCAGCCTGTCAAGAATATTAATTTTGATTAACATCGCGATTGCTTACAAACCATAAACGTCGAAACACCCTTCAATTGACTATCACTCGCTCCGACACGACACAGAACAGCGTCAAAAAGAGGCAGTGTCGCTTCAGTACACGGAACAAATGCTCCAATTTGTGCCAAAAGCACAATGACTCCAATCTGAATAAGATAAGTACTGCTGCAAAACAAACCTTACACATTACCTGTCGAATATAAGTCGATTTACCACCCATATTGGGTCCAGTAATGATTTGAAACTTGCTGGATTCTGTATTCCAAAGTCAACTTTTCTAGTTCGGAACGTAAAATACCAACCTCGACTCATTTCGACATTGTTTGAAATGAAAGAAACTCCGTCTTGAACTTCTAAACATGGATGACGAGAGCCTTTGAGGATCAAGTCGCTTTCGCCTGAATGCAATGTTTTAGTGGACACACGAAATGCGAGAATAAGAAACCTTTTGGGTATAATTTTGGGCGAACAAACTTCTCTGGTGCGTAAACAGCAATATGAGCCAAGCTAAGACAGAGTTTAGACCATTTTTCTCCTTTTCTTAAACTTACCTGATTATCACATCCATGTGAGCAATCAATTGATTAAGACGCTCAAATACTGGGAAATATCCAGCAGTGATACCAATAATTTCCTTTACCAAGTTCACTTGCAACTCGTCGTACTTGGCACGCAGTTCATCAATATCACCACTTAAACGTTTTAGCTTGCTTGTAGTAAACAAAGATCCAGACTTGTTCGTAGTGAGTTCAATGTATTCTCTTTTTCCGCGAATTTTGGCTGCATCCTACTCAGAGTCAGCATCACATAAGATTAAACCTGCATGGCTAACCGCTTTGGTAAGTCGTAAATGCCAACCATATTGAGAGTGCTGCTCCAACTTGAGTTTCTTTTCGTACTCAACTCCAAGATCATCCGCGACCTAGCCTCGTTATTAGACTTCTTGTAGTATATAAAGAGCTAATCCTTACTCTTTCAGCCTCTGGCACCAGTTGTTTCTCCAAACGATCCTTGGCAACCTTCGTGACTGTTGAAAGTTATTTCAAAGAACAGTTGTCTGAATCATACCTTGCAGCTGCTCGTCAAAATCTGCCTTAATAATATATTCATGGTTCTCAGCAGCAGCAATATCGATTGTTGTCTCCACCATTTCTTGGAAACGTTGTAACCCAGTTGAGTATTCCTAGCGAAATTTTAGCGATTGGTAAACGAATCAGGCTAAAGACCTTGAGTTTTTCTGTGTACATTTCTTCAAGAAGCCAGCGATATTCTCCTTCATGGTTGTTCAGAGTCTCAAGAAGTGCAGGTAACATAATAACAACTTGGTACACACGAAGTACGTCCTGAATTGCTCCTTAGCGACCGAAGAACAAACATTTTCTTACCTGAAGGTTGGCTTTTCCGCGAATGAACTTTTTTCCGATGCGGTGAAGATCAGGAAACTTCTTCAAGCATTCATCCTATGATTTACAATAATCAAAATAGACTTTGATCCAACAACTACTAACCTGAATCGACTGACGGAATTCCGTATCTTGTGCAAATGATTCCACAAGGTTCTGCCGGGTTTCTTGAAGGAAAATAATGAGAGACACAGACACAAGCTACCAGACTAACCAATTTCAGTCAAATTCATTAGTGGTTGTTTCAACCACTGTGCCAACAAGCGAGCGCCTTGAGATGTTCTAGTTTGGTTCAAAAGCCCAAACAAACTCATGGTCTTGTTGGATCCTATTAATAGCGTTTTAGAATAACCAAATGAGAAGATGGGGTCACCTTCTGTTCCTGTTGGCATCAAATTGAGTGCTTTCATCGCAGCAGCATCAAGTCGCATATACTGTGACAAATCGTAATTTTCCAATCTATACTGTCCAAAGTTGGAATCGTCGTTGAGGAGTTGGAGATATTTAAGCAAACTAGCGACAGCGCCCATAGCTTGACTCATTTCATATTCCGCTGATGATTTATGTCAATGCCCAGAAAGTTTTAGCAAACAGAACTCACGTAGCGCTGATACATTGATTTCACCCGCCAAGAGACGATTTAAGTCTTGTTCTACGTCTTTGGTGTCGAATGATGCTGTCGGTGCACTAAGTTGACAACCTGTTGAAATGCAAGACTTACATCTCTTGCGGCTGGTCACAACGATGCCACAACGATCCAAAATTGCCTTCAGTTTTCTGCCTTCGTAGCTGGAATCATCATCTGGAATGATACATTCTTTGACGCTGAGTTGAATGAGGATTGACTACACAGAACGTAAGTCGTGAACTATTAAAATATTAATATTTCCAACTTACCTCGAAGTTCGAGAAGGTGTCATTATCCACAAATTCAGATACACCAATCACATGCATAGTGGCTGCATCAGTGTAAGCAAGTCCGATAATCTACCCCCAAACATATTAGGAACTGCAATTCGCGGCGATGGGGAGTAATAGTCATCACCTTTTGCTCATTCTTGACACCCGGCTTGACTGCAAGAACAACGGGAGACGACATAATTTGATTATTGTTTGCAAAGAGCAAGTCTTCAAGCGCCCCAAGATTTCCTGGTGAAGCCTGCTCTCGTGTCAGCCATAAAATGATTAGAAGTAATGAAAGAGTGTTGATTACTGACCCATTTGCCCAAGCTGAATGTCTTTGAGTTTTTACCATCATTCTCCCAAATTTCAACGCGTTTTTGTTTGACCAATAGTAGATCACGCATAAGGGAAATTGAGTTAAGTTTAGAGATTGAGACATAGGGGATTCCATTCGTCTTCGCATCGCCTGAATAAGAGTCAGCCAAGCCAAGCACAACGGCCATGACGTACCGCCCCAATACTTGATAACAGAGGGCGTCTTGAACACAAATTCGGCGACAAAGAGCGCGTCGTCTCCGTGGGCCGTGTAGTAGTCCTTAAGGCCGCATCGTGTGAGCCTTGCCACACTCCGCCGAAACACTTACACCGCCAGCACGCTCGAACAAGCGCACCGTATCAGCTGCTTTCTAAAGGGACAAGAGACGTGGCGTGTGAGTGCTTGCCTTGCTGCGATGAAGGGAAGGGACTCTACCTCCTCAATCCTTCGGAAGAAGGAACAGAACGCCTGTTCAGCTGGCTTGTCTGTGCATTGCATTCAGAGCAATCAGCAGCTTCGAGGTCTACCTACCGATTGCAACGTCAGGGCACTTTGGTTTCTCGTCTGACATGATTGGTTTTGGGACGGATTTTCGGACGAGTCTTTTGAGAGAGGGAAAGGTGCTTCCCCTTTCATGAATTAACACATATATACATCTTGGGAATGTGTTGGAGTACAGATGCGCAAGAGGATGTATAGGTTTACGCCGCGTCACACATCTCAGCTGCTTCATACGTGAACCCCTTCCTGCTCTTCAATGAAGAAGATCTACGCGTTTAAACGATGCTGAATATTATCGTGTATCAAGTAAGTTGTGGAAGACCATTGTGGTGATTTTCAAACACAATTTGTCTTGGGAATGCAGCAACCTCCAACTCCTCAACAGAGGAAAAGGGTAATTGTTTGATCCTTCGTCGATATCCTTTAATTGAACTTTTGTATTCGTAGAAATCTGGAGACGTACTACCTGCACTGTCGACTCCTCCCGAATCAAAGGTTTCTTCTGTGTGCTGTCACATCCTCCCACTCAACAACAGTATCACAGAAAAACTTATTACCTACTGGAACGCGTGGGAGATCATGGGCGAAAGATAGTTCGCTGATTCCAAAAGCAATCAGCTCCAATGATAGTCCATTGGCTATATTCAACAGAATGCAACACAGCTTACTTCAGCCTCTTGCAGATGGTTCGATACTCAAAACCTGTGTAATTTTGATCGGAATTAACTCTCCAGCAGATCTGAAAGAGCACACATCACCCCGCGAGCATTATTTTCAAAGTCTGGGTTTGAAGGATCAGGAAAAGACAGCCGGAAAACTGGCACAGGCTGGTGTGAGTAATTTAAAAGCAGAGAAAGGGATCAAAAAGGACAAAGAACACTTTCGAACAACACTAGTCAACATTGTGATGTAATTTATTCAAGTATGTCTCAAGTAGAACTAAATCATAATGAATTCAGGCAAAATCCGAGCCAATCGCTGCAAAATCTGATGCCAAACGTAGAGTTTCAGCCACATGAATCCGATAAAGATACTATGGTTAGTAAGAAGGTCATTTCATTATGAACTAACATAATTCAATTAGCAACGATACTATTACTATATTTCGAACGGGATTGATACTCAGCATGTTGCTGAAATGGAAGATGAGTGGCTCGCAAATGTTTTGGGTCTTCTATCCGACAACTTGAAAAGTAATCACAAAATCACCGTCGGGTCCTTATCAAACGAGATGAGAGATGATTACCATATGAGTGTTAAGAAAGCGATTGGTATTTAAACGGCATCAACAGTGTATCTGACGTCTAACCAAAAATTTGTAGTCGATTTTGTGCTCAAAGACCATCGACAAAAGAATGACCAAAACGAAAACGAAAACAAAAATGAATTCAGCTTTGTCAAGTGAGGAGCGAAGTTCGTAACGTCGTCGTATTAATGATGCAACAGAATCCGTCAGTCAACCCCAAATTGGAGTCAAAACTATATCAGTTCTCACGAACGGATAAAATCTGGACTATTTATCATAAATCCAACATTATTAGGCATATTAAAAACCTGGAATGGCTACAAGGACCTTCGGTTGTTTGATATTGAGCCTATTCTGACGAAAGGTGGTGCATTTGAGTTGCGCACATTTAAGACTATGATGACTCAAAAGCTTGAAAAAGCTCACGAGAAGATGATGACAATGTGAGTTTCATGGAAGAACACGAGTTAACTATTACTGATGACTATATAGCTGGTACCCGGCAATGTTGAATGTTTTCTATCAAGGAAGCAAGAAGAATGAATGGTCTTCTATTCCAACAGAAAGGCTGGAAGGATTCTTCAGGACAGTTTCATTGATACTCTCAGATCAATTGCGATACATCGTTGAAGAATCTGTAAAGGACTTTGTGGGAATGTTTGATGGAAGTGTGGTCACAGCCGCACATCGTATTGAAGGCGGAAAGCCCCTTCAGTTTGCGGTTAAAATGCACTTGGATGACGGAAAGATCAAATACGAACCATCTATGAATGACATTCTCGTCGCAGTGGAAACGCTTTTCGATATTCTCTTGACTGCAACTGATCGAATTCCGAAAATCGAAACTCAATTGTTTTCAAATGGAATGGCAACTACAAACATTAATAACAATAAGCTTGTAACAATGACCGTGAAGCCGGACCAATGTATTCGGGTCGCATTCGAAACCACGCTACCAGCATTTACGGAAAACGCAAGGAAAACGTTACGCTCAAATCTACTTCATTTGTTTGAGGCTCCGACACAGTATGCTGCGGAATACGATCGTCATCAGCCTTTAATTGCAAGAACATTGGATGCCGAAGTTACAGAATTTCTTGCTAGTGAGAATGTTACCCATGATAGAATGGCGGATGAGGTCAAAAAGTATCGCCACACGGCAACAGTTCTTATAAATAGTGCATATCCTTTCGTTGTTAGCTTCCCGCTAATAGAATTACATTGTGATGAACTCATTCACGACTTGTCTGACCGATCAATGCAATTGGCAAATCGAGTACTTGAACGTATGGCGCTTGATAATAGAGTCATCAATCAACAGTTAAGAGCGTTATACTGTACAAGCTGTAGCTAACTTAGAACAGAATTTGCCAGCAGTTCGAAGAAATTTCCAACAACCTCCTCGCAATACCCAACACGGTTGCAGAGATGGTGAATCTTCAAAAATGTTTGGACACTAGTCGAACAACCTCAATGAAGGCGTTGGACGAGGCCGTGGACGAAGCCAAGAAACGACTCAACTTCATGATATCTTATTCAGAGCTTCGTAGAGAAGATTGCGATTTGAACAGTATTCTGTTTAGCTGGCCTCAACGAATGGTCCCGATTTTCGCAGAGGGTGACAGCATTCTTCAAAAAGCTCGTCAATCCATTCAAGAAGAGCTAAAAGCACGTAGAGAGAAGCTATATGCTGAAGTTGACGCATATGCAAAACAAATAGACGAATACCATACATTCTCAGACTACACTGAGTTGACACGGTACTTGAAGTCAGCTCAGAAGTTACAAAGCAAAATGGATAATGCCAATGAACGTATTATGGGCTTCAACCAGGAGGAGGCAATGTATGGATGGGAACCTACCCCATTCCCTGTCTTGGCGGATGCAATTACCAGTCTTGCGCCTTTCCTAAGTGTGTACCAAACCTCTGTTGACTTCCAGAGATGTTATCACTTATGGATGACTGGGCCATTCTTAAAGCTAGATCCAGAAGTTGTAGAATCTGAAGTTTCAAATATGTGGCGTACTATGTTCAAGTTGACCAGTACTTTTGAAAACGACCCATGTCCATTGGAAATCTGTGAGATTACGAAAGAGCAGCTCGAAAGATTCAAAGTGCACTTGCCTCTTATTAGTACACTCTGTAATCCAGGTTTGAGAGATCGTCACTGGCGAGACATTTCACAGGTCGTTGGATTCCGATTCCAGCCTGACGAAAGTACAAGCTTGAACTACGTTCTAGAAAGAAATCTGTCAGAATACATGGATCAGCTTGAACGAATCAGTTCAGTAGCTACAAAAGAATACTCATTTGAGAAGGCTCTCCAAAAAATGTATTCAGAATGGCAAACGGTGGAACTTGGAACTGTTGATTACCGTGACACTGGAACTCAGATTCTTACAAGTTTGGATGAAATCCAGACTTTGCTGGATGATCACATCGTTAAAACTCAAACCATGCGTGGTTCTCCTTTCATCAAGTCTTTTGAAGAAGAAGCAAAATCTTGGGAAGAGAGGCTTGTTACAATACAAGTAAGTCGGCTCCTTGTTTAACAACTGTGTTTAACGTTTGATGTCTCCTGCAGGAAATTCTTGATGAGTGGCTCAAAGTACAATCAACATGGCTTTATTTGGAGCCTATCTTCAGTTCCGAAGACATTATGCGGCAGATGCCAGCCGAAGGAAAGCGGTTCACTGCCGTTAATAAAACTTGGAAGGATGTTATGGCCCATACAGCCTTGGACCGCCGCGTTTTATATGTGACCGCACTTCCAGGCCTTTTGGACAAACTGCGCGAGAGTAACAGTGACTTGGAACTGATCCAGAAGGGATTGAACCAATACTTGGAATTGAAGCGTTTATTCTTCCCACGATTCTTCTTCTTGTCAAACGACGAAATGCTTGAAATTCTTTCAGAAACTCGTGATCCTACGCGTGTTCAACCTCACTTGAAAAAGTGCTTTGAAGGAATCAACAGTCTTGAATTCGACGGAAACTTGGATATTAAAGGAATGTACAGTGCTCAAAAAGAATTCATCAAGTTTACTGGCACTGTGTCCACAAACGATGCGGCTGGAGCTGTGGAAAAATGGTTGCTTGACGTCGAAAAAATGATGCTTGTCAGTTTGAGAGAAGTTTGTGCAAACGCCCATGCTGCATATAAAGACACACCTCGTGAAAAGTGGGTGCTGGATTGGGCAGGACAGGTTGTCATCGGTGTCAGTTCTATTTACTGGACGAAGGAAGTCGAGTTTGTCTTGATGGAAGGACGGCAAAACGGTCTCAAAAAGTACTTAGAACTTAGCACAGAGCGATTGAATAAGATCGTCGAACTTGTTCGAGGAAACTTGTCTAGACTAGGACGTATTACACTGGAAGCTCTAGTAGTCGTAAGTGCCACTAATTAATTCATTTCACGCCTGACTGCCTATAGATTGATGTCCACGCAAGAGACGTAATTGGCAAGCTTGACGAAGAGGGCGTGTCAACTGTCGGAGAGTTTGGATGGACAAGTCAATTACGATACTACTTCGAGAAAGAAACTGGTATCATCGTTAAAATGATTAACTCGGTTCAAAAATACGGATATGAATACTTGGGTAACACTGGGCGACTCGTCATCACGCCATTAACTGACAGATGTTATCGAACATTGTTTGGTGCTTTGCAGCTGAACTTGGGAGGTGCACCAGAAGGACCAGCCGGTATGATTATCATTGTTTTCTGTGAATAAGCTCATTTAAGCTTAGGTACGGGGAAAACCGAGTCTGTCAAAGATTTAGCCAAGGCTTTGGCCATGTTTTGTGTTGTATATAACTGCTCTGACGGTCTGGATTATATTGCGATGGGTAAATTCTTTAAGGGATTGGCATCAGCTGGTGCTTGGGCTTGTTTCGATGAATTCAACCGAATTGATTTGGAAGTACTTTCCGTCGTGGCCCAACAAATTCTTACCATCCAACGTGCTAAAGCCGCAAAACTTGAAACCTTTGTCTTCGAAGGAACAGAACTAAATCTGAATCCAGTATGTAATTGTTTCATTACAATGAATCCTGGTTATGCGGGACGATCTGAGTTGCCGGACAACTTGAAAGCGCTTTTCCGGTAAGAGCTCTCAAAATTATAGTTACTCTTCTAATTAAAAATAGACCTGTAGCTATGATGGTTTGTGGTTATTGTTGCATTGAAATCTGAAACTAATACAGTCTAGGTACCGGACTACACCCTTATTTCTGAGATTTCTCTGTACTCTTTTGGATTTATTCAGGCCAGAAGTTTGGCTGTCAAGATTGTTGCTACTTACAGATTGTGTTCTGAGCAGCTATCATCACAAGATCACTATGACTACGGTATGAGGGCTGTCAAGTCAGTTTTGTCTGCCGCCGGTGCACTGAAGTTGAAGTATCCAAATGAAAATGAAAATATTTTGCTGTTGCGGTCTATTATGGACGTTAACTTGGCCAAATTCTTGTCCCAAGATATTCCTCTTTTCCGAGGTATCACAGCCGACTTATTCCCTGGAGTCGTTCTGCCAACGCCAGACTATGAACGCTTAATAAGCTGCATTCAAAGCAACTGTGATCGAATGAACCTTCAGAATGTCCCCTCCTTCTTAGAGAAAATTCTACAAATTTACGAGATGATGTTGGTTCGACATGGTTTCATGGTTGTTGGAGAATCTTATTCCGGAAAAACGGCGGCTTATAGAGTCTTACAGAGTGCATTGACTGATTGCGCGAAAATTTCACCAGAAACTGATGTGAAAGTTCTCGTTACGGTCTTGAATCCAAAATCAATTACTATGGGTCAACTTTACGGTCAATTTGATCCCGTTACACATGAATGGTCTGATGGTGTTTTGGCGCTGACGTTTAGAACGTTTGCTTCTGCTCAAACCCCTGAACGAAAGTGGCTCATTTTTGACGGACCTGTTGATGCTATTTGGATTGAAAACATGAACACAGTTTTGGACGATAACCGTAAGCTTTGCCTCAACAGTGGTGAAATTATTCAACTTTCATCCACTATGAGTATGATTTTTGAAGTACGTGATCTCGCGGTCGCATCTCCAGCCACAGTTAGTCGATGTGGTATGATTTATATGGAGCCTCATAGGTTGGGATGGAGAGATACACTTGTTGTTTCATGGATGAAGCGCAATTTGTTGGCAACACAGGAGCAAAAAATGGTTTTGACTTTCATAGACTGGATCGTGCAGCCTCTGATGACGTACGTCAGACGTGAGTTGAAAGAACTCTCTGAAACTCTGGACACCAACCTGGCTGTTTCAATGTTAAATATTTTCGAGAGTTTGATTGATGACTGCCAAAAAACGACGGAACTTACAAACAAAATCTTGCAAGGATACTTTTTGTTTTCTGTAGTTTGGTCCGTTGGTGCAACAGTTAACGAAAAGGGGCGTGAACAGTTCAATCACTTTCTCAAGTTTATTTTGACTGGAGGAGACCAACGATATCCCGCTCCACAAGGCTTTGAAGTTGAAGCCAAATTCCCTGATGGCGTCGTGTATGATTATATGTTTGATAAAGCTGATGGTGGAAAATGGAGACCTTGGGTTGACACCATTGATTCTGGTTTTGCGATTCCGCCCAAAGCAAAATACGACGATATTATGGTACCGACTTTAGATACTGCTCGATACTCGTTCCTCCTAAAAACTTTGATTACACATGATAAACCGGTATTATTTGTTGGGCCTACTGGAACTGGTAAATCAATGTATGTTCGAGATACATTGGTAAATGGACTCTCGAAGGATGTTTACATCCCCATTTTCGTAACATTCTCCGCTCAAACAAGTGCAAATCAAACTCAAAACATTATTGAGTCAAAAATGGACAAAAGGAGAAAGGGTATCTTTGGTCCACCACTTGGAAAGAAGGGAATCATATTTGTTGATGACTTGAATATGCCAGCTCGTGAGACGTACGGCGCACAACCTCCAATTGAATTGTTACGACAATGGATGGACCACGACGGATGGTACAACTTGGCTGAAAATTCTATGCAAGAGTTTGTCGATATCCAATTTGTTGGGGCAATGGGACCTCCTGGAGGTGGTCGTAACCCAGTGACTTCAAGAGTAAGTTCTTGAAATTTTAAGGAACACATCAGTCTAACTTTCGTACTAGTTTCTTCGTCACTTCAATACTATAACCATAACAAACTTCGATGACCCAACATTGGACAAGATTTTCCGAACAATTCTTGATTGGCATTTCACATCCAAAAACTTTGTACAAGATGTTGCTGCCTTATCGAGGAATATCATTGATGCCACTCGTGAAATATATCGATCATCAATGGACAACCTACTCCCAACTCCTCGAAAGTCCCACTACACATTCAACTTACGAGACTTTGCTCGTGTTATCCAAGGAATTTTACTCGCACGAAGTGATTTGTTCTCAGAGTCGCCTAAATTGATCAGACTTTGGCTTCATGAAGTATATCGAGTGTTCTATGACCGTCTAATTGATGACGAAGATCGGGCGTGGTTGTTTAAGAAAAGTCAGGAAGTTGTCAAAAGCAAGTTTAACCAAGAATTCATTTCTGTGTTCCGAAAATATGATTCGGACAGTGATGGTGTTGTCACTGATGAAAACCTTCGAAGTTTGATGTTTGCAACGTTCTACACCGCAAAAGAGGTTAACAAGGCTTACAACGAAATCGACGACCTGAATGAATTATCTGTTTTCATGGACAAACAACTCAGTGACTACAATGCGATGAGTAAAAAGCCAATGGACTTGGTTATGTTTAGATTCGCGATTGAGCATATTTCCAGAATCAGTCGAGTGTTATTGCAGCCACGTGGAAATATTTTGCTTGTTGGTGTTGGTGGTAGTGGTCGACAGAGTTTGACAAGAATGGCAGCATTTGTTGCAGAATACGAAGTATTCCAAGTCGAAATCGCCAAAAACTATGGATTGGAGAACTGGCACGATGACTTGAAAAAGATTTTCCGTTCAGCTGGAGGTTTTGGTAGACAGACCATTTTCCTCTTCTCTGATACGCAAATTCAGCAAGAAGCCTTCTTAGAAGAAATCAATAATATTCTCAACTCTGGAGAAGTTCCGAATCTTTATGCAACGGATGAAAAGCAGGAATTGTTTGAAGTTATGCGAAACAATATGCCAGCTCGAACTGGTGACACAACGCCGGCAGCTATGTTTCAGTTGTTTATTGATCGATGCAGAGAGAACTTGCACATTGTATTGTGTATGAGTCCTGTCGGAGAAGCTTTCAGAAATCGTTTGAGAAAGTTCCCATCTTTGATTAACTGTTGTACAATTGATTGGTTCCGGGACTGGCCTGAAGATGCTCTTGAAATTGTGGCCATCAAGTTTTTGAGCGACGTCGCCATCGACGACTCTATCCGGCCATCTGTTGTATTTATGTGCAAATTCTTCCACGAAAGTGTGCGAAAGCTGTCCGAACTATTCCTGAAACAACTTCGACGACATAACTACGTCACCCCGACGTCTTACTTGGAATTAATTAAAACGTTTAAAACGCTTCTAAGTTTGAAGAGGTCAGCTGTCTTGAAGCTCAAGTTTCGTTATGTCAATGGTTTGGAGAAACTGAACTTCGCCCAAACCTCTGTAGCAAAGATGCAAGTCGACCTCGGTAATTTGCAACCACAACTTATAGTGACGAAAGAAGAGACAGACAAAATCATGGTTCAGATCGAAAAAGAATCTAAAGATGTGTTGGAAACCAAGAAAATTGTGCAAGCTGATGAAGAAGTTGCAAGTAAAACAGCCGAAGAAGCTAGAGCCATGAAATTGGATTGTGAAGCTGGGTTGGCGGAAGCTGTTCCTGCCTTAGAATCTGCATTAGCGGCTCTTGACACTCTTAAGTCATCAGACATCACTGTGCTTAAGTCCATGAAGAGTCCACCTCCAGGTGTTAAACTTGTCATGGAAGCTATCTGTATCATGAAAGATGTGAAACCAGTTAAGATTCCAGACCCAGCAGGATCTGGTAAAAAGATCGAAGATTATTGGGGACCTTCCAAAACCCTGATGTCTGATATGAAATTCCTCGATTCTTTGAAGACCTACGACAAAGACAACATCAAAGTCAGCATCATGAAGGAAATTCGTTCAAAATATATGGAAAACCCTGAATTCGATCCTGAAAAGATCAAAAACGCTTCATCCGCAGCAGAGGGTTTATGTCGATGGGTTCGTGCGATGGAATGTTATGACCGTGTAGCCAAAGTGGTTGCTCCCAAAAAGTTGGCGTTGGCTCAAGCAGAGTCGGATCTCGCCGCAACCATGGCCAAATTGAACGAGAAACGTGCAATTTTGAAGCAGGTCGAGGACCGTATGGCTGCATTGGAAGCGAATTTCAAGGCCATGTGTGACAAGAAAGAGGCGCTTGAAAAGCAAGTAGTGTCCGTATCAAACCAATTGATTCGTGCCGAAAAACTGATTGGAAGTTTGGGAGATGAAAGAGATCGTTGGACTCAATGTGCGTATGATTTGGAACAGAAGCTTATTGCGATTACGGGAGATGTGATGGTATCCTCTGGAATCGTTGCCTATTTGGGAGCGTTCACGAAATTGTACCGAGATGATTGCATAACAAACTGGGCAAAAGTTTGTCGTGAGAAGAACATTCCTTGCTCGGATGTCATCAAACTTGCCAGTATTCTTGGTGATCCCGTCAAAATCAGAGCTTGGAACTTGGCCGGTCTACCAAACGATTCATTCTCTATTGATAATGGAATCGTTATTTCAAACGCTCGTCGTTGGCCACTGTTGATTGACCCTCAAGGTCAAGCAAATAGGTGGATTAAAAACATGGAAAAGGCCAAGAACCTAGCTGTCATTAAACTCACTGATTCGGATTACACTCGTACATTGGAAAACGCCGTACAATTCGGTACGCCTGTACTGTTGGAAAACGTAGGAGAGGAGCTGGATCCAGTACTGGAGCCTTTGCTGTTGAAGCAAACGTTTAAACAGGGAGGTATAATATGTATCAAGTTGGGAGACGCCACCATCGAGTACTCGCCTGACTTCAGATTCTATATTACTACCAAACTCCGAAATCCACATTACTTGCCAGAATTGTCAACCAAAGTAACACTGCTCAACTTTATGATTACCCCCGAAGGCTTGGAAGACCAATTACTTGGTATTGTTATCGCAAAAGAACGTCCTGAGCTCGAAGAAATGAAGAACCAACTCTTGTTGCAGTCCGCTGAAAACAAGAAGCAACTTCAAGAAATTGAAGACAAGATTCTTGAAGTACTCTCGTCATCGGAAGGAAACATTCTTGAAGATGAAACTGCTATTCAGATTCTATCTTCATCGAAGGTATTGGCAAACACGATTTCTGAGAAGCAGGCGACAGCAGAAAAAACAGAAATCAAAATTGATGAAATTCGTATTGGTTACAAGCCTATCGCCATTTATTCATCCATTCTCTTCTTCTGCGTTGCCGATCTCGCAAATATTGAGCCAATGTATCAGTATTCGTTGACTTGGTACATCAACTTATTCATCAACTCCATCGAAACAAGTGAAAAGTCTTCAGACCTTGATACACGTTTGAATACACTCAACAAGCATTTCACAGAGTCATTGTACTGCAACGTTTGTCGATCGTTATTTGAAAAAGACAAGCTGGTGTTCTCTTTCATGTTGTGTATCTCAATTCTGAAGGGACGAAACGAAATCGACTCTGATGAATGGAGATTCTTAGTAACAGGAGGTATCGGAATAGGAGATGTTGTATTACCAAATCCTGATCCAAGCTGGTTGACTGAAAAGTCTTGGGGTGATGTCTGTTTGCTGTCGAATCTGAAAGGCTTCCAATCATTTTCAAGACTATTTGACCAGGACTGTGATCAATGGAAAAAACTGTTTGAGAGTGCCGATCCCCATAAAGTGGAGTTCCCAGGTAAGATGAGACATATTCATTACTTTCATAAAACGTTTAACATAATAACTTGATTAGGTCAATGGAGGACTCAGTTGAGCACATTCCAAAAATTGCTGGTGTTGCGTTGTTTGAGACCTGACAAATTGACCCCTGCTGTCCAGTTGTATATTATCGAAAAGATGGGGAAACGGTTTGTTGAGCCGCCACCCTTTAACTTGGCCAGCAGTTACGCAGATTCCAACACAATCTCACCCCTTATCTTCATTTTGTCGCCTGGAGCGGATCCAATGATGGGATTGATCAAATTCGCAGAAGAAAAGAAAATGAGTGGAAATCGATTACAATCAATTTCGTTGGGACAAGGACAGGGACCGATCGCAGCGAAATTAATCAGCAGTGGTGTGAATGAAGGGTCTTGGATTGTGTTGCAAAACTGTCACTTGGCCGTCAGTTGGATGTCAACGCTGGAAAAGATTTGTGAAGACCTTTCCCCAGAAACAACGCACAGAGATTTCAGGTTATGGCTCACGGCATATCCAAGTGATAAATTCCCTGTCACTTTACTACAAAATGGTGTGAAAATGACAAACGAGCCACCAAAAGGATTACGCGCGAACTTGATCAAGTCGTATTTGAGTGATCCTTTGAACGAAAAATCTTTTTATGAAGGCTGTAAACAACAAGTTCCGTTCGAGAGGTTGCTTTATAGTCTGTGTTTCTTCCATGCCGTTATTCAGGAGCGAAGACAATTCGGTCCAATTGGATGGAACATTCCTTACGAATTCAACGAAACGGATTTGCGTATCTCTGCTAGACAGCTGCGCAACTTCTTGAGCGATAATGATGATATTCCATACCAAGCCTTGATTTACCTTACCGGTACAGTGTATTAAGTTTTAGAAACATACCTAATTTTGTTCAGGTCAATGTAACTACGGAGGAAGAGTGACAGATGACAAGGATAGACGTGCATTAATGACATTGCTGGAGTTGTACTACAAGAAGGATGTCGTAGAAACACCCAAACATAAGTTATGTGTAATTGAAGATTACATTGTCCCAGAAGTATCAAGTCACGCAGCAATGCTTAAATTTTTTGAAGGACTACCCCTCGAAGCCAAACCCGAAGTCTTCAGTCTCCACGAAAACGCCGACATTACACGAAACAACCTCGAAACAGATTCCTTCTTCAACGCCATTCTCCTCACTCAAGCACGTAGCGACTCTGGCGGTTCGAAAACAAACGAACAAATCATTTCCGAAGTCGCGTCTGACATGTTTGCAAAACTACCTCCCGCATTCGACCTCTACCTCGTGCAACAAAAGTATCCCGTCAGTTACAACGAAAGCATGAACACTGTGCTCTTACAGGAAGTCATCCGATACCGAAACCTCACCGAAATCGTGCGCGACAGTTTAGTCAACATCCAAAAAGCCATTAAGGGACTCGTCGTAATGTCCGCGGAAGTCGAAGACGTGAGCACAAGTATTCTCGTCGGAAAGATCCCGGGCTTCTGGGCCAAGAAATCATACCCGTCCATGAAATCGCTCGGCGGGTATTACGCAGACTTGCTCGCGCGTCTCAACTTTTTCAAAAAGTGGATTGATGATGGCCAGCCGATTGTGTTTTGGCTGTCGGGATTCTTTTTCACGCAGTCGTTCTTGACGGGGTGTTTGCAGAACTTTGCGAGAAAGTATACTATTCCGATTGATCAGTTGGCGTTTGATTATCAGGTACAGCAGACAAAGACGGCAGGGGTGAGGCCGGAAGAAGGACAGTATGTGTTTGGGCTGTTTTTGGAAGGGGCTCGATGGGATGTTCAAGCTCATTCCATTGTTGAATCGCATCCTCGAGTTCTGTTTGATATCGTTCCGGTTATCTGGCTGAAGCCGACAGAGGTATCAAAATTGAACATTGTGTCCAAGTATGAGTGTCCTATTTACAAGACGAGTGCACGTCGTGGTATTCTGTCCACCACTGGGTACGTTTGTTTATCATTTCTTGTAATGTGCAATATCCTAAATTATCGTTCATTAGACACTCAACAAACTTTGTTATGAACATGCGTTTGCCAACAAACGTTCCCGAGGAGCATTGGATTCGAAGAGGTGTTGCAGGATTACTTGCTCTTGATTTCTAAATCAGTATTATAATAATTACCAAACTCAAAGTATAATAAACACGTGCCAGTATTTCCATCTTGAATCATGCACAGCCAATGTCAACAACTTCCACGAGGGATGGTTCCAAAAGGTTCGGTGGCGGCGCCAAAAAAAAAGTCAACCGAAAATGTCACAACCAGCCAACCAACGACAGGATGTCCCATACTCCGAGAAGCTGAAAGCAATGGCCATGAACGTCCAGTAAAGTATCCATCCGAATCCCGCCATCGAATGCCTACGCTTTCCCCCCCAACGCGCAACTAAAACCAACTCTTGCATTCTTTGTTACTAATCCTAATCCAAATCAACAGGTGTAAGTCATCGATCCGAATGAATGTTATTTTCGAATACTTCCTTGAAATCTTTCCCTGCTAAGTGGGAGCTCCGCTGTGCTGTGGCGGTTTCTTTGGTGCTTCCACGATTTCACTAACTTTCTGTTTCCCCTTCCCATCAAGTCTTCTGGTTCTTGGGTCATGCGACAACTGGTGTGTTGTATATTGTCTTGGGTGAGGCATAAAGCGCTAACCGTTGACGGGGCTGTAGTGATCCAGACTCTTATTTATATCATCTTCTCTGGGGCTAGAAACTATACAAAGGCGATTTGGGCGATTCTATTGTCTTATGGAATCATTCTATACAAGGCACATGGGGTAAGGAGAGAGGGTTTCGGGGGGTGAAAGAGGGGAGGTTGAAGAGGACTTATGTCTGGCTCGTTTAGACTCCAAAGTTGAACAACATTCAAATGTACGTCCAGCGAATCATGGTGGACGAAAATACTCAGTACCTGTTGTTGGCGTTGATTTGGTGGACGTCGAAACCTATCTGGGGTGAGGGCATTTGGTATTGGTGGCGTCTCGGGGGCTAAACAAGCAATCATGGTTTCAATAGTCGTTCTGCTGCCATTCGCGACATTCTCAGTGTTCCATGCAGCCAACTATATGCGCACCGAATTGATTCCTACAGTCATTCCATCCACATCGCCATTCTACGTTATTTCATCAACCAAAGTGATTCCATTGTTGACGCACTTTTCGCAAACATACCAAGCAAAGTGCTTGCGTGCTGTGAGCTACTTGGAAGTGTTCTTCATCTTGCCATACCTTATTGTGTTTGTGTTCACTGGAAAAGTCAGCTTCATGACACCATTCATTTTCGTTCAGTTCTTGAGATTCAGATATCAGTTCAGTCCTATGGTAAGGATGTTTGAGTTCCGTAGTTTGTGTGTTCTAACCGGAAATGGTGAATTCAGACCCGTGAAGCATTCGCGGAGTTGAAGAGACGGGCTGATGGAGTGTTCATGGGAGGAGCGTACCAGGGATACTACCTCCAGGCAGTAGAGTTTATTTCTCGATATGGAAACATTGGGCAGCAAGCTGGACAGGGTCAGCAGGACAGAAGTCGTTAATGCCGAGTGAGATTGCTGGTTAGGGGATTGTGAGATGAATGAAAGAAAGAGTGAATGAATTTGATGAAGAACAGCTTTCTTTCTTTCTTTTTGTTTTCTTCTTGGGTCAACAACAACAAAATGGCACACCAACAACAACAGTTTCTCGTCTCGTGGGGCGGCGGCGAGACAGCGGTGACCGTGCACCACGGATCCAAGAGCGACGGAGCGGCAACAACGGGCGCGTCGATGTTTCGCGGAGCTGGCGGTGGCGGCGGGGCAGTCGTTGCTTCAAAGACAACGGCTCTGAGCAGCAGCACAAACACACTCGCGGCGGGTGCGCGTGTCGGCGTCTTTCTTGCGCATCCAATCAAGAATCAAGTTCTTGTTTGGGCCTGGGCGAAGGTTTGTTTGGCCTCGGCTTCTTTCTAACTAGCACTCATGTCTGACTCTACTCCTAGGAGTCTTCACCCGCCGCTAAGATGTCCGTGCCAGAACAGATCACTGCCCTGGCCCTCTCGCACAACGGAAAGTGGATCGTGGGAGGCGGTGTGTCTGGCCGTGTCTACATGTGGGAGGTCAGTGTTCCTTGCAACAAACACGACTCTTTCTCACGCGTTTGGTTTCCTCACAGCTTGCAACTGGTCACATGATTGCAATGTACGACGCCCACTTTAAGCCAATCAAAGTCGTTGCCTTCTCGGTCGATGATTCCGCATTCGTAACTGCTGGTGACGATGCATTCGCTCATGTATGGCTTGTCGCTCGGTATGAATTCAATTCAATGGAATTCGAAATGAAATCTTACATTACTTCTTGGGCGATTCTAGTGTCACGAATGCCGTGGATCCCTCAGCTGCTTCACAATCATTTGCTACAATGACTGGTCACTCCCTTCCAATCACTGACGCCTCCTTCAGTCCTACCGCTCTCTTTAACAAATCAAATGTCTTTACCGCGTCGTTAGATCGATGTGTCAAGGTACATCTAGAATACACTTGGAACAACCAAATTCTCATGACACTACAAATAGGTTTGGGACTCAACAACGGGTACAAACTTGATTACTGTACTATTCCCGCGTGGTCTTACATGTCTTGCCGTCGATCCATTGGAAATGATTATTTATGCCGGTGCGCAGGATGGAATCGTGTATTCATCAAAACTGTACAAAGGAGGAGAAGGAGAGGACGAAGCGGTTGCAGGATTATCCGAAGGCGACATGATTACCGTCAACGATGGTGGAGACCGCGTCTTCAAAGGACACAAGTACGTGCTTTCTATCAGCAAACTCCCCTCCCATATCCAGTTATCTAAATGCCTCGAAATTCGGAACGTTACAGAGGCCCGATTACATCGATAGCACTTTCATTCGACGCAAAAGTCCTCATGTCAGGCTCAGAAGACGGCTCCGCGATTGTATGGGACGCTCCAACACGTCAACAGCTACGAACACACCACATGTCGCCTGCAACAGCCGCCATGGCTGCGAAACCTGGAAGTGGGCCGATCCCACCTGTGATGCGTGTGCAAGGGATTCTCCGGCCGCGTCAGGACCTGTTGAGTGTTGCGTCGGGTGCAGCGGCGGCGAAAGATGTGGCAGCGGGGTCGTTTGCGGTTTGGAAACGGTTTCCGGGGAATCGTGTTGAGGAACGTGGGGCCTTTGATTTGGCGGTTTCGGGGGGTGGACAGGCGTTTGGGGGACATGCGTTGGAGGAGTGGGATGACTTGGATTTGAGTTTGCCGCCTTTTGATGCGGAGGTGAGTTTTGGATTGTTTCTTTGATGTCGGAAACTGAATCTCATGGACTACAGAATCTCACCGACCACCCATGCGGCTACAACCCTTTGTTGGATTCGGCTGAAGAAGTTTCAACGCGGTATGCAAAACTGCAGCAATTCCTGACAGACGAGAAGCAATCTGAACTGGACGAACTGAGGGCACAAGTGGAGAAGCTGACGGAACATAATAAGGCGTTACGGGCAATTAATGATGAGCTTTATGAAGCGTCTTCACGGAATGTTGTCGAATACTTGAGGGATAGGAAGAGGGTTAAGGAAGCTTTGGATCAATAATATAGTCCATTTTGGGGAAATATATATATTTCATAAACACATACACATGCGTGGTAAGCCATACCAAAAAGTTCATACATAAGTTACTCGCTTGAATTGACGAGATGAAGTTTCTCAATCACACCAACAATCACATCCCGTTCCGGATTCTCAGCCGTATTCGGGTCACCCACATTCATTGCATATTCTGTACAAAGAAAGAGAGTTTTTAGAAAACCGTTGACTACTCATACAGTAAAACCAAGACAAACCTTCCAGCACATTGGTAAACAACGAGAAATCCTTCCCCTTCCTCCCCAACAAGAACCGCATCTTTTCCCTCACAGCATCTTCAGACGCAATCGTACACAAGAACCCACAAACAAGATCCACAAGCTGTAACGTGAACAACCCTTTATCAAGACGATTCAAGTACCGCTCCTCTTCCGCGTCCAGCTCTTCTTCATCCTCATCATATTCACGCCGGTTGAGTTCAAACTGTCGATCAGCGGACGCGACTTTCGCGGCATACTGTTCGTGCAGCTCAAGAAGCCTCTCCACTTTTTCGTAGTCGTTTTCGGAAAACTTGAGTGTGAGTCTCAGGAGGTTTTCTGGGGTTGATGATTTGAACAGAGAAGCGAGGATGGATACTACGTGTTCTGGGAAGGGCGGTGTTAATGGTGTTGGTTGGACAAGAGAGGGAGGGAGAAAAAAAAATTGGAGAAAAAAGGGGAAGGGGATGGACAAACAACAACAAAGATTGACTCACCATCTTCCTCCAGTTCTGAATGGGACTTGTATTCTTTCTTGTATGCTTTCAGACCTTTGTGCATGAGAATGGGGAAGAGGGTTTTGAGGCCGAGTACATCAATGAAACGGTTCGAGCAGGCAGCACCACCTGGACCCGTCATTGAATGCGACAAGACTTTGAGAGCTCGCATTCGTGACATTTTACGTTCTCTGTGTTTGTGGAAAAGTGAGTAAAGATTAATAGAAAGAAATGCAAAAAGGTTGTTTACCTCAGAATAATAACCATCAACTCAACCCCTTCTTCCTCCAAAAACACAGCCTTGACTTCCTCCTCCCCAACAGCACTACACAACGCGTCGAAGCAGTTTTCCATAAACTCAATCTCGTCAGGATCCCCGGGGTCCTTTTTCCTGTACGCGGAGAGAACTTTGAGGAGTGTAGTGATACCGCCCGATTTCGCGAGTGCAATACGGTTTGCGGTTGAGTTTTGGAGGAGGATTGCGAGGAGTTCTGAAGCGTATTGGCGGTTTGAGTCGGTTTGTTTGACGGCGATACGGGAAAGGAGCCAGAGGAGGAGGGTTGTTGAGGACACGACTTTTTCGGCGATGGTTTGATCGACGGAGATGAGGTTATCGATTACGCCTGGGATTGAGTGTAAGTCACATTGGTAGACTGCAGGTTTTGAACTCAACTCATGATGTTGAAGATTCCTTGCTTATCGTCGGTTCCTTCTTTGAATTCGTCGAGACGGGATAAAGTTTGAACCAAGACATCAAGGATTTGGTGATCGAGCTTGTTTGGAATGTGTGTAAGTGGAAGTTCGAGTTGGGTAAGGAAAGAAGTTGGGAGACATCAATTCTGGAACCGTGCAACATGTTAAAATGATCTGAATTCGTTTCGCAAGAGTCGTAATTGTTGGGAAAACGCGTCGGTTTCGATTTCTAGGCTGAGTTGAAGAGAAAGAGTGAGGGTAGGTACACACCAAACTCGCAACAAGAGCCTTCATTCCTTCTGTTCCTTCTTCTGAAGCTTCTGCAACAACATCGTCGTCCGTCAGTTCACTCAGCAGCTGAATTGTTTGAATCTGAATATCTGTATTTGGGTGTTCAAGCAGAGCAAGCAGGGACGTGACAGTGCCAAGTTTCACGAGGTGAACATAAAGTTCTGGTGCAGCAGAGACGCCCATCAGATTGTGCAGGTCTTCGTCCAGGTCAGCTTCCGAGTCAATGAACTTCAAGGGGTCGTCAGCGAATCGCACGCGCATTTCCTCGTTCTTTGTGATGCTGCGTTCGAGCTTTGCCACATACTTTTTGAGAGTGAGCAGGTCGATAGTCGGTGGGGCCTTGCGTAGTTTGGTATTAGTTTTGAGGTGTAGTTTTTCGCAGTTTAGTGTTGAATGAGTAGCACCTCTTCAGCGGCATCGACAATGTCAAACAGTTCGCGTTGTTTGTCGCTGAGGCCGTCGCCGCCGAGAAAGCGCGCGTCGTCGTCGTCCACGTTCACGCCGCCGTCGTCGTCGTCGTCGTCGTTGCCGCCACTGCCACCGCCACTGCCACCGCCACTGCCACGCACGCCCGCCTCCGCCTTGAACTTCTTCAGAGCCTCGTCCGTGGGCTCAGCCGCCATTTTGCGTTTGAGCGATGCGGGTCCCGTTGGCGCCTTGAAGAACCGGTCGACATTCATTTGTTTGTTTTGTTTTCTAACAATGAAGAAGAAAGAAAGAAAGAAAGAAAGAAAGAAAGAAAGAAAGAAAGAAAGAAAGAACAAAAGAACAATGTCCATTTCCCGACTGAGTTCGGACTCGGTGTCCCGTCTGCGTGTCGGTCTCTTTGCCGTGTCGCTGGCCCAGGTCGCGTCCGAGCTTGTCCAGAACGCGGTTGATTCGAAGCCAGGCCACGTCGAGGTTTGTTTGGTTTTTGCTCTTGCTCTTGATCACTCCGTCGAACATTCACAAATCGCACAATAAAGATTCTTGTAAACATCAGCGAACGTTCGGTGGAAGTCCGTGATGATGGATGCGGCATTGAACCGGACGACTTTGCCCTTCTTGGCCAGAGGTTGGTCTGGTTACCGCCTTTCTTGCTGTGATCTCAATTCTTTCCTTACAGATATGGTATTTCTGCCTGCTAGATGAATGCATTCTTCGTATATTGGCTGACCTTTTCAATCCTGACATCATGAACACCAGCTACCTCCAAAGTAATGCAAGGTCCAAACTCCTTTGGCTTCAGAGGCGAAGGTTGTTTAAGCATTATCGCTCAGAATCTAATGCAATTTTGTATTCTAGCGTTATCAAGTATCGGTGCCGTATCGTCAATGCAAATCACGAGCAAGTCCGCACATTTGCAAACATATTCTTTGTTTCAAAAAGTAGAACCTATTTTTGTCGTTGCTCCTCTTGCCACTGACAGACATCGATATTACAGGGCGGTAAAACGCTGCATTGTGGCATAGCTTCTAATTCTCGAAAGCCTGGTACAACTGTTACAGTCAAGGATCTGTTCTTTAATGTAACTCCACGCAAGCCCAGTTTCTCAATCAAGATACATGCAAATAACTTGCCGCAAATAGATACCCGCCCGGCAATCCCAAGTACTGAAGGAAACCATCGATACTATTCGGAAACATCTTGAACCAATCTTCCTCATATCAAATGGAATCAAGTTCACCATGACGGATTTATCAACCGGAAAGAGGATTCTCACACTAAAGCCGGTACACTATTATTATTCTCTCTCTAGAAATAAGTTGATTCTGAGCATTTGAATCATCAGACTGTGTCGTATCTCGATTCCTTCATGCAGCTCAATGGTTTGGGATTTGGAACTGTAAATACTCTTTGCCAGTTAGTTCTCGAATCTAATTGACTCTTTGTTCTTTATCAGCACGCATCAGTTGTGGAATGGTCCACACATTCCATCAAGATTGAAGGATTCATGTCGACACTTCCATACGGAACGAAAGCATTCCAGTATTGCTGTAAATATTGAACTCTTTCTTGAACTATTGCTGAATTCTTTAAAAGTCATCAACAAGCATCTCCTCTCTTCACAAGACAATCAGCTATACACAACCATCAATAACGTTTTCAGCAGCAGTAAATTTACTAAACAGGTTTTCCCTCTTGTTCAGACGACTCTACTTTTATTAAATTGTACGCCACAGGAAAGCATGCGACTCACAAGCACAAGTTCACCTCAAAAGCATAGTAATTATAACCTTTAGTATAAGCAACTATTATTCATAGCTCGGTATAAACAGATCAAACAATATCTGCATATCCCGTATTCCTAATCAACATATCCTGTGGTGCAAGCTTGTATGACTTAACCCTCGATGCTGAAAAGAAAATTGTCATGTTTAAGGTATCGGTTTTATTTCGTCCATACTTTTACTAACTGGCAACGTTATAGAATGTGGCTGAAGTCGTTTCGTCGCTTGAGCAATGTACGTCCGATTTCTTGAATCGCAACAAGCTCCTTTCGCGTGATGCACATGTATCGAGTGCTACTTATTCCGCGGACTCTGGAAGCGAAGAGGACGAAGTATTTGAGGGAAAGAGCTCTGGACGGTTGTATCAGCCACCACCTGCGTATTTTCGATTCTTGCAGAGCGTCAAGGCTGGCACGAAGAGAAATTTGAATTGGGACGATTCTGTGTTTGGAAACAGTGCTGTTGAAGGGGATGTGGAGGCGATGGGAAGTTTTGGTGAGTTATTCATTTTCATTTGGGGCATAGGCTGAATTTTGGATTAGATTCGACTAAACAAGCAAGTCTTGTGAATGTATTCCAAAATGGTCCGGTATATTCCAATCCAAAAACAAGGTGTGTGTTCATAAGCATTCGCTTTTGTTGAAGGTTAATCAATGAATGACTTCAGGAAACCCTCTTCGACCAGACCTAAACAACAACAACTTCGAAAAAGCCAAGATCCAAGCATTCATGCCAAACAATTTGATACTGCACCAATCAACCAAATCCTCAACACCTGGCAGAATCCAATATTCCAACCTCCACTCCCTCACCAACCCCAACAAGACTCAGAATACAATATCACAGTCACTCCCATAACAAAATCAAGCCTCCAACAATTACGCGTAATCGGTCAAGTTGACAGAAAGTTTATTGCCGGCTGGTTCCCACTCCCAACCCCCCAATCGTCAACAACCTCACTCCACCTTGTAATAATTGACCAACACGCCGCTGACGAACGCGTGAAACTCGAGAATCTGTTCATTCAAACATTTGGATCGCAACATCGACACACCTCTGTTTCCGAGACGACCTCCTTATCCCCACCTATAAACCTCTCACTTGAACCGAGCAGTATATTGCGATATCAACAAGGGTTTGCGCGATGGGGTATTCAAGTGGGTGCTCCAGATGAGGTGGATGGATGTGTTCATGTTCATGCGTTGCCGAGCACGATTGTGAATCGATGTGTTGCGGATCCGGAGCTTGTAAAGGCGTTGGTTGTGGAGCATGTGTTACATCTTGATGAGGCTGTGTGTGGTGGCGGTGGAATGAGTATGGACGCTGTTGTGAGTAGTGTTGGATGTCCGAAGGGGGTGTTTCATTTGTTGAATTCGAAGGCGTGTAGGTGAGTGGGAGTGGTTCGATGAGTGATTCATTGGTTGTTAATACGAGTGGTAGGTCGGCGATTATGTTTGGCGATGAATTGGACATGGCGGTATGTGAAACTTTAGTTGGGAATTTGAAGACTTGTCAGCATCCGTTTCAGTGTGCTCATGGAAGGCCAAGGTCTGTTTTGTTTTGAAAGTTAGGCAAGGATACGCTGACATAGTTACAGTATGACGCTGGTATCCACTCTTGTGGCACCCAAGCATCATCAATCTCTTCCGTTTCAGAAGTACCCTTTAACCAACTTGTATAAAATGTTCAAGACACAATAAAATTACTACTGTATTGTAAACTCATAGATATTACTAGTAAGAAAAATTGGAAAATACACAAAAGGTTAAGACTCAGATAATTGTAATACAACTGCTACTCCTCTATTAATCCAATACTTGGCTGGCTTTGAAGTCTTCAGTGCGACACTCATGACGTAGTTGGTAGAGTGTCCAGTGGTACTCAACGTACCTCGTCTAGCAGAAGTTTTGTAAACAGGACATTCATACGCAACCTCCTTGATTTTCAAAAACTCTGGGTCGTCATTGAGAACGGGTGTCGCAAGAACTACTGGCATCAAGTCCGTCAATTGTTTCAAAAAGGATTCTCCCAACTCGTTCGTTTCACGATCCCATCTAGCTCCTTCCAAATATAATCCACGGATATAGACACCGTCTGCAGGCGGAGTTTCGTAGTCATCCTTGTCCATAACTGTGAATTTCACGGCAAGCAAGTCGATGGGGAGGGAGTACTTTCGTGCATAGTTTTGAAGGGTTCCTAAATATGATGATCGTTTTAGAAAAGCAATTCTGTGAAAGTGTGAATGGAAGTGAATGCATTACCTGTCAAGAACGATTGGGTAAAGAAGAACCCAGAAATCCAGAACACCGTTGGTGAGGATCCTTTGTCAATCCACATTTGCAAGAACTTCAAACGAGCAATGAAATCAGATACGTAGGCACTTAAGGGTTTGAGGGATGGGTACGACTTTCCAGCCCACATATCAGGAATTCTGTTCAAAGTTAAACTGGTAACCAGTTCTTCAAATTCTTTGGACATAACCACAAGACCCTTTAACGCCTTGATCACGTTTTGCAGACTTGAGCGAATGATCACAAGTAACCGATTGAATCGGACACATTCCTGAATCAACACAGTGTTCATTGATTCCTCATACATCACAGGGAAGACTTTTTGAATATTTTCGATATTAAAGTCTCCTGGTAAGTTATTGAGGATTCCTGATGCAATGTCTCGAGTAATATCGTCTCCAGATTTACCACCACCACTCGAAACACGTGCTTGTGTCAGCAGAACAGATGAGATTAGAAGGTTTGTTTCAGCCAAGTCTTTCGCAATGTCAGCGTTCTCGTGCATTCCAAATGCTTCAGGGTTTTGAGTCATTGGCAAGGATTTGATGTAGAGTGTGTAGCTTTCATATGATCCCTTCGGTGGTGCTTTATACACACCGGAAGGACTCAGGTTGTAATCATCATTCAGAATTTCTGGGGTGTAGAATATGGTCAAGAGTGACATCAAACATCTTCGGTCCATTCCGTCTGTGACACGACCACCGTAGTTACACTCTCCTGCGAGGTATTGTAAAGCTTTCCATGGTACTTCATCGTATTCATTCAAGAACTGTGTTGAAAGTGTTTAGAAAGTTGGAACAGTTAAAGGTTAGGTTGCAAATTGTATACCTTTTGCAGCTGACGTACACTCATTCGTAAGTCAGATTCGTTGAATTCGTATGGAATGTTCCAACCCAACGGTCCAAAGTTACGACGCTCCTGAATCAACGCATGGAAGAAACACAATCCGAATAACATTTTCTCCCAGCTCGCTTCGTTGGACTTTTTAACACCGTGGAAGAAGGAATCATCTGAAATAGGATCACTAGTGTATGAACGAAGCAAGTTGGCTCTCAATCCGGCTGGAGGCTCATTGGTCATTTTTACACCGTTTTGTAAAAGCGTGACGGGGAATTTGTCGGATGGGTATGATGTGAGCCATAATCTGAACTCGCGGTGAGTACCGTCAGGGGTCAGGTCTTCGCAAATCTTCTCAAGGGATGAGAGCCATGAAACAGCCAAGTGGCAGTTTTGAAGAACGACCCAGAACCCAGACTTAACTCCCTGTCGAATCATTCCCGCAGCTATTGGACCTTGTCCTGGACGTGCGTGTGAGTACAAGCAAACTTAAACTAAAACTACCAACCTTGTCCGAGAGAAATACTGCTACATTTGTTTCCAATGAAACCTTTACTCTCAGCAAATCGCAGCAATCTAGTAACAACGTTATTGGCCTTTTCTAAACGCCTAACCAGTCACTTACTGTGCCATGGGATCCACTCCAGGACTTAGAATAAAAATAAGTGGTGCACAGTTATTCGAATCTGCATATGGTGCTGCGAGATCGAATTGTGGAGGCTCAATATATTTGACTCCCATCTTTCCCTTCACGAAATCTGTGATGCCAGGGACAAGTTTATCTGGTCGAATCATCCTGAGCACGATAAGTTTTTGTAAAGCGGATAATCTTTCGTCCCATCCACTTGGGTATGTTTCTTTGTTTGGTTCTGTGGAATCATATATTGTTTTCCACTCTGGAAGGTGGTTTTTGAAGTCTTCGCCAAACTTTGAGAATGCTGGTAAATTAGAGAAGCGACAAATCTCTCCCCATGACTTGTCACTCAGCCATTTCGGGTCTGGGTTTGGAGGAAGGTTCGGATCAACACTCACACCTCCAGTCAAAAGGAACATCCATTCGTCGATCTCAATTTCGTTTCTGCCCTTCATCAGACCGATACAAAGCAAGAAACTGAATAGCAGCTTGTCTTTCTTAAACAAGGATCGACAGACGTTGATGTAGAGTGAATAGGTGAAGTGGTTTCGCAGGTTTTCAATACGAGTAGCCAGCTCATCAGACTTTTGCGAGTCTGCAATTGACTGCAAGAACAAGTTTACAAACCAGAGAAGAGAGTACTGGTACATCGGTTCAATGTTTGCAAGATCTGCAATCACAAAATACAGAATGGATGAGTGGAAAGCAATTGGTCGATATCCTTGACGCGTGATATCAATTTGCTTCTCAGTCTCTTCAGCAATTTTCTGCTTTTGGGCAATGTCATCGGACAGCACCTTGGAACTAGTCAACGCATCAATGGCTGACGAGTCTTCCAACAAGTTTCCTTGACTGCTGGACAAAATGGCAAGAATCTTGTCTTCAATTTCTTTCAGTTGCTTCTTGTTGGAAGCTGAGGCTAATACTAATCGGTTCTTCTCTTCTTCCAATTCTGGTCTTTCTCTCGCAGCAACAATACCCAGCAACTGGTCTTCAAGACCTTCGGGGGTGATCATGAAGTTTACAATAGTGACTTTCGTAGATAATTCTGGCAAGTAGTGTGGGTTTCGTAACTTGGTGGTGATGTAAAATCTGAAGTCTGGGGAATACTCAATCACAGCTTCTCCTAACTTGATACAAAGCACACCGCTTTGTTTGAAGATTTGCTTTGTGAGCAGTGGTTCCAGAACAGAATCTACTTCTTCGCCGATATTTTCGAGCAAGACTGGTGTTCCAAATTGGATTGCATTTTCTAGCTGACGTACGTAGTCGCTGTCTGAGAGCTTAATGACAGCCAATCTATTCGACTTTTCCATATTCTTGACCCACTTGTTTGCTTGGCCTTGTGGATCAATGAAGAGCGGCCAACGCCTAGTCTTAGTGGAAATGATACCATTATCGCTGGAGAAACTGTCATTTGGAAGACCTGCCAGACTCCATGCACGAAGTAAAATAGGATCACCAAGAGTCGAGACCAGAGAGAATGCTCCAGAACAAGGGATTTTGTTGCTGATGCACTTTTCATTCCAGTCCGTCAAGCAAATTTGTCGATAAGCACTGGTGAACGCTCCAAGGTAGGCAATTACTGCTGAAGAGAGTAGAACGTCTCCCGTAAGATTGTTGTACGTGATAGACAACGTCCTTGCTGCTTCTCCCCATCGATCTTTTTCACCTCCCAAACCACCAATAAGCTTTTCGGCACGAACCAACTTTTTACCACAAAGATCAACTTGCTGCTCTAGTTCAGCTTTCTTTGCCGTCATTATTTTGAAGTTTGACTCCAGCGCATTCATTTTATCCTCGACTTCTTTCAATTCAGCACGCTTTGAGTTCAATTTTGCCATTTCAACTGCGAGTTCTCCTTCAGCCTTGGCTAGCGATTCTTTTTTGGGACCGACAACCTTGGCAACAATGTCGTACTTGTCGAGTGCTCGAACCCATTTACAGAGACCTTCTGCGGCCCCTGAAGAATTCTTTACGATGTTCGGGTCGAAATCTGGATTACATGTGTAAGTTTTTCGGATTTTCTCAATGATCTTTGGATCTATGTTGTCCTTGTCGTAAGTTCTGAGTCCTTGCAAAAAGTGTGAATCACTGAGCAACTTTTGAGCCGGGCCCCAGAAGTCTTCAACCTAATTCAATCGTAATTAGAGAACAAAATCTATTGGTCCCCTGCTTACCATTTTTCCAGATCCTCCTGGATCCTTAATTCTTGCAGGTTTGATTCCTTTCATGATACAAATAGCCTCCATGACAAGCTTCACAGCACTGGGAGGACTCTTCATCGACTTGACGACTGTAATATCCGCCGGTTTCAACGTATCTAGCGCCTCCAGGGCACTTTCCAACGCAGGAATTGCTTCAGCAAGATCTGCCTCACATTCATCCTTAATAGCCTTTGCCTCTCCTGCTTTCTTGTTCGCAACTGCTTCATCAATCTTGACAAGAGCTCGTTTTTTCTCCACATCAACTGATTCGCGCGCAATGACCTCCATAATTTGATCCGTTTCTTTTTGGGTTACAATCAATTGTGGTTGCAATGCGTGCAGTTCAACCTGCATCGTTCCGACTTGCGAGGCAGCAGAAGCTAATTGGTCTAATCCGACTTCGTATCTTTGCTTGAGTGCGTTAATTTCTTTTCGCTTTACATCCAAGAGTTTCTTGTATGTTTGAATCAACTCCAAATAACTAGTCGGAGTAACATAGTTATGTCTTCTGAGACCTTCAAAGAACTTCTCCGATAAAATTCTAGCACCAGTGTGGAATTCTTTGCACATAGTAACCACTCGAGGGCGAACTGCTTCAGTCAATTCAAGATCTTCCAAGAACTTCATCGCAACGATTTGAAGCGCATCATCTGGCCAAACTTGGAACCAATCAATTGTACAACAGTTTACCAGCGATGGAAACATTCTCAATCGATTTCTGAAAGCGTCACCAATTGGAGACATACAGAGAACAATATGTAGATTTTCTTTACACCTGGCAATAAACTGACTATATAAAGCTGCAGGACTTGCATCCAATTTAGGGTTTTCTTTTGTTAAAGCGGTTCTAACGGTTTCAATCACAGCTGCCTTTTCATCCGATGGGAAGATGTTGGGTACCTCTCCTGTGTTGAGCATATTGTTAATATCCTCCAAGAAACTTTCCAATTGTAGTTGAGTATCACTGAACAAGAATACAGCTGGATTTCCTTCAGCTCCTGATTTGATCAGGAATCGCTTAAGATCCTCGCGCCATTCGTTCAATCCGTAACTCTTACTGATTTCGACCTGGAAAACCATATATTCACACATATATGCAGCCAACTTAGTTAATGACTGACGTCCACTACCTCCAACACCAACAAGCAAGGCGTGACCCCCAGGTTGTTTCAGAATACGTGAAATTCTAGATACGTGTTCAATAGCGAATCTGAATATAACCAAATTCATAGGGGCCTTTGTGATTTGGTTGTATTCATCTAACTGTTGCTTTACAATATCTGCAACAGCCAGAACGTCCATAACCTCATCATAGTACTTAACAGCAGCGTTAGGAATAATAAAATCTCCAAACATAAGAGATCTCATATCGTCATCTTCAATTTTACCGTCTTTGTTAGAATCCAAGTGACTGAAGACGTCAGAGAATCTTGTCCCGAAGTGACGCGCGAGGACATCCTGAATTGATGTGAAAAACCATGTTCTATCAGAATCATCAACCAATCTATCATAAAAGACTCGATAGACTTCATGACACCAAAGTCTGGTAACCTTTGTTGGATCTTGGAATTTCTCTGGAGCAGCCAATAACAACCCTTGAACCACTCTCGCAAAGTCTCGCAAGTTAAATAGATAATGTGATTTTCGTGGGGTTGGGAGCAAGTTTTCGATGGAGCTGAGGTAGACTTCAAGAGTCGCATTAACCAGTGAATTCTTTAAGCTGATACAGGCAGCTGGGAAATTATTAGATGTTAAATGCCATTCGACAATCGTGGTGAAAATTCCCTTCATAGTCGGCTCGTCAAAGTTAGTAATTCCGATTGTGTTCAGATGGCGCAAGAATCGGTTCGTAACTGGATTGCGACCTCCACCTGGAGGTCCCATAGCACAAACAAACTGAATGTCAACGAGCTGCATCGCACTAGTGTCCTTCAGGTCATACCATAAACCATGATCCATCCATTGACGTAACAGCTCAATAGGAGGTTGTGCACCATATTTCTCTCTAGCAGGCATATTTAAGTCATCCACAAATATGACGGCTTTGAGCCCATGAACTGGTCCAAAAACTCCACGGCGTCGTTTATCAAGTTTGGAGAGAATAATGTCTTGAGTTTGGTTTGCACTAGTTTGAGCTGAAAAGTTGATGAAAACAGGAGTGTATTTGTTCTGGGGAAGACCTTTAAGAAGCTTGTTGTTGATATATACTGACTTTCCGGTACCCGTTGGACCAACAAATAAAACTTGCTTGTTATGAGTAATAAATAAGTCAAGGAGATAACTGTATCTGGCAGTATCAATTGTTGGAACTGTGATTGCGTTGAACTTTGTCTTTGCTGGAATATCAAACTTGGGGATAGTGTCAGTCCAAAGCTTCCAAGATCCTCCAAACTTCTTGTCTCTTTCAAAAACATAGTCATACATAAGACCCGCACCAGGTATAGGCTTATCAATTCTTAATCCTTCAGGCATTTCAGCATCTTTGAGCTGGTTATCAAGAAGTTGTCTGAAATAGTAATCAAATTTCTTTCGAGAATCTCCGTCAAGCGTCCCACCAACAGACCATACTGACGAGAAGATAAAAGCAGTAGTAATCCAGATATTGGCAATATTTGTGGGAATTTGTTGGTCGTCTGGTACTTTTGTGAGTTCAGAAATAGCAACGAACTCATCTAACTGGCAAGACATAAGATTCATCAGTGCGTACGCCATATTTATATCGGAAGTAGTCAGAAGCTCTTTGCATTCTAGACGAACAAATTCTAGAGCTGGTGGAATCAACCAGTCAAACATCTTCTGTACAGTTTCAACCATATCTGGTGTCATAGCTTTTGGTAATGTTTTCAACCAAGACGTCACAACAGCTCTCCATCCGAGACCATTTGGCTCCATGTAAATCATTCCACACCGGGACACTGTTGCTGGCGATGCCACTGCTAAATCGCCAACTTCAAACTGAATACTCATTGTGGATGTCATTGACATAATTTCACCACTTGTAAGACAAAGTTTCTTGTTATCATCTAGCACTGTGTTCATGTTTTCAATCCAAATGGCGTCGACCGGCTGAGGTGGACGTTAGAATTGACATCAACAGTGAAGTAACATTACCCCGTCAAAAATGACCCACTTTCGCTCTACGTTTCCTTGACTTGCAAAAGCTCTGAAACTGTTTGCTAACACACCATCTGTCCATTCATGTGTGACTGGATCGAATTGACCATATAATTGACCCATAGTGATTGACTTTGGATTCAAAACCTTGTATTCAACTCGCTTTTCGTTTTGACCCTGATCACACAAATCTGACAAAGCTTGAGCCAAAACACGATATACTGTTGTTTTTCCGGACCATGGCTGACCAACTGCAATAAAGTTAGTTTCAGCTAAAAAACCACACAAATTAAATACCAATCATGTATCCATGCCTAATGCACATCATTTCGTATGTTTGAATAATTTTTTCAACGAATGTGCTGACTGGTTGTAGATTCATTTTGTTCAAGTTGTCGTTGATAGCAGCCAATAAGTATCGATAGTCCGGTGTTGGAAGAACCACTTTGGGGAACAAATCGGCAAGAATAGCTTTGAATAGCGGGATATCTTGAGATAAGAACTTGGCCAAGTTGACATCATTGATGGAACGAAGCATAAGAATATGTTCATCTTCCCCAGGGTATCGAATTTTAAGATTTCCAGCTGCCGTCAGAACTGCTTTTACAGCACGCATTCCATAATCATAGTGATCTTGCGATGAAAGTTGCTCAGAACACAGCTTGTAGGTTGCCACAATCTTTCGCGCCAAGGTTCTTGCTTCGACAAATCCAAATGAATAAAGTGAAATTTCTGCAATGAGACCATAATCGGGCACCATCATAGCAACAGGTCTGAACAACGCCTTCAAGTTATCTGGAAGCTCAGAACGTCCCTATCAGACAGGGTTAGATTCGATACCAAATTGACCGTAAACTCACGGCATAACCTGGGTTCATCGTAATAAACGCTGAACACCCACGATTCAAAGACATTGTGGTGCCTTCAAAAACAAACTTATCAAGTTTTGCCGCCACAGCTCGCTGAATAGTCAATACTTGCTGGGCAACGACCGACAACACTTCCAAATCAATACGATTGAATTCATCGAAACAAGCCCAAGCACCAGAAGAAGCAAGACCCTTGAAGAATTTTCCCATAGCAATATAATCTAAACCATCGGAACAGTTGAATACAACACACTGCTTTGCAATTGCTTTTGCTAAGTCTTTTGTGGTTTCAGTCTTTCCAGTTCCGGCAGGACCTAATTCAGAATCTAGTTAGAACAAAACTTCACAATTATTCTTCCAACCTTCTGGAGCACCTCCCAAGTTCAAGTCGATGGCCCCAATCAATGTACGATAACATCTATCGGTTAATGGTGTAATAACTAAACGCGAACTGTTTCCAAGGTATTCGTGTCCATATTTAATAGTTGCATTAATCATTCTAACGTAGACTTCTTCTTGTTCCCAATAGTATCGAAGTTGTGAAAGCCACGAGAAGTCATTTTCTTCTGTTGTACCCGATTTTTCAAGTTCGCCAACTACATCTCTTGCATGCACGTCAATTACGACTAGGGCCGAAAGAGTCATACGAGCCATAGGGCTAAGGTCTCCACGGACCAACGCTACAGTTTGTTCAAGTTGTTTTGTGCATAATTCTTTGTACATTTTCAGTCCAGCAACTCCTCCTGTTCGAATTGCCTCCGTCACTTCCTTTGTCCAAAAGATTTGACTAACACAAATAACAACTTGACCAGGCCATTCAAGAATCCACTTCTCTCGAGCTGTTTCTGCGTAAGCTTTCAAACCCTGTTGAATTTGCTGATGAACAGAACTTTGCATAACCTTTTCGACTTGAAGTAACCACTTTTCCACCGCTCCTTTCGCGGCAGCTGGCTCAATGACTTCCTTCAATTTCACCTTCTCGTTTTCTGCAGAACACATTGCAATAATTTTAGTGTTGTCTTGGAAGGTTAAACTGTTGATTCCTTCGAAACACTTCTTCAAGTGCGGTTGCACTCTTAATGGATCCTTGGTTTCAGCCAAAATTTCCAGCAATTCATCGTTCGAAAGGAAGAAGAATCGAGGAAAGAAGAGACGCTTCTTCTCAAGGTAGTCGTTAAGACCTTTTTGGATTTCTTCCAACAATTCATTGCTATCAACGAGACGTTTGAGCATGCCTTGAACGTTGGCGACAGCAAGAATTTTAGGGTTATCGGCGGTTGTTGCCATAATGTCTCTCCAAGTTTTGTCGACAGTCTTGAACTTTTTTCCTTCTGCCGGCATTTGAGCCATAATATCTTCTGAAGTGAAAATTGGTTCCAAGTAAAGCCAAGTTGCTTGTACTTTGAGCCACGAGTCGATAATATCTTGAATGGTGGTAAGACATGTTTCCCATGCCTTCACTTCTTCTTCGATTGGTTTCACGAATGGAGATCCCCTCATTGTTTGTACTTTCACGATTTGGTCGTCGAGAAGTGCCTGCACTTCTTCCAAGGACGACAGAATCTTTGTTCCAGTTTCCTTATAATCAATACAATTGAATACAAGTGGTTCCCATTCATCCTTCATCTTCGCCAATGTCTTTTGCAGGGAGAACTCTTTCGAAGCTGCATCAGAGATTGTTTCAAACTGTGTGAGATATTGCGTGAGGTTCAGATCCAAAATCTTCGTGAGTGATGTGTTTTCGTCTGGGTAAATGTTTTGGCCCACAATTTCAGTCATGGCTGCCCAGTGGCGATCTCTGAGACCAGGGTTACGAAGAACAGTAATCAAAGGAAGATGTACTTTGAACTTTTCGAGCTTGTTTTTGATTTGCTCCGCCACCTTCTTTGGCACTGGCTGATCATTGAAGACTTTAACAAGCTTGAACATATTACGCCACATTGTTCCAACAGCTTCCTCGACAACTTCTCCATTAAGTTCATTAAATGGACCATTCATCCACTTTGCGTTCTCAGTCTGATACGTCAACGCAGTCTCCCACAACTTCTTGTAGGGATCAAGAGCGTCGATAATTTGCTGATATTTCTCGAAGTTGGTCTTTTCCCAGTCCAAAAGATCTTCTTCGGCATTGATTTGACCCATTGTGACACTCAGTTCTGCGAGCTTCTCCTCGAGCTTTTTGATTCTCTTTATGTACTCTGGCAGCTCGCTCATTAGACCGTAATCCTATACACAGATTGTTAATATTGCAGCACCTTTAAAATATCATAAGACTACGCACTTGGAATTTAATAGCTTGATCATAAGATTCGTCAATCGCTTCCATTGTGGCTTGAGTCTTTGCCTTCAAATCATCCTGTGCCTTTGCTTTCTTTTGAATCATGCGCTTCTTGGATAGTTCAAATACAGGTAGAATTCGATTTGGCCAGGTAAATGTGACACCGTTCAGTTTGATATCTTCTTCAGAGAGGAAGGCATATTGGAGCAAGAAATCAAGTCTCTTCTTTCCTTTTGTAATATCATCTCGAAGCAGCATTACATCTTTGGTTCTTGCTGTCTCCACGTATTTCATAAGTTCCACAAGCTCCAATGTGTCATTGGGAATTTTCATAGCTCGAGCCGATATCCGCTCGTACGCTTCGCATATGCTCAAATTTTGCTTTCTATTCATATCGGCGACCTGATCCACGATTCGCTGAATGAGGGCAGTGGCTTTTTGAATCAACTCATTCTTGAGAATGTCACATTCAAGGTGAATCATACTGAAGCGAACTATTGAAGGACAGGCATTGATTTCTTCCACAATCTTCAATAGCTTTTTGATTTCCTATCTCTGGAATTAGTGTATATTTAAAAAACTAATCAAACGAACCGCTTCGTAATCCTCCAAATCGTGCTTCTCCCTAAGAAACTCATCAATCTTCTTTTCAGCTTTATGCGTTAGCAAATGCTTGTATTTGTCGTAGGACATTAAATGTTTTTGTGGGGCCAAAGTGTTCTTTGCAATAATGCTCCTGAAATAACGGCCATCAGCAACACGATCATCATCCACAGACATTGAGCTCAACATCAAGTTTTCGTTCGTTAGGGAAGTAAATAACTTGGTTTCGATTCTTGGAATTTCATGGGTTGCGGTTACCATATCTTCCAAAACACTCAAAATCACAGATTCCAAATCAGCCAGAGGTGGATCAAATCGAATTTGAGGACCAGCGATAACCAAGCGAACAATAAATAGAGAGATATCTGATGATGCCGTATTGAATTTGGCGAAGAAGGTTTCAAAGTCTGTGAGAGACGTTTCAACAAAACTCCATAGTTGGTTGGACATCAGTGTGGAGACTGATTTAAAAAACGAGTCCAAACGACGGAATCCAACGTCAGCGTCCTGACACTCTGTGGCAATTGAATACCAAGTCTCCTTATTGTTGAAAAACATATTGGCAGCGTTCGGAATCCATCTATGTTTTATGTTAGTCCAAACATTGGAAGCAACGTGTGGTACGTAACTCATTCAGTAGCTTCGCTCTGAAAGTCTGGCATTGATTTCGGAGTGTGTTCTGAAAATCATCGATAGTCATAGGTAGCACTGAGGGTACGAAAGTTTCGGTGTAAATAATGCGGTTTTTGCTGAAATGGCTGTGAATTCCGAGAAGTTCCAGCATCACAGGGTTCGTTATCAAGAGGTTCTCTGACATGAATTGTTTCACACCGCTCACTGTTTCGTGCCAGGGAACAGGTGCCCTTGCAATTCGTGGAACATAGCGGCTTGGCATAGGAGGAATCTTTAATCGTTCCCGCTCCTCTTTGTCGAGAAGAATGTAGTCAACAATTGACTGTTTCAGGGCGATTTGATAATCATCCTGTACTTCCAGAATCATTTGCTGTTTCGTCGACAAGAGTGAATCGGTTGCTAGCAATCTTGGAGGTATGTGTTTCATAATTCCAGCTACTGTTGAGGCTTCTAATGGTGCAATTGCATCATTCGGAATTCCCTTTTGCACATAGTACCAATACCTAGACATTAATGTTATTTACACTTTCAACGATATCTTCAAGGCTAACCGTTGCTCTGGAGTCAACATTTTCGCGATATTGGTACTGGGTAAGTCATATGGATCCAATATTATTTCGGGACCCTTAACAGGTGGTTTATATTCCAAGACTTCGTAATCTTTAATGATTCTAGACTCTGGACTCAATGGTCTGCTGTTTGGAACACTTTGATCGCCATTGGACCCTGTGTGCTGATTTGTGTCATATCGAGTACGTTTTGACCGATCAAGTCGTTGTTGGCCTTGTTGCAGGGGTGACACTGGCCGTTGCGTTGCAGAGTCGTGATGTGCAACTGAGTGGATAAGTTTTAGAAGGAATATAACCTCAATTCTCCAACGAACCAGTTGCTGTCCGCTTGTTTATGAACTTCGCGTTCAAATCACAAGCTCGCGGGGAATAGTTATTTCCAATCGAGTCTGATACTTGCCGATGGAATCGTTCTTCTTTGAAGGGTGCTGCCCGCGTCCAAGAAAACGTTTTCAAGAGGGCGGGAAGATTCGCCTGGTCGATGTCGACTGGCGGAACCTGAAAAAGACGATTAAGCACCACCACTATTCATTTCGGATGAGGCCTCACTTCGCCATCAGACGCGTTTGCTTCCATTTCCTCAGACAAATTCAGTGTAAATCACAATAAGATTGCCACCAACAACAAAGAAAGCTACAAACAGAACATTTTATTGTAGCTAATGATTTGGCGATGACACTGCCATAACTGATTCAAGAGTTTACTCCTCCTCCTCAGCCTCCTCTCCCTCACCAGCTTCAGCAGCCTTAGCTCTCTTACGCTGGGTACGGCCTGGACGACCACCTCCGTATGGGGAGGTAAGGGAGAAGTCGATGTGCTTCTGGGAATCAAGACGAACAATGAATGAAGGAACGTTGACGATCTGCTTGCCGACACTGCATGATTATGGTCAGAACAGGGTGGAATGATTGCGAATCAGTAAAACATACCGAATGTGTCTCTGCTTGATCAACACACGAGCGTGGTGAATAGACTTGGCCAATCCAAGCTTGAAAACTTGGGTTTGGAGACGACGCTCCAAGAAATCCTCAACCTTAAGACCCAAAACGTAATCGAGCTTGGCCTTGGTCTCGTCCAACACACCGATACGAATCAAACGTCTAATGAGGGCGTTACCCTCGAACAAACGACGTGGGTCCTTCTCGGCTCTCATGAGCAAGTCACGAGCAGCACGACGGATCTTGGACAAGGTGAGACCGACACGGTAGATCTCACGCTTGTTCTTGAGACCGTACTCTCCGGCGAGCTTCAACTCGGCGTCGAGACGGGCGGCCTCGTATGGGCGCTTTGGAACTTTGGCACTGAAAACAGAATCCAATCGGTTAGTAATGTCTTTTGACCTTCGGTCTTCATAGTGCATGCAATATGTGAATCCCTCTGATCGTGTTGGCGTGCTGCTTTCGTTGGTTCAACTACTCCAGGCAACGTCCAACAAGCAATGCAGAGGGCATATGCCGTGATTATCACTGTGTAGATCTTATAGGTCGGTAAAGTTGAAAGAAAAGCACATACGTCTTGGATCCGTTAATGACAGGCATGCTGTGAAAGAAATAGGTTAGTTGAGTGTGGAAGTGTGGTTAAGGAAAGCATCTCAATCCGAAAGTCCTCATCGCCATCATAACACTGTCATAGAGCACTGGTCTATCGTTACTGCTTCATACAACGCTCTGCTGTTGTTTGATGGGTGCTAGGAAGGCGTTGAGGGTCGGGATGGATGGGGGGGATAGGGGAGGCACACACTTTGTGAAACTTTTTTCGAATCTGCCTCCTCATTCAGGACCACACTTCCACTCCTTTCCCTCCTTCCTCTTCCTCTAAACGTAAAATAAAAACTTTATTTACTCTCAATCATCTCTGCGATGAAAACAGCGACAAAGACGCATTATCACTTGTTCCTGCTGCCAGTATATCCCGGTATGGATGGAACGCCAAACAACCAACATGTCCAATTCTGGGACCCAAAAATCCATCGTTATACCGAATTGTGTTCAAATTAACACCGTTTACGTTAAAGATTCGGACATATTCACTATTGGTTCCGCTATAACCGATGATGTAAGTATACAACAGGTATAGTAACAAAGAAATCTACGTACCAAGCAAATAATGGAGCATCCTCGTGTATCGCCAATGCAGTCATTTCAATTCCTGATGGAACAGCCTCAATCACTCTCACAGACTGCTTAGGAGACCGAATATCCCAAATTCGCACATCTCCCGTTCTGCTACCAGATACTAGCGTATGGTAATCACCCCGTCCATCGTTTTGGAACTGGCATTGTAAAATTCGGTTCGAGTGTTCCCCAAAGCTTCGAACCAAGCTGAAACACAGACGTTAGAAAGTTGCATAGTCCTAAACACTTAACACTGTTGTCTACCTTTCTCGTGACGGCAACCGCTTATCGTATAGGTTCAGCATCCCATCAGCGTACCCAGCAATCAACAGATTCCCTTCGCTTCTCTCGCTCGTCAACGAAGTAACAGCCTGTTGGTACTTTGTTCCGATATCCTAAATAGATGCACCATTAGTTATCAATTAATTGACGTCCAAACGAAGCTTGTACGTACCTGAACGCACAACTCTCGCTCCAAATCCCAAACCCGAATCATTCTCAAATCACCAGCAACCAGCAACGATCCAGTTTGCTGATGCCAATCTGTAATCAAATCAGCTCGAGGACTGACTGGGATATTCTCATTCACAGCCCTCCAAGCTGATACCACTTCGCAATTCTCCAGCGATGTATAATTTTTGTAGATTCGGACGATTCCTTCATCTAATAAACCAAACTCAGTCAGAAACAACTACCATCCATAACAAAAACAATCCTTTCTCACCTGAACCAGTAACAATCAGCGCAACGTCATTCTCATTGATGAATCGGAGAGACGTTATTCTTGATCCAGGGGGATTCGAGTTGCGGAACCAGTTAATCCTGCTTCCGTCTTCCCAGTTGTACACACTTTTGAATAGTTTGAGAATCAAAAACCATTTTTTAAGACGGTAAACTTACATTACACCATCTGCATCATCAGCACCCAACAAATGCGGTTCAAATGGATGGAAATACAAATGAGTCCCTGGATTATTGTCACTATGCAAAAAGTTGACTTGGTTGTCGAATTTGAGTTGTGAGGCAAAGTCCGGGCTCTTGAGAATACTGTTGGAAGCGTATTTCTCATTTTGTTGATGCCGCCAGAGCTTTTGATTGAATGGCGTACTTCCAGGATCATCCACGTCAGGAACCTTTAAACCATCTGTCAGCAAACAATAAAAAATACGCATCAATGCTGACCTTCATCTGTGGCTCACGGAAGTACTCCAAGTTGAAATCGTAAAAGCAGCTCTTCAATTCAACCCCAATTTCATCAGTAGCATCCTTCACCAGGTGAACTTCGATTGCTTTCTCCAAATCCATCTTTTTTGCACCAATGTCCTCTTCAACAGGATGCAAAGTGCCACTTCCTCCATGGAAGTAAGCAGCAAATCCATTCTTTGCAGAATCAGCAGTGGAATTGCCACTCTCATCACCCCTTCTCACTCCACGATTACTTCCAAAGTACATCGCATCGTCATCGCTTTCACCACCCGCATTTCTATCGCCAACAAGAGGTGCAGCCAAATTTACGTTGACGCTGGGGAACGTTACCAACGAGGCAAGTCCTTGGAAACTCTTGAACGGATTTACAACGAAACTACTACTATTTCGTTTCAACCCGCTCGCACCACTTCCGTTTGAAGAAGCAACCGAGGAACTGTAAATCCCAGACGCTGCTCCATTTTGTTCGAGGTGGCTGAAACGCCGTGCTGCAGATTGGTGGGTAGCAAGAGATGAAAGAGAGCTGGTGCTGTTTGTGCGAGTGGTTGCAAATGTGCTCTGCCGTTTGAGTGCAGCAGCTCCTGTCGCCGCAGAGAGTGAGCTGGAAGAGTTGTTTTTCGAACGCGTGGCTGCTGTAAGTACAGGGGCAAGGAGAGCTGCAGGAGCTTGGATTAGGTTTTGACCCAGCAAAGATACATGGATCTTATCGACAACATGTGATGCGAGTCGAGATATCAGGGGATATGGATCCACGCTCAGACTGAGTAAAGACTTGTAAACGCATTGATAGACTCTTAATTGATGTTGAACGGCAGGGTCCGAAGACTGTTGAATAGATGCCCCCGTAACTGATGCGCTACCCAATTCTTCCTTTGCAATCAAAGCGGATGCTTCCAAAACACGATCATAGTTCACAGAAACAACTCTTGACAGCATAATCACAAGCTCTTTACGGACCACAGGACTAGCATCCGAAAGCCCATGAACAATAGCTTCACAAACACAATTTTCCACTGCAAGAATGTACTTTGGATGATCAATAATCTTCCCACCACTCAACTCCGCAACATTCTGAACAAGACTAGAGAGAGCAAACAAAGCCGCAGCACGAACTTCGCTGAATGAATCTTGAAGAAGTTGGAGAAGTCTGAGGTGCAAGTTTTCACGCAGACAGTGATCCCGAGCTTGTGGATATTGTTCAATTGTCTTGGCAAGACAAATGGCAGCCCATTGACGAAGCAATGGATCAGGGTCATTCAAGTGCAATGACAAAGTGATCAATAAGTCGTTCTTCAAGCACGCTTCCTGCGCAAAACGGAATCCATGACAGAACACAGAAAGAATGAATGCACACATCGCGCGGTGCTCGGACATATTTGGAATAATAGTCGGACTGTTGATGGAAGTCAAAATATTGATGAAGTATGTGAAACCATTGTCCTTCAAGAGATCGTTTTGGCAAGAGTTGTCAAGTGCGAGAATCTTTGCCCAAATAAACACCAGAACAGGCTTCAATTCAGCAGCAGGACTTTGAAGAAGTTTGAGAACATAGGGGAAGATTCCAACAGACAGAGCAAGTTTCACAGACCAAGGACCCAAATCCAAAAATCGCGATAAAAGCATTAATGCACGCAAACGGTGAACTTGTGAGAGCAAAACTTGCAATACAATTGGTAACTGTTCGGGATGAGATTTGGCAATTGGACCTTTGGAAAGCCAAACTTCAAATGCAGTCAACTGCTCTGAGAAGAAGGACGAATGCTGATACTGAACGGTATTCGGAGACTTCAACAAATCAGGTAATTGGTATAAACACATTTCAGCTGCAAGGTCCCAAGAAGACCAAAGTGGATGTTGATGCGTGCTAGGAAGCACAGGAGACGACATTGGAGTACAGTGATAATATCTCATGATACGTTCAGCGAGAAGGAAATTTCGGAATAAAGCCGCAACCTACGAAATATTAGTAATTTCCAAAATAGAGCAGCAACAAACCATCAGATCTTGACGAAACAACTTTTTAAACAAGTCATGTGGAAGCATATTCCAAGCAATTGTATCTGTAATAGCTGTAAAGATCCAATTCAGCTCTCCCAAAGGAGTCCGACGATCATTGAGTTGGCCCGGAATCTTCATAATCATGTCTGCCGTAATATTTTGCAGCAAAGGATTTTGCGAAACGAACCAACGTAACGCAATTTCGATTGGGGTTGTAAGACAACATGTGAATAAGTCAGCCGGCTGTAGAATTGCATCAGAAACCAAGATCCAGAGAAACAAGCCAACTCACCAAGTCCGGATTCATGGGCAATGTGTCCGATGGTCCACAAGCAGCCAATAAAATGCACTCTTTCATAGAGATATTTTGTTGAGACGATACAACAGGTGGATCTGGTGTGGTTATGCTATCCCTTCTTGCTGTGGCAGCAGCAGCAGCAGCATCTTCATCACGCTGGTCCGCAAATTTATCAAAAGCAAGGAGAATGTTTCCAGCGTTTGAGCTATATGCAAAATTAGGGTTTATCGGCTGATGAAGGGATCTCACCAGTCAAACACATAGATACACGGACTTCCAAGCCACTGTTGGATATCGTAGATGGAGCACGGCAAATATTGGGTATACGATTTGTTAAAGACCCAAATCTCGCCTCCCTTTGTCGGCCGCGGAACGCCATGACCGTTGTAGTGAAACAGAATGCGTTCGTCCTGATTTGAGTGTAACCACCATCAGAGATCCGCACTTCAAACAATCCAGCGTTTCACCTTTGCATTCTTGCGAAGGGAAACACACGTCTTCTTTGTTTCTTCGACGGAGGGATCCAGGAGCGCCTTATAGCGTGAACGGGGCTGCCACACTAGAAATACGAATTAGGCCCTGCTGAGCAACTGCGGACAGAGTGAGAGTACCTTCGTATTGCTGCTGCAGGTTCTTTCCGATAGTTTCGAGCGCCTTTTGCGGAGGCAGGGACGCGGGGTCGACCCAGCACTCGAGTTTAGCGCACGGTGAGGTCTAAGAGCGGGTTTCGTTAGACCGAGCCACCACCACCACCACCACCACCGATGCATTCGCTTCACAACTTAAAGGAGAGACAGAGACACACGTACCTTAAGCACGTCCGGCGGGTCAATGCCAATGTTCAGGCACAGCACGAGCGCCACGCTGACCGTCTTGAGTCGTTCGCGCATTCGCCAATCATCGTCGCCGTCTTCGCGTCCGAGACTCGCGAATCCACTTCCAGAACTCGTCGGTGGTGGCCGCAGCCGCGATGCTGGTATCCCACACGCTTCGTGCCGCCGGTCGATTAAGAACGAGTACATCTCCCCCTCTTTTTCGATAGAAATAAAAAGTAGAAGTAAAAGTAAACACATTTTCAATCTTTCATTCAACGTACTTCAATTGAAAGAATCTTAATATCCTCATGCGGCTTCTCATTCTTATCCGTCCTCGCCTTCTCAATACGATGAACTACATCCATTCCACCTGTTGCTCTTCCAAACACAGTATGCTTGTTATCCAACCACGGCTAGAAAACAACAAAATCAGAACCAACTTATCATTTTTTAAATCAAAGTAAAATAAACTTACAGTTGGCACAGTGGTGATGAAAAACTGACTTGCATTCGTGTTTGGTCCACAATTCGCCATGGACACAGTGTAAGGTCGGTCATGCTTCACAGCTTTGGAGAATTCGTCTTCAAAATCATGTCCCCAGAGAGAATCTCCTCCAGTTCCATCTCCCAATGGGTCACCAGTTTGAATCATGAACGCAGTAATAACACGGTGGAAGATGACTCCGTCGTAGTATCCCTTTTTAGCAAGACCCACAAAGTTTTCAACGGCTTTGGGGGCATGTTCAGGGAATAAACGAATATGGATATCTCCATAAGATGTGTGGAGAATAGCCTGCGAACCCAAAGATGCTTTCGGGTTTGAGCTTGCCGCGACAGTTTGTTCTTCTCTTGTTGGCTTTTCGTTGAAGATATCACGCCCTGTGGATGTGGCAGCGGTCGCATCGCCCCTATTGGTTCAAGGTTAGATTCATTGAAGCATAACAAGAAAACGTACGAATCAGGTTCACGACGACTGAACATATAGAATCTGTTTCTCTTAAATGCCGTGCAAATAATTGTGGGATCTTGCGCTTCAAGGTCCTTCAGTGCTGAGTTCTCTGATGCAACCATAGCCTGTCATATGTCAGCACTCGTCAATATGATTACAGAATAACATACGTGCGACAAGAGACCCATAGCTTTTTTCTTGGGAGCTCCTTGATAGAGAGCAATGTTCAAGAAACGTTGATTCTCCACCTTTCCAACCAATCGAGAAACGCGATTTGTTTCGATATTCACAATCTTGATTCCAAGAACGCTAGCATAAATAATGAAATGGCCTGATTCGTCAAACACTGTCCAAGATGTCAGTAATTCACTAGAAGCCAGACGAAGTACTCACCAGCATTGGCAGTAGCACTCTGCCCTCCCTTCACTTTCTCGATTTCCCTTTCCGTAGCCATTCGTCTACCAAACTCCATATCATCTAGTTTGTAAACGGCCGTTCCAGCTTGTTGCATTTCCGATACAACTGCCAAAGATTCGTCATATTTCCTCAGCAACTTTCCAGTAGCAAATGAAAACACGCGAATCTGGCGATCCTCGAAACCAAATGTCACAAACTTTGTAAAATCTTGCGAGAATGTGAGAGTTGCAGGGAACGATTTTGACTTTTTGCGAAAAGCTGTTAACGCCAGGCAGATGAGGAGCATTCTTTTCTGCTCACCTTTTTGAATTCATACAGATCCGTTTCGCCCTTGAATTCCCAATCGACGTACTTTGAGTTCTTTGGGGGTAACGCAGCAGCTTCATCGACATCAATCTGCCAATATTCTATCATTCCACCCACATCGACACTGACCACAGTTTTCGCAACAGGATTGTATTGCATGATATGAACAGGTTGTGAATGCAAATCCGGCAGTGAAAACAAAGGCTCATCAATCTTTGAGTTTGCAGGTTTCTTCGAATCGGTTTCTCTAGCATCGTAAATGTGAATTGTAGACGAGTCGAAATCAGAGCATGCAAGAAGGGCTTTCGCGTCTTGCTTCTTTGCACACCAGGCTAAAGCGCGAGGGAGGTAGTCAAGCGACAGAATGTTGATCATATCAAAGTTGATGACATCGAATATTTTCAGGGCTTTATCTGCGCCGGCCGATGCAAAGAGGGCACCTTTTGATATGAAGGTACTGTGAGTGGGAGACAGTTGCAGAGAGAGGGAGACGCACCATCGGCAGACCACGCAACCGCCACGACCGGGCCCAAGTGAGCTCTGTAGTGCTTCACAAAGTCGATTCCAGTCATAGTTTTCTTCCAAAACTTGACGTGGCCGTCGACGGACGTTGTGACGACAAAGTCCGTGACGGGCATCACGGCAACAAAGTTGACCGTGTCGCGGTGCTGCAGCGCTGACGTCAGCCACACAAGTTGAGCACTACAAACGCACGCACCATCAGCGACCGCTCGTACATGTCTGCGGCGGGAAGCGCGTCCAGGTACAGCGACTCGTGCGCGAGAACTGCGCAGGAACGAGGACAACAAACAGAAGTAAGTTCAGTTAGAACTCAGACACAGGTCTCTGTGTATGCTCTTATTACCTCGCTTCTTCCGCTGCGGTTTGCGAATGTCCGCTTCGTCCGGCAGCGGCATTGGCCCGACGTCGTCCGAATCACTGTCATCTACACTCGTATATTAGCAATTGCATTCTGTATCACTACTGTTTGATTTGGAAGTACTTGCCTAATTCGCGTTTCTCTGTGCTTGACATCGTTGGGCAAGTTGTTGCACGTTTTGAGGAAGAAATGGCCGAAATCCACAACCCCAAGAAAGATGTATTATTCAAAAATCAATTTCTCAATTATTCTCGAGCTTTCCTGGCAGCCCATCCAGTTTGTAAATCGTTCACATGCAATGCCACTTGTGTTCTGACCTTCACCAAATCATCATTCAGCATCTTCAACTCAGACGGATCTGTTACTTCATCTTTTATCATCAATTCAAGCTCAGCTACCACGTCTTGCTCGAACATTTGAACTGGGTTTAAGTTATTCCCAAAGAATTTCCTCAACTTTTTGAGTTTCTTTTTCCTGAGATCCTTATTCTTGATCATATTGAATTCATCTGCATCGAACTTGAGCATGGAATCCATAAGATCTAATGCTTTATCCGTTTGTCCTTGTTGCAGAAGTTCCGTGAGTGCAACCAAGTTTTGATGATGCTTCGCCCCAAGTTCCTTCTTTGGCAACACGGGTAAACTTGCATCAAAGCTTGAAACTTGTTGTGCTGTCTCGTCTTCCTCGTCTAATCGCGCCGCCGCCAATTCCTTGATTTTCATTCGATCAATCTCAAATCCAATGACCGTAACTGGCCGATTCTTGCTTGGAGATGCAGCCACTTTCTGGTATGGAGCTGGATTGGAAACCCGTCTTGACGAATCCAGCTCCTCTGAGACATCCAATGCGTGGTCAAGAATATCAGTCGTAACAAGCTCACCCATCATACGTTCCAGCTTTTGAATCCTCTTTCTTTGAACCACCTTCTCTTCCTTTGACAAGTGCTTTGTTTCTTCCGCCATCGCGCCAACTCCTCCTGCGCCTGTGCCTGCTGATAAGCTGGTTTCCAAAGTTCCCACTTCTTCTCCAAGGAATGCAGTAAGCTTCGAGAGCCTCTTCTTCCGGAGCATCTTGATTTCCCGGAATTCCTCCTCAGATAACTCAACTTTCATTGTTTGCTGGGGATCAAGCACAGTTTCTTCATCCTCCGGTATTAATGACTGAGATAGAGATAGCAAAGAACTGTCTTGACTTGGCATACCTACGATGGAAGCAGGACCGCTTGATAATCCTGATCCTGCTCCTGCTGACGAGAACGATCCTCGAGCCCCGCCAAGTGATTGCCGTGCATCTCTGGAAACAAACGTTTGCTGTGCTCCATGTTCACCAAACACAGTCATAAGTTTCCTCGCCTTTTTAGTCAAACGCGCTTTCTCATCCGGAGTCAAATCGTTCACAGTATCCACAACCTCAGCCGCCTCCTCCTCATTCTCATTCTTCAGCATACTTCCATCCTGCAACTGAAGCATCGAATCCTCATCCATAAAGTTCTTGCGCTCCTCACGAGGAATTGGTTCCCCGAAAAAGTCAATCAGCTTCTCAAACTTTTTCTTCTTGAGCTGCATTTCGTTGTCTTCGAGTTGACTGGATGATGTTCCCCCCACGCTGGAGCCGCTTGTGTTGGCTGCACCGGACTTTGACATTCGCGTCCGGCTTGTGCGACTTTTACGGATTCCAAGAGCTTCTTCCATCATGCTTCCGAGATGAGCCGCGTCTTCTACTTGGGTGTGAACGACGGCTTGCTTGAGGGAGTCGATCATTTGCTTTTGACGACCGAGTTCATCGGCGGCAGGTCTTTGACCAAAAAATTTCGTGATTTTCTTTTCCATCTTTTGCTTTTGGGCGCGTTGGAGGAGTTGACTGCGGTCTGGGTCCGCAAAGTAACCATGGGTTTCGAAAAACTTGCAGTCAGTGAAATATCGACGTAATACCCGTTCAATTACGAGGTCTTTGAATATTTCCTTTTCCTCTTGACTTTGAAGTTGAATTGATTTTGTTGATGGTGCATCTTCATGGAACAAAGGCAATTTTGTGAATCGAAAGGTTTCATAAAACATTGTGGGAGGAAAACTATTTGCCTTATAGACAACTTCATCTGTATTTCAACAGTTAGTAACTAACATACAACGATAGAATAACAAACATCGCGACTTGAAAGTCAAGAAGGTCTCAAACGCCTTACTCTTCTTGAACCGCGCATACGTTTTCATTTTCAACAAGGAGTAAATATGTTGTTGAGCATCATCAAACATTCCCACATCCACTGCGACTTGGCTCACGATTGCCGCATTGATATCATACATCAAGTCCAGCGAGACATTCACTTTCACAGGTGCATCCGCAACTAAATACATGTTATATATGTATCCTCCAAACTGAGATCGAGAAGCTTCAGGACACGATCTGAATACCTGAACGTCCATCCAAAACAACAAGTTCTCAATCGTAAAATCAGAGAGACAGAAGGTATACAGTGCCTCCAGCCCTTTCTTATTATGCATCATTTCAAAGAGCGACACCTCGTCAAGCTGTGGCAAAGGCTCAGTCGGAAGCGGAACTTCAACGTTGAAAATAGAAATGACTGATTTCTTTCGATCCGTGCTCCCGAAATTCGACTGCCGTCGATCAATTGTATTTGGAACTGACTTAATACGTACGTTGGGACTCTCGCCAGAATCACTTCCAGGCGTACTCGCAGATGGTAATTGCAGCGAACCTTGCACCTCAAGTCGTGGAGAGGTCTTGCCTGAAATCGCCATCGATTCAGCTACTTCCTTCCTCGTTTCCGTCTCCATAGAAGCTAATTTAATCATTTAGTTAGTTACTTCCTTAACTATAATGTAACACAACCTTCGAACACATTCACGATTTGAACTACAGGTTTCGCGTCCAAAGAAACGCCAATCGTATCTTCGTATTTCAGAGGTATTGATTCCGAGTTACACAGTTCACCACATTCAAGAGGAATCACGTTCGTTGCAGTTGGCAAGAGTTGGTCACTTCCTTCTGTTACAGGAACTAAAAACTTGTACGCGTACTCGGCTTCAATCTGTCGCATAAAGTATTCAATTGTATTTCTTCGGTCAGCAACGACGTAGAAACTAAGTGAGGGTCGATCCACTATCACTTTGATTCTTGTAAAACAGTCCAAATGCCCGGTAATTCGTTCATGTCGCTTATGTAGCACACGTTGATGTCGTTCATAGTCACCCATGGGCGTCCTAGGGATCGTGTTTCCACTTGTAGTAAGCACATCAGGGATGGGCACATCCGTGTTCATTGTGCTCAAATAAATAAAGTTTTTTCTTCTTTTTATTTCTTTGTTGCACGACGTTTTTTAGTTTTGGCTGGAGCTGGACTATCTTCTGGCATAATACTCATTTCCACTCGTAACCTCCGTTTCTTCTTTTGCTGAAGTTCCCCGTCTCCCTCAACCCCAACTCCACCTGTACCACTACCACTTGCAATAACCTCCAGTTCTTCATCCTTTTCAATGGAATCTGGCAAAACATCATTACTTCCACTTCCCCGACGCGTGATTCGAATGCGTTTCATTGCTGCTGGCTTCACTGATTGTACTGTTTCTTTTGACAAAATATCCTGAATTCCATACACGGAGATATTGGTTGCCTTTGATGAAGATGCATTCTCGAACATATCAAGCTGTTTTCTGCTTCCTTCCTGTAATGCGGCCATTACAGTTCGCGATCGACGTCCCCCAACAGTAGGTTGTGTTGACGATTGCGATAGACTTAATGCACCAATAGAAGAAAGACTGGGTAATGTTGTCGTACGAGTAAATGTCTTCCCCAAGGAGCTCCTGTTTGATTCCTCGTCCACTTCCTCGTCTTCTCCAGTGAATGAGATCTTTCGCGATTTTGTTTTGGGGATTGATGCTGCCGTCGGTGCCAACGTTTTCCCTCGTTTGACACTTTTTCGAGTTGTTGGAGGGGGAGGCAGTTCAAATGAGGAATCAACGGAAGTTGCCGACCCAAACGAATCTCTACCCGCTGACTCTCGGATTCCATCTCTGGGAGCAAATCCATCGTCTCCTCCGGTATCATCAATACCATCTTGAGATGTGTTCAAGTTATCCTCCTCAGATTCCACAGTTTCAGAATACGACCGAACCACCCGCTTTCGTCGCAAACCGGACTTCTCACCAGCAGCCGTAGGAGCATAAATATTAATGTTAGCCTCCTTCAGCAGTAATAGACTCGGCGAAGGAAGATCAGTCTGAACACCAACTGAAACTTGCACTTCCCGATGATTGATTCCAACATTCTCACTTCCATGATTCTCAAGCGCCTCAAGCGTCTCTTCAGAAAGAACCTGACTCACTTCAACTCCATGAACCATCGTCTGTGTCGCAACACTGACTCCACCACCAACAAGTTCCTCAGTCTGAGTTTCAACACTAAATCCAGCAGGTATATCAAAGTCAGTGGGATCAACGCCTGGCGACCGTTCACAAGCCATAGGCACAAACATCGCGTCAGTCTCAAACGAGTCGTCAAAAGTAACAACAGCCGCCGACCCTCCAACACTATACGAATCAATTGTGTCTTGAACAAGATCTTCCACAGTTGTTTCACAGTCACATTGGGTTTCAGTATCCTGAAAGTGGAGTCGCGTCGTTTCAGTCGAAGTCTCACAAAACTGACTGCATCCACCAACTTGAACGGAGACTTCACGTAGTTCAGTATGCGGAACATAGGCCGAATCATATCGGGTGTCAAGAAGATGTTGCGGGGCTTCAACTTGTGTCGAACTATTGACAACATTGGACGCATCAACTTGCGAACATGCATCAGAGACTTCAGGAAGCTCCATTTTAGGAGTCTGAGTGGTACCTTCAATGGTTGTTGTTGAATCAGATTGGGTTCCTTGATTTGTCTGTCTCAAACGTAAGTAAGTCCCATCTCATTTCAAAAAAACAAACACTTACATTTGATCTACTTAATAGTTGCGTTAGGTACATTTGCTTTTCGTCCTCCTTGTTTTGTTTGGATGGTTAGGAAGGAGAGGAAGACAAACCGGAAAAAAGAGGAGAAAAAAATTTTCCTCCTCCTCAAACAGAACGTACCAACTGCCTCTCACGTTCGAGACCCTGCGACATTCGCAATGCCCATTCAGCCTCAGATTCTCGCCATTTACAGCGTAATATATCGAGTTCATTGGATTTGGTGGTCAAAGCCTGATTCGTTTCGTCACAAGTCCCACATCCCACCACCGTTGGAGCTTCATCCATCAATACTTCTTGCTTTTTCATCAGCATTTGCTCCTATGGTATAAAATAAGCTCAAGATGCTTCCCAAAGTACAAAATGCACTCACCAACTGCATCAAGCGAGCCTCTAACACCTCAACTTTGCGCTTCTCTGCATCAAAATCACTCTGTAATGCCTGGATAGCAAGATCCTTCTGGTCACACATTGCATCCTTCAAATCGATTTCAGCATCCTTCTGATCCATTTCCTGTTCCATCTGTCCATTCACCAGTCAGTCTTCCTCTACACTTGTTTTAAAATAGGATGTAAGTTACCTCATCAATCTTTTCTTCAAACGCCTCGACTTTCAAGTCATGCATCTTCTTGACTTCTACTTCCCGCTTCTCCATTCGAATACGCTGGTCCTCAAGCTGTTGAGCGCATTTCTGTTTCCACCGGGATTCGTCGGATTGACTACTCCGCATGAGTTCAAGAAGTTGCTGGTTCTCCAATCGGGCTTCATCGCGCTCACGTTGAAGGAGAGTTGTTTGGGAAGTGAGGTTATGGAGTTGATGTTGAAAGTATGCCTTCGCAACGTCGACTGTGTTGGTGTTGAATGAGTCGGGAAAGTAATGGGATACAACCCAAAGAATACCTTCATCGCCCTTCTTAACAGGTTTCTTTTTCTGAAGTAACCTTTCAAGGGGGTTATAAGTGACTAGTTGGCATGATTGCTGACTGAAGTCGAGTGCAATTTTGGTTTGGTCTTCGTTTGTTGGATTGATGTGAAAGACGAACGTGACCAGCCCATTCCGAAAATATGGGAACAGAGCTTTCGTCAATTGACAGTTTCGATACGGAATTTGAGAGTATCCACCGGCGTTGATAGTAGAATGAGTTGAGGAAAATGACGCGGCTGAAGATGGGCGTTGCTGTTGTTGAATTCTGACCATGGTTTTGACACATTCGCTCAGATGCTATTCATGTACGAATAAGATATAAACGCGCCAAAGCATAGGGCATTTTACATGCAGACTTTGGTTAATTTTTCCTGCTTCTGTTAACGTGCTCCCTTCTGATCCAGTTCGTTTACAGTTTTCAGTTCCAGCCAAGTCTGCAATCGCCATTCGACTCATTTTGGGATCCTTTTCGAATGCACAAAAGTCAGAGCCGGCAAGAGTAGAACTGAAAACCTACTCCGACCAACAACCCTTTAGAATCGACTGTTACTCTGACGACTTTGACAGTGGTAATCAAGTGTCCTCGAGAAGATGACTTATTCACTTTGGTTTCCGCAGTTTCACGAGCTGATTTCACACGACGAATCAAGTCCAATGCCTGTTTATAGTCCTGAATCTGCACATGTACAGCGGTTTTCAATATCGGATTTCCGTGAATATATCGCAATTGTTGAGGTTCACGTTTCCCAGATTCGTCCAGAAGGTCAAAGCACTGATTATATCGTTTGTGTCAGACATCATGAAATTAAACTCAGAATTAAGAAGGGAGCGGATAGTTACTCTGTCATTGTAAATCTATATCTGAAATCAGTTCGATTGGTATAGTTACGTGTAATCGAAGAACGAAAGTTACCTCCAAGAATGAAATCCATATGGAGCACGACTCCCCAGGAACCACATCTGTATTATTCGACAGCACCCAATCATCCCATGCAAGTGGTTTAAGAGCGGCCGGAGACTGAGACGCGTGAGTCAACAAGAAACGTAGAGTACTCTCGAGGACACGATCCAGAGTATGTGTCTTTCCAGAACCGGAAGGTCCATACGCCATGAGCAACTCATTCGTCTGCAATTCCTTTGATACAAGACGGGCAAGAAGCGGACGAGCAGCGGCATCGAATACTAATAAATATAGAATGTGAGATGAGTGATTCTCGAGTGTATCGACAGCAAAAGAACGACGCGCACCTTCAGCGTCGCGTGCGGATTCAGCAAAGACAGCATCGAATGAGAAACGTGCGTCGTGGAACTGGACTGCGTTGTTATCGACCGTCACAACGCGTGGAAGGCCGGCGGCCGCAGCTCGCAGCCGGAGAAAGACACGCACACCGAATGTGTTTTGTGGCTGAGATTGAGATTGGAATTGACTACTGATTTGTTGTGAATGAGTAGAAGGGTGTGGCTGAATAGGAGGGATGAGAGTAGCAACTTCAGCAGCAGGCGCCACTTGTTTCTTTGTGGCTTCTTCTTCTTCATCTTCATCTTCTTCTGTCGCAACGTTCTCTTTAAAGTTCGGACGCGGCGGAGGAAGCACGAGTCCGGGTAGAGGTCCAGGTAGAGGTGCCGGAGTCACCGCAACCGCCACAAAGCGCGAGGGCAGCGGCATCTTTGCGCCAGGCGTCGAAGTGTACGCCGCAAACACGTTTCGGAGGAAGGCGCCCGTGCGTGTGTGTGCGAGTGGCGTCTCAGGAACTAGAAGCCGCGGTCGGACGGGCGTCGCGTAGCCATCGTCGTCTTCAAGCTCTGTGTCGGCCATGTCCGACTTTTCAAGGAAACTTCGGACATCCCTTTTGCAACACACAAGCACTCAAAATTGCTTTGATTCAAAACAAAGAACAATGCACACCCAAATGAATACAATGGCATCATATAACATGGTTTAAAAACAATAACATCCATTCACACTTGTACCACACAATGCACTTGATCAAAACAATCTTGACTCTCGCTTTCGCTCTTACTGCTCTTTCTTACCCTCGACCTTTCGTCAACGTGAACAAGAACAGCGACAATAATTCTACATCAGATACAACACCCACTTCTAATTCAAACACACTCACACGGCAGAACAAAGACTATCGTAGAGCAACTCAAAAGTGTTCTGGAAAGGGTCAATTGTATTGTGGGCCAAACGAAAACGGCTATTCTCAGATCCTTAAATGCGATGGATACGTGTATCGCGTTGCTGAATTGAGATCAGGCGCTGGTTGTACTATGGTGGGAGGGTATGCTCATTTCTGTTCCATTTCTCCAAACAGGCCAAACTCTTGCCCATAATACCACCAACCTCTGGTTCATTAACATACAAAAGATGGAAATCAGGGAAACTATAATACAAATAATAATCCGGAAATAACGGTTTCATAACAGAAACCCCAACAATAAATAAAAAACGTATTCACAACCAACAACCAACCTCTTCACCAAGATGCCCGCCTCTCATCCCCAACAACACCCCTCCTCCTCCTCCTCCTCTCCTCATCCTCTTCCTCCCCTTCATCCGTAATCACAAACCTCCCTTCCTCCCTCCCCACAATCTGAAACCCATCCTCCTCACCACCCTTCATCAACTCAATCGCAGAATCCTGCATCCCACTACCCCCACCATTCCCTCCAACAGGCGCAGCCCCCGTCGCAAGATACGCGCGATACACTTTCGACCGCACACCTTCCTCACTCTCCGGGTCGCGACACGACTCGGCCCAACACGCTGATTCCGCGACAGCAACGACCAACGCCGATTTCGGGTCCGTCGTGTTACTACTGCTTGCATTCAAGAGCGCTGGAGAGATGAATGAGGGGATGGGGAAGTCGGCGCTGTGTACGAGGAATGTGGAGTCGGCGTAGATTACTTCACGGACCAAGTCGCGTTTTGTGGATATCGTCGTCGTCGTGAGTGTGGGGAGTGTGTGTGCGTGCGAGGTTATTGGTTTTGTTGTAGAAGTGGGAAGCTGATGGTGGTGGTGTCCAGTACTGGACATGGTGTAAGGATGTGTTGAGACGTGTCGATTCGTAGGAGGCGCGTAGAAAGGTTTTGTAGAGTTGTGGATGGCGGGCGGCGTGGATAGAGATGAAGATGTTGGTGGTGCTGGTGGAGGTAAGGGTGATAGAATGTTGTAGTCACACGTCCGATTGGGTGTTGCTGATGTTGGTATTTCATCCAGTGCCGCCAAAAGAGATGTAGAAAAGCTTTGGAGGATAGAAGACGTAATGCTGGTGGACATGGCTGAAGGGGCTTCGTTTCGTTCAATGAGGATTGTTTCTCCGCCGTCAATAACAGCGGCTGGTTCAAGCATAGCCAAAAGAGGTGGTGCAGTGGGGAGTGGAGACGGTCTATTGTCTTCCGGATGAGGAAGCAGTTGGTATAACTCGTGGGCTCGGTTGGGATGCTGGAAATATCCTCCTCTTTCAAACTTGGATTCCTCAGCAGCAACCGCCGTTCCAGCACTGCCACTTTCTTCACTACTACTACTGCTACTTTGACTACTACCATATTGTCCCAGCGAATCATCACTTCCGCTAATACTCCCTCTACGTAGACCATCGTCACTACCACCAAAGTCACGTCCACCCATCTGCTGCATCGCATCAATCTCACATGCAACGCGATTGCAAAACAACCGCCACTCATGCCTCAACACACACGCACCGACCCGAAACTCAAGAATCCCTAGAATAGCGCGTTCCAGCAAATTCACATCCGATACATCAACACACAGTCCTTGTGCAACAGCTTTCCACGCCTGATTGTCATATGTGTCGTCATACAACACTTTCGCACTCACAATCAGCGTTCCAAGAAGTAGGCGGTGCGTCAAGAAATGGGCAATACAGAAAGCAGGTTCGGGGGGAGGAGGAAGATGGAGATATGGATGCAAGGAGTGTATACAGTGAAGCAGATGCAATGCGTGTAAGAAGGTTGAATGCGAAAGCTGAGTCCGTTTGAGCAGCTTTGAAATAAAAAGTCTGAGAGGGGGTATTTGAATAGGCGTGCGTTGTTGCTGTTGTTGCTGTTGTTGTTGTTCTTGGGTGGCATTCGGGCTGTCTGGTCGTTGTTTCACAGAGTACGAGTATTCCGGGTCCAAAAAGAAACGCAGTGGATTAAAACGCGATTCTGGGACGAGCAATGTGTCTGAGGAGCAAGTTTCAATGGGTGGAGTAGTGAAAGTTGAAGCCGAGAGCACTGAGAGGGACTGTTGGGACTGTGTCTGGGCCACAAAGAAACGTGGGAGGATTACACAAGCGAAATCTGCGGAAAGAAGGAGTTCAGTTCAACCAGTACACGTATCCAACGAAACAGGACGCACCAATGAGCTCATCGAGAAGCCGCGCAGGATCGCCTGGTGGAGGCAGAGGAGGAGGCAGCAGAGGTCGGGTCTTGTTTGAAGGACGCGGAAGAAGTGGTGGCGGATGCTTGTTGTTGTTGTTATTATTGTTGGAGTAGGTGTAGTTGTTGGTTGAAGACGAGGAAGTGGTGGTGGTGGTGGTGGTTGTGGTGGTGGTTGTTGAAGGTGGGTCGGCCTCGCCTGGTCCCGCGTTCGTGGCGGCGCCGGAGTTTGTTGGCTGTGCTGCGGCTTTCGCGGCATCGCGACTTTGGCTGCCAAACAGCGAGAATCCAAGGCGGTGCATTAAGGTGATTCAGGTGTGAGGCGGGAGAAAGCCCCCGTGATTCTTGGACTGTATTCCTTTTTGGTTTGCCAAGCATTCGCTCCCTCCCTCCCTCCCATCTGCCACCCTTTCCCTCAACCCTCAACCCTCAACCCTTCCCTGTCAAATAACAAGTAAAGAACATTTATTCAGAGGTAACAAAAAATGATGTTAAAGCGAGACAACGGGTGAATGAACTCAAGCACGCCTCAATGTCTACACAAGCAATTAGCAAAACCACTTATACACAATTTCAACAAAAAATACTCAACTTGTTATGGAAGCAACTGCGACATTGCCCAGGCTTGAACGCGTTCTCAACAAACTCGGCACATCCACAATAACACGTTCCACCTGCAGCTCCACCTGCACTGCTACTCCGAGGATCTTCGTATTGTGGTCTGGAAGGTACAGGAGCAGACGGAATGTAACTCGCTCGAGAAGGAACAGGAGCTGGATAACCTCTTCCGCCACCACTCGCATTCACATTTCCAGCTGCCAACCTTGGAGACGCATCCACGCCAGCATTATAAGTTGATGGTGGACGGTATGGAGGAAGAGGGGCCGCAGGCGCTTCCACAACTTCACAATAATTGGCAGGGAACATTCCTCGTTGTCCAGAACCGTCTGCCATTTCTCCAATCCACCATCCTTCATCCACCTCCTCAATCACATTGATCAAATCTCCTTTGCGAACTGCACACACAATTCAAGTCAATAAAATATCCACCAGAAACACAAGACTTCACTCAACTGCTCATTTCTCCTGGCCCTTCCGCATCAAACTGATACAAAGCACGTGTTTGTTTCGAATTGCTTCGCGATGCTTTTGATAGTGAATTAGATTCAAATTCATTCGATCAAGAAAGTACATACGCGTTGGATCGCGGTTGGGAAGTGGTGGTGGTCCACCACCAGAATTGAATCCACTGTTACTTCTCGTCAATCTCCCCACAGAAGCGTTCGATCCAAGAGGAGGAGTGAATGCAGGTGTATGCGACGTAGAATCGCGGTGAGTATCGTACAGTGACGAAGCAGCGGAAATAGACCGCTTATACTCAGCCCTGTTGTTCCCTGACCGAACACGAGGAATACTGTAACGCCAATTAATCGATCCATACGGTAATCTTCCTATCCAAACTTACTTTGCAAACTCCTTTTGCACCTGCATCAACCTCTCAAGCCCAGCCTGGAAAAACTCAACCTCCGCATCCACAAGGCGACAAAGCTCAGTCAACTGATCCTCCTCATTCGCATTCAACGAAATCATTCTTGCCGTAATATCCTGCAACGTCTCCTCATACTTTGACTGAGCAACCCTCACATCCTCCTCCAAAGCCGGATTCGCAGCCTTCGCCTTCTGCACTTTATTCATTTTCGCGTCGTAATCCAAACGTCGGTTTTCAAGCTTTGTTTTAAGACGCTATTGGGGAAGTTGTGTTTCTGTCAAGTCCCCGCCTTCACCAATAAAAGTCCAAAAATGTTACCTGGTAGTCCTTCACATCCGCCATTTGACGGTTCATTTCCTCGAGGTATCCGTCCTTGACGATATTCACAAAGGTTCGTTGGGAAGTTGCAACGTCGGTGTGTGCGTCTCCCACCAAGATCAGAGCCTTGGCTGTGGCAGTGGTTGTGATTAGAATCACAGAAGTACACCAATCCCACGCAACGACAGCAATACAAAGAACGATTGCACTAGCCCATATCACGCATAAGGGTGCATAGAGGGGAGAGCAACTCAACTGTATGCAGATGCCTCGAGAGTGTTCCCCACAGTCGACATTGCAGACCCAAACGCTTCCATCGGCGACCGATCCTTATCCTTTCCTTCCCCTCTACCTAAAACAAAACAACCAATACCCGTCAGCGCCCCTGCATCAAAATGAGAAACACAACAAGTTGCACCCAACTAATAGACTTGACGAACGAATTCAACTGGAGATCAAGCTTCTCATATTCAGCCTTTCGTTGTTCCGTTGCGTGTTCAAGGTTCTTGAATTCCTCGGACGTTTCTGTGTGGAGGGGTGATACATGGAGGGTTGAAGGGGGGGGGGGGGGGGGGGGGTGTTGAGTCTTTCAACCTCTCACAAGACACAATCACAGCGAACCTGTCTTCTGCGCGCCGCCAAGTTTCTCGCCTGGATGGTATTTGCAATGCATCGGAGTGATTGGAGGTAGTGTGGTGGGGTAGGCAAGGGAGGGAAAGGGTTGGAAAGGCAAGGGGTTGAGTTCAATAGGTAAGGGAAGGGAAACAGCCGCAACGCACCGGTCCACTGTGATAATCATGTCAGAATAGTGTGGATAGTACAATGGAGGAGGCTATGGACTGGTACCTGCTTGAACTGCCCAAGCTTCTTTGAGATATTCATTTTCGGGAGATGGTTTTTGGCCAGAGTGCAACCAAACCATGAGGGGATCAAACCAACTTTGTGTAAATGTATCAAAAGCAGATGACAATCGAATTGGTGTCAATCAATGTCAATGGGTGTAGATTGCAGGAATCCCATCACTTTCAACTCTGTAATGTATGACACTTCCAAACTGCAATCGCCTCTTGATCACAACTCGATACATATGCAGAGAATATTGTTCTGATGTATTTGTCTTTGGAGGAATGGAATCCACACTCACTCAGAAAGTTTCCCCCTTTTCTTTCTTTTTTGCAATCCAAAAATGACCACAGAACGGCTTGAACTGCTCCAGGCGTCGATTGACGCCCTGGTAGACCTGATCCCCGTCAAAGCATATGTTGTATCAAACACATTGGCCGATGACGAAGTCCTACCTTCTTCCAAGGACAAAGTACGTTTTGAAACCAACTTGCCATTCCACTTCTCATGATAACTAACCAAACATCCTTTCCTCACACAGAAATACCTTGCAACGCACAACGCCAAAAAGCAAATCGCTCCTAAACAAGCCATCAAAGAAGCCACAAAGCGAGCACGCAAATGGAAGGTACACACATACACCATCTTGCCCCCCTTTCCAAACTCATTATCTAAACCTTAAAACGTTTCTTTTTTTACTGCAATGTCTAGTTGGATCCAGAAAGCGATGCCCAAACCAGCACTTCAACACACCTCCAAAAGCAACAGCCAACAACTGCACAGGACCCCTCAACAACACCCCTTGTCGCCCCTCAAACAACAAGCGCCTCCTCCATCGCCGACCTCCGCGACAAAGTCAAGGAACGCATCACAGAAATGAAGAGAATGCGTGGAATGGCCGTGGAAGAAAACAAAGCCGCCCAACTTGTAAACGTTCATTTTTTACCCCCCTCCTATTATTACCTTACAACAGTGTTTCCTAAAAAAAAAAAACACCCCCGCAATGTAGAAGGCCGCATCAGAGGGAAAGAAGCTCCCAACCCCACGGTCGCGTCAAGAGATTCTTGAAAAGCGGTTGAAGAAGCGGAAGGAGCGGAAAGAGGAGGTGTTGAAGAAGAAGAAGGGGGAAGGGGTTATGGGGGCTGGTGCTGCTGCTAAGGATGTTGCTGCACGGTTAGGGAAGGCGGCTTTGGGAGAGGTGAGAAATCGTTGTTTTTCTGTTTGTTTGGAGAGAGGGATGGGACGAGGGATTGGTGGAATACTGTGGGGGGACGTCAGAGGGAGGGAGCAGGATGAGAAACATGAGGGGGAATACCTACAAGATGGATATCGATGAAGTAATTGGAGGTGCACTTCAAACTAACACACTTTTCTTCCAAAAAGGACACTATGGACTTTTCTCGTCTCAACTTTGGAGGCAAGGTTTCAGGAACTGGAAAGGCAGGAAGTGCAACAGTAACCACAACAAACGCAGCCGGTCTCACCAACAAACAACATCGACTCAACAAGAAGCACCATGACCCTAAATCGCTCTTGTCGAAGCTTGAGAACGATGCCAAGAAACTCAAGGAGATGGCGTCTGTGAATCCTGAGAAGCATGCAGCGATTGTTGAAAAGAGCAAGTGGGAGAAGGCAGCTGCGATGGCAGGAGGAGAAGTTGTTCGCGATGACATTAAGCTTGTCAAGAAGACGGTGAAGCGGTTGGAGAAGAAGAAGGTCAAGAGTCACAATGAGTGGAAGAGCCGAAAAGACGGAGTTGCTAAGGGAATCGCAGATCGGGATAAGAAGAGAGAGGCGAATTTGAAGCAGCGATCTGAGAACAAGAAGATGGGAGTCAAGAAGGGATCTGGAGTCAAGAAAGGTGGCAGCAAGAGTGGGGGAGGAGGCGGCAAGAAGCGAGCCGGATTCGAGGGAGGCAGAAGAAAGTAAAAAGGGTTTTACAAACAATAAACGATTCTTAAGAGGATACTTTCTTGGGAGACATTGGGATTCCCCTTTTCTTTTTTTCCCATTTACTTGAAGAAACACCAATGCAGTCCTTCTCCAGAGCCGCAGCCGCCGCAGCATTCGCAGCACACGAAGAAGCCGAGCGACTCGCGGAAGAGAGCCGCATCAAGGGCACATACAACCGCGAGCCCGTTCCTCTGGCGCAGCAGCTCAAGGGCGGACCGACTCGACTCGGCGACAAAGTGCCTGAGTCGGTGCTCGACGGCAACGCGGACTTCACCGTTGATCTCGCTGGAATCGACGCGGCGAAACTGGCCTCGGTTCCCGTCGTCGAAGTTGCGCTCGATGCCGCCGCCGTCGCCGCGATTGCAAAGGCCGCCAAGTCCGTGTCGCCAGCCGCCCGGGACTCGGCCTCGTCGTCGTCGGCCCAGTCGCTTCCTGCCACCCACATTGGCGGTGTTCACGGTGTGCTGCTTGGGCTGGACATCTGTGGCGTTCTCGAAGTTACAAATGTTGTCCCTGCGATTGGACCAGTGGTGTGTTTCTCTCTACTCTACTCTTCTCTTCTCTTCTCTTCTCTTCTCTGACTTGACTTGACTTGACTTAAACTGTCTTGGAATCAGGCGCCTATCCTCGAAGACGGCTCCGTTGCTCCTGGTCCCGCGGGTGACCACCAGCTTCGTGCCTTGGACGGCCTTGCCAGACTTGGATTTGACTCGAACGTCGTTGGTCTGTTCGTTGCCGCAAACATGGGTGCATTCTGGTCGCAGCAACTCTTGGAAACTTTGTTCCGTCACCAAAAGGCGAACCCACAAGCCGTTCTCATCATGTAACTTTATTATCACATCCAAATACCATATCTTACACTTCGCCATTTCAGCTACGATCCTCTGCGCTCGGCTCAAGGAAACCTTTCTCTCAAAGCCCTTCGTTTGTCTGCTTCCACATTCTCCTTGATGTCCTCCAAAAAGTTTTCCCTCGAATCCATTCATGCTGCAAACGTTTCCCCATCAACTCTCTTTGAATCCCTCCCCATCAAAGTTAAAAACTCGTCTCTCGTCAACGTCATGCTCAACAACTTTGATATTTCCCTTCTCTCTACCCTCTCTGCCTCCCTTGAGTCTTCGTCATCTTCTGGATCTCTGTCAACAACCGCTGCCTCAGTCAACGCGACTGGTGTCGGTGCTGTCTCAGACAAATCAACTGCTGCTGTTTCCTCAGCTGCTCTTCTCGCATCTTCATCTGCATTGAGCAATTTGTTGTTGTTGAGCCCCAACTATGAAGGTCTTGATCTTGGAGCTGGAGAAGTCTATTTGGAGAAGCACTTGGAATCTCTTTGTGATGCTGTCGATGATTACGGTCAGGAACAATGGCGTTGGCAGGGTATGTTGTCATTTGTTTGTTTGGACTCGCGTTTTTTTCTCGTCCGTCCCGCCCGTTTTTTTCTTCTTCTCTCCTCCTCCTTCACTTTCCCCTTCAACGAATTCACATCTTTTTTCAATGAATTCTGTTCCCTGCGTTGATTGCATCGTCATACTCGCCTATGACTCTCCTTTCATCTCCAACCACACCTCCAATCTTTCTCCATCTTTTCCCTCTCTCCTTCATACTAAAGAAGCAAACACAAAATAGGATGGAACCGTTCCCTCCAGAAGGAACAACAAAAAGCCGCTCTCACCGTCGCCAAAAAGCGTGCCGAGAATGCTGCTCGTGAATCAAACGGACAAGCACCTCTGTACCCTGAAGCCGATATCACTACTCCACCAGCATCCTTGACGCGTGTGATTGCCAATGAGCCAAGTCGGTTGGAGTCTTTGGTTCTTGCGGGGCAGGTGGAGACTTGGTGTAAGCAGATTAATGGATTCGCTGGTCCGGGTTTGACCAAGATGTATGTTACTAAAGCCGTGTCGAGGGGTTGATGGAAGTTGTTTTGTGAATTATTGTGATGGATGATGGGGTTTTATCATGATATTTTTTGTATTTGGGTTTCTTTCTTGTTATTTGAGTTTACTAACTCACTCTGTTTGGAAATAAACATTGCACATTCGCTTAACATTCATTTCTGCAGGTATATGTTTTCGAGATTCTCAACTATAACACTTTATTCATCAGATGGAAAGGAAATATCATTATATATTAGTGGGCAGTGTTGGCATAAAGGAATTGCGAATCCTATTTACTTCGCTCCATGAGAGAGTCCCATTGACAGCTCGCTCGGCCAGCGCCTGAGCCACAGATCGTTCCCACCAACCTGGTGTTGACCGAATGTTCATTGCCGCAATAGCTCGCCAAATGCCAATATGAAGCGGCTCCTCTCGAAGCCACGGAACACGTGCAGCCATATGTGTCAGTATTTGCAACCAGTCTTCATTTGTGATTGTATCACTGATGTAATAGCGAGGAATCAAGGGCGCAATAACCTGCTTCAACAATGCAGCATCAATTTGGAGGGAGGGGCTATTTTCACCCATTAATTTAATCTCATTGGGTATCTGGTAGTTTTTAAGTTGCGGAAACAGCGTTTGCAAGCGCTGAGAGTGGTATCCAATGGATTTTCTATTGTTCAATAGTTGAACCGTTGCCTTTGGTGTTCCGTACAAATCAGCGATACAGCGGAACAAACGCTGCGGGTCTTTACACCAATGAATCACGAGAGATTTAGGCGTAGAACGTGCATTGTAGCTCCATGGGGACTCCTCCAAGTCATGAATGAGGACATCACTGACAAAGTTGACCACAAGCTTTCCCTTTCGAATCCACACGCCAACTTGAATGTCCTCGTATCCAGCGACATGACGAGGTGGAATAGGAGAGAAATGGATCCATTCAACAATGTCCGGTGACAGGATATATAAGAGACCTGTCATATATTTGACATGTTGCTGTTTTGGGGGATCGCGTCCAACATAGTGTGATTTGTTTGGAGCAAGGCCTTTCAGTTTTTGAGAGAGGCGAGGCACATTAATTACAGTATCATCATCCGTCTTGCCAATGAACCGATAACGTAAACAATATTTGCCCTTCCAAGTCGGATGCTCCGCATACATGATATTACGCGCGTACTTGAGCCAATCCAAGTTCTTCCCACTCTCCAAGTTCTCCTCCCGCTCCGTTATAACAGTATCATGCGGAAACGACATCTTCTCCAAAGCAAGTTCATACGCGTGGGACCAAGCCTTTGCGTTTCCATATACAAACATAAAGTCGATTTGGTCTTCGTGGGCCAGTTTTGCGTTGGCGGTTTTGTAGGTGGCGCGGAGGAGGTTTCGTCTGTTTGTGCTGACAGGATCGGTTGTGACAAACATTCCAATGAGAGCGCGTTTTGGCGCGGGGCAGTCGGTTGGAGGCTCATTCATGCGCAAGACGCCGGAATCGGGTGTTACAGAGACTTGGGACTCAGGTGGTGCGATGATGGGGGTTGTTGGTGAGTTTGAGTCGCCTGGGAATATCATCGGTTCACTCTCCGAGGAATAAAGAATACTGCGGTCAAAGTTGCGTGGATCCGTTTGGATAAAATAGACGAGTAGTGTCAGTAGCAAAGCTATGAGAGCTGCATACTTAAGGTAACGTTTGTCGGTTTCTCGAAACATGGGCTTTTCTGTGCAGCATCAGTGTGTTGAGTCTATGTTGAGATATCGAATGAAGGCGTCAAACCTTTTTTGATTGTGTGTGTGTGTGTGTGTGTCTGTCTGTGGGTGTGAGAGATGAAACGATTTGTTGTTTTGGCGGGATGTTCCAGCCTTCTTCGGCTGATTTGGGTTTGTTGGTCAAAAAAAATATAGAAGTATTATGTCATTATAAAAAGAAACTAAATGTTCTTTGGCAGTGATGGGATCATTGAGGAACGAATCTGATCTACTTCTTCCCATGTCAGAGTCGAATTATTAGCTCGCTCAGTAATTTTAGTTGCAACCTGTCGTTCCCACGAAGAAGGCGTCGAGCGAATATTCATGGCCGCAATTGCACGCCAAATTCCAATATGAAGCGGTTCCTCTCGCAGCCAAGGAATACGAGCCGCTAAATGCGTGAGAATTTGCAACCATTCAGCGTCAGATACTGAATCGCTGATGTAATATCGGGGGAACAATGGTCCAATGACGAGTTTTAACAAAGCAGCGTCAACTTGGAGTGCCGGACTATGTTCCTTCACTAATCTTATCCCATTTGACAAGTGGTAGTTTTTAAGTTGTGGGAAAAGATCTTGGAGACGGTTCGCATGTAGCTCAATGGATTTTTGGGAGACAAGCCGATTCATAATAGATGGCGGAGTTCCATACAAATCAGAGATACAGCGAAACAAACGTTGCGGATCTTTGCACCAATGAATTACAAGTGACTTTGGAGTAGAACGGGCATTGTAGCTCCATGGGGACTCCTCCAAATCATGAATAAGAACGTCACTGACGAAGTTGACAGGGATTTTTCCTTCATTTAGCCAAACACCAACTTGTATATCTTCGTATCCAGTTAGATGTTGGAGGGGTATGGGAGAAAAGTTAATCCACTCCACAACATCCGGCGACAGGAGGTATAGAAGACCAGTCATATATTTGACGTGATGCTGTAATGGTGGATCTCGGCCAACATAGTTTGATTTGTTTATAGGTAAGGATTTTAGCTTTCCCGAGAGACGCGCCACATGAATGACAGTATCATCATCTGTCTTGCCAATGAACCGATAACGCAAACAATATTTGCCCTTCCAAGTCGGATGCTCCGTATACATGATATTACGCGCGTACTTGAGCCAATCCAAGTTCTTACCACTCTCCAAGTTCTCCTCCCGCTCTGTTATTACAGTATCATGAGGAAACGACATTTCCTCCAGTGCAAGTTCATACGAATGTGACCATGTTTTCGCGTTTCCGAACACAAACATGAAGTCAATTTGATCTTCGTGGGCCAGTTTTGCGTTGGCAGCTTTGTACGTGGCGCGAAGGAGGTTTCTTCTGTTTGTGCTGACAGGATCTGTTGTGACAAACATTCCAATGAGGGCTTGGCTCTGGGCAATCGCCAGGAAACTCATTCATGCGCAGAGATCCAGTTTTGGCCATTATAGAAATCTGAGAGGTTGAAGGGGCAGCAATTCTTTTCTTGCCAGCCTCAGATTCAACTTGAACTAATTCCTTGACTGGTTCGTAGTCCTTGACTATGTAGTCCTTGACTGTTTGGACAAAACGGCTCCTGTTTCTGAATGCATCATATTGATGAAAGCTGAATATCGAGACAAGGACAAGACAGATGGCAGCGATTGTAATTTTGAATGGTTTATGTTCTTTTTGAAGCATTTTTTGTTGACCTGTCAAAACAAACTGTCTTCAAACAAATGAAACCATTCAACAGTCTCCAATTTCGCAACATCTTGCTGGCCCTTACTGGCTCCGCGAGCCTTCTATTTCTTGGCATAACATTCTATCCTCAAGAATTTTTCAAATGGCATCAATATTCAGCCAACTCAACACGGCTCCAGCCTTCCGTGAGAGAAGAATCCAAAATTAGTAGATCTGAATGGAAGTTGCCGGAAGTTGCAGTTGCTATAGATCCAAACGACAAAGAGGCACTAATTTCGGCTGGATGCTTTGTGGATCCCACAACATACAAACCTAAGATGTCATTTAACCAACCTTCGCCTGACAGTGCGAATGACGCATGGGACCATTTATATCAAACATGCTCCCCTATGACACGTGAATATTTGCGAGGATGTCCCATTCCAAACGCTTACCACACCATCTTCATTGATGGGATGAACTTCTCCTTCCACCATTACGTCTCCCTTAAAAGCGTACACTCCATCCTCAAACCATTTGCTATGTATATTCATGGGTATAGCTTTCCTACAGAGAATTTGCTGTTTCAAAAGGTACGAGAATAGTTTACTGAAATCGATCCTAATCCGAACATCCAGGCCGTAAAAGCTTTTAATCTTACGTTGGTACCGGCCCGAAAAGCAGAAAAGGCTTTTCACATAGATCTCCAAACGGACGAACAATCCGATGTTCTAAGATTGGAAATCAATGCACTGTACGGCGGAATTTATTCTGATTTGGACGTTTTCTGGCTGAAATCCATGACTCATGAGGAACCGTCTCTCCTTCGAGGACAGTACGAAATGGTTTTGGCCCCGCGATTTAACAAGACGAATCATCGAACCTCTTTGACAAATGTCATTCTGGTTAACAAGCGCTGTGCCCGATTTATACAGGATTGGTATAAATTCTACACCCTTCTTGCGGATGCACCCCGCAAGGACTTTCCTACTGTGTTGCCACAGACTATGTGGCAATCTCTTGCATCTGAAAATTCAACGGCGTCCGACTTAGTTCATGTTGAGGTCGAAAGACTCCAGCAGCCAGATGTGACATTGAAACAGTTTATTCACACTCCAAAAGGCATCAAGAGTTGGAAATGGGGGAAGAGTATTGCGTGTAACTTGTTTTATGACAAGTACCAAAAGAATCACACGTTCGATGACATTAAGGTTGTCAACAACCCCATTGGCCGAATGGCACGTTACATTTTGTGGGGGGACAAGACAAAGGCATTTGATATGAACAAGGATTACTTTCTTTAATGTTCTATTTTGTGGGGGACAAGACAAAGACATTTGATATGAACAAGGATTACTTTCTTTAATGTTCTATTTTGTGGGGGACAAGACAAAGACATTTGATATGAACAAGGATTACTTTCTTTCATTTTCTTTCTTTCATATATTGCGCGCGCAGCGCCAAATCGAATTTTGAGCAGAAAATCTGCGCGCAGAAAAAGGAGATGAAAACCTGCGTCAACCAATCAGATGCCAGGATCCTAGCTCCTCCACAAACTTGGTTCCGAATATCCCGAAAGACAATGAATAAATCAAATGTGTTACCAACATCCTACAACTCGAAACTATTCTTTTTTAAATGTGAATCTTGATCAATTAATGGAACTGGAACTTTGGCTGATTGATATATTTCGACTTCTCAAAAAGATGGGCTGGTGGCCTCGTTTGACTCCCATGAAGTAAGACATATATCAACATATATAAACAAAATGCCTTTACTTTGATTCTGCTTTTAGCTGCAGCCCTGAGGTGTATGGCAAGTGTGCGCAAATACGAAAACCTCGGAAGAGTCGGATCAAAAAAGGACGCAAAAATCCGATTTTGAACAAAACAGACAATACCGTACTATTTTTAGATGTGCCAGGAGCAGGATTGATTTGATTGGTTGTTTAACCTTTAGTATGCAGAAAGAAGAAAAAAGAAGTACTCACAGCTATGACGTCACTACCGTGCCGAATGCCATGCCTTGGGGACAGTCTACGGGCCGGTAGTTGTGTGAGTTTACACTCTCCTCCCCAGTCCGAATGAACAGATCGAGTAGGGTTGCTGCCTGTGTTGAGAGGACCGTAGGCGCTGACAAGTCCAACATGAAACCATTGCCACCAACACCAACCCGATTCGCCGATAGGACTACAGCTCCTCCTGCAACGCTGTATCTATTTCCGGCTGTACCATTCGGGCTTCCTACTCCTTCGGCCTCCCTTTCTGCAATCCAGTTTCCACCCCCTTCCTCTCTTGCTTTGTCTTTCCCTCCTTCAACGTCTTTCTCATGCTGTTCGTCTACATCATCTACATCATCTACATCATCTACATCATCTACATTATCTGCATCATCTTCGTCGTCTTCGTTGTCTACATTACTTTCATCATCTTCGTCTCCGCCCTCGCCCACCTTATCCTCCTCCGTATTCTTCTTGCCCTTCTTGCCCCTCCGTTCCTCTTTCTTCTTCCTCTCAATTGCAATGATTCGCGGAAGCTGCTTTGCATTGTTTGCTGCAAGAGCCATCGCCATGATCCAACCGAGCAATTCAATCTTTTGGCTGCTTAACGGGTCCCTTGAACCAGTATTAGGCTTAAATTCTGTCTCGTTCGAATGACGCCCCCCACAGTTTGGATCACTGCCTGTATACACCTTGGACCCAAGAATTCGATTAATGACACCACAAAAGTCCATAATGGTTGTGTTGGATTCAGTGTAAATGAGCATCGCGTATAACTGGTTTAACAAGGAGTTGAATGGATCGTCAATATCAATTTCAATTGGACTGTCGCTCTCGAACAAGCCAGCATTCATTGACTTCTTCAACTTCATACGTGTGGTCATATTATTGATTTTTGAGTGGGATGCTAGTGAGCTTGCCTGTTTGATATAACCTATAACCCATTGATTAAGATTTGCAAATAAACACCAGTATTTACCACCAAGTTCTTGCTTTGCTCCTTTCTTTTTCCTGTTGGCTGTATATGCTGAGAATGCTGAAGTACCAGTCACATTGAACGATGCACTCAGCAAAGCAACATCATGCTGAACATTTGAAGTGTACGTTTTACGCCTGTCTCTTGCTTCTTTCTCCAATTGACTGTCAGTTTTTGAATTCCCCTGCTGCCGTGATTCCTTCTTTACCCTTTCGAACTCGCTTAAATGGTCAAGTTTTGCCTTGTCACGCTCTTTCAAAAGCTGCATAATTTTGGTATTATCTCGCTCATCCACCTCCTTTGCCATCTCAAGTAACAGCTCTTTGTCTTTGTGCTTCTTGATTTCAGCCAAGACTTGGACGTATTCATTTTCTTTTGCACATTTCTCCTTGTTGTGCTTGTGAAACTGAATTGACTTACCAAGGTATGTGACTTTATGCAAAAAGTTGTGTCCAACCTTGACTTGATGTCCAGTAGACCACCTTTGCGACGAAACATCTCGTACACCTATAAATGGAGTCAAGACAACACCAAAACATATTATTACACAAACCTGGATCGTTAAAGTTCAAGAGAATTTTGCTTGAGAGTTGTGTCAAAGAAGCAAATGTTAAAGAATCAGTGCGAGGTTCATTATTTGGGGGAATGATGCGGGCATTGGGGCTCCAAAAATGTCCCACTTTCTCTTGAACAATTTTTGGCATTTCAGCATAATTATACAGTTTCTCGTTTCGCTTCAATTCACCTGCCAACAGGGTCAAGGTACTATTGATTTTTGACCGAAAGCGTCTTTCATCACACTGTTTTGACATATTTCGTGTGTATTCCACATAGCGAGTGGCCAAACTTATTGAGGCCTGTATCGCTGTGGCTGCTTTGGAAAGTACACCCACCTCCACATTTTCCTTCTTCAAAATCAAAAACTGGCTTTTAAGTTCTTTGATATCAGTAACCATTGTTTTGAGTTCCTCATTCATGATGTTCCACTCCCTATTCTTTGCCTCAAGCTCCTCAGTCATTGCCCAAGCCTTCCCTGGATATTTCCTGCCTTGCATGAAATTCAAATTTTGAGTATGCTCTTCTTCATTCATTTTGTGTGTGAGCAATGGAAGAGTGGTTTTAATTTCAGTTGTTACTGGATCATAATGCACCTTCAGTGATTTAGCCACAAATCCCAAGTTTGGGTTGTCTTTTGGGAAACAAATATCATTACCACCAATTATTTTCAAGTTAATCTTGTGGATTGAGGAGCCAATTTCATAACCAAGAATTTTTGTCACAACCCTTGCTTCATCACCTCCATTGCCTTTATACAAGCCATAATTGCGAAGATTAACTTGATACAGAGGACGAGGAGGTGATTCAATTGGAGGATATTGCTTAAGATTCTCTGCTGTATCAGTGCTTTCAAGAATATGAGCCTTGACATAAGTTGTTTGATTCAAAACCCCCTTGTTCACAACAACACCATCAAGTTTTTTCTTATTGTGGATGTTACCAATTGGAAACTCAACTGGCTGACGTGAGCGTTTTTCTTCATCATAGAGGGTTGGATTAAATTCCATTGTTGTTGGATGAACATACTTGCGATTTGAATGTAACAACATTGCAAACCTTGATTCTGTTCCAAAAAAAAACAACACTTAGCCTTAAAGATTAAAGAAAATAATACCTTGGTTTTTGTCAATGCCATCAGAATCAAGCCAAGTCAGAATTGATGCACATGCATTGGAAGCAGGACGTTGTAGTAATTTGCTTATTGTTTTTAATTCAAAGAACTTTTGAGCCAGTCCTCGATTTCCAAAGAGTAAGTATACAGCATTCACAATACTGTCATAGTCACTGCAAAACACCCTAAGATCGTTTTCCTCCAAGTTTCCAATACTTTCAAATGGGGTTGTTTGGTAATTTCTAATTTCATTTCGAGTTAGCTTGGAGTTTTTTGTAGTAAGAGTGAAAGACAGAGGAAGTAAAGCTTTGCCAATTTGGTACTTTGACTGATACTTTAAAGATTCAACTGATAGAGTTTGTTTTGGGAACAGATTACCCAGTGCATCTTCTTCAAAAGAAATTGATTCTTCCTCCAAAGAGTCAGAGTGAATTGTGTGGGCAAATACAAGCGCATCTAATAGTTTGTGAGCAGCAATTGTTTCGAATCCTGGAACTGTTGGAGCTACTAATGCTGTAACAATAGCTGGTTCAAAATATTTCCCATTGTCAAATGGAGACATGTTCAGCTGAAAATTTGACCCAATCATGTCATCCACATTTTTATGACATAGCTCAGTTTCAATTTTGCAACTTCCTACAATATGAGGTACCGTCCCAGAATTATTTTCATTGAATGGACCACATTCAATTTCAACTTTAGTGGGTATATTCTCAACTAGTAGGGATTCTGGTTCAAGCATTCGATTGGCATAATTATCTGCTGCAAGCACTCGAGAACCTGCTAATTGTGAGATTATGCAATCTCCAATTTCTGCAGGTTTCTCTTGATTATTGTGCATCAGTCGAATGCGACAGAATGTGTTTGCGGCAAGGTTTGAATTCATTTTCATTTCTTCTTTGGCTTCATCCTTTAATTTGCTGTTCCCTTCTTCAGTTTTTGCTTTACCTTTTACGCTTGGTACAAGTTTAAAAGATATGTTGTCAATAGACTTTGCATTCAACTCAGATCGTCTCTTCAATTCTTTGTCAACAAGTTCTTTCCTTTCTGCTGCAACAGCTGCATTTTGCAGATAATCACTGAACTTCTTGACATCTTTGTAATGATTCCAGTTTTGTTGATATTTCCGTTTTGTTGCCCCCTCCAACGTCTTTTCAATCAATAACTCAACAACTCGTGCGCACAGTAGCCTTTTGGATTCAGCTGTTCTAGTTGGGTCATAGCATAGATATTTAAGCTTATAACTGTCCTTGACAATAAAGCCAAATGCTCCTTGACACATACACTGGTCCCATTTACTTTTGGTCATGGAATACTCTGAATTATTGAAATCCAAAATTAATACTAATGCTTGAGAATTTACCCAACTTGGACTCTCAGTGATTTTTAGCTTTCCAAGCAACTTGAGTTGACTGTGCAAAAATGTAATGGCACATGTTTCATCAATTTTAATGACACTGATCAACATGTTTTGCACTTTTTGTGGAGTCAAATCTTCTGAGAGCTCACATTGTTTGTGATTGATGGCTGTGAGTAACTTAAAATTTGTGGAATCCAAGTACAAATTGATTGTCTTAATCAAATCCGAGTGCTGGCTATGAATATTTGGAGTATCACAAATAAGAGCATGCAGTTTTGTAAAGAGATTAACAGCAGTAGATGCTCCATGTCTTGCGCAATCAAAAGCAAGTGTTGTACAAGCTGTAATTTTTTCAAGAAATTCATTGCCATGGTCGTTTGTTAGCACTGTAAGGCATTAGTAAGTTTTATTTCTTTGATGAAAGCAAACCTTTTGCTTCAAATGTGTTCAAAATAGTTTGACCAAGCTCATGTCCACCAGGTTTTCCTGTTGGCTGTTTAAGGACCAATCGATCCAACATCATCTGAGCAACACAGCTATTAAGTTGACTAAGGATGCATTAGCATAGATTTGTTAATTTGTTGCTTACATTTCCAAATTCTTCTCCTCTGAATACTTTGTTTTGTCAATATTGTTCAACGTGAGTACAACTTTCCTTAATGCATCCCTAACAGGATTAATTTGTTTGTAATATTGCGACGCTGGCATTTTTGCAATGTTTTCCGATATTTTTAGCAAGTGTGCTTCAATTTGAGGGGCATCTGGCCTTCTGTTCCTTAGAGTCACAAGGGGTTGGGTTGTTTGAATTCTACCAATATTTACAGCCAGTGCTTCTTTGGGGGAAATATCAGCCAAGTCACCTGGAGAATGCCCAAGAGTTGGCATTATGTCAAGTTGTCCAACAGGTGGCATTACATCAAGACCCTCAGAATCAAGCAACTTAAAGGAGTTGGCTAATGATGGAAACTTTTCATTGTATCCCTTTGGTGGATTATTTGGCATAATATGTTTATGTTTCCAAGGTGAGTAGTCCAAATCCTTTCCACGGTATCCACGTTTTGATTTTAGATTAAATAACATATCCTCAGGTGAGACTGTTAAAATATATGGTCTCAAGTTTGAATTCTTTCTGGGATGCAACTGAGACTGATCTTGAACCACAAACTTTAAGTCCAAATCGTAACTGTAATGTTGTTGCACAGCTTCAGACTTATATTGAAGACTCATATCAATAGTTAATGATTGGATCTCATCAAAAGAATCAGTACTTGGTATCTTGTTGTTCCAAAGCTCTTGAACAAGTCTTTCAAAGTTATATTTGCCAAGTGTTTTCAATATTGACGTTGCAGAAGAAAGAGCAAAAAGTTGTGTTCCAGATTGAAAAGCAGTTCTTAACGTTGCAACAAACAATGGGAGGGCCTTCTTCTGGACCTTCATATCTCTTGTCACAAGTGCATAAACAAGTTGATTATAATCTTGATTCTTTGACATGTTGAACTTAGTTGGTCTGTCAGCTACTCCAATATTTTCTGCAACTTTCAAGTGACAATGACAGGAACTCTTGTTGTTTTTGTTTCGAAAAATATCGGCACCAATCTGCAAGAGCTGATGTTGATTTTTTTGCCCAAGATCAAATCTTGATGGAAGCTCATTGAAATGACTTTGGAGCAATTGACAAGCCCCATCTTCCAGTTTCAGACACACCAGATTGGATTTTTGGAATTCATACAGAAACACTTGGTCATTTTGCAATAATGTGGCAATGCTTTGAACAGTAAACTTTGCAGCCATTGGATACTTGCTAAACGGTGCAAATGAAGTGGTACTCTCTAACAATCGAAACAGTGGAATTATCTACTGTGAATTAGAAATTGTGGTTGAGCTAACAATAAATACCTCTTCAACTTGTGTAGGTTCATGCTGGCTTGTTTTGAAAATTACAGTCAACTCCATCACATTGGAGAGAGTTTTGCTTGCAGATGATGGTTGTTTTGGAAAGTGGCGGGCAAGTAACACTCCAACAGAATACTTGCTTTCTGTTGTACCCAACAGCTCAAGTAAAGCCGAAAATAGAATCCAATACAAGTCAGTATTAATTACTTTAGACCTAGTTATTTCCTTTGCAAGAATTCTTGAGAGGCCAACCAAGTGCATTTTTGATAAAGCATTTGCTGTGGAAAATTGCTGGCATACTTTGAGAAAGGATGCGTGGGTAACTACATTGTTATTTACAAATATTTGAACTGTGGGTAGATTAAAGGTATCATCTGAGGAATACTTAGTTATCTTATTGATTTTTAATGAACCTTACCTTCAGGTTTATGGAGGGTAAAAAGATTTGCAATTTGGGCAGAAGAGTTAAGTTGTTGAGTTTCTAAATATTCATTTCGCCATTTCACTTTATCTAGGTAGCGGCTGTAAGAGTTGTCCAGTATATAGTTCAGTTTCTTCCCAAACTCGCTTGTCAATAGGCTTCTGATTGTTTTGGCAGGTGTTATTGTCTTGACAGATGCAGCAAAGGTGAGAGGCTTCTTGTTGTCAAGCATTGAGACTTCAGGCAGCTGATTGTTGTATGCGTCCAAGAAAGTCTCTTCAACAACAAACGCTTTTCCAACAGGGGCCAAGTCACCCATCACCACTTTGTCCTTCATGATTTGGTAGATTTTGTTACAAATTGATTTGTCTGTATCCTCAATCTGGAAAAAAAGCAGCTTTGCCTCAATCCCCCTCACAATATATGTGTTTATGACTTGAACTTCATAAAGGATTGGCTCCTTGTAAGATAGAATCATCTTTCCACTGGGATAATGGCTTCGTTGAGCCAACACTCCATTTTGAATAAGATATTCAGGAGCAGCAGGATGTTGTTCAGAATAAAAATGACAACCTGGAACTGGTTGCAATTTTTGGTAAGTGATGCCTACTTGGAACTTTTCCTCTGGTGGTAGACAACCTTTGCATGCATCTGTTCCACACATCAAGAAAGATTTAACTTCAGCCCCTGTCAACTCGATAAAAGCTACCGAAAGCTTATGAAAACTATGCTTTAATTTGATCTGAAGATTCGCAGCTTTTGAGTCAAATTCTTCATTCTCCAACCTTAAATCTGTGCATTTGAGGAGTGACGATACAACAAGGGGGCAGAAGCTTTCAAGATCTACCATCATTTGAGTAAGAGATGTGATTGGTGTTCCTGGTGCAAGTCTGATAGGATTGTCTGACCATTTTGAGTCAATTTTATACTCAAGGACAGTTACTGCCATTTCAGTCTCTATATAATACTTAATGGCTTTAGTTTGAGAGTTGAAGGTGTCTGCACTCTTGCATGATGCATCATGGAATGCATATTGGTATTCCTTTGGGCATTTTCCATTCACAAGTGCAACAAAGTGTTTGGAATTGGGATAAATAGAATTAATTTCATAATACTTTTCTTGCAAAACAGGTAGGGCAGCTTCCAATGGATGAGAATAGTTATCAATGCCGTTTGCTTCCAATTTCTGTTTAAGCAGATTGAAACCTTGTTGTAATGACAAAGCACCTTTGTTTTCAAGTAGTTCTGCAGTAATACTGTTGATAAGTTCTGAAAAGTACTCTGGTTGTCCTTTAATGTCAGTATGATGAATGATGGCACTTGTTTTGGTTTGCTCTATTGACAGATTTGGAGCATTCATAAAGTCTAAAAACAGATTATATCTCAAAACTTTGGCCTACAGTAACAGTAGATTATTTGGATAGGAATCAAAAAGATTGGTTACGTACAGGATCAACTGGAACGTGAGATTTAATCAATGAATCAGAATTGATCACATCATAATTAACTTTGCTTTTTCTTGCTACTTTCGATGGTCGCAGAGGTTCATCTGAGGGATGTGATTTGGTTCGTTTCTTTGACGTTGGTTCAACTTTAGCAACTCGCTTACTGACTCGAAGTGGCTGTTGCTGTTTCCGTTTCCCAAGTTTATTTGCTGATATGTTCTCATTGTCAGACACAACGTCATCAGTTCTTGAGTCACTAGTTGAATCAGTTGATGTAGAACTTGACGCCCTTGACTTAAACCTTGAACGCTCCGATCCAGAACTTGAAAGCTCTGGAAACTCAATTAAGTTGTTGATGTTAAAATGTGGCTTTTCAGAGCCAAGTGCCGCAGCATATGAAGTTGTTGTGGTTGCTAGTCGAGAGGAGCGGCGTGGATTTACTTCATGTGTATCTACAACTGGTCCATAAGTTCCTCCAAACTGAGATATTTTTACATTGGAACTCTTTTTTATGTTGACCTCTCGACTCGTTGGTTTATTCATAGTATCCTATCGATCACAACTGTAAGAATTATCAATTATAATGAAAAAACTTACACTTTTTATGAACCAGGAATTACTAGCCTGGTTTAAGTCATTGTTTGCGTCACGAAGCAATCTAATTGCTTCGGGTTCATCTATTCGACCTCCCAATAACTCAATAAGCGCAACCACTTTAACAGAAGGAACTTCTGATGAAGTTGAGGCTGAGCCTTGAGAAAAGGGTATTTGAGAGTGGTTTCCAGAAAACGACATCTTCGATCTGTTTTGGGCTGTGCGCTAGAACTTTTTTGACTCATAGTAAGCAACTTCAAGATTGCAAGATTCAATTACCAATCAGTTTGATTTGGACGGATAAGAAGAAGAGCGAGTGCGACACTTTTGGGGAAAGAGTTGACGAGATTTCCAAAAGTTTTGAGAGACAATGGAAAAAGGGTCTCGATCTGAAACATTTCACATGCAAACTCTTTTTATTATTCATAGAATATTAACAAAATAGCAGGAGGAAAGGCCAGGGAAAGATAAAAGATGAACGAACCACCTTCTACTCAAGACCTTCTTGATAACTGCGAATGCTCTGTTTTCAGTCGTGACTGAATGATTCAGGGCTTCCTTACCTAATACAAATACACAGTGACACCAAGAGAGCTAACAAGTGTGCAGCTCTGTGATTCAGTAGTATTTAGCCACAACGGAAACGAACCCCAAAAGACGACTCACTATACTGCCGCCACCACGATTCTCGAGCAAAATCCGCCAGTCGCCATTCTGGCCAGTTCCACCACGGTTTTTGGCGAATACAAGCCTCAGAATCCTGATAAACATCATCACTGAAACAACAGCATCAATTACAGCGTACCCGTCCACTCAGCGACGCCTGCTACTCTGAGCAACTGGAGAACTGGAAATCTGTTGTTAAAAAAGGGTCAGATAGCGTCCGGCGTAACAAAGAATGGAAGTAACTGTATACCTGATGAGGACGAAGCCGCCGCGCACCTCCTGGACAAAGAATGACGCCGTTACCCAGAACGATTGATGACCCTTAACGTAAAGGAATGTACGACACGAAGGCGAATATGACGACTCCATCCATCCACAGCAACTCATTCGCGAGCCCAAGCAAGAGATCGAGATCAGAGTATACACTCAAGCACCCATTAGTAAAAGCCCACATCCACGTAACAACGACACTTACAACGACCATGAATCCCGTTACGCCTGCTGCAGAGGACTCCCTGCTAAGCTGCCATCCAACCTCAAGCACACTGGAAGACAATCATTAGACTGCAACATTAAGCTCAACAACAAACTCACCATCAGCAACACGTTTCAAGCGACTATTCGAATCGCAACGGCAGCAGTGACGACCCACGCTAGGATTCAGCGGCCGACAAACTAAGCTCAGCACAATAACCTGTCGTGCAACGTTAGCCACATCCACCATCGCTGCTTACGACAGGCCACTGCTCACCAGAAGTGTATCGCCGAAGATGGCTGAGAGGACCGCCACACAGACAAGAAAGGACAATATGAGATGAAAGTTTTCCACAAACATGCAATCAAGGGGTTCACTATCAGTACCCACATATCACGTCGCACTCAGTTACACCCGATCGGATCAACGAAACGCTGACGATTTCACCAAGCCACTTCAGCTAGCTCCGCAATTCCCTTTCATTTCCGAGTTGAATAGGCGGATCCACGGCCACATTTTGTTGCATTCGAGCCACTTTCGGAAACGATAGAAATCAAAATAAAATAGAAGATGTTGTTTATTTGTGTTCATTCCTTGTGTCTCTTTTTATCATGGTCTCGCAGTTGACTATCATATTTAAAACTTATGCCACACTTATCACATACAAAATCCCTTGCATCCGAATGGCTCACTTCGTGTCGTCGCAAATCTTGCCCCTTCGTTGTAGTCTTTTCGCATAAACCGCATTTAAAAACGCGAACTTTGTAACTCCCGTCGTCACTTTCGGGTCTTGAATTTTGCCCTTTGCCGAGGTGATCCTTTTCAACATGAGACATCAAGTATTCAACAGCTGTAAAAGCGTATGAACAAATTGGACAGTGAATGCATGATTTGGTTTTTCTCGGAGGAATAATAGGAATATCAGTAACTGCTCCCATTCCAACATTGCTTGAAACGTGAGTCTCAAGATGATCTCGAAATTGTTGCAGAGATTCAGTACGAGGATATCTGCATTGAGGAAAATTGCATTGAAGTAATTTTTTCTTTGCAGCAGCGGCTATGCGGTGAGTAGGTACAGGTGGGCCAAAAGGCATTACAGTTGTTGGACCTGGACCATAGACTGTAGTGTCCTTGCGAATGAATTTGTGATCTGCCAACAAGTGCAAAACATACTCTGCTTCTGAGGGAAGCACCAAGCTACAATATGGCACAACACATTTGGTAGGACTGTCAGTCATACCAGAGAACGATTCGATTAAAGGGTTCGGCAAGGATGGCAAAGTCGGTGGTTGATTTAGAGATACGTTGCAATTTAAATCACAATTTTGTTCTGTTTGGTTGGTTTTTATGAAGGGGGTTGAATTGCTTTGACGAAGGAGGGTTAATTTTGATTGATTTGGTTCCTTTTAACAACTCACATTCTGCCATTTTTCACAAGAGCTCGCTCAAAAGAGTTAATAATAATAGATGGTTGAATATCTCTCCACGCCAATGCAATCCATTTGCATATTTCCAGATATGATGCACGATAATTTTGGTTAATTTGACTCAGATATGTCATGTGTCTTGCCCACAAATCTCTTAGCTTCTCCTTGAATGAATGAATAATGCCAACATCAAGTGGTTGCAAAATTGAGGTAAAGCCACCAGGTACCACAGCCACGTCAATTCCAAGCAGTTGTAACTTTGACTTCACTTGATCAGTAATGTGCGACTTCAAAGAATCAAGAACAAGAAGCTTTCTTTTGATAAAATTGGTTGGGAATACACTTGGAATGTACTCGTTTAGCATTATGTCTTGGTCCATGTAGGCTGCGTCTTGAAAACAAGCTCGAACTTCAACATCATTCAGTCGTAACTGTTCAGCAACTTTTTTACTGTTATAGCCGCGGCGCGATCCTTTGAAAACAACTAGAGGAACCATTCTTGAGCCATCCGCCGCACAAGTGAGGCAGACTGTAAATCCATTTGACTCGTTTTTAGTTCCTTTCATAACAACATTCTTGGATCCCTTGTGATGAATTGTTCTTTTCCGTGGCATATCAAAATATACCCGCGTTTCGTCAAAGTTGTAAATATCGGCAAGGGAAAGATTGTGTTTGGTGATATGGCGTTCCATAAAATCAATAAAAGATGTTACAATGGGATCAAGCACTGTTGGTTGATGAAGGGGAATTAAAACTGGGAGCTTCTGCGTTGTATGTTTCAAATTGGTTGCCATTGGTCGAGTAGTGGTAGGAATGTATGTCATTGGAGTCGGAACAGGAACTGTACTTGGAATGGAAAGAGTTGCAGTGCGTGTTGTTGTAATTGACCGATCTGCAAGGCCATATCGCTTCATAAACGCTGAACACCATTTGTATGATGCAGTAAACCTTTTTATCTTTACGTCGTTTGGATTATGATTAGTGCGGACAAAGCTGAGCATCCAATCTCTCAAGTTTGTGCGGGTGACTGAAAGTCCGCGATTTCGTTTATCTGCAACTAAAGTATACAACTGCCGCTCTTCACGAGGAAATTGACATTGAAATAAATTAGGTAAGCAATTCTCGGCCAGGGAGTGCGGCTTCCCATCTTTATTGATGTTAAATGGGATCGGGGCAAGTTGAGGTTGCAAAGATTGGAAAACCGGTGCTCGAGAGCCAATCATTCGCGTACCTTTTTGCAGTCGCATTCGATTTCCACGTAGTGTTGATTTGGGAACGGCTTTGAGAAGGTCGAGTGATCGCATCCATCGGGACAACAGCGAATCATGAACTTTTAACTCTTTTGCAACCTGTGCAATGGCACCAGTATGCTTTTTCTTTTCTCCTATTTGTTGAATACGCCTGTTAATCAGAGCTATTGCCTTGAGTTTGAAGGCAAGTGAGTGTTGTTTGAGAACAGTCGGCATTTGAAATCAATTTTAAATCAAAGGAAAGAAGAAAGAAGAAACTTGCTCCAATGAGGCAAAAAACAGTACTATTTTATTCAAAAAAGAAGAAAGTTAGTGAAATTGTGGCAAAGCAAATCTCTACTCACGGCTAAACATTGTGGCCACTGGTAACCCTGCCCCGACGACGGACGTTAATTTGGGTATACACTTTGGGTGTCACGGCTGCCCCACGAGCAAGTGTACCGAGAGTTATTATATCACCAGCATCCGAATCTCGACCCCCTTTCCTCATACACAGTGAATTGGCACAGTCAAAATGCCTCTTCCTTCCTGGTGGAGAATGTGACGCACACCAAGAACAAAGAACCGTTGACTGGCACTCAGACACAAAACAAAAAAAGCCTCCTCGCATCTCTTTCATCCACTTGAGTTTCCCCCAGAGTTTCCCATATGCCAAGCATGCATACTTTCCAGTTGCGTAATACTTGGGAATGAATAGAGCCTCACAGCACAAGCAGAGGATCTTGAACACTCTATGAACCGATTCAACTGGCTTCTTTAACTTCCCTCGCTCATACTCAATTTCCTCCAAATACCCGCGGGGAACAAACACTCCAAAGTTTTCACCACATCCAACTCCAGCATTTTTCAAGAGCTTGTTACGTGCATTTTCAAGCATGTCTTGATTACCAGTCTGATACTCCAATCGATCCTGATTAACACTCTCTTTGACAACAGCCCGAGTATGTCGCACTGTCTCCTTCACTTCCAGCAATAAATGCTCCCAGTATTCAATCTCCTCGGCGGAGTACGGAGCACCACCATTCAATAAATCCACAAGTTTTCCACTTTGCCATTCTGCAATTGCATATCTCATGGATGCCAGCTCATTTTCCAACTCTACAACAGCACAATCCAAATTGTGAACCCTGTCATCCTCATTCACTTTCAGATCCCACTCTGACTGCAAGTTGCTGATGTTGTTGTTTCGTCGTTTCACATCCTTGTTTGGTTTCGTTCGTATCTTGTCACCATTCCGAAGCGTTCCAGAAAGAGAAGACAAGTCACCAATATCAGCACCAAGAACATTGAAACTGTCTTTGTTGAAATCAATGTGAGGCGCTTTTGATACTTGAATTTCCAACTCTTTCTTCAACTCAGCTTCAAACCTCTTCATATTTTCACCATGCTCTGGTCTCCAAAAGTAGGGCTGCCAGTTAGGATTGTCAAGCTGCTGCTGAAGAGTTAACAGTGGAGATGCAGCAAACAGTGATGAATCTACAGAGCGATTATTCCGTTCATCACGTTTTACTTGACGTTTTGATTCTGTTCCCCAATCAGAAAACAAACAAGAAGAATAAGTGTTTACCTTTTGGTTTCCAAAGTGGCTGGATTGCTATCCAAGGATGTCCAGAAGAATCAACACGTGGTGCGCGAGGGTGTGGCTCTTCTTTAGGGTTTCGTCTGTGCATAACCAATGGAGTGTGAAAACTTGCAGCTCCCTTGGCAAAGAACGCAGAAGACCCCTTGGCAATCAAATCAATCAAATATGGATTTCCCAGATCTTTCCGCAGCACAATAGCTCCCTCCCAAAAAAGATTGACAGGATGAGTCTCCGTCACTTCCATGTACACACGATAACCATCCTTTGGAAGCCCCAAATCAAAACAAATGTTGGAGACACATAGCTTTGGTCTCTGTTTACTGTCCTCAGAATACTGATGAGCTCGTGAAGAAGTACTGTTGACTGAGAAGAACCTAATACCCTCATGAATGTGAGACGGATTCAAATCAGGATGGGCGGCATCGCCATGATAGGCATAGAACAGATTTCCAGCAGGAAAGTGCAAAGGTTGGGCCGCAAGTGTTTGATAACCATTTAGTACCACTCCGTCTCCCAGATACGCCTTGTTGAAAGAATCCACAAGCTTGACAATATGAGGATCTGTCAATTTAAGATTTTACAAAGGCATATATAGAAGAAAGTGCTCACGTTTTCCCTCTTTCAGCATGTTATAGATCTTGGTTTTCAAAGCTTTACCTTCTCCATAGACACCACGTAAAGCAGCTTGGAAGCACTGTGAGTTTCCACGGATGAAGCCTTCTGTCAACACAGGAGACAGATTATTTTGGGCACTGAAGAGATTATCCTGGACATAGCTGAAATCAATAAAGTCTGACAACATTGCCCAATCTGCATGGCTGACTCCATCCACATAGTACTGATCTTCTTTCTCTTCTTTTTCAACTGCATCCTTGGTTTTACCTCTATCCTGCATCTTGTGGAACATATAACTGAAGCGTTGAACACAAACTGATCCATACAGATCATTTTGACTAGATTCAAAGGACTTGGAGGCAGCAATCTCAGATATTGTCTGTGAAGCTGGAGCGCCGTTGTTGACACAAAACATAGCAAGTGCTCTTGGCAGCGCGGAGAATAGTAAATCATCTTGACTTTGCAACGAAATGATCAAGTTTGTTGACAAGAGAGATGTAGCAGCACTTGAAGTTCCTTGAAAGAATGGAAACATTTTTTCTGCTTTGCTCGTCCCACTTACAAACGAGTTGACCTGTCGTGACAAGCATACTTTAAGAGTAATAGCTTCTCCATGCGTAAGATTCTCAATGTTGTGATGAATATGGGGACGTTTGATTCCATTCACAACAGGAACCAAAATGAGATCAACTACTTCTGATCTCTTGGAAGTGTTTATGGAAATATTAGGAGTTGACAGAAGCTTGGAGTATTCATGACTAAAACATTCATCCCAGGTTTTGAGACGTTCAGCAAGGTCAGTGACAGCTTGAGAAATATCGAGTGCTTCAGCTGACGTATAATCAACAGGATATGGTTTTGACAAGTCGTGAATGTTGGATGAAATCATGGAATCATATATGGGTCGATAATAAACATGGAAAACAGTGATGAAGTTTGCTTCCTGTTTTTGTAAACCAATAGTGAGAAGTAAATCCACAAAACAAGACATAGGTACCTCTTCATTCAACAAACTCAGCTGCAGTACTCTCAAACGCTCAGCATAACCCGCTAATCCTGCACCAGGTGCATAGAATAAACCACATCCTTCCTTTTGTATACCTTGCACCATCAACCGAACTGGATCATCGTCAAATGGAAGACCCACATCAAGAACACGGGCAAACAAAAAAGAGAGTATATCAAGAAACGCTTGCCGTTCCTTGGTTTTTGAATCCCAATACATTTTCAATGTCCAAAACTCAAACTTGTCTTGGCCAGTGTTCAGAACAATATAAGGAGTGCCAGCCTTGATGAGTGCTGCCGCCTTGTTCTTAGACACATTATCAATTACAACTCGCTGCACAAAACCTTTCACGTTGTCTGGATCAAGGCCACACAACATGAATAAAAGTCGACGTTTACGTTCATTTGCTGTGGCAGCTTCAGTTTCAGCAAACGTCTTTGTCACATGAACCAAGTTTCCAAGAGTGTTGGATTCAATACTTCGACGCATTATACAAGCCATGATACTGATGTCACTCACACTCCATGCCAACTTCATCACAGTGTCATCCTGAATAGATGCATCAAACTCGTTGAAGCGGAAACAAGACGGAATCAATTTGGCAAGATCAGCAATCTGCCCTTCATTGGCTTCAAAGTCGACTGGGATATGGTTCAATGTAGCAATTTCAAACAAGGCAAGATTCAAGTTTTTCCGAGCCGCACACATTCCAGCAAGCATAGTACGGGCTCCACTATGCAGACGAGTCACCATAACAGAAAGTGCTTCAGCATATTCAATTGCTTTTGATGTAGTTCCACTTGCATACGTTGCTTGTAAGAAAGTCAGCGAGTCATTGAAAAGTAAAAAGCTAAACACTTACCAACTGGAATATCAATTCCATCAATCACTTTCTTGGCTGCATAGACACGTTTACAGTCTTGCTTTTGTTTCGCAATAGAATCTACAGTTTCATCAAAAATATCTGCAAATGCCTTCATTTCTTCTCTTGGAGTTTGATGTATGCATTGATCATTATCATTTTCCCTAGAATCACTTTCTTTGACTGAAATCAGTGGCTCTTCATCATTAAATCCACTCTCCCATGAGGAAAGGCTGCTGAATGGGTTGGGGGATGCATAGTATTGTGGTGCAGCAGAGGCAGTTCCTTTGATGACAGGGGGCGACGCTGTTGAGACAACTGGTTGTTGAGGATTGGTTTTGAGGTGATTCTGAGACAAGAGTTGAAATCTTCGGCATGGATGGACTTCAAAGGATGAATTCTTCTTGGACATCTTAATTTGCACAGTTCGAATTAATGCTTGTCCTTTGGAATGTTGTTGGTAATGAGACAGCGTTTCCTTGTTCGCAACAATGCCAAGACTCAGGTCAACAGAACCAGAAAGCATAATGCAATCAAACAGAGTATTTGAACTAACTAGATCAATGTTCACGTACAAGCAGTCAGTTTTGTTGAGGTTGCGCCCAGGAGTGCGGCAAGGATCCAATGTTGACAAATTTGCAGGAGTAAACTGGCGAAAAATGGAAATCAGGCCCAGTTGCATTGCGACACTTGATGTAGACATAGTCTTGGATCTGTCAAGCTCTTTGTTGAACATACCATACACAACTTTTGCAGACAACAATCCAAGTCGTAGCGAAACAGATATCTCAAGTCCATCAATCTCAGCCTTATCAACAACCAAGTCCAGAATCTGACCCACTAATACTTGAGGACTGTAGAACAGATTGTAGACAGATTGACAAGTAGGTATTTGAATATTGTTGAAGGATATAGTCTGTGACGTAAGGGCTTGGAATGGAAGTGACGCAACAGATTGTGGTAAAGCTTGGATATGATCTTTCAGACATTTGGGGAGGCTTTGAGCAAGTTGACGCAACTCAGTCATTTTTTCATCCCCAGGCGATATCACAACTTGACACATCTGCCTTTCCCCCGTCGGCTCAAAGTAAAACACCACAACACTGTTTGCCGCATCAAGTCCCAGAACGTGTTGAATTCCAAGTCCCCTTCCGATTCCGTCATCAGTTGGCTTCACTGTAAATACCGACCAGCGATTCATTCGCGAAGCAACTACAGTCATGCGATCCAAGAATTTCTGAGACTTGATTTCATCCTCAGTCACATACGCCACAGCCTCAAGTTCGACAATATCTCTGACATAAATATCTTCAACAGTGTTGACATTGTCTTGAACAAAGTTGCAAAAGTCCTGGAAAGGGTGTAGCTTGGATGAATGACAACACTGAAACAATAATGACATTCGGATAAGAATTTGATTTGGCTGCTTGTTGATTCGACAAGTAGCCTCAATTGACTTCAGAAGAGTGTCTGTATCCTTTCCAGAACGCATTTTGGACATATTTGAGACACCTCTAGTGGTAAACGTATGCAGTGCATCTGCAAGGTAACCACCAATAACTCCAAAAGCCATTCTATAGAGAGTTGCTAATTCGAATTGCTCTTGAGTGACAATTTGTTCTTTGATTCGCAATAAAGCCTCAGAGTTGATGGGAACTGCTTTTGGCTGAGTAAAAAAGTAAGCAAACCAATTTAAGAAGGCAAGACTTACTTTCTGGACAGGCTCTTGAGGTTGACCACGCAACCAATCTGAAAAATACTGATAGACATCGCCGCAAATCACATTTTGCTGGTCCTTTTGATTCACAAACTTTGGATTGATGTTTGCAATACCTGCAGAATCACCATAGAAGAGGTTTCTGGCGACTGAGGGTGTGCACTTCGACTTTGACATGACATCATAGCTTGCATCGACACACCAAAACCGACTATCTGATCCAGCAACAGCATTTGCAAAATATTCATACACTTTTGGCAGCAAAGAAGCTTTTTGAGATGGGGAAAGTTGGAGTGAAGCCAAGAATGCAGAATTCAAGTGGGCATTAACAAGAAAGTCAAGATATTCCCGGACTTGTTTCAGCATTGGAGATGACGATAGTCCTTTCTGAAAGTTGGGCTTGTACTTCATGGCTGCAGTGTGGTCGTATCCATACACAACAGCGACTGATGGCAAACAAGAGGATTTTCGCGGATTAGAGGATTTCAGCTTCTTGGATTTGGCTTCATCGGAGTCATACATATCTACAACAGGAAACTGCTGTTGCTTGAAGAAATCTTTTGCGTACTTCCCATATGCGTTCACTTTGATGATGTGAATTCCAGCGGCGCCAAACAACTCAAGCTTGACCAGCATCAACAAGCCATATATTGCGGCTTGAACCTTTTCCTCCCTCGGAGCTTTGGTTTTTGTTGGTGGTTGTCCAGCGTTGCACAGGAAATCATTTGTTGCTTGATTTGGGTTGCAAGGAACTGTTCCAGCAGATCCACTGCTGATTAAGCTTGTACTTGTATTGCAAGGGGCTGCACTATGGACTGCATTACAAGGAAACCCGCTGTTGCAAGGCACAACAGATGAGGTAGGTTGGAGATAACCCTCGCACACATCTTTCATTTCAGCAACTACTCGAAGAAGAACTCGCTTTCCAGGCGCAAGCAAAGCGGTCGCAACAGTCATATCTGGGGACAGATCCACCACTTTATGAAGCAATTCGTCGTCAACCATTCCAGCTTCAAACGCTTTGGCAATGCTGTGGTGGAATGCTGCAGTATGACCTACAACATATAAAGATTAGATTTGGATGTCGACAAACAAGATTGGATGCACACACCTCCATCACCGTTGGAAAACCCAAGATTCCACTGTATTTTACACTCAAGAACCTCCAGAACTGCGTTCATTTCATCTCCATATGCATCAACAAGAACAGAGTGTGCTTCAAAGTAGGCAGCGTCGGGATGGCCTTTTGGGAAGACAGATTGACAAGCCTCAAGACAGGCTTGGAGGTTTCGCCCATTGTTTTGGCGAATATGTCTGATTGTTTCGAGGAGTTTTTCGCACTTTGACAACCCATCGGCAGCCATCAATCCATCCAAAACTTGACGAGCCCAGTCAGGATACTCCTCGGCAGTATTTTGGCGCAAACAGAACTCGACAGGGCAGGACAGCGAGTTGATGAGAATGTCAATGGGTTTGGCATCAAATGCTGAGTCATCTGAGTTCTGTTGAAGATTGCATAAGAGTCAAACAACGATCACAAATCTACACTTACTGAAACAATGCGTGGTTTAGTGTGCATTCGCCTGATGTGACCAGAAAGATCCTTGACTTGTCGCGAACACAGGTGACAAGAGTGGAGCTCTGCTTCCCACTTCTTGATCTTCTTATCTTTGTCAGGAGTTGGGAATCCGAACTTCAGAAATATTAGTGCTTGGTCAGTAAAGACAATAAAGCACCAACCATAAGTGGCAGAAAGACACTGGAAGAGGATTGATTGGTTGAATGTACGTCGATGACTCCTTCACCAAACTCGGTGGAATTCCCTTCATTGACCGAACCAGAACCAAACTACAAAGTGCACAATCAATTATGACGTACACAATAAGATAGAAAACATACGAGGGGCTGGTCCACGTCCATTTGGCTTTCAGCTACAAGACACTCAGCCACCTTTCTCGAATCCTACAACAGCTATCAGATCATACAATCAACAAACAGCATACTCACATGATCGCGATTGTGTTTTTCCAACAATGCCTTTGTCGCGAACTTCTTCGCACAGTCTGTGCGGTGACAAAAGAATCCTTGACCAACGCCTTCGACGTCAGCAATATTGTCAAGTTTACGTTTCGGCATACGTTGACAACTAAAGAATTCATGTTAGAGAGTTGAAGAGAGGATATGGTGGCCGAAATTGAAACGAAAGGAAGGAGACACAAGGTTATGAAGAATGTAATGACGAGTGAGCCGAATCCGGAAGGTCCACACCAATACACAACAAAGAAAAGAGAGCGCGAGAGAGAGGAGATAGAGAAAGTGGGAAGGGATGGAAGGGAAGGCGGTGGCGGAGGATACCTCAATTTTAAAGAATTTCTGCGAAAGTTGAGTTCGAAAGGGGAAAATGAATTCAACACTAGATAAGAGAGGAATTTGAGATGATGTACAGAGACAAAAGTCCTAAGGAGATCCAAGATGATATAGTATAAATAGATTATTCAAACAGCAAGTGAAAATTCATGTTGACGTTCGAAATTAGGAAACGCGCCTTTGGCGTTAATGGCAAAATCAGCGCGACAAATTGATTTCTTTAACTAAACTGCATTGGTGGATGCATTTGGTGGCTCTGTTGTTTAAACGGTTTGACATTGTGTTGGGTCGCTCCAGTATAGCGCCAATAAAGAAAATTCGTGATTTTGATGCAGATATTAATATAAACGCAGTCAATGAATGTCGCATGCGAATTGTGTGGGAAGGGAAGAAGGTGTTGTGACCTTGTGTTGAAGCGCCGCCCGATGATGTCGCGCGGAGAGGCGCTACAAAGGGCATCAGCAACAGTCGCAATGAAGTGCAAATTGTAATGCACTTCACCCGAGGACGAATGTAAGCATTCGTTCGCTGCGGGATGTTCGGACAGAGGAGCTCAATGATTGCAGACAGCAGGACAATGCGCTGCAGCGGTGGGACTCCGAGGGAGACCCAGCGCAGCAAATGCAATAGTCGTGAGAGGGAGGGAGTCACAGATGAGGAGAGGAGACAAAGGTTGGCGAAGTTCGGACATATTTTATCAAAAAAAGAGTGACAGGGAGTACGAAAAAGACTTATGCAACCTTTCCTTTGGAACCCCAAACCAAAGAACTCTAGTAATAACAGGGTCTTATCTTTGTCTCTTTCTCTTTCTTTATTTTTTATACGGCTCTTCGTGCCCAAAGCCCTTTCCTAAAAGCAGCTTCAAACACGCTGTTATCCACATCATTCCAAGCACTACTAATCCAACTACAAATAATTGCGTGACTTGGCCGCTTTCTTCTTCCATCTGCATTCAACTCGCTCGCATCTGTGATGGAATTCCGCATCCAAACTGTCCACCTTCGCCGAATTCCATCTTTGAAAGGTTTGATGATTCCAATATCTAGTGGCTGAAGTTTTGACGTGTATCCACCAGGAATCACAGCGGGAATCATTCCAGCATTCTTGAATGCATTCTTTACTGGTTGAGTCAGGTGAGCTTTGTAACTGTCCAACACCATCATCACCTTTCTTCCAGAAGTTTCAGATTTAAATTGAGGAATGCACTCGTTCAGAATCACGTCGCTGTCAAACCATGCATTTTGTTGAAATGAAACTTGAACACCGACTCCAAGAGCATTGACTTGAGCAGGCACCGTTTTAGCCAGTCGACCAGTTCTTGCACCCTTAAAGACAACTAATGGAGGAAGTCGATGTCCATCCCCGCGACATGTCAATCCAACCGAGAATCCAGTCGACTCGTTTCCAATTCTTACGTCGATCCTTTCCAATGCACTGTCTTCTTGAGCGACATATCAAAGTAGAGTCTAGTTTGATCAAAGTTGTAAATATCTTTGACAGTGAGACCATTCGTTTGCTGCCTGTAAATGAAATCATCAAAGGCAGAGATATTTGGATCAGTACCAGCCACAAAAGACGAAACAGGAGTAAAGAAAATGTTTTTGTTTGTTTTATTGGTTTTATTTGTTTTTGGTTTGTTTTGTGTGATTTGGTTGATGAAGGAGGAGGAGAGAATGGGTAGAGGGAGGGGTGGAGTGTCACTATGGTCCAACAACCCACAAGTTCTGGTTGTAGTTCTCGCTCTGATGCTCAGTCTATACCGCTCCATGAATCCTGTACACCAACGGGATGATGCGGTGAAGGTTTCTCTACGCTGTTCCGTTCCAACCCCCAGTGCTGCATCAGCCAATAAACTCAAGGGATCCTTCACGTATGCCAACATCCACTCGCGCAAGTCTGCCGGTGACACTGCATATCCACGGTTTCTCTGGTCCGCCACCAGTCCAAACAGCTTCACTTCCTCCTCCAGGAACATACAGCGTACCATAGAAGGGGAAGAAGAGAGTATAGAGGGGTGGCCATCAAAATCTACGCTAATGCGCGAGAGAGAGGGAGGGGCTCTGTTGATGCGACTGTGTTCCTTCCTTCCACCGCCCACCATCACACTTCCCCATCCACAGTGCAGATACTTCCCACCTCGCTTCACAGAATCGTCTTTGATGGTTTCAAACGATCGTACCCACTTGGACAGCATCGCTCTGTTGAGGGAATGTTTAGTAGCAACAGCAGTAAGAGAACCACTGCGAATCTTCCTGTGTGGAGCAGAAGCAGCAAGCGAGGCAGAGAGTGCTCGCACTTCATCGACGATGCGCAACTTGTACGTCAGGGTGTATTGCTTTCGCATTGGGTGAGCCATCAGTGAGTTGTGGTGAAGTTTGGCAGGAAGTTTGGCAAAGAAAAAGTGAAGACGTATATTCTTCTTCTCTGAAAATAATAGTTTTCAAAACCTATTTCAACCAACCCTTTGACGCAGCAACTCCTAACGCACTTTTGATTCCAAATTCGAGCATTTGACCAACCTCTGCTGATGTGCGACCAACAAACGCTACATCATTCAACCTCCGGTCCAAAAACTTCTCCGTTTCTGTAAAATTTGGGGACTTGTCTTGCGTCATAAAGAGCTCTGTAGAAGTGTAGACTCCAGCTAAAAGCATTCTTTTCGAGTACCAATTCATCTAAAAATTATGTGTGAGAAACACGAAATAGGCGAGCTAAATTGCACGTACATCAGTGGACCTGTCCCCTGTGACATGCCAGATTTCATCAACAAGAAGACCTAAGTTGTGCAAAGAGTGTGGAGCATTCTGAGGCATCGCCATCAGAGCAAGAGCCTAGCCAGAAAAACGGTGAGAAGCGGCGCAAGCAAAAGAAATGGTAGTTACGTCAGGCCATTGATGCAAGTATGGCTTGAGAAGCCCAAGCCTGATTAGGACACCCGCTTTTATCTTCTGTGGCACACGCATTCTGTTTCATATGCATTTAAAAAAGGGGAAGAATGAGAATGATGCTGGACCGAACAGTAACTTACGACTCGAAGTTGTTCAGGGTACGCATCTGTGTAGCCGTTTCCTTCGTTGCATTTGTCACGAAGTATTCAGCCAGCTCAGCACCACCACGCGGCCAAGCTCCGGCAGCCATCGGCGACAAGCCTAGCGATGTGCAGCCGTGACGTAATGCAGCCGTGGTGAACCCGAGCTGCGGCACAGATGCCAATGCTGATTTGAGGATTCGATTGCGAACATCGTCCGACCCCGCATCCTTTACTCCTTCTCTAACAGACGAGAACACAATTTGCGACACGTCAGGTGGCTTGATGGAGGTGGTAGAGGTAAATGCGCGTCTGATCATTTCCAATCAAGAAAGAAAAATGAAGACAACAAAACTTTGACCACAACATTCACTCATTCACAAACATTACACTCTCGCCTTCAAAGTATGCATTGTCGACGAAGTACACGCACTCTCTGCATTGCTTGTTTCCTCTAAGCCGCGCGGAAAGGTTCGCAGTGGTGCTTCCTGCTGTTGCGACTAAAACATTCCCTCAACAGAGCGATGCTGTCCAAGTGGGTACGATCTGCCGATTCCATCAAGGAAAATGTTGTGAAGCAAGGAAGGAAGTCTCTTCACTGTGGATGGGGAGTATGATTGCAGGTGGTGGAAGGATGGTGTATCGGAGAATCAACAGATCCCCTCCCACTCTTTCCCATAATATAAGCATAGACGTTGATGGAATTCACTCCAATCTCTTTTCCTCTCCCTCTATGATTCGCCGTATGTTCCTGGAGGAGGAAGTGAAGCTGTTTGGACTGGTTGCCATTAGAGTTGAACGAGTGGATGTTGGCGGGATGTTGGCGGTACGCGTATGTGAAGGATTCACCGCGATTGTGGATGTTGGTGTATGTGAAGGATCCACTGCAATTTTTGGCAGATGCGGTCCTGGATGTTGGAATGGGACAGCAAAGATTATCATTCATTGCTTCATCCCGTTGATGTGCTGGATTCATGGAGAGATATAGACTGAGCATAAGCGCGAGAACTACGATTAGAATGTGTCGGTTGGTGGACCACAGCGATACTCCACCAATCCCTCGTCCCTTTTCTCCTCCTTCATCAAACCGAAACAGCAATAAAACGACCTGCAATGTTGTTCCTTCTATTTCCAAGATCAAATTGTTTATTTTTTATACCAAGTGTCACTTGAGTTCAGTTTCAAGGTCATTGTGGTGACCAGCCATATCCAAGAGAGTTGCAAGTATTCCTGAAAGCCCAACCCGTTCAGGGTATTGATTTGAATGGGACAATTTGTCCTTTTGAAGTTGAGGAAGTTTTCTGTTGTATGAATCAATAAGGTTCAATTGCAATGTATCATATTGTTCCCTAATAAAAATCCTTCTTGTTTACTCCCTGAGAAGTAGCATCAACGTTAGTTTGTGTTGCAGACTCCCAAGAAGAGCAATGGCTAATTTATCTAATTAAAAAAAAGCATGAGTTCTTGAACAATGAAAGATAACGAACCACTCACATCCTCGTTTTGCCTCCTTTTACAACTTATACTTGAGGTCACTTTCTTTGTTACGTTTGGTGTAGCAGCCCGTTTGGATCTTTCCTTCTTCTTTCCTTATCTTTCTTTCAGTTGTGCTTGAAGCAAAGAGATTCGACTATTGACATGGGCGTAAACCGTCTTTCCTCTCCAAACCATTTTCTCTCTAATAATACTTCTTGCAGAAATCATTTGAGACATTGTTAATCGACCTCTCTCACTGGCTCAAATGAGTGCACTTGGCCATGAGTTCCTTTGTAGTGTCTTTTCAGGCCTCTCCCATCCAAATAAAACAGATCCATTCTGCAACAAGATGTTCTTTCGTGCAAGAGGAGTGTTTAGTGTGGCCGGTGTAGAAGAGATTGACAAGTTGAATGCAGCTATCATGGATTGCATCTCAAGGATTCAACAAAAAGACTTTAGAGTTGGAACTTTTGGAACCCATCCTCAAGGAGTTACAAAAGGCTGGCAACCCTCAGTCCTCTTTCAAACCCTTATCTCTCCAAATTGACACAAAGTATGATAATATTTTACTATTTGCTCTATTGGACAGAACAATGGCAATGCTTTTGCAGCCAAGTATAGTACAAGAAATGAGCACAAACTTGTTTTAAATGCTCTGGAGCTTCTACCTAAGGGGCAGTTCCAAGTACGTTTCAGCAGAGCAAAATGACAATAAAAAAGCTTCTATTTTGATTTTTTGTTTCTGTCGGCCTCTTTTTCCAGCAGACCAAAGGCAGCTCTTCCAAAAAAATATCAGCTCTGCTGGCATTGCAACTTTCAACCACTTCATCACCAACTAAATACAATTTCGAAAGCAAGCTTGTCTTTGGTTTGATCTTATAGCCATGTTGTGTGGCAGTTGCACATGGTGCTGCATCAGTTGCAACTTCTGTTGATGTACAATCAATGGCGTCTGAGTAAGTCTGCCATTTCTCAATTCGCGTGTCTATCTGGAGCGATGTTGGAATGAATCCTCAATATCAGGATGGCTGCTGTATGACACAGAAAAGTTGGGGAAAACAAACGGCCGGCAGAGCTGGCAATGTTTTGTGGCAAGGCTGGAACAAATTCTGGATATTTGCTCTTCAGTGAAAAATATTTACTTGGAACTGCCCCTAACACCAACCAAAGTATTTTGTATATAATTTACTGTCTATTCATGATTAGTGTCGATGACACCATATCCTGTGCCAACCTACATCCAGTCTGTCTCACCAAAACTGACAAATAAAAATGTATACTGAATTTGAAAAACAACAAATTCTTGACCTGCACAAGGGCAACATACCTTGGGATATTATAGCCAGAAATTGGGAAAGAAACCAGGGGCACTACAACAATGATTCTGTGAATACCCAGCTAAAGCTGGGGCGTGCTCCTGGGTGGGTTCCTTCAGAAAGAAATAAAACGTGATTATTTAAAGTCAAGAAAGGGAGCACATTATCGAATTTCTTTGGAGATGTTGCAGTAGTTCTGCACAATGGCATTTCAAATGAAACTGGATATTTTAGACAGGGGTCTCGTTTTTGGCAAATAATAGAAAATCAATGTTTATTAATACTTTGTACTGGTGGGAATATTTGGGGAGTGTATTATGCGTTTTGTCCAAAATTGGATTTTCCCATTTGAGCTCCTGCGAGAAAACGTGCATCTTCTTCCTCCGCCGGCAAGTCAACTCCTCCTAATTCAATCCAAAGACCCGCCAGACCCACAATTTTGAGATAGTAATTGGTATATTGCTTCTATTTGTGTGGAAACTGTTAAAATCCTGGATCTTAGGCCTTGATCGGCATCATGGACGACCAAGAGAACTTACATGCACTTAGCGTACTAGTTTCTGCAGCCACAGCAGCCACAGCAGCCCCTGCTCCTACTGATATCAACCATTCCACTTCCACTACCGCCACGTCTTCAACTCCGGGGAAACAGCGGAAGACAAAACAATCAAGCAGTACTATCCCCAGACCTGCCCCTACTCCTAGACTGGCAACTGCACCCCAAGTGCACACAAACAATTTTGCATTTTCAATTCGAACATCTCCTCAAGGTCGATTGGTCAAGAAGAAAGATGCATTTGAAATTGCTAATAAGTCTCTTCAAGAACTGAAAAGAGAACTTTTCACGTTAGCCCTGGAGTACATTGGAAAGTGGCTCGTTAATAATAGGGTAGATGGAAAGCCAAAATGGGCTCTCTCTCAACAACAGAAGCCAGACATTGTATTCGAAGACTTCACCCACTTTGTACGGTTTGATTGCGGTAAAAAGTCAAAGTCAATTACTTTGGAGCAATTGACGGGTCCGATTCTTGTTTCTTGCAGTACTGCAACCATCAAAATCATTCTGGTTGAAAACTCTTACGCCATTTTGTCTGCTCCGGATTATGAAGTGGTTCAAAAGACTCTTTTAAAGCTACCAGCTGATAAAAGGGATCGCGGGAATGCTCCAAACAGTGCGGCAATACGTGAATTGGCCAATAAGTTACGTGACAAATGGGGCACGTCTTTCAAGGCTGATTCGGTGCACTGGTCAATGTATGCAACATATTGCTATGAAAAAGAAGACGAACTTGATGAACGTATAGCTGCTGGACCTCCAACTGATTTTCGGCAGTATTTCAAAACGCAGCCAATCAATGCGCAGTTGGTGCTTGACGAACAAAGGAATAACAACAAGATTGCGCTTGGAGTCAACAAGAGGAAGCGGGATGCTCTTAGCAACTTGTGGGTCACTGCAGACAACAATGTGAATGATCTCAGAGTAGTTAGTCAACTTTTGGAACGTGCTGTCCAATCAGCTGCAATTCTCAAGGATAGATTGAAGGCTGAAGTTGAGTCGTGTAATGTGACTGAGGACATTTTGAATGATAGGGCAGCTGAAATTGATGTGAAGGAGAATGCCATCAGTCATGAATCACAGTTACGGGTTGTGGACATGGAGGATATTGATCATGCGTTGTAGTCATTTAAGTTATATTGGTTATAATTAAATGTTTATTCAGTCAATTCATAGTCTCCAACGTCTCCAACATCCCATATCTCCTCTCCATCACTTTTGATTCCGTGCATATCACTAAATGGTATGCTAAACGCTGTTGTTGGATCAAAACCGCTCCAGGTGTAACCACATTGACGAAAGATTGACTCGAAGTCATGTCGTTTGAACTCACCCAACACATCCAAGATAACGTGAAGAATATCATCTCCCCTGTTTGGATTGTAGACACGTCGCATGCGCTTCTTCACCATTCCAAACATTATCTCAATGGGGTTGAAGAATGGACAGTAGGCAGGGAGAAATATGATTTTGACACCAATTAATCGTAGAGAATTCACCACACTAGGATCACAGTGAATCTTTGCACCATCCAGGATCCAGAGGGAGTGCCAACCAGGGTTCATTTTCACGACTTTCTGTTTGGTAGCCGTTTGGAGACAGCAATCCAAGAACAATTCTCGATTGAATGTACCTTGAGTCATATGAGTATTGACTAAACCATTCAGCCCAATGAAGCAGAGCAAAGATACGCGAGGTAGTCTCTTGTATTCACCACAAAGTACCAGCCTTTCACCCTTGTACCACCATCCACAGTTTCGAATCATTTGACGATTATCAAACGAAACTTCATCCAGAAAGAGAAGGTTGTGTAGAAGCCATGGAGTTTCGAGAAGTTCTGACGCAAATCGGATAACATCAGCTTGAGAAATTTGGACTGCCCGTTGTTCAAGAGCCTTCCAAGACAGTCCAGTGTTTTTCAAGATCACAGAGATACAACTGGAGCTGATAGAAACGTGGAATTTACGCAGGTACGCAGCTTTAGCCTCGTCAAAAAACATCGTTGGGTTCTTCTGGAACTGACGCACCAACCACTGTTGCCGTTCTTGGCTGTGGATAGTATTTGAAACAGTTTTCTCCCTGCGATGTAATCCATTGCCTTGCTCAAATTGGGTTATCCAGTTGCTGAGCGCTGTAGCCCGTCAAAGAAGCCAGTTCAGCTTTGGACTTTCCCTTGCAATAGTACATATACAAGCATAGGCCACGAGTATCTGGTGCAGCATGTTTACTCAAGAGTTGAGATTTGGAGCAAACAAGAGGAGGGCTTTTCCGAGGTGACGTCCACTTGAAGATTGGTGAGGTTTTGGCAGAGTGAGGTTGCTGGTGGACGAAGAGGTGTCTTGCTTTCTTTCATTTTTGTTTGACTGGGTTTCTCCAATTTTGGACAAAACGCATAATAGAATGTGCTGGAAGGTTGTGGAAGACAACCCAAGTTCAGTCCAAAAAAAACCCCAGATCGCAACGAGGACTTAATAAATCAATAAATTAATATTGTTTTATTATCATCACAAAGTATGAGGTCTTCCTGGATTAAACTTAGGTCAGGCTTGTGGTTTGAGTCTTGGGTTGAACACCACTTGGCTGCGACTCGGGAACGGCCAATGCGATTTGGCTGAAACTTAAGACAACAATAAATAAAACTAATTTATATTACTGGTCAAAATATCGAAATGATCAAAGAAAGAACAAAGGAGCTGCGCCGAGGCCCACACCTCAAACCCAACACATGCAACTCGCAACCCTGAGTTGTTATCAAAAAGAACGGCTCTAGGTTGCCTTTGGATTTTAGTCTTTCATCATTTAATAAAGTTGGAGGAGAATCATGAAAAGATTGAGGGAGGAGATAGGTTTTGAAGGAATTGGGTTCTGCCTGCCTCACAGCCGCCACAAACGCTCCACTGCCGTCACTCCACTCTTTTTCAACACTTTAATATAAGGTTTATTTTATGAATGATAGGTTTTGTTTGGATATCATTTGGTTAGGGATCCAGTTTTGTCCTCGGAAAAAGCCCAGGCAAAAAAAAACACAGAGCTTCCCACGGTTGAAGTTCTGCCAAAAAGTTCAACTCTTGCCCACACACACACACACACACACACACACACACACAGAAGAAACCCCTGGCAGGCAAACCCAGCCAGGAATACCAGAAGAATAATGATTTGCCACCCAAACCATCTGCAAACGCATCACAGATGGAAGAACTGGGCTCCAACTGGGAGGGTGGAGTCTGCAAATTGTCTTGGTCCTGGAGCTGTCGTCCTGTCAAGGTCAACCATCAACCATTTTGAACTGCAAAACAACCTCACCTCTACAAATTATGGAAGAAACCACTATTATCAGAAGCTGAAAAAACTTGAATTTGCAAAGATACATCTTGAGGATGTGGACCTGGAGTGACGATACAACAGTTAGAAAGTGCCCCAAGAGCCAGGAACTTTATTTCCAATGTCACTCAAACATCAAGTGCAAGAATCTGCCAGTCAATCAACAGTTGCAACAGGTGGTTTTTCTTTGGGGTTCTTTCAGTGGATTTGGTCTTGCCCACTTGTTGCCCTGGAAGGAAATCAAAATCAGTACCCCTACAAGGAAACACTTTGTCGGTATCTAATACCTGAAATACACACGGCAAAGAGGGATTTTGGGGTTGATTTGGTTGTTACTACAAAGCAAACTCTATCACAGAATATCTTGCTCGAGAACACGTTCCAGTCATTGAATGGCCGTAAGTAGCCCGGATCTGAACCCAGTTGAGAATTTATGGCATATTTTGAAGGTTCAGAGACAAAAATATGGATTTGAACAGAATAGGAGGAAATTGACAGCTCTCTTTGTGATTCTCTTTTATTATTTATTCACAACAGATTGGAAACAATTTTTGCAAGACAGACTGTACTCTTGGTGGCCTTTGGCTTTGCTAACCTTCTTTTTTGTTGGGGATGGAACAGGGTCATATTTGTTATCATTATATTCACTAAATAGTATTTAGTCAAAGTCAAGACATAGGAAGCTCTCACCTGTCATTTTTGTCCACACTGAACAGTTCAGCTCCTTCCTGAATAGCTTGAGGTGTGAAGGCTTCCTTAATGCCTCTGACTGTACCTCATGTTGCACCCACAATAACAACCTCATCCTGGTCTTCATTGCAGTTTTCAAATTCAGAATCCTCATTTCCGTCCTCACTGTTCTCGCCATTCTCCTCATCCTCACTGTCCTCAATGTCCTCGGCGCCCTTGTTACTTTTGCTGTTCTCACAACTCTCAGCATTCTCTTCAACTTTGCCATGCTCTTCCTTGCCTTTCTCACCGTCCTTATCAAGCACAATTCTGACTTCAGTTGTTGCAAGAGGTTTGACATTGAATTGTTTGCCAAATAGTTGTTGCAAATACTGTGGGCACATACACTCCAGTTTGTCTTCAATTGTCCTGATTTCCTTCTCCTCATTGTTGTTGGTGAGGCCGAATCCTCTAGCTTGAGCCTCTTTCTTCGTCTTCTTGTATCTGCAACTTAATGTTAATGAGATCCACACAACAGAAGTCACATGCCTTGCAATCCATCTGTCATAGCGGTTCTTGACAGTTTTAGTGTCCCAACTACTACAGCAGGTTGCATTCACCTGGCTTATGAGCTGTTTCAGCCCATCAACTTTTTTCAACAACTGATCCGATTTCATCTTTGCATCCTTTGCCCCTGCCAACAACAATTTTGAAACTGGATGCAATCTCCAGCCAATTGATCATAGCTGTGAATTCACCAGGTGTAGTAAATGCTTAGGTTGGTGCCTTTAATGCAAACTTACAACCATGCCCTTTAGATCGCTTTTGTTTCAATGAACTTGGCAGTTTTATTGTTGGAAAGTGTAATGTTGACTTGGGTACCATGATGGTGTCAAAAACATCAACTTTGACCACCCCTATTGCCCATGACAAGCTCCAATGGATCCTGACACAGATGCGGTAGCATTGCAGAACAGAAATGCCCTACACCTCCACAATGAATTTAGGATAGAATCAGGGTGGTTCTTTTGTTTCTCACGTTATTGTTGTTCGTTGAGTGCAATATAGGAACATATGTGGTATGCCATCATTTAGAATGCTTTTAAGCACTGGGCTAGGAAGTGGGCTGTAAACCTTCATCAAGGTCATCAATAATATTGCGCCTCTTATTTGAGATCCTCGCACGTTTTGGGCCATCTCTTGGTAGACTTGTGGCTGAATCATTGTCATCAAAGTCCTGAGAACTGCACATCTGCTGCTGCTGTTCTCATTGTTAAATCAAAGCTTCAGTGGTTCAGGAGACTGAGACACACGCAGCCTGCGCAATGGGGGAACTCCAGTCCAATCAGTCCAATCATCTTCCTCTGTGAATCTGTCTAGCATGCCGCTGTTGAGCTTGCTGTTTCAACGCATAGACTGCCAATCCTGCAAATTTGAGGGTCACATCTGTTGAGGGCGGGGTTTAATATTGATTGGCATACACAACTCAAGTTACCTTGCTCCTGCCATTTCCACCACTTCCACTGCTGACGCTGCCATTGCTGCGATTACTGTTTTGAAGATGATTTTGTGAATGCATTGGTTGTGTCTGTTGCGACAGTGGCTTTGGCCTGGCACGTTGCACATCAAAGAGTTCCTGCGCTCATCATTGTCGTTTTTGCTGCTGTCACTGCTGCCACCGCTTCTGTGACTTCTACTTTGTGGGTTGGTTTGGGGCTGATTCTGGGTATGGGTGCAAGAGGTGGAAGTGTTGAAGCTGTTTGTTGTTCGATGATTAATAAAAAACAGATAGAAGAAATATAACCTGCCTGTTTTGATCTTGCAAAGGCTTCCAAGGACTTTTATGAGTGTAGTCAGTTGCAGGCACTTGAGATTGGGACATTGTTACTCTCTTTGGGTGTGCGACATTTTTTCATCATGATTACGCATCCTTCAACTCTTACCCAAAAAATGTGCAATGTTCCTTCCATGTGTACATGGATGTTGCCAACAATTCAAATCAGAAGACATGCTCTCCTGTCATATTCAAGCAAACCATCCAAATACAATCCAGTACAGCCTCAGATCTGCTGCTGACTCCAAGAGACTTGTAAACAATCTCAGTGTTCTTCACAACAATGCTTTATCCAACAGTTCAAGTTCAAACACTCTTGGAATGTATGAGACTGGGGACAATGTCAATGTTGAACAGTAGAACAAGAATTGCTGATGCATGGTAACCCAAATGTACTTTGTTTGGTTCGCAATGTTAAACTCCTTTTCCAGGAACCCCAATCAATGATTGTATCTACAGTTTGATTGACATGAGAAAACAAGTTCTTTCCACATTTACAGATGCAGATTGAAGCTTATAAATCATGTGATTCTTGATAACTCAATGGGATAATACCAAGTCACAAAGCTTAAATATGACTGCCCACTCTATCAACTGCAACATATTCCTTCATTTAAGAACAGTAACGAGTTGCACCAGGCACTTGATGATTTCACTGGCTTGAGTGTGGTATGTGACATCAATAGTTTCTTGATGGAATCCTCATTTTGCTGTTATCTTAGGATTATATCAAAATGTTCATTCTGAGGCAGGATGTGTTGGCTAGTTTGCCTGAAAAATTTCATACAAAGGTCAAATTCTATCTTGCTTGCCTTAGCACTTCAAGTATAGACAACTTCAATCTTAACTGATTTACCACTGATCCCCATCGCTGATCCCCCATAACAACAAATAAATAAGTAGATAACAAAAGAATAAAATGTAAGAATAAATACAAGAACCTGTTGCCAAGTCTTTGAACCTAGATAACAAACAACAAGAACCCCTTGTGAAGTACTTAGTGAATCTTGTGGTTCAGCTCTATTGAACAACTGATGCTTAGCATAATTCGTAATGTTTGTTGTTTGTTGGTTAGATTTGAGTCATGAGATTTTCTGACTATTTTGAAACACTACCTGACTAATTTAGCTCGGATCATTTTTCATTACATGTTTTCTATTCAATTTTCTCTTATTGTTATCATTTTTGTTTTGCATATTATTAATGTGAATTTGGAATATACAAAGGAGAGGGAATCCTGACGTCTTCCATCATCAAATTGCAACCACAACAACTTCTAGTTTTGTTTCATAGAATACTAAAGCAGTATTCTCAACAAACTCAACTGTGCAGAGTGTTTCTCAAGCAGCACTGGACAACACAAACTCTCACTAGAGCTTTGCAGATATTCGAAGTTTCTTTGATTTCCTTCAAAATCTGCTGGAACTTCAAAATCCAGTGGATTTTCGGTTTCTTTGCAGATATTCGAGTTTTTTTGACCAAGTTCCATCAAGTTCCTCTGAAATCCAGGAACAGCCAAAATCCTCGAAAATCCTGTCAATTTTGTATGGAGAATGAAGCTCCAGGGTCTGAGCTGGATTTTGGACGGAACTTGAGAAGGAACTTGAAAGAAACCCAAATAAATACCTCTTCTCTCAATCTTAATCCAGATGGACAAGCTTTAAAGTGCACAGTCCTCTTGCAAGCAATCCTACAACAATCACTCTTTGTCTGAAGAAGGCAATCGCTCCTTGTTCTCTGTTCCTGCCCCTTACCTGCCTCAATACAAAAAATTGAGGGAAGGACAAACCTCATTATTTATTATTTGCAGGTCGCCACAGTCAAGATGCATAGGTTGGTGGAACTTGAAAATCCGCTGGCTTTGGGTTGTGAAGTTCCTCGGATATTGAAAATCCAGCAGGAAAACCAAGTTCCAAGGAACTTCAAAAGGAACTTCAAAGTCCTTCAAAATCCTTCGAATATCTGCAAAGCTCTACTGAAAGTCAAGGTCAAATTTGTAAAGATAAATGCTGCCATAGTTGAAAAATAATATCCCCATTTTTTAACACCTCCAAACAAAGATCAATTCCAAACTGGAATGAATTAATTGATCAAAATCGTGAAAATCTTGTGCAAAAATCTTACAGCAGTACTATGAGGAGCACAAAAAAAAAAACACTGTAACTCAAATAACTGTTCAGCAAAATGCAGATGGATTAACTGCAATCCAACAAGAACTTTGTGATTCTGACTGCTCTTTTGTTACCTATCCTAGTCAACCAGTACCTACTCCAACAATTACTCCAGTATATCCAATACTATCTCAGTCTGAATAAGAAATCTCAATGTGCCTGTAGTAACCCACCAATCCGGGCCCAACCCCAACAAATAGAGCTAACAATTTGAATTCCATCAAACAATAACCTCTATATTGTTTTACAATTTCAAATTGTTTTTAATTTTGTAACAAACCCCCCAGTTTTGCAGCAGTCTCAACTCCTGGTTCCATGCCTCTCTGCCATTTCATCAACATCCAATTCACAAATCCCACCACTTTGCCAAATCTATGACCATATCCGTAAAAAAGATCATTATAAACAGTTCCATCCTGGAAATGATGGTTGTACTGTTCTGTTGGATACTCATACAATGGACACAATTGAAGCAAATGTTTGTGATTGCAAGACATTAAATGAGTCAAACACTCGTCATTTTCAATCTGTATGCACACAGGAGGCTGTTTGATTGCATCTGTTGACTTTGGCAGAGCCTCTGGATCTGGATTCTTCAGAAAACACATGTTGTCATTTCTTCCTCAACTCCATGTTGCAATGTGTGACTTGAGAAGAAGTTTTTATTTGCTATTGTTATCTGCAGTTTCCCCTTGTTGCTTTGCCAATAGAGCAATGTCCCCAGTCCGTTGCTGAAAACGCTCTGGCAAGCTATCTATTCTCACATGACCACCTCCTCCATACTCCTTCCAAATATCTTCGAATGAATAAATGAGTGTTTTGAGTCCCAAGAGGTAGCCTTGATCAGGCCCTTTCGTAGTGGGAGGAAATGTTACACGAATGGAAGGATGTCGTTTTGGTCGCCGTATCTTCCGTTTCACTAATTTTGGGGTAGCGCTATTCTCAAGGTTCCCTATTTTACTTGTGTCGTGCAAATGAACAGGCTCTTCCACCAGCTCTTCAACCTCAACTTCCTCTTCTGACGATGACGGTGCTTCATCAATGGCCTTCAGTCTATCCGCGTTCGAGATACATTGAGCAAAATCAATCATTCGTAAGTCAGCTTCACGGTTTTTGACGCACTGTCTATGGGACGCAATCACATTCCAACCGTCTTCCACACTTTCGCTTTCAAAGTCACTGCTACCAGAAGAATAGGACTTTGTAGACGAGCCACTGCCTCCCATATAATCAGAATGTGTATCATCATGGTCAATTGAACTATTTTCATCGTCATCAGTGTCCCAGGAACCAGACGAATAACCAGACGAACTGATTTCATGATCTTCCTGATCACTCTCTTCAGGTGCTGTGATTGAAGAAGATATCTTTCTTGCATTGGCAATTTGAGACTTCAACTGACTCAGTTGAGAAGAGGGGACACCTATAACATCCCGTTTATGGATGTCGGACTCATTGTTATCAATTATGTTAAAATTGCCATCTGTAGTCAATGAGACAATTGAATTCCCTGCGCTTGTCCGTCGGAAAGTCCTCCTTGCACTTTTATGAGACTTTCCAGGCTTTTCAACAACTGCTGAACTTTTGTCTAATGCTTCAAAGTCCGAGACTGAAGCCGTTGATTCGTTCAAATTGGATGATGGTTGCAGTGCTGGAGATGGGATAGGAATATCTGGCCAACTTCCGTCATACAAAACCAACAAACTTGATGCATAAAACCGGTAAGTTGGAAGTTTGCTCACAACGTCATAGAGGGCCCTCAATTTTTCGAGAAGTCGAGGTATAAAACCCACAAGAATGGATTCCCCGTTATCCAAGAACGAGATGAGAGATTGACGAAAATTGGCTGCATTAATTTGACGCCCCACATATTTGTCTAAGTATATAAAACTCTTTGTTTTAGTTTGATAAACCTGTCAAGTAAACTTTAATGATCTAATGAAGGAAATGTTTGACAAACCTGCATTCCACATATCCGAACACCCAACCGCTTGCTGGTACTCCTTTCACACTTTTTTTCTTGACTTAAACGTTTTTGAAGAGTCACATTCACACCGTGCTGTCGGCTTCCCATCTTCAAATCCAAGATGCAAGGGTGCTTGAGACCATCGGTTAAGTCTTCCAGTAACAAGAACTGATGTAACGGTGGTTTTGACGCCAAATCACCTTTTTCACTTAAAGATGCTCCGGCATTCTTTGCATCTTCTTCTGCTTGCTTTGCTTGCATTTTCAACATTTGGTTATTATATACATGGAGTGCCCAAGGGTTGACTGCCGGAGTAGGGGTAGCCGAAACTGTGGCATTTGGAATATTAGGCGGTGTATTTGTAGAGCTCGGAAGGTTGGCATTTATGGTAGAGGGGGTGAAGAGAGTTGATGAATCTCCTGTTGTAACTTGATCTGCCGTTGTGGAACTTGTGTCCACATTAGTAGAGAGCAAAGACGTTGCGAATGCGTCTGGAACTTCAGGGAGATTGATAGGTTTAAACGCTGGTGATGATAATCGTGAAGGAACTGAACGCCGACTTAGACTTGGTAGGACCATACTATCTTCAAATTTGATACCATTATGTTTGGCACCACTGTATGAAGATGCCGATGTACTTAGAACAGGCCGATGATTGATGGGAACTGGATTCGTTCGTGCAGGCACTGAAGTTCCACCAGTTAAAGATTTCTTCTCTTCATCGTCAGACATTTCAAAAATCGGCATAGACGTTTCAACATCAGTTGTATGTTTCTTTGACCCAACAGGAGCGACTTTGCCAAATATTGATGACGATGCCGGGGACTCCAAATCAAGTAAACTTAAAGCAACATCAGACTTCAAAGCCCCACCAACAGGAGTGCTAACTGGGACACCTACAACGCTGCTTTTCGTTGATTCGCTTTTTTCTACTCTCTTCACAGAATCAGGCACATCGCCAGTGCTCTTGTTCAGGTCCTCAAACGACCGTCGAGGAGGTACTACCCGTCCGGTTGACTCCAGCTGTTGCAATCGCAACCTCAAACTTTTCGGCGACAAAGCATCTTTGAATATATGTTGCTGCAACCTTCGATTGAATGCTTTAGAAAATGAGGGGCTCAATAGAGCATCCGTGCCGTTAATGGCAGAGGTGGACGGATTGTCGAGAGACGAGGATGCTAGAGGCTCCCCTTTATCCGATTGTTCTGGGAGTTGTTTCCCACAGCTTGAGCAAACCGTAATATGACCATTTCTTTCACTGCGTTCATTAGCCAGAGCCAACGGCGAACTGACAACAGGAGCACTAGACCCATACTGAGCAACAAGAGGAACGTCCAAGCCATCATTGCCACCAAATATGGCTCCAGCCTTCTTCTTGAATCGAATTTTTGCTGAATTTCTGTCACGTTCATCGATTCCGTTGTCAACTGTACTATCTCCACTATTTTTGCACTTCCAACAAAGATGTCCAGCAGAGTCTTTAGCCCCTCGAATAGACAGCGAATCTTTGCCATCCCGATGATACTTTTTGCAACTCCAATGGTGCCCATTCCTCATTCCCAACTTTTTTCGTTCCTGCGCAATCTCTTTCTGTTCTTCCATATAGCGTTGCTCTTCAACACTGATAATGTGACGGTTCTGTTCGACCATAACAATCGGAGTACCCTCCACCAAATCGCCAGCAACAGCAGAAGTCGTATATGTTACGTTGACAACACCCAGAAATGTGGCCATGAATGGCGTCAATTCCGGAGTGCTCTCTTGAACAAGTTCGTAAAACGCGAGTTCCCGTGTGTCGAGCTGCTTACACAGAGCCTTTTCGCTAAAACGGAGAAAATGGGCGTGTCCTCCAACCTGAGATTCAGAAGTTAAATTGTTAAACGATGAATTTTAAGTGCTTACCTGGTTATTGAAAGGCGCCAAGGGTAGGCTGTTAGGTGGCGTGACGGTATCAGTCACTCCTGATATTGGATCAGCATGTTTTGCATTACTGTCGCGCATTCTTCCGTTATCGTATTCGTGCCGACAATCTTCACAGCAACAAGGACATCCATTTCGTCCGAATCCACAACAAAGACAGCTATTCAAGGAGGCATTCCCTTTGAGGGGCTTCGAATGAGCGTCGTTGTTGTTACTGTGGTTTACTCCCAAGGACGCGGCTCGAGCTCGAGATGTTGAGCCTTCACTTCCAGCATCTGCTGGTGACTTTGAAGAGTGTATTAACGATGCATCACTTGCATGGCGATGTCGCTTGTGGTGATGGTGATGATGTCGCGGGGAAGGTTTTCGATATTGTTGCGCCCGATGTTTTGGAGTCGTTGAGGATGATTCTTTCTTTAGGAGGCTTAAATCATGGGTCAAGGACGAAGGCATTGAAGTAGAAAGGGGGCCAGTGGATGAGTTTACGCAGAGATTTTTGTCTGAATGATCTGGGTTTCCTCTTAAGTTAACTTCGAATGGGATATTTATATGAAGGAGAGTGAGTGTGTCTGAGGTTGGATTTCACATATTTGGATGCACGCGCCATCCGGTCAAAGTATCCACCAAACGCAGCATAACTTTCCTTTCCTCTCTTTATATAAATAAAACTTACTTTCAGCTGCAGAATAGGTTAACCCAGATGATATTTCAGGTACAGGCTGACCTCCAGCCATATTTTGGAGCTTATTCAGTCTTGGCATGGTATCTGAAACCACGAGAGTAGGGGAAGCCGTTACTTCAGTTTCAGAAAGAGGAAACTGCTGATGAGAGTTTGCTGAGGGAGTTGCGACCTGTGGAGATGTTGTTGATGAAGAAGAAGCAAACATCCCGAGGACTGAGTGCTGGGTTGGAGGAAAGGCTGTAACAGCCGAGAAAGTAGAAGATATGTTGGGATAAAGTGCATTTGAAGGAGAATCTTGATTTGGAGGGATCGATGTTGATGGAAAGGCAGACGATGGTGATATTGGCTTATTCAGCACTGGAGACGTTGGACCCGCGATGATCAGCGTATTTAGAGCAAATGAATCAGTGATTGTGCGTGCGAGAGATCTGTGGCGACGCTGCTTTTCCTTTTCCTTCTCGCGGCTACTGCGATCGCGTTTATCTTTCGAAGATTCGGCTGAGTCCACGACTTCGGAGATGTTTGAGTCCAGAGCAGCGACTTCGAAGGCGGCAATGGCGGGTTCCGGGCTTCCGGCTTGCTCCCCTGGACTTGCGAGTCCATTCACACCAGCTACTCCAGCACTTAGTATCCCCGTTCCATCCATTGAGAACCGCCGTGCTGCACCAAGATCAATGTGGAAGTAAGTTGCAGATCGCCCCATCATCAGCGAGCCTTGAAAAGTGATGCGGAGTAAATTAGTTTACAATTAGAGGGGGTACTTCACGCACTGTTATCCTTGCTGTTGTTGGCACGGGGCTTCTTTCCTTCTTTATCCTTTTCTTTGTCTTTGTCTTTGTCGCGTTCTTTATCTTGCTGTTGCTGTGGTGAGGTTGCTGGTGGTGAATCCATCATTTCCATTTTGAAAAAGTAAACCAAATAGTGATGGAGGACGCCATTAACCCAAACGGATACGATGCCAACGACGGAGGAAGTACTTGGTTTGCTGCAACGAGCGAGGCGGTGAGTTCCTTTGCCATCTGAGAATTCTCTCGTGTTTGCCTGTGCACCCAAACACCCACTCACTAAGATAACCAGGTCGTTAAAACTCAGACAGCAAATGCTGAACAGCCAATTAACTCGGCAACAGTTGGAACCCAGGCCTGGCTCGTGAAAATTCCAAAGTTTGTGAAGGAACAGTGGGACAAGGTTGGTGCTACCCCAGGCATTGACCTTGGCGTCCTTCGCGTCTACCGTCAAAAACAAGGGTACATTCATTCTCCTCATTACTCTACTTAACATGCTGTTTCTCGGTCACAGTTCAAAGGCCCCTCCAAAAATCACTCTACACCTCCCTACAAACCCAATGCCAGGCATTGCAGACCATTGGACCGACACCCTTCCCAAAAACTATACTCTCAACTTGACGAATGCTGCAACCGCAAATACCCATGTTATGACTACAACCGAAGCTCAAGTAAATCACCAATGATATTCTGTTCCTCACAGCAACTGAACATTCACACTAAAGGATGTCGTGACTGCGTTCACTGCTACTGTCGTTCATGAAGCAACTGTTACACCATCTATTGACGAATCATATCGTGCTCTCATGAAAAAGCGACAAGAGGATGAAGTCAGAAAGAAACGAAATATAGTCGAAATTACTATGGACGAAGCAAAGAAGAAGATGCGGATTCAAGCAGCCAATGTTGCAACTGTCGACAAAAGTATTATCAAAGCGTCACAGAATGCAATTGCTGTTGTAACGGGAAGAACAAATCAGGCAGACAAAAGGGAAAGAATGGAGAAAGCGGATCTGATCAAGTATTTTTTCGTGTTGCAAGTTTGGGGAAATACTTACGTCCGACATTAGTGCCCTTATTGTTCTCTTTCATCAAAACCAATACTACAAATTTGCCGAGTTGGTGGAAAAGACTCAGCAACCTCATGCCTGGCTCAAAGAAGTATTGTCAGATGTGGCCGTATTGGTAAAAAAGGGGCTCTACAATGGGATGTACGAGTTGAAACCTGAATATGCTGCCGTTGGCAAAGATGACGAATAAAAACAGTAGCACTTCTTTACTGTGTTAATGATTCAAAGCTGCTAACGCTGCAAGAACACGCGTTCCCTCGGACTCACCCTTCACCCTCAATGAACTCACTTCTTTCAACTTTCGAACAAAATCACATTCCATTATGCCATCAAAGCCATCGGTGGAAGTGATTTCGTCTTTGTTCAAAACACCAACAGCTGTAACCCCAGTTCCAACCCTTCTCAAGAATCCTTTCAAAACGAATTCAACCGTACCATCGCTTCCCAACACGTCTTTCCGAATTTTGAAAACATTTAAAACAAGATCGAATGCTGCCAAACTGTATCCACCAACAATTAAGTCGATGATAGTTATGTTCAGGAGAAATTCATAGGAATCCACCAAATGTTGAGGGGATGCTATCTTTGACGACAAAGTCATGACAATATTCGGCCACAACTCTGTGGTGACAACGTCACACGAATAACTGTTTCCAAGAATTAAGAGGTGCAGAAAAGGGTCCATCTTTCCAAAGGACAATGAAGAGATTCTTAACAGTGGCGCCTTGCACAACAACGCAATTCGATCCTCAGAAGACATAAGCGAATGCTTTATCCACTCCAAGGTGGATGTTGGAGTGTTTTGAGCCTTCAGGACTTCCAGCACCTCAGATTCCGTTATCTACACCAACAATCAACATCCATTGATTCACGCAATCATGTGAACTTACTTCATCGAATGGTCCATATTTCACACTCAACCTTAATTGCATCAAAAGTGTATAGCTCTTTGATTCAGCCGCTTTCAGAATCATTTCATGTGCATATTTCGTTAAAATCTTTTCCGGCAAAAACTCAGGGCTCAAAGACTCCATAATTTGCAGAAGGCCATCACAATGAGCTTCCGTAGACGATAAGCTCAATAGTTTATCGAAGAGAGTCATGAATAGTTTTACATCTGTAGTGTCGCTTTCAGAAATCTAAAGAAAAGTTAAACCTAAGAATAGTATTAATCGAATCAAACCTCAAGGTTCCACACGTTCTTTGCTACTGATTCTATTCGGGCCGTCTGAATTTGAGGTTCTTCAATGTCCCCTGGCCCAAAGTGCTTTGGCAAAATGATGAGTCACGCAAGTCAAAACATTGAGCACATACCAATTTCATTAACGAAATCACCGACAAACGAACGTCCGGTGGAACCACATCGCGTCGATGATAAATGACGTCAACAATAACAGCATGTAGCGATTCACGTAGTGTGTTCAAAAATCCCTCCAAACTATCAACCTTCTCATAGTTTGCATCAAGAAATTCGATGTCATCTTCATCCCATCCGTTTTCATCAAAACCCGATGATTTCAACTGTCTATCTGTGCTTGGCAAGTTCGAAAACGTCGATTGAAAGAGACGTGCCAATGCATCTCCTGCATTTTCAACGTCGTTTCGAAATGCCTTTTCGTGGAACTCCAAACGAGGTACACCAACAATTGCAAGAATTGTGTCAGTATAGATTTGATTGGCAGAGAAATCTAAAACGGTGTCAAACCGAGCCGTTAGAAGCTGACACGTCTGGAAAATGAGACTAGGCGAGGACCCAGCTATGACCATTTTCATACAGAGAATAACATTCTATTGAAATTTTAATGATTGGGACGTGAAGAATATTGCAACAGACACGAACCGCATCGATACCGTCGCCAAATGAAGAATCGAACTGTTGAACACGTTCCAGTGGAATTCTTTCACTACCCATAATATCATTATGACGATAAAGCTCCTCAATCAGCTGTAAGTGACGAAGAATATCTTGTAGCTCGTGGGACTACAGGGTCATTTAGTCCAAGGCTTGAAAATAGGAAAACGAACCATAATGCTATTTGATGGCAGAATTTCAATACAGCGAATCACAAGCCTTAATCGCTGCTCAATTGGGGCAAAAATAGACTGAAAATCAATCGTCAGTGCGAAGCAGCAAGACACAAATATAAACTAAACTCACTTCATCACCAATTACATATGATGCAAGAATTTTTCGAATTGAGTTTGATGAAGCATATTCAACCAATACACAGAGCTCGTCAAAATCAGATAAAATGCTTCAAAACAGTAAATTAATGAACCAATATCTATCATCTCAAACCGTACATTTCCTCGTCTTGGTACTCAAAGTCAACAGATTTGAGCTTCATATCTACCAATGTTTCACATAATACTGAGTACAATGATTCACAGGTGCTTGCAGAAGGAGTTTGCGACTGAAGGTGAGTGACTTCATCAGAAAAAATGTCCAAATACACCAGTTTTCGTAAGCTGACAAAATTAATGAAGGTTAAACACAGTAATATACTGAAAAAACGTGCATACCTTGGAATCAAGTCCACTAACTCCTGGAATGACGATAAACTAATATTTTTACGCAAGAGTGAAGAGTAGTACTCTGCTAGAACTTCGACTTCAAAATAATTGGATGCTATGATCTTCTCCAACGTTACTGCACCAAAGATTCGCGATTGGCTCATTGCCAAGGCCTGGATTAAAGAATTTCGACTACGCAATTGACTTGCCAGTGTCTCGTTCTAATGAGGGATTAGATTTACACAAAGCAAGAGAATAAATAGGGAACTAACGTCGGCATGTCTATGAGCCAAATAACTGTAGTAGAGAGCAATTCTCGGATCATCATTTGTGGCGACCACATTAAGTTTCAAGTGATGTAGCTGAGAAACATCATCATCTGTCACCAAACTACCAAATTCAGAAAGAGCAGCGTTCAGAGTTTCAGTTGGGACATTTTTCGCAGTGAAGAGCCAGCAAATGTGTTCCAAAGCTAATAAGGACGGCGAAACGCCAAAACTATCCACCACAGTAAACACATCATTTAAGATACGAGATTCGTTGAAACCACGCGCAAGAGTCAAAATTACATCCTTGCGGTATACTTCATTGCTGTTAAATTCGATTTCATCGGCATTCGCTTCGGCAATAATCCTTGAAGCTACTTGCCCATTCTTTGAAGATTTTGTTCGAGATGAAAATGAAGCAGCTGCTTGCAACGATCGGAAAGGACAAGAGTTCTCGCCGGCTGAAAAAGCAGCATCACGAATAAAGGCTGAATCCATGGATTGCAGCAGTGGAATTGGTGGCAAATTGATTAACTTGGGTAACAGCTTCGGTTGATCCATCGTTGGTACTAATTGTAAAAACGTTCGCAACGAGAAGAAGTACATCGCAAGCATATCATGGGATCTAGTCGGCTCTAAAGAATCAAAGAAATCACGAACAAGTGAGTCCTGGAAAACAATAATATCAGTTGTTGACATGCCACATAAAGCTAACGAACATCTTTGATATCAAGCAGAATTAATAAAGCGCTTTCAATTTCACCGGATCGATAATGTTCCTGAGCCAACGTCAAGAAGTAGTTGAGTAACGAGTCGCTTTGGTCAACTAACTCAACGCCTCTCCGTCTTTCGAAAATACGTTTACACGTGAGAACATGATTAATATTCACATAAAGCTCTGACAGCGAGCGCTTCTCAGTTGGTATTTGCACTGAAGTTTGAAACATGTACGCTGAGCAACCATTCTGCATTGCACAACCTCCATAGAAGTCGTGCGTTGAAAGTTGATGACCTGAATTCACGACTTTTGAGGATTCGCTGCTAGGCAACTCAACGAGCATACCATAAACAAAATCTAAACAGTCTGAGTAATTGAGCGAGATCAAGTCACTTCCATGACCTAAAGAATGACCAATTTTTGTCGCCCGAATTAAATCCAATATTTCCAACATAGATCCAGATTCTGAATGTTCCAGAATGAACCCTACTAGTCGTGACCGAAACACTGGATCTAATTCCTCACCAACTTGACGAAGCAGTCGCACACAAATTAACCAAGATTCATCGGAACGACACAGCTTGGTGAATTCTCGTTTGAATGAACGCTGATCACTCAGAATCGCTTCCATCATTTCTTCACAAATTTTTACCGCGTACTTAGGGTCATTCCGATCCAGTGCCCAGTTTGCAACAATGCCACGTACCGCCATATCAACTTTTTTCTGTTGCGCTGATAGGGAGTCTATACCATTGAGTTTTCGGCCAATATCTAACAGCAATTTCATATCAATAGATTTTGGACTGTTGGTGCTGTACACCAGTGACGAAATAATGTCCATTCGATTTGAGTTGAGCCTAATTTGTAGCGGCAAAGGGGCGGGAACAGACAAAGCCGAGCAGACCTTCAATATTTGATGAGTCGCATCTATTAAGCACTGCTCAACCTGAATCTTGGCAGTGGCGGGGACCACTTTGAGACTTGACTTGTAATTTAGATGTGAGAAAGGGATAAAAACGGACTTACCACTCAGCAGCCAATTTCAAGTCAACTTGAGAGCTATCACTAACATCCGCATTGTCATAGAGCTCCTTTGCACATTCCAGAACCAATTCTTCAATGGCCACCGGATCGATTAACGGTGCATTGTTATTTGACTCAATTAACTGTTTCGCCAAAGAGAAACCTAAAAGGAAGAGGTCAGATTCAAACAAAGTAAACCAGGTACTCACGGCCTTCATGCAGAATAACTTTTAAAAACTCTTTGATAACCGGATTTCGATTAACATCAGCAAAGATTCTCAGGTCAAGCAAACATGTAAGGTCGATCCCCAACGTCTTCCATTTCTCATCGCTGAATCCACCTTGTTGTTGAACTTCATCCGCCGCGTAATACCTGGCCATCTTAACTGCCATTAAGCTTTTCACACCCACTGCTTGGAATTCTGGTGATGAGAGGTATTCCAATGAAACAAAGATTCCGTATTTTTGAAGTAATTCGATGGCCTCCAGTCGAGCCTCAAATAAATCTATGCGAGCACATAAGTCAATCGCTCTTGAATCGATGACGGCTGGAAGGTCTTCATGAGACTCATCTTCAAAGTCATTATCCCAGCCATTTGAAGAAGGAGTGGTATCAAGACGGACTGTCGTAGAGATGGATGAAATACTAGGAATACATTTCAGAAAGCGAGTGAGAATGACAAAGCTGCTATCAGAGGCCTGAACCGCATATGCACAATTGAGAATCATCCCAGCCAAACTTAAACAATCCCTATGAAGTGCCTGTGTCTCAAATACTCTGATACACGTTTCACTTTGACGAGAGGCTAAATCCCTAATGTATGAGTCAAGAACAGAATCAGAAAGGCTGGTAGACCCGGTCTCTTCAGCCCGTTTGAGAATGGGAACCACAACTTTCTTGATCCGGTGGCAGAACAAATCAGGTTGATTAATGACTGGCTCCAGCAAAGTGTCTATAATCTCGTCCACTGGCATCCGTTTCAGGTCCGCAAGTGAGAGCATTCCCAATGAACCAACATCATCTTCTTGTAGAAGGTCGTTCAATGCCCTGAGTTCACTTATACTAGCTTCCAATCCTTTGACAAAGTACCCGTCTCCACTTGCTGCTGACAGAAAAGTCAAGGCCATTTCGGTATCACAAAAATCATCTTCAATCTCAAATGCCTTTTCAAGATACCACGCAGTTACAATGGCCCCATCAACGGGAGAAATAGGCATGGGCTTCCACTTTGAACTAAATGGCGATTGATCTTTCTCGTCGATCTGTGTAAACTCACGCAAGAATTCTTCTATTGACGAGTTGACTTCAGTCCAATCTAACTTTCGTCTCCAAGGTCGTGGCGAAGGCCACCAAACAGCCTCTCGATCACCAGCTAAAGAACACTTTGGCAGAATATTCTGGACTTTTTCCAAGTCCATTGCAACAGGTATGTGCGATGTAATCATAAATCGATAGGGTACGAGTTCAGCGCTATGCTTTGCAAACAGTATTTCCAAGGCTTTGATGTTTGCTTTCGAGGCGTGCCATGATGCAACTAACACCAAATTTGTTTCACAGAATAACATGAAGATATCAGAAAAGATGCTTTCATCGTCGACCTTTCTCTTCTTGAAAGGCTTCTTGAAAGGAATCACCCCGGTTTCCTGAATAGCTTCGAATGTATCAAGTCGGTCTAAGTACTTGATAGCTTTCACTCGATAAAGAACCAAATCCAAGTTTGAAACCGGCCTGTTGATTTGATCGCTTGTTTCTTCTCCTAAAAGGATCTCCTCCACTTCTTCTTCAACAGCTGACAATGATACTCGCTCAGTTCTGTCCAGCACCGCCATTAACTTTTCTCGGACACTTCTGGCATTATCTTTGGGGCTGAAATAGAAACAGGCATCCATTACCCATGAAGTGTCATGGATGCTGTTTAACAGTTTTATGCCACCATCAGAATACAAAAACATATCCTTGTAGATAATATCTGAATCAAGTTTGTATATCGAACATAATTGCTGCGCTGTTTCGTAATCTCCCAGAGCTAAACGCAGGTCAACTGATTGTTGAGAGGTACTATGGTGTATAACGGTAGAGAGAACTTCGGATTCAGTTAATTTAATATTTGCGAATACGTCGAGGACATGAGACAGTCCCGACAAAGACTGTGTTGGTGGGTCCAGCAAATATCTTGAGAGAAGTTCAGATGATCGAGGACCTTTTGGTGGTGACAAAGATGATTTTTCAAGAATATAAATCTGTTTGCTGGCCCATACAGATATTGTTGGTGCATTAAAATAAGACGTGTATAACGGTTGTGATTGTGGCGATAAGGGAAGAGTAGTAATCAAAAATAGGCCATCGGAAAAGAGAAATACGACTGTAGATTCAGACCACCATTCAACTCCAACTAGTCGTGCCAATGAGCCGTTATGAGCGTTAATAGAATCTAAAGATTTACGATAGGCATCAATTTCCGATGGAGTATGTTGGCAAGTGATTGTGGGTATTTCTCCGCGAACATTCCAAACAGTAACGCCGCCATCGAGTGCAAGAGTCAAGACTTGAGATTGGTTTGGTGAAATAGACGTTTTCGTACACATTCTTTTCAATGGCATCGATATGCTCTCTTTTGTGGATTCAAACGCATGTACATACAGATCCGCTAGTAAATCTGCCATATTTTCCCACATAGAGCTCGTTTGTGGCTGAATCAAGTTTGAAATCTCTGCAGTTACATCTAAAGGAGTAGGAATTCCAGGAGAGCTACAGGTTATGTGGTCAGAATAATTGGATGATTTGGAGAAACATTCACATACCAAGCAGACAAAAAAGGTGGGACATTCAAGTGGAGTCGAAAGATGTGAACCACGGGTTCTTTGTTTCCATTCAGCCCACTAACCAGCAAGCGATCGTTGGCTATTAATTTCACATCTCCGACTAATGGCACAATATCACCAATATATATTGCTGCGACAGGAGCACGTGAATTGATCCGATGAGGAGTCTGTCTCCAAAAGTTTGCTGGATGGAGGGAAACAGAGGATGTTGATGGAATGTAGTTGAAGTAGAACATACGGAGTCCACCAGTATATGAAACAGCCAAAATACAATATGCTGATGGATCATCAGCGTTGAGATGCGGAACAAATACGATTGCAGCGAAAGGATTGACTGCAGCGACGCTGTCATTATCGTCGAAGGTGGATTCTATAAGAGCAACGGGATCGCCACTTAGAGATGCTATACGAATGGACCCGTCCTGAGCAGCAACAGCAACCAAAAGTCCATCCAGCGACCAGCTAATCAAAGTAAAAGCGGTAGATGAAATTGGAAGTGGCAGAACTAGAGGCAAGGCCAGTGAATGCGGGGCGCGGAGTTCAAGACTTATTAAAATAGAAAGAGATCAATTAAATGAATAAAGATTGGAGTATTGGATTATTGTTGAAGGGAGAGTTACCTGTTTATTCGGACAATACCCACGGCACCAGTGTTTGGCGATGATGAAAGCAGAGCCGAATGAACTTGAGAGTTTGATGCGATCACCGACAGCAGAGTCCTGGCAGTTTGCGGCAGAGAAGTAACCAGAGATGGTTGCAACAGCGAAAGAAGCGACTGGGCCCCGAATCCCACTTCAAAGTCACCTTCACCATCACCTTCACCTTCACCGGCAGTTACCGTACCGAAAGGACCAGCTTTACTGCCCGCGTTCTCAGGCAATGAAACGTGTCTACGTCCAACGTCAACGTCCGCATTCAGCCGAATTGGCTGGTCAAAATGCATTTGAGGAAGTGTTGCGTGTTTTTCTTGCTCAACCAACCAACCAACCAACCAACCACCAACCACCAACGACCACCCTACCACTGCCAAACTCAAATGAACCGGGCAATTGAGATCCCCATCCAGAATAGCGACGAAGTTCTAGTCGTTGGTTTGTTTACTCCCGTCTGGTCTCCTTTTTCCATACTTACTTAACAGTGCTAAAGACATAACGGAGGACTTTGGTGCTAATACTCAAGAGAGTGACTCTATCCTCGAAATCTTGACGTCGGAACGGGCGCCGATTCATTTATACCTTGAATTTGCCGTGAGTGACAGAGATGATGTTGTCGTGAATGGTACTCACAGTTGCTTCCCTTTGCATGAAGCGAGAGTTTCACAAACGCGGCTACTCAGACTATGTCGAAAAGACACTCGAAAAGGGCGCTGAACGAGGTATGCATCCTGACAGCTGTATCCTATTGAGTTCAAAGCGAATGGGATGTATCTGGGTCTAATACTTCAACTTGTCCCGAAGAAGGAAAAGGAGAGAGGTGTATGGATTAAATAGCTTGAGGCGATTGAGTCTTTTTGGCGAATTCAATGTTTTCAGCTGATTCGTTCTTAGGGCTGAATGAGTCCCTTCGAGATACTGCATACGTTAAGATTCTTCATACTCTTGCGGTAAGTAAAGTCTAACATACTCTCTAATAAGTGTGAACTAAACGTTCATTCTTAGCTCCATTTTATCGAATCAGCAGCAAGTGTGAAAACCGACAACACATCTGGACGCACTCCAGGATCCCGGTCATATCTTCCATACCTCTCGCGAGCAACAGAGCTCTTAAACAAGGCAGAAAACATTGACAACAAAAACGTTTGGACAGCTATTGTGCGTGGAAGTTTGTCGCTTGCCAGTTCAAAGCTACCAGAAGCCGTAAAATCTTTCCAATATGCTGTGAATGCGGAAGGCGAAAACTTGGCAGCATTGATGGGGCTTGTATGATTCATGGTTTAGTATTCTATTTTGATTTGCCCACACTTTGATTTCAGGGAGCTGCTCAATTCCGTTCGCATGACTACAAATCAGCCTTGAAAACCTACCAAAAAGTTCTGTCACTCTTTCCTAATATGGACGTTCCTGACCCACGTCTTGCAATCGGCGTTTGCTACCATCGTCTGCAAATGACGCAACACGCTTTACTTGCTTTTAAACGTTCAGTTGAAGTCAATCCTTCTAATCCGGATGCGCTTTCTCTCCTTGCTCGAATGGAGTGGAATCAAGCTCGTGAAGAGGGAAATGTGCAATTGCTGGAAGCTGCTGTTGAACGAGTCAAAGAAGCGTTTTCGGGAGTTGGAAGAAAGAATGCCGCTGTTTTAAATTTGATTGGAGAAGGGTTGTACTTCAGAGGAGAGTTTGATGGTGTTGAAACGGTATCCAAGGCAGCTATTGCAGCAACGGACAGCAACATTGTGAAAGCTGAAGCTTATGGTGCAATGGCAAAAGCATTACATTCACAGGTTTCTACTCCGTTTTTTGCCGTTTTTGTAATCCTTTGAATTTCAGGGGAAATTCTCTAGTGCGTTTGAAATGTACTCAAAAGCTGCATCTTTGCATTCTTCATCCCTCACATATCAGTATGGGTTGGGACAAATGTACATAAACCAAGGTAACTAGTGTTAATTTGAGTCTTCGGTTTTAACGTCGTGGCTAGGTGAACACCAAAAGGCCTTGGACTGTTTTGAGAAAGTTTTGGCGAAAGATGAAGAGAATCTAGAAACACTAAAGGTATCAAACCAGTGCTTTAAAGAAGGTGTTCGCTTGACTTACTCTTTTCAATTGTCAGAAAGTCGCATCTCTTTGCTCTGAACATCCAAAGTTGCTTGACAAAAGTCTTGGATACTTTGGAAAGCTACAAGCGCTAATCAAGAAGTTCAACGAAGAAGAGGGCATGGAGACTTTGAAGAAAGACAAAGACAGTGTCGGAATATTCCCAGATCCTATAATGCAAATGGAGTTGTCCAAAATTTACGAAACTACGAATCCGTCGATTGCCTTAAAAGGTATACCTCAGTTCTTGAATTCTAATCTTAACAAATGAATCCAGGGTATTTAAATGCATTGTCTATTCTTGAGGCCAATGGTGCCGCAGACTCAGCCATAGAGCTGTTGAACAATATTGGAGCCCTGTATCACCGCGATGCGCAATCGCCTAGTATGTTTAATTTTTTGAAAAGTTGGAAGTTAATTTATATTTCAGAGGACTTCGACCTTGCTAAAAACTACTATGAGCGTGCCCTCACAGCAGCGGACAATCTTCCTGATTTAACCGATAAATCCAACCTCCGTGTTACTGTCCAATATAATCTGGCTCGCCTTTATGAGCAACTTGGCAGCCCAACGGACGCAAGATCACAACTGAGCTCTATCGTTGAATCACACCCTGCTTACTTTGACAGTTATCTTCGTCTTGCGGCCATGACAAGTAACTATGAAGATGCTCGTGCTCTTATCCAGAAAGGCTTGATTGTTGATCGTAGAAGCTCATTATTGATGCTTGGAAACTCATTCTTTGATGACACATCAAACAAGGCGAATTTGAGGGATTCAAGAAAGAGCTTTGAAGAAGTTCTGCAAAAAGCAGATAAAAACGATTCATTTGCCTTGTGCAGTGTGGGTAATATTTATTTGGTGATTGCTCGATTCGATCAAAAGCAGGTTGGTTTTTTGTTGGCTTTTCACTGGTGCAGTATTGACGATTTTGTCTTTTAGAAAGAAGTTCATATCAAGAAAGCCTTGGAGTTCTTTGATAAAGCCGTAAGAGTCGACAACAAGAATGTGTTTGGAGCTACTGGAGTGGGAATATGTTTGGCGGAGTTGGGCCAGTTTGAGCAAGCCCGAGAAGTTTTTACTCAAGTGTTGGAAGGAGCCACTAATATGCCTGGAGTTTCTACCAATTTGGCGCATGTATTAGTGGAGTTGGGACAAACAAAACTCGCAATCAGTCATGTGAGTGATTCATGATAAGTTCATAGGACCTAACTATCCGATAGTACGAACGTGTTCTGAAGAAGAATCCGGAACAAAACGTGGGAGTCTTGCAGTGCCTGGCTCGTGCCTACTACATTGTAGCCAAAACAGATAAAGATCCTATTGCCATGCGCAAATCTCTGGTTAATATTCAGCGTGCTATTCATTTGGATCCATTCAGGTGGTCGTTACATTATGACTTGGGTAAGCTCGGGAGTTCTCATTCCAATCCGAATCATGACTTTTTTTTTGTATTTTAGCACTTGTCAAGCAACAGTACGCTCAAATTATGAATGACCAACCAACTGATAAACGATCTGTTACCGATTTGAAAAAGTCTTTGGAAGGCTTGGAAACGTCGCAAAAGTATGTATTTGTGCAATATTAGAAAATTGAATTCTCAAATCGAATCAGGATTTTTGCCGTTCTGGGAGATAAAAAGGAATCTAATCTAGGGTATGATGTCAAACTCGCAAAGGAACGTGCTGCATACTGTAAAGATTTGCAACGCGTGTCTGAGAAGAAAATCCATGAAACGACTGTGTTGGAGGAACAACGAAAGGAACGTTTGCTTGCAATTAAGCAAGAGCAAATGAGAATTGAGCAAGCACAGTTGGAAAAGGAGGTGGGTGTACTTTACATACTTCATGCATGGTATTACTTATGATATTTAATAGCGCGAAGCACGGGAAAAAGAAAAACGAGACAAAGAAGAAACCGAGGCCAAACGTCGTGAGATTATGGCAAAAATGGCTGAAGAGAATAAACGTGCTCGCGAACGCGCTGAGCAAGAAGAGGAGGAAGAGGCCCGCAAACCAAGCAAACGCAAGAAGCAAGACCCTGGAAGTGATGAATCCGATGGAGAAGGCGACCTTGGTGATGGAGATGAGAAGGAAAAGAAAAAGAAGAGGTACAGGAACTTTTGTCTTTTAGTTTGTTTTAATTATACTCTTACAGAAAACGAAAGGAAAAGAAACGTGGAGAAGGGGAGGAAGAAGAAGAAGAGGAGAAGCAAAAGAAGCCTAGAAAGTTGGTCAGCAAAAGGGCGCTTGCTGGCGATGAGGAACGAGACGGTGAGGGAGGAGAAAGCGTTCCTCGAGTGGGACGGCCATCCAATTTATCTCGTGCAGTTATTGATTCTGATGATGACGAATGAGAAAGAAATAAAATAAGGAAGGAAAGAGAGAACAGAAGAGAAGAGGGACGCGTTTTCCAAACACAAAAAGTCCTCTTCAATGGAAACCACCGCCACCCTCCGCTTTCTCGATGCACCTGCATCCATCGCAGCCTTCAAGCATGCAGCCAGTGAAGACGATATTGAAGCAACTGCGTCCGCCTGCGTTGACATGGCACCACGCGAGTTTGCCCACCCAACCTTCGACATTCCAGCCATCAACAACGTAAGGCCCTAACCTTCTCTCAAACAACATTCCTAAATACTCAATGCATTAGCCTGTCGAGTTCTTGAAGCACCAAACAAGCGTCGACGCAAAGAACCGCATCAAAATCCAGCATGGAACCACAACCCTTGCATTCAAATTCAACCATGGTGTCATTGTCGCCGTTGACTCTCGTGCGACTGGAGGCTCCTACATTGGTATTACACTAGTCATTTGAGGGTTGCTGCTTGGCTGAATTCATACAACTCTCAGCATCACAGACCGTGAAGAAAGTCATTGAAATCAACCCGTACCTTTTGGGTACTATGGCTGGAGGTGCTGCCGATTGCTCTTATTGGGAGCGTGAATTGGGAAGACGTTGCAGGTATGTTTTTGGTTGGAAAGAAGAACGCGCGGCCCACTATTGCAATCGCATTCCTACCTGGTGGGATTCGACTTAGAATGCAACTGAGAGAGCTCACTAAAAGTCTTTTGGATGATATTCCCTGTTAGTGTTTGGAGACTGGTTGTTGAAATCACTTTCTTTTCAGAATCTACGAGCTGAACAACAAGGAGCGTATCTCTGTTGCAGCTGCATCTAAGTTGCTTGCGAATATGGTTTACGCGTATAAAGGAATGGGTCTGTCCATGGTACCAATTATATTATATGAGCAATCATTTCGTTGCTAATTTTCCAACAGGGTACTATGGTGACCGGCTGGGACAAGACTGGGCCGCAGCTTTACTATGTTGACTCGGACGGGCAGCGTTTGAAGGCTGATTTGTTTTCTGGTGAGATTTTACTAAAGGTGTCATTCACATTCTAACGTTTTTGTGCAGTTGGTTCGGGATCTACTTATGCATATGGAGTGCTTGATGCAGGGTACAAACCAGATTTGACTCCGGCCGAAGCGATTGATTTGGCGAGACGTTCCATTTTCTATGCCACGTACAGAGATGCTTACTCAGGTGGTTTTGTGTCCATCTACCATGTGAAAGAGGATGGTTGGGAGTTCATCAGCAGAACTGATGTCAATGATTTGTACTACCAGTACGCTGCGGAGCCAAAGCCAAGTCTTGCGGCATGATTTCAACTGTTTTAAGAAATAAATACCGTCAATATAACAAAATTGCTTCTTTTATTCTCTACATGTAAAAGTGAATATCTTCCATGAGCGTATCCAAAAGTGCCTTGTAGTTCTCATCTCCAAGTTTAACGTCCTTCTGGTTTGCCTTTGGCCAATCCAAACGATATCCAAGATCATAATAAAACTGTAAATAGTCTTCAGGTTTCTCTCCAGCGTTTTTCAAGTTGAGAGTTGCAAACTCTGCGAATACATGAGTTGGAGGGTATTTCTTGAACCACTCTTTTGCAGGTTGTAGTGCTTTCAACTCAAACCCTTCAATATCAATTTTTAAAAGGTATGGCTTGACTTGATACTTTTCGAGGTATTCGTCCAGACGCCGGACTTCGATAGTGTTTTCGGGAGCACATTTGTTACCAGGTTCTGCCTCAATGTGGGCTGATCCAAAGTTTCCTTCCCAATATGACATGCAATTCTTTCCGGCCACAAGCCCAAGGCCAAAGTTATTCAGAATCAAATTTTTTGCAAGAACGCTGTTTGACGTCTAATGTGGAAAGTAATGAGAAAGAGCCACAAAAATTGATGGAAATACATACCGCAGAGCACTTCAAAACGTTGAAATTCGCGTACATTGGCTCAAAGGTATGAACTTTATAGCCTGCATTCGCGATGAACAGAGAATGCAGTCCAATGTTACCGCCAATATCCATAACGACAGCATTTGGGTCACCATTATCCTTCAATACTTCAAGCATTCGCTGCCTTAAAGGAGCTTCAAAGATCAGGTCGGCATTACCGTTGCTCTTGTAGACAGAGTCCGAGACCCATAGGTCTTTCCCCAAGGGATGAAGGCATATTGTGAGGTTTGGAATCTCGGATTTAAAGCTCACAGATTGGTCATGTGGACAACAAGTTAAATTGCTGGGGTCAACGGATGCTTTTACTGGAGCTGGTTTCGTTTCTGGAACTACACTCTTGCCAGGATGAGAAAAATGTATATCTTCCATAAGCGTATTCAAAAGAGCTTTGTAATTCTCATCACCAAGCTTGATATCCTTTTGTTCGGCCTTTGGCCAGTTGAGTTGGTAGCCAAGGTCGTAGTAGAACTGCAAGTAGTCTTCTGGCTTTTCACCCGCGTTCTTCAAGTTGTTGGTTGCAAATTCGGCAAACACGTGGGTAGGTGGATACTTTCTGAACCACTCTTTGGCTGGTTGAAGTGCTTTGAGCTCGAACCCTTCGATATCAATCTTCAAAAGGTATGGCTTGACTTGGTGTTTTTCGAGGTACTCATCGAGTAAACGCACTTCAATAGTGTTTTCAGGCGAGCAGTTGGTGTCTGCTTTAATGTGTGCGGATCCAAAGTTTCCTGTATCGGCCGTAATGCATGTCTTGCCAGCGACAGTCCCAAGTCCAAAGTTGTTGAGAATCAAGTTTTTTTGTAACACTTTGTTAGAAGTCTAACAAACGCGGGGTTTAGTTTCTCGTTCATTTAAAATATAATGATAAATAAGGAGTGGGATGTAGGAACTTACTGCGGAGCACTTGAAGAGATTGAAGTTTGCGTGCATTGGCTCAAAAGCGTGCACCTTATACCCAGCATTTGCCAAAAACAGGGAGTGAAGGCCAATATTCCCTCCAATGTCCATAACTACTGCATTCGGATCTTTGTTTTCTCCCAACACTTCGAGCATTCGCTTTCGGACCCCTGCCTCAAAAATAACGTCAGAATTCCCGTTGCTTTTGTAGACAGAGTCGGACACCCAAATATCTGAACCAAAGGGGTGAAGACAAACAGTCAGAGGATTGGCTTCCTTTGCAAAATGAACGGCTTGACCAGCTGGACAGCACGAAAACGTGTTTATAGGGTCGACGATCCCCAAGCCAGGATGAGAAAAGTGTATATCTTCCATAAGCGTATTCAAAAGGGCCTTGTAGTTCTCATCTCCACGCTTGATATCCTTTTGTTCGGCCTTTGGCCAGTTGAGTTGGTAGCCAAGGTCGTAGTAGAACTGCAAGTAGTCTTCTGGCTTTTCACCCGCGTTCTTCAAGTTGTTGGTTGCAAATTCGGCAAACACGTGGGTAGGTGGATACTTTCTGAACCACTCTTTGGCTGGTTGAAGTGCTTTGAGCTCGAACCCTTCGATATCAATCTTCAAAAGGTATGGCTTGACTTGGTGTTTTTCAAGGTACTCATCGAGTAAACGCACTTCAATAGTGTTTTCAGGCGAGCAGTTGGTGTCTGCTTTAATGTGTGCGGATCCAAAGTTTCCTGTATCGGCCGTAATGCATGTCTTGCCAGCGACAGTCCCAAGTCCAAAGTTGTTGAGAATCAAGTTTTTTTGTAACACTTTGTTAGAAGTCTAACAAACGCGGGGTTTAGTTTCTCGTTCATTTAAAATATATAATAAATAAGAAGCGGGATGTAGAAACTTACTGCGGAGCACTTGAAGAGATTGAAGTTTGCGTGCATTGGTTCAAAAGCGTGCACCTTATACCCAGCATTTGCCAAAAACAGGGAGTGAAGGCCAATATTCCCTCCAATGTCCATAACTACTGCATTCGGATCTTTGTTTTCTGCCAACACTTCGAGCATTCGCTTTCGGACCCCTGCCTCAAAAATAACGTCAGAATTCCCGTTGCTCTTGTAGACAGAGTCGGACACCCAAATATCTGAACCAAATGGATGCAGACAGACAGACAGAGGATTAGCTTCCGTTGCAAAATGAACCGTTTGGTTTTGGGGGCAGCATTGGGCGAATGTGACTTCGTGCGTAGCTTGGTGTTTGGTCACAAGTTTGTCGAGGTCAAGGAGGGAGAAGAACACCAGAGTTGCCCCAGCTACAGACACGAGGAGGAATCGTCTATCAATGTGCGTCTGGTCCTTCATTTTCTTCAAAGGAAAGTAATAATTGTCTTCCTCCTCTTTGTTAGGACCTCTTAGGAGAAATGTCAGTGGGTTTTTTGACAGCTCTATGACAAACAAAATGGCAAACAAATAGTTGGAAACTAACGAATATGTAGATTCATTCTCTCAGCTATTTTTATAATCACAGTAAACATTGGTTGCCAAAAACTTGTTGGACCAATGAAACATCTTCAATCTGACAACCCCGTCCTAATTGTATCTGCAAGCCATGTGATGGCCACTCGCCATAAACTTGAAAATACTGATTTCGAAGATACATTAATCCGCTTTCTAAGCTTCTCACAAATACGGACGTTATGATGCAATGGTCGATCGAGAGGTATCGAATATTGGCCCAAAATTCTTGGCAGGGCCATAAATCCATCATATAGTGTGGGCATGAAAATACAAGGGATTCCAGCAGCGGAGTTTTTGCAACTAGCACAGTCATGAAGGATGTTACTGCTTCATCTGATTCCCGTTCCACATTTGTGCAAGAGAGATATTTAAGACTTGGAAGGAGATAAAAGATGGGAGTTGTTGGGTTTGACAGAGGTATTGAAGATGTTGATGCCATTAGGGTCTTTTGCAGGTGTTGTGCTGATGGATCATCTGAGATATCAACTGCTCCGCCCATTACCCCAGGTAACATCAAGTCATCTTGAGCTTGATTCATAAGCATTGCACCCCAGTCACATGCAGTAAGCTCGATGAGACCATCCAGCTGTAATTGCACCAGATTAGGCACAATAGACCCAATGATGGGGATTTGCTCAGCTGCAAGATTATCCAATCGAAGATGGGTAAGAGAGTTTGAGAGGAGAGAAAGTAACGGGGATAGAATCGTTGCCCGACGGAAAGGGCGGCGAGTGATATGCAGCGAGGTAATATTTTCGGCCCGTTGAAGCACGGTAAGGAACTTTGGACGATCGAAAGAGAGAGCCACGAGAGAGAATTGAATGTGGGTGAGAGAGGGAGAGATGATACGGGCTAATGGATTGGTTAGTGAATTGAGGGGATTTAAGGGGGGAGGCAGGGCAGCACCCACCAAGGAACTCCATGATAGCGGTATCGATTCCATGTCCCTCCAAACTGATTGAGCGAATGCGGTGCTGGCCGTACTTGTTGAGCAGACGACAGGCGTTTGCAGCATCGGCACGGGCGGCACTCGTTGCCTCAGTTGCCCTGATTGTAACACTGGCAACGCAGCCGTGCGGAAGGTACGGCAGCACAACGGCGTACTTGGGCAGCACGAGCGACGTCCACAGCGAGGCAAGGCCGTACAGCGCACCCCACGACACACACACTCCTCGCGCACAGAGAACACGCGTCTCAAATGGGAGAAGCAGGAACACGCCTTCGAGTACTCGTGGGGGTAGAACGTCCATCAGGGAAGGTGAGTATGCAAAGTGCCCTTCAACAGGTGAGAACTCATCATCATCCATTTCACTTCAACAAAAGGAAGTTTATTCTTTAAAGGAACTGGGATTTAATGGCATTTACCTCACTCCAGCTGAGACTTTTGTTTTGTGCAGTTTCATTCAATTTATCAGCTACTTTCGTCTCCCAAACCCGTGTTGAATTACGTAAACCAAGAGCGGCTAGAGCTCGCCAGATACAAGTAGAAACTTTATCATCAGGGGTGTACTTCCAAGAGTTTTCACCGACTTCAACCCGTGCTGCCAAATGAAGAAGAATTTGCATCAAGTCTGCGTCACTCACAGGGTCCCTAATATAATTGGGTATGACTTCTGCGATGACAGGCTTCAGCAAGAATGCAATCAGTTGTAATCCCACGTCTGATTCTGGTGTAATAGGGATGTTGTCGGGAAGTGTCACATTCTTGACCTGGGGAAACATTTTCTCCAGTGGTGCCTTGTGTTTTTCAATTGATTTCGCTGACAAAATCCGCTTAACAGTCGAAGTTGGACTCCCGTACAAATCACATAGACAACGGTGAAATGCGATTGATGTCTTACAAAAGTGTATGGCAACTGAATCTGGTGTCGCTCGTCCATGCGGAGCATATGTAATTTCCTCGCGAAAGTGAAAGCCATGTTGATGAGCATAGTTCACAGTATTCGATAAATTTCCTTCTCGAAGCCAAGTTCCAACCATTCTGTCTTCATATCCTTTCGTGTGTTGAAGGGGTATAGGTGAATGCTTTATCCATTCTACAATATCTATCGTCAGTAAGTACAACATTCCAATCATGAACGACCCATTGGGAGATTTCTGAAAGTTGAATTTTTCAACAACAAATGGGACATCCAGAGGAAGCTCACTGCCAACATAATGTGACTGATTCTTAGGAAGTTTGTTCAATATATTTGATAAACGCGGAAGATGAATGATGGTGTCTTCGTCGGTCTTGCCGATAAACCGATAACGTGGACAAATTGTTTCTCGAGTTGGATGTTTTTCATACATCATGTCACGCGCGTATAAAAACCACTGCAACGTTTTCCCATCGTCCATATTTTCTTCCTGCTCCAAAACAATGGTGTCATCAGGAAACAACAGTTCATTGGTTGCCAGTTCGTATTCGTTTTCCCAATTTTTCGCATCACCATAAACAAACTTTATGTCGAATTGTAGACCAATACTAAGATTGGCATTGATTTTTCGGTAGTGCTCCCGCAGTAAAACGTGTCGATGCTCAGAATCTCTCTTTGTGGTAGTAAAAACTCCAACCAGGCCCATTTTAGGAATAGGGCAGTCATTCGGAAAATAATCCATTTCCAAAGCGTTTGTCGAACTATTAAAAGTTACCAGAGACCTAATTGGGGGAATCTGCAGGTGCAATTTAACAATAGGAGTTGTTTTCATCCAACATGAGGTGAGGACCAAAACAACTATCATTCCCCACACAAATATCACGGAGATGCTCTTCTGCAGAATGGTGGTTTGTGTCGACAGCTTAGTTTGCGTGTTTAGCATATAGTGACAGTTTGTTTTGATAGTGTTTTTTTTTGAAGTTCCGATTTTTAAGACCTCATACTAGTATATTTATTGGGAGCGAAACAGAAATCAGCCAAAAAGTTTCAGACCATCAGAAGGAATGTGCACTTCGCTCCAAGCTCCCTCCTCATTTATCTGTTGCTCATTCGCATCTCTTCCTGAAGGTCCTCCAGAAACAACGTTTCCAAACAAACTCGAGAACAACTCCTCCGTCATGGAATCATGCCATGTGCCTCGTGGCTCCGGTGCCATGAAGTTTTGGAGCTTTTCATGTACTGCATATCTGATTTTACGTCCCTTTGAAGCCTTTGTATCCACAACCTTCTTCTTTTTCGTCTTGGCTTGCAACTGCTTGAGTTCCGCCCATTTCATGGAGAGCATTGTGGGATCATCTGTTCACAATCATTAAGCATCGCGACCAAAGAAGAGAGACAGACGAAGAAACTCACCAGTCTCCAACAAACGACCTTCAATCAACTCCTTCAGCAACTGTTGATAAAAGTCCCCATCGTCAAACACTTCATCATCGTAATTGGACAAATGCGAGTCCATAGCAATCCGGTTCTTGCGATTCACTTCTCTTTCATGGAGCTCCTCGACCTCTTCTAACTCCGTTTTCTTTCTCTTGCCCCCCTCTCCATCTGCATCGGCAGCTTCTTCCTTCTTTGGGGGCTCTACATATCCCAAGTGCCGCCCTCCATTCACCCCAGAAGCGCGAACAAGCCTCGTTCGCTTCACAAGACGGTCCTTGTCACTCAAAATAGATTTAATTTGCACAAGCGCGCTTTGGTTAATTGCCTTGAACTTTTTGCCTTGGTTGACGTTAGCTGCTGACGAGGCCATCACCTTGTTCGACCATTTGTCAATGGTCGCATCTCGGAAAGGGTCAAAGGCAGAATCAAATGACTCAATCGAACTCCATAGCTGAGTTGAACTATCAGAATCGCCCATATCAGTATCTTCGATTTCTTTATCGTCATCTTCTTCATTGTCATCATCGTGACCTGATCGTTTGCGCTTCTTGAGATACGTAGATGCAAAGTTGGATGGTTTCAGTGTAACAGTTTCGTTTTGGGTTGTGAGGATGGCTCGCGTCTCAAGTAAGTCGGAAATCAAAGTAGTAAGGAGAGTTGTGGCTGTGGAGATGGCCTTTGATGTTTGGGTGAGGGTGGTTTTTGTTACCAAGTCTGGATTGATGAATGCAGGGAAAGCGTCTGGTGTTGGAAGGGTGTTGGCGGAAGTAACAGCATTTTGGATTTGGATTCTGAGATCAAGTAAAGATTCCCAGATGGCCTTTATATCCATGTTAGAGCAAAATGAGCGGAGAGTTACACTAAAGTCACCTGTTGGTTCTTGACGTTTCTCCCCTTTTCTACATCTGTGTTGGAAGAGGAGGCAAGGTTTTTGAGTAGTTCCTTTTCCTTTGCCGCCATCTTTTTGAGTTCGGCTGCCATTTGGGCGCTTTTAGCCTCATCGTCTTCCTCCTCCTCCTCCGATTCTTCTTCATCATCATCATCGTCATCGTCGTCGTCGTCGTCGTTGTCGTTGTCGTCCTCTTGATCATCATCATCCTCCTCCTCCTCCTCCTCCTCCTCCTCATCATCATCATCATCATCATCATCATCATCATCCTGCTCCTCGTCGTCCTCGTCCTCATCGTCGCTTCCAAATGCCTTGAGGGTCTTTCTCGCCACGCGTTCGCCCTTGTACTTTTCCTCGAGATCGGCAGCGAGTTGGACACCGAGCTGCGAGCGGATGCGGCCCTTTCCAACGGCGACGTAGTGGTCGCGCGCGGACTCGTCGCGTTCGTAGCCAAAGTCGGCTGCGTCGTCGCCGTTGGTGTCGTCAGTGTCGCGGGTGCCTGCGTTGAATCCATCCGCGCCTTCGTTCTCCGGATCGAACGTGTCTGGTCGTGGATTCGACAGTTCGGCGAGGAGTTCTCCAAGCCCTTTCTTTGTGCGTGGTGCGCGGTGTGACATTCGAAACTACCAGAAAAGTCAAAGAAAAAAAGAAAGAAAGAAAGAAAGAAACAAAGGGATATGTGATACTGTATTGAAACTTGGAAAAAAAGAAACGTACTGAATTCGTTCTCGCTTACTCAACGGCTAGAGGACTAAAAGACGAATTGAATGTAACAATACAATACGGAAAGAGAGGACATGAATTCATCGGGGAGCCCAAGCTGTGAATCTCTCACCACCAATCTCGAGACTGAGTCGCACCATTCCTTTCTTTCAACTCTTTATTTTCCATATTGGATATTGGATTCTTGAATGTTGCCTTCTTCATTCGATTTCTTTGACCTCCCAATTTTCTCGTTCAACTCTCTTCAAAAAACGTGAGCACCACAACGACCTCCTGATCCCATCCCCACCACAACCAGCCATCTGCAGTAGCATCCAACCTCATCAGATCGTCCAGCAGCAGTACTCAAAGCACTCCTACCATCCTTCAGAACCGTTGGGAATCTGTATTGGTCTAGGATGGACTTGCGGGAGATGTCATCATGCTTGTGTCGAGCATGGCATCTTCACTTCAACTTCCTCATACAGCCGTGGATGAAATCTACGCATGCAGAGCGAGCTACATGTTTCGTTCAACAGCCCTAAACCAAGCAAACAGCTACCTTCCTTCACCCTGCGCTGAAACCTTTACTAACGTCTTATCCTCAACAACAGTTAAAATGGCCAAGGACGCTACCAAGAAATCTACCAAGAAGTCTACCCTTAACGAGGTATGCTATTAGCGTCAAGATCTTTTGTGATCCAACTAACTTCCACTCTTGCGCAGGTTGTTACTCGTGAGTTCACCATCCACCTCCACAAGCACGTCTTCGGAAGAACCTTCAAGAAGAGAGCCCCACACGCCATCAAGGTCATCAGAAAGTTCGCCCAGAACGCCATGAAGACCTCCGATGTTCGTCTTGACCCATCCTTGAACACTGAGGTGTGGAAGAAGGGAGTCAAGTCTATCCCACACCGTATCCGTGTCCGTCTTTCCCGCAAGAAGAACGACGATGAGGGTGCCAAGGAGAGACTCTTCACTCTCGTCACTGCTGTCCCAATTGCCACCTCTGCTGGTTTCAAGGGTCTCCAGAACGAGACTATCCACGACGAGTAAATGCCATAACTGTTGACTGCGAGACTTGTTCTTGCCTTCTGCTGCTATTAATGTCTATTTGCCTAAAAAGTGGGTAAAATCTAGAATGTGTCCAATAAATACATTCTATTTGCTGTCTTAATTTATTTTATTTGGCAATCGACGAGTTTTATTGAACATGAACTGCTATATCCAAGTAGTAAACTTGAAACGCCTCCACTGCATTGTCGACTGTACAGTTGTCAACCCCTCTCAATAATTACACCTGAACTTTATTAAATGAAATAGCTCAAATATGACACAGGTTCAGCTTGTGCAGTGTTTCATCAAGCTGTGCTTCCAATGCTGGTAGAGTATGCATATGGAAACCATCAATTGAATCTTCTGAAAACGGCAGAGTAATTTCATAAGAGTTGATTCTTTTGATACCGTGCTGGCGGAATATTTGGTCTGCATATTTGTTCCATATTAATTCAGGCGATAATTATTTCGGCGGTCTTTTGTTTTGGCCCATCTATAGTTAACATCTGTTTGCACTTTGATTGCATTCAGACCAAACTAAACGTAATCTAGTGGTTTCTGATATATGGGCGACGTCCATGCACGGTGTTGAATCATCAACGTTGCGCAATAGTCAAGAAACTTTGCGTACCTATCGGAATAGTTTTTAAAATTCAATTCTAAAATAATCAAATACACTAAATTACCCCTCTGTTGTATACCGTCCAAATACACCGGACGAATAACCTGAAGCCTGCCAATGTCCAGCATTCACTATCAAAGCATCATAAGTTGCCATACGCTGCTCCATTTCTTCTGCTCGACTATAGAACCACTCGAGATGGTTGGCTCCTTCGTAATCCAGCGTCGTCCCATTCAGAGAATTTCTGGGATCCCCTCCCTCAAATCCATTATTTCCTGCCTGCACCGAAGCGAGTACATCCGGATATGCTGCCAAATCAGCATGGTTGAAGTATTTTGTCCGCCAAGCCTGATAGTTTTCCGATTTCACATTCTTCAAGACTGGTTCTTCGGTTCCAGAGAGCCGTGCTTCCATGGCGTGCCATAATGCACGCGTTTGGGAGTCTCCGAGGATACGGATGTAGTTGTTTCGTTTGCTCAGGCAGCTGTCGTTTCGGTGGAGGGTGAAGAGTTGGTCGAAGCGGCAGCCGAGCGGTTCGTAGATGTATGTGTGGTTGTATCCCTTTGCGTAGAGTCTTTCACGGGCTGTTTCGCCGGTCATGCGGAGGAATACTCCTTGGGTTGGGTCTGTGCGTGAACAGAGTGGAAGCGTTTCGTGTATTTTTGTGTGGATGTTGTGGGATGTGAATGGTTCACAGTGAGACGAGCATACATCGAGTGTGTAGTTTGGTGGTAGAAGAGGTGTAAGTGTCATGATTGCCCAGTCGTCGTTCAGTTCGTTGAAAGGGCGGAACTTTTCTGAAGTGTGTAGAAGTTTGAGAGTGAAGAGACCGGGATTTGTGAGACGGAAAGGGATTTTGTAGTCGCAGTTTCCGAGGTGTCGCCACATTGCGGGAGCAGCACGTTCTGGACCGTCGAATATCAACATAAACGTGTCCTATACACCAAATTCATGAGAACACGTAAAAAAATAATTGGAATCATATACCGGACCAATCTCGTCTTTCACATACTTATCAAATTTGGGCGTTCGACTCACTTGAATCTTCATATCGCGTTGGCACTGTTCTTTGTCTACACGAGACACAACAAAGTAGCCCTGCCCGCAGAATCGTTTCGACATGCATAACTGAACGGTAAAGTTTCCAGGATCCAGATAATCAAGTTTCTTGCAATTTGTTGAAAAGTCTTTGTTTGTTTGGAGCGTGAGGTCATAGCTTTCCCATTTTGGACAGATTGGATGCCCATTTCCCGCGTTATCATCGAGACCGTAAGTTGAGTCCTGAGTTATGAGTGGAGGGGCGAATTCATGTAATGAGGGCACTGAATGAGATTTTGCTAGTTCCTCATGATTTTTGAGTCGGTGAGCCCATAGAGTTCGTGAATTTGAATGTTCCCAAAGAACTCCGACTGTGATGAGCAAGCCCAAGAATATGGCGAGGATATAGATCGGAAAAGAGATGCTGGATTTGGACATGTCTGTTTGTTTGTTTGTTTCTAATGTGACAAACTTTTTTCCCCCCAAAAAAGGTATGTGACTTCTGCCCTCCTCTGACCAGGGCGCCATCCCCACCACCTCAGTCCATCACTTCAGTTCGTTGCCTGACCCTTGCGTATGTGCAACTGATTCTGAGTGATTGGATGGAGTACTGGTGGTGGATGTGCGTAAGGACTTGCCAATGTGCCTGGAAGTGCATCTGAGATGTGCTTTTGGGTTCATGCAAGCTGGGGCATCTTTGATTGTATTTGTCTCTGTCGCTGTGGCGTGCTTTGTGCGCTGCTGTTGCTGATGCGACTCTTTCGGATGCTGTGTTTAATTGCATGGTTCAATGAGGGGTTTGCCGTTGGCTTGTTGGGGAAGGGGTTCACGGGTCTTCACTTGAACGTGATTTGGGATGAACGTCCATGAACCTCTGGTCTTGACTGATTGAGACTTGTATGATGCGATTATGACCCTTTTCTTGCTTGGAATCTTAAAAGACTTGATATCCCATTCACGATCTGTTGCTAAGTTGTATTCTCATTACTAGATCAAATCAAATGGCTGGAGTTACTGTTAAGGATGTTAGCGCCCCTGCTTTCGTGAAGGCCTACGCTGCCTACCTCAAGCGTACCGGAAAGCTCGAAGTTCCAAAGTGGGTTGACCTTGTCAAGACTGCCACCCACAAGGAGCTCGCCCCATACGACCCAGACTGGTTCTACATCCGTGCTGCTTCCGTTGCCCGTCACATCTACTTGCGCCGCGGAGTCGGAGTTGGTGGTTTGAGAAAGAACTACGGTGGAGCCAAGAACCGTGGAAACCGTCCACACCACCACGCTGATGCCTCTGGATCTGTCTTGAGAAAGGTTCTCCAGGCCCTTGAGAAGATCAAGGTGTTGGAGAAGGACGAGGTCAAGGGCCGTACCATTTCCCAGGATGGACAGAAGGACTTGGACCGTATCGCTGCGCAGATTGTTCGTGCTCAGAACAAGGAGTAAATTAGGATATGTAATGCAATCCAATAAAAGCCAATAGTGTATTATATTCACGTCTTGTTCATTTCAAATTGAAACTTGACAAGAAATGGTTGAGTGGGAATCAATTCCGGTCACAGGCAAGCCAAGCCACATCAACTTACCCTACACCAACAAACCAACTAACACGCACTTCACTCACTCACTCACTCACTCACTCAATCAATCACTCAAACCAAACAGATTCAGAGAGAGACGCTGCCGCCACCGACGCATCGTTTGTTGGGCAAGTTGAAGGATCGTTGACGCGGGGACCCGGCGACGCGGCCCTCGCAGCGCGCTTTGTTGCGGAAGTGGCGAAGAGCGGTTCGTTGTTTAGTTGTTGTTTAGTTGGTTAAGACAATGTCCGTTGAACCTGGAACGACTTAGGCGAATCGCGGAAGGTCCTTGGCCCCGCCTTGGCCCCGGCCCTCGTTAACGCCCTGGCTGCAAACAACGATCCAATCGCTCATTTGGATGTGAACGTGCAGCTGCTTCGTGCGATCGGGAACCTGTGCTTCGACAATGGTGCGAACTTGTCGGTGCTTTATTACATAATGCAGCTGTTAATACTCTGGGACGCGTAGAGGACAATCGCGATGCTTTTGCGGATGTTCCTGCTTCGGCTGCTGCAATTGCAAGGGTGCTTGACCACTCGGACTCGAAACTGCTTGCTATTGCTTGTGGTGCTATCCTGAACTACTCCATGGACCATGGTGCGTTGTGTCCTTGGCAAATGCAATATCGAGAAGTTGCTGATTCTCACTATTATTATTCTCGTCAGAATCCGTGCAGTTGAAATTGGTGGAAGCCGATGGTGTGAAGCGATTAGTCCGCGTTCTCTCTCTCGCAATAACTGATCCAACTTACGCCTCCCTTACAACTTCCGCCATCTCTACCCTTTCTAACCTGCTCGAAGTCGGTATGATTCTCTATCCATCAATTCCAAATACTTGTAAAACTCAAATCAAGCAAACTGAGCAGAACAAGGAATCAACGAATTAATCAAAGTCGATGGTCTCATTGTTTTTGGCCGTGTTCTTAAATCCCATCATTCAGTCCTGATGAGTCCTGATGTGAACTTGGATTCCTTCTCAGAGTCTATTGAAGTCCTTGAAGCTGTTGTTGGCGCTCTTGAATATATTGCTGAGAATGGTGTGTGGGCGATTCCTTCAAAGAACGAGCGAAATTTGTTTATACTGGTGCATCACCAAACTGATTGTATGCGAACCTTTGGATCAAAATGGGTGTTGTGTGAACCCATCACTATCCATCAAACGAACTGGGCTAACCACCGAAGAGATAAATATCTGCTTAACATCGAGATCGAAATGTTGCACAGGATGGTGGAAGGAGTGTTGAAACCTGAATTTATTGGAGTGGCTCAGACTTTCAACAGCAATGTATAACGAAAAACGTAGCGAAATCGAATCACTTGCACGGATATATATCGTCAGGTTCGGGATACCTTAACTGCATGGAAGGGTGAATTGATGGTCTTGAGCTTGTAGTATCGAAGTGATGCTGAGTTCATGAATCGGCCAAAAAACTGATATTGATGACAGACACCATTCAACGTGTGATTGTATCTCAGGACCAACTCACCACCCTCCTCGACTTTGTTGATCATCGTCCCACATTTGCTCCACCCGCCTCCGACGACACTACATCCGTTACCGACGCGTACGCAGATATCCGTAAACGCATTTCCCGAATCGTCACCTTGGTCACCATGAATGGTTTGTTGTCTGTCCTCCAGTCCTCTCGTTTTTTGTAACCTGGTTTTTTCCCCCCTGCGTAGACTCGAACATGGTGGATATCCCGAAACATGTTGACATTATGACGCGGTTTAAGCAGTGGATGACGTTGGGCCTGCATACGGGGAAAGAGCTGGAGGAAGATGAAATTCGGATGTCTGGCGCGCTTTGTATTGGAAACTTGGCAAGGAGTGATGAAGCGTGCCGTGCGCTTGTGATGGACCATGGTGTTGCGGATGCGTTGTTGGCTTTGTTGACTATGGAGATGGAGCGTGTTAAAGCGGGGAGTGCGTTGATGGCGGCTGGGACTTCGGCTGTGAATGAGATCAAGAGTTGTGTGAAAGTTATTCATGCTGTTGTTGGGGCGTTCAAGAATCTGTCTATTGCTGGTGAGTTCTTGTGCTTTCTTTGAAGGGGGAGTGGTGGGGAGATTTGTTTGTTTATGTTTTGACGGGACGTTTTTCTCCTCTCTTCCTTCCTGTTTTGTCAGTCGCGGATAGGAAGGTTCTTGGACAGCTCGGAATCATCAAACCGATTGCTGGATTGCTTGACATTGAAGTCGTGCAGCCTGTTCACTTTCCATGTATTGGAGTCCTCAAGAATTTGTGTGCAGGAGGGAACGGTATGTGGCAAACTCAGAGAGTATCTATCTCACTCAATCAAATTCTCTGTTAGAGCTGAATGCATTCCGTATAATTACGGGTCTGGAACCCCCTGCAAACGAAACCAAAGTAGCCAAGCTGGACATTTCATCAGTGACACCCCAATCGAAAACCCCTTTGACAAAACTCATCAAACACATTTGGAAAGCTACCGGAGACAACTTGACAAACGTTAGGAATGAGGGTGGACGTGTGATTGTGAACTTGGTGCGAACCTCTCATTTGGCTGGAGGTAAAAAATTGTGAGAAAAAAATTTCGACCAAAGCTCAACCCTTCCTCCCTCATCCAACCCAACACAGCACCTCAATTGATCAACGTCGTTGTGCAATCTAGTGGTATCACCCCGCTGATTCAAATTGTGACTGGAGCCCTATTGACTAGAGTGAATGAGGACCAAAAGCCTACAGATGGAAGTCAAAACGAACTTCACCATCACGTTCACTTTGATGCTGTTCCTTCTGATGGACAAGTGTTTCCTGTCGTTCAGAATGAGGGTCTTGTGGCTTTGATTCTCATGGCGAATGGTATGTTCTTTGGAAGGGTCATATATCCACACGGCATCTGAACTTGCGTTTTCGTTGTAGCTGTCCCAACGTCTATTCCTATCATCACAAAGTACCACGCATCGTTGATTGCCATTTCGAAAAAGATTTTGTTGAGTGGGTTGCCGGATGTTGAGAAGGAAAAGGAGGCGGCTGTTGAAGTTGCGAGGGACTCTAAAACGGGGTTGCAGCCACCACCGTCAGAGGAAGTTTTGTATTCGGATGAAGTGAAGGTCAATTGTTGTTTGTTCCTTGGGGTGCTTGCGTCTGCCGATGGTAAATATGATTATCTTCTTGTGGGTGTGTGGTGGTTGCTATTTGTTTCTCATGCATGATTCCTTGGATGTCGCAGCGACGTTTGCCCAGATTGCTTTACCTGAAATCAACCCTGTTCTTGATAAATTGACGAAATGGACGTCTGTGTCGAATCTTACTGCGGCCTCTGCTGTTTCTGAGAAGAGTGCCTTGGCGTATAAGGAAGCTGCGAATCGTGGATCTGCGACATCGATTTTGTCGCGTACTGGAACCAAGAGTGTGAAGCGTCTTGTGCATAGTAATGTGGAAGGTGGGCCTTCGACGGCTGAGTCTGTGGAGGAAGGGTTAAGACTTGCGGAAGCTGTAAAGAGATTGAAGGGGGTGTTGGAACGGAAGTAAATGCAGTGCTTTTTGTTGATGGAAATGTATCTTTGTGTAGTACTTGTTGCAATAAAAACACTTTGGGGTTACTTCGTGTTTACTTTGAATTTTGGTGAAAAGGTGGCAACATCGTTTAGTGTGTAGCTAGGAGGAACTTAAGTTGGCTGAACTCAAAACTTGGAAAAATTGAAGGATCAATGTGTCAATTAGAAATGCCATGTTTCTTTATTTATTCATAAGTAACGATATACACTGCAACGAAAGCAATTAAACTGTGGCAAAAACTTAAACAGCGGCGGCAGCCTCCTTCTTAACTCCATCAATCACAGCTCCGTGGTGCACTTCAGCAGCAGTATCACGAGCTTGTTTGGTAGAAATCAGACGGTTAATGGCGTTGATGTAAGCCTTGGCAGAAGCGATCAAGACATCGGCATCAGTTCCAGTACCCTGGTACACTTCCTTGTCTTGGTAAACAGTTCCCTCCAAGTTGTCCTCGTATCTTGGTGCAGCCTCGTCACTTGCCTCAACACCGTTCTCGTGAACTCGGACAACTACTCGTCCCAAAGAATCACTTCCTTCAGTAACGGCCTTGACTTCGTAACTGGCAAGAACGTTACGCATGCCGGTCAAACGGTTGATGGAACGGAAAATAGCGTGTACGGCTCCTTCACCAGTTGCTGCATCCATTCTGTCAACTGCACCTTCCACTGTTCCGTCTTCGTGGACGGTTGCGCGGCTCAAGTCGGTCAAAGAAACAGTTGCCATTGATTGCACTCCGTTTCCACTGACGACTTGAACGCTTTTCAGACGGTATGTCTCCTTTCCGGAGGCTTGGGTGTTGAATTGGTCGTCCAAAAGGGCGTAGAGGTCTTGTTCGTTGAGGCCTCCCTTCTTGACATCAGCAAGCTTTTTGAAGCTGGCAAAGAGCATCTCGAAGGCTTGGGGGTTGGCAGCGAGCTTGTCGGCGTACATAGAGGATGTTCCGAGGATTTGCTCGATACGTTGGCGGAAGGCGTTACGGCCAGAAAGCTTTCCAAGAACGAGGGAGTTCGAGGGGAGACCGATTGTTTGTGGTTGGATGATTTCGTAGCTGTGGAAGAGAATACATATAAGTTTTCTGTGAAGAGATATAATTGAATAATAAAACTTACGTCTCCTTGTGCTTCAAAACACCATCTTGGTGAATTCCAGATTCGTGTGCGAACGCGTTGGCTCCGACGATAGCCTTGTTTGGCTGAATGACCATACCACTCTTCTTGGTGACCAGCTGACTAGACATGTAGATTTGAGTAGTGTCGACATCATGGTAGACTGGGAAGTAAGCAGGATGGGTGTGCAGAGCCATGATAACCTCCTCCAAGGAAGTGTTTCCAGCACGTTCACCGATTCCGTTAATTGTGCATTCCACTTGACGGGCACCGTTCATGATTCCAGAGAGGGAGTTGGCAGTAGCAAGACCAAGATCGTTGTGACAGTGAGTCGAGAAGATGGCCTTTGGTTTGTATGTGGTTAGGAATTATACTCATAAGAGGTAAGTGACGCGTTTTTGACAACATACCTTCTCAGCGCCTTCAGTGTTTGCAATCAAGTACTTGATCATTGATCCATATTCATCTGGGACATTGTAACCGACAGTGTCAGGGATGTTGAGGGTGGTAGCACCGGCTGAGAAGATTGGAAAGTTAGTTTAGACTAGATGGGAACATCGGACGTATGTATACAGGATGAAATACAAATTTCCAGAAAGTTCGGATGAGAGGGACAAAGAGGGGGAAGGACTCACCAGCAATCACTTCAGCCAAAACATCACACAAGAATGCACGATCAGATCGCCCGGCATCCTCAGTAGAGAATTCAATATCATTGCATCCAATGCTCTTGGCAAAAGCAACAGCTTCCCTTGCACGCTTGATACATTCTTGTCTTGAGATTTTCAGCTTGTACTTGAGGTGAATGTCTGATGTGGCAAGGAAAGTGTGAATTCGGTGGAGTGGAGCATGCTTCACAGCCTCAAAACAACGAGCAATATCGCCTTGTGTGGCGCGAGCAAGACCAGCAATTCGCTGTTTTCCCAAAAAGTAGGGTTTTTAATAATTGAGCCACGCGATATTAATAAAACCCCCTCCCAAGAAATGACTCACCATGGGCTTCCCGCTCTTTCTGTTTCCGATAATAGGGCCAACCTCTTGTGCAATGCGCTGGACGGCTTCAAAGTCGCCTGGAGAGGCGATAGGGAATCCAGCTTCACAGACATCGACACCCAAGCGCGACAACTGCTTTGCGATTTCAATCTTCTCCTCGGTCGTGAGAGTGACTCCAGGAGACTAATTTAGGGTTAATAAGATGATCTGGAGGTGTTGTGGATGGGTGGGAGGGTGGTGGGCCGAGCGAGATAGCTTGAGATAAGAATGTCCCCCCCTTGAAACCAAGCGTCTCCCAATCCAGATAGATGCATTCCGAATGAGCAGGCACACGCGGTAAGGGAAAGTAAGTTAGATGGACGAGTTAATGTACCTGTTCACCGTCTCTCAAGGTGGTGTCAAAGACGATCAGCTTCTGCTTGTCGGCAGGGGTGGCCACTGAGGCAAGAGACCGGACACATCCGGTAGCAAAGGAAGAGGGAGTTGTACGGACTTGTTGCGAGCTAGCAACCCGTTGACGGACCGCTGATGAGAACATTGTTGGTTTTGGGGGTCTTTTTTGTTGAAGGGTTCGTCACAAAGAAGTGGGGAATCCTTTGGTGCAGTGAATCACAGAAAAACAGGAAATGGGCGGAAAGCGGGTTCCACCTACTCCGAATTGATTGTATTTCGTTGCGAATGTACAGATCCTTTTATACTTGTTTATTGTGGAAAGGAAAGAATGAAGTTCGTTTGTGGCTTGTGTGCGATCATCGTCTGGCTTTCCCTCACTGCCATCCATCCTTCCCCTTCTCTCATATTGTATTCATAGGAAAGAAAGGATTAAAGTTACTGTGCTCGATCCTTTTCTTTCTTTTATTTGATTTAAGCCAAGAGAAGGAAAGGGATGCAAGCAGAGGTGTACCAGATCCTTGACGCGATTGAAGCGGGCAAGTACAAGAGCGCGCTGAGCCAGGCGGCCAAGGCGCTGAAGAAGAACAAGGACTCGGTGCTGATCAAGGTGCGTTCCCTGTCTCGTCTCTGCGTCTCTGCGTCTTGACTCAACACTCAACCCAACTCAACCAACTCAACCAATCCAATCCAATCAAATCCAATCAAATCCAGTCAATGATGGCCTACGCAACGGACCGCACCGGCAGCCCCGCAGTCGCCCTTCAAATGTGTGCTGAGTTGATCGCTGCGAAACCGGCCGTTGTCGATGACTTGGCGCTGCAGCTCATCTCGTCCGTCCTAAGATACAACAAAAAGTGTTAGTTTACTTGACTCGAACTCTTGAATGCACGCCCTGGATGCACCCGCCCTGTCCTGACACCGTTGCTGACTGGACCCAACCCATCCTCAAAAAACAGACAACGATATCGCAACGCTGTACTCGAATGCATCCCAGGCGATGCCCCTCAATCTCGAGTACTCAACTCAATACTTTATGTCGCTTGTCCGCGTAAACAACTTGAAACTGCAGCAGCTCCATGCCTTGAAAATGCAAAAGCAATGGAAAGAGTACAAGTACTTTTTCTGGGCTGTCTCTGCCATCTACTTGCAGGTGAGAAACCATGCCCTGTTCATGCGTTGCTTGGTTGAATGCATTTGGGATTTGGATGGCTGGGGTGATGTTACAGACTCGTGGGGCTTTTGGTTCTGAGCTTGGCCTCAGTCAGTCAGACCATCATCAAACGATTCCATGAGCTGCATCACCCACGGTCATGTCGATATGAAGAATACCTCATTAACTCACATGTATTCTCCATCTTCAAATTAAAAGGGTGTCGAAGCGCCGGAAGGATCCCCCAACATCTTCTTCCCTCTCGCCGAGAAGATGCTCGAAAAGGCAAAGGACGAGAATCAAATTTCAACATTCGAAGGTTAGCAAAAAGACAAACGCGTCAAATGACTTTGGGAAATATCGCTGAAATGTGTACACACACACATAGAACTTTACCTCTACGTCTTGGTCCTCGAAGCTCAAAAGAAGTACCTCGGATGTGTGAAACTCTTGTCTTCCGAACTTGCCTCGCGTTTATGCAAAGTGGAGGCGGAATTGCAGTATTTGGTGTTGAAGTACATGCATTTGGCTGGTCAAACGGATTCTGTGGTCGATCTGTCCAGGGATGCTCTTCGAAGCGCGTATGTGTTTCACATTCCTTGATGTAGAATCTATGAACTCAACTTGTTTCGATAGTCCTGATGATTGGCGAATGCATCTGTCCCTTGTTGAGTCTTTGCATGCGCTACTGTTGGAAGAGCACGAGGACCTTTCAAACGTGAATGTCGAAGAATCTTCAGACTTGTGAGTGTATAATCGAACCATTACGAATGTTGGGGGGAGAAATATTGATCTTTCTTGAACCTTGATAGTATCAGAGCCTTGGACTTCTTTTTGGAACTCCAACAAGAAGCCAAGGATAAAGTCAAGGGTCCTTTCTTGGGTCAGATTGAGCTTCTTTTCAAGTTTGGGCTGTATGAGAGTGAGTTGGTTTCTGTAAAGGTTTTCGCTGAAATAATAACGGCACCTCAGGAATCCAACCCTGCCTCGTTTCGTACTTCAATCGCTTTGGAACTACCATAAGCTTTTTTGAGGACGTTAGAAGATATTTGGATACTGTTCCTGTTGATTCCCGTTTGAGTCTTGTGAGCGCCCTGAACGATCATCAAATCGAGTTTACCAACAGCTCAAAAGATCTTGTTAGTTTTTGTTTCTTTTGTGTTTCATAAGCACTGACGAAGGTTTTATACGCCTCTAGATTGCAGCTTGTCGCAAGAGAATCAACTTTTACAAGGTTAAATTCTGCTTTTCGGAGTTGTTGACAGATGGAGAGAAGGAGGAGTTTACTAGAGTCCTCATCAAAGAATACGAAACCAGTTTGGAGATGGGTGAGCTTTTGACTCTTCAACGTTTTTGTTTAATTTAACCCTTCAACGATTCATCAGGCAAAGATTTGAAAGCCACTGAAAGACAATACGGCGATGATTGCTTGGTGATTGCATCTCTTTTGATTCTGGATCGTTTCGATGTTAGTCGAGGTAAGGACTTTCAATAAGGGAAAGACTTCACAACTCTCAACACGAAACAACCTGTACAGAAACCACTCTTTTGTATCATGCAATCCTTCTCCTTGAAACCGGTCTCCAAAAAAGTACAAGTAACTTCCAAATGAAGATCATGTTGGTTCGTCTGTACACTGCTTTGGGAGTGTCGCAACCCGTCGTTACGCATTCGTTGTCTTTGGATGTTAAGCAAGTGCTGCTGGATACTTTGACGTGAGTTTCGACTTTGTCCTTGTGAATGTCTGAGAACCAACATGTTATAGATACATCTATGCTGATGATTTCGAACGAATTGCTCCATTGGATGTTTCCTCTACTCTCGTGAAGAAGGCATTGGCTATTTACAACAGTAACGATAAGGAAACGCCCGAAATGTTGATTCAAGCGCATAAGTTTGGGACCTACTCAAAGGTACAGTAATGAAGCCAGTCATAGTCTCCAACTTAACTCATTTTTTTCAAACAGATTCCAGAATTCAGAAAGTTCCAGTTACGACTTTCCAACTCTATCCAGCAAGCGATTTCGATCCGTCAAGTTGCCTTGACCACTGTCCTCTCTCTGTCTGTGCCAAACAAGTTTGAAGAGTTGTCAACGTTCTTGAAGGGGCTTGACGACCAAAAGTTTTTCTTGTCTGGTGAGTTTGTAAAGCATTGAACAAAAAACGTTTGGTGGTTTGACTGTGGTCTCTAGATGCTCAAATCTCTGCTTTGCATGACAACCGTGATCGCACGATGGATATCAAGTGGAAGGCGGGAGGCAAATCGTTCTTTGGCATTCTTGCTGCTGGTGAAGAGTTTCCAGCGCCTCGGGTTTGTTTAAGCCTCCTTTGTAAAAGTTTTTTCGTGACTAACATTTGAGAACTTTAGACTGACTGGATCAAGATTTATGGATGTGTTCCGTTGGCTGTCAGGACTTGGATTCATGGCAAATCGAAAGCAGCTGATGCGGTGGATGTTGACAAGGTGTTGCAGGTTTTGGAGAGTGTTTCGGATGAGGTGGGTTTGTTTATCCTCTTGTGTGGGTTCTGGGGAACCCAATATTTAACTCGGAAAATGCAGGGAGGTTTGGCGGTTACGACTGTTGTTGGTTTGACAAAGTATTTCAACAAGAATGGTAACCAGTTCTTTGTCCTCCTTTTTTTCTCTCTCACAAATCAATAACGACCTTGCATTGAACAGACTCGTCATTGTTGAAGAAAGTGGTTTCGTCGATTGAAGCTCATCAAGCGAATGTCAAAACTTCTGTGTCGAAAGTTGCTTGCAATGCTGATTTGAAGAGAATTCATGAACTGTTTGAGGTAGAGAATATTTTAAACAACACACCTGATATTAACATGTTATACAAAAAAGGCAATCTCTTACGCTCGAATTGCGGGAACCGTGTTGGCGCAAGACTCTACGAAAAATCAACCGGAAGTTACAGAGTTTATTAAACAACTGGGAGATATCGATGGAAAGTTCAAGCAACACATATCAAAGTTGCACGGTGCCTTGAATGCACAGTCTGTGGAGGACTTTCAGAGGGATCGTTTGGACAGTGCCGAGTCCGTGCCAGAATTGGTGAATTCCCAGACCACTCGAAACGTTTTGTCTGCTGCACTTGAGAGCTATAAGGCCTATTTACAATCACTATTTTGAGAAATACATTTCTTTTTTTCCTCACAGTTATCTACATCAAACAAAAACAAATACTCAAAATCCATTAGAAAACAGGTTACCTCCAGAAAACAAAAACTGATCATCTTCACCCACTCCTCCATTTCCGAAATCTAAAAAGTTGCTATCTAGATCGGATGCACCACCAACACTGTTACCCATCATATCAACACCAAGACTATTGACAAGACCTGAATTATGCATATTGCTGCCACTGCCAGTATTACCACCAGCACTCATTCCACCAAAACCATTACTGCCCCGTCGAATAACCTCCAAACACGCTTCCAACACATGGGAAATACGCAGACTAGATCGCTGCCCGCCTCGCTGCAATGCACCAAGTACTCCCATAATTTCACCATTTCCACCAGTCTGAAGATCAAAGCTCTCCAGTGCAGGGAGATCAAACTCAAATTCTTGCTGTGGCGGTACACCACCTCCAATAGACTGCGAAACAGCAAGCTTCTGATACCGCTCCAAAGACACGATCTTGAATGCCATACGCAAATCCCCAAACGACGTGATCACCACCATATGTCCACCCAGATCATGTTTCTCGCTGCTGAAACCAAAACGAGAGTTAAGAGAACTTAGTTCGTCATCAAGACTGGTCGCAGTGAATCCACTTGAACCGCCCAACGACGTTTCCAACTCTCCCCCGAAATCAAACAACGAGTCGTCAACACCAGTAGCACGGACCCCAGATGCTGACGCATTCTCATTTGCTGTGGCTGTTGTGGCGTCCCGATCATCTGCAGGCGTTGGGAAACTGTCTCCGGACACTTTCGGTTTCACATTACGAGAATTGGAGCCAGACGATTCGTTGTTACCAACAGCGTCACCCTCCAGATCGTCGAAAAGAGAATTGTCAGAGTTGCTTGCTGATTCAGAACCAGATTCCCTCGCTCGCTTCTTTGAGCCAGGTTCATCCTTCGGTGGCTCGTCATCTTCTTCCCCAAAGTTGAAGAAACCATCCAAGTCTATACAAACCAAACAAATATGAGTCTCAAGTTATATATTGAAAAAATGTGAAGACGCACCTGCATTCGACGGCTCTGGCTGGTTGCTTTGATCATCTGGACCACTTCCATACTCAGAATGAGTATTCTGTCCGTTGATGTTGTGAATTTGGCCAGGAAGTTGGTGCATTTGTCCGGGAACACCTCCCATTGCGTTTCCAGCATTCATCATTACTGAGCCTGGACCAGCACGCATTTGTCCTGGCAAAAACTGATTCTGTGGTTGAAACATGGGTTGCTGAGCCTGGTTTGGATGCTGTTGTTGTTGTTGCTGCTGCTGTTGTTGTTGAATTTGGATTTGTTGTTGTTGATGCTGCTGCTGTTGTTGCTGTTGAAGTTGGATTTGTTGTTGTTGCTGTTGTAGTTGTTGTTGCTGCTGTTGCTGTTGCTGTTGTTGTGCAGCAGCAGCAGTGGCGGCAGCGGCAGCAGCAGCTTGTTGCTGTTGCTCCTTCTCCTGTGCTTCTCTCTCCTTCTTTTCCTTTGCAGTTTCTTTTTTAGCTCGAGGTTTCGCAGCTTTCTTTGCAGGTGCCTTAGTTGCAGGTGAGACTTCCACTACCGTTGCACTGGGTGTGGCAGCTGTTGTTGCTGCAGCAGGGGTAGAAGGACCAGCAGCCGCTTCTCCGGGGATTCCAGTTATTTGACCAGACGTGACAGATGGTGCGCGATTCATTAATACACCTGCGGGACCAGGCCCCATAACTCCAGGACCAACAGCTCCAGGGCCTCCAGGTGGTTGTGCTTGCGATTGTTGATGCATTCGCATAATATGTGCTTGTAGCATCATTTGCGCTTGCATATTTCCAGCCTGTGCCATACGCTGAAGTTGTTGCAACTGTTGAGGATTTTGAATTTGGGTATTTGGGGTTTGCATCAAGAGTTGTTGTTGCTGCTGCAAGAGCGCCATTTGTTGCTGATTTGGTTGATTCATGCCCGGCATCACGGTGGGATTCATCATTGTCATTGGACTCATCATAGCCGGTTGAGCACCTTGACCAGGTTGACCAGGTTGTGAAGGTATAGGACCCATTCCAAGTGGTCGAACAGGATTTATCATACCTCCCATCTGTTGGGCCGCTTGGGTATTGGGCATGACAAGTGGAGATGCTCTTGGGGTAGAAGGATTAACAGCATTGGGGGTCGCTACCAGCGGGTCTTGACCTGGCTGACCTACACCAGCAGCAGCAGCAGCAGCATTATTCGCCAAGACTTGCTGTTGTAGCCGAAGCAAGTTCTGCTGTTGCTGTTGAACTTGTTGATGAACGTTCGCAACAGGTCTCTGCATTCCAGCATTTGGTACTGCACTCACACCACGATTATTAAACATGTTGGTGGGAGAGTTTGACGCCATTCCTCCCCCTTCCATGAGGGATCCACCCAGCGCATCAGCCTCTGCTTGCTGCATTTGTTGCTGCTGTTGTTGCTGTTGTTGCTGTTGCTGTTGCTGCTGTTGTTGTTGTTGTTGTTGTTGCTGCTGCTGCTCAATTTGCTGCATCAAACCAGGTCCCAAACCACCACCAACACCACCACCTTGAGAGTTTTGGGTTCGGAGAATGTCATCAGCATAGTTGAAGAACTTGATGAGGTTATCTTGAAGCAATCGAACAGTCTCGGGTCGCAAATAAAAGATGTTTTGCGGTAATCCCTCGTATTGCTTTTGCATCATCTCCTTCTGCAAAGACAAGACACGTGAGATAAAAATATAAAACGAAAGAAACGTACCATTCCATTCAACTTTCGGACTTTCTCAGCTTCAGTCTCGCCATTCACGGACAACAAGATACCAGTCAAAAACTCCATCGACCGGAACATTGGATACATTTGACTCATCTATACAATCGATTCATCAGCTTTCCAGCCTCAACTTTTAAAAACAAACTCTCACCTTCTCTTTCACTTCTTGCATATCTTCATCAGACATGCCATGAATCTGCGTCAAATGGATTTGCTTCGCACTCCCGCCACCAGTTTCGGTTCCAAAAGTTGTTCCATTTAGGTTGTGTTGGTCGCCACCAGCATTCCCAGATCCGTCACCACTAGAATCACCCCGTGCACCATCACCATCGTCAACAGGCGATGAACCAGCCCGCCCATCAGCTCCAGCAGCTGGACTTCCTTCGCCCCTTGACGGAGACATAGCACCGCCACTTTGTTGTTGATTTGCATTGTTCGCTGGTGGAGAAGTGGCGTTGAATGTCGGTGTTCCAACGAGGCTGCCGTTCGTAATTTGTCCCACACCACCTCCGTTCGGGTTAGTCATCGGTGTTCCCACAAGGCTTCCTGATCGCCCAGGAGTTGCAACCATGGCGCCACCAAACGGACTTCCAATACTTTGTGCGCCCCCTTGATTTTGTAAAGCGCGGGCTTGTTGGAGTTGATGATGAAGGTATGCTTGCTCCTGCTGCAGTTGGACTTGGATTTGGTGGAGCTGTTGGGGAGTAACTTGGTTCATCTGAGTCATTCGTTGGAGTTGGAATTGTTTGTTGTGGAAGTTCTGAATAGCTCCAGCAAGTTGAGGAGGAAGGTTGAAATGGGCTTGTTGTTGGGCGTTGGGAAATGGTTGCAGCGAGTTTGGTGGCATTATGCCAGACCCCGGAGCACCCGCAGTTGATGGTTGCCGAATCATTCCTTGCTGCTGAGTTAATTGCATCTGCTGTTGTGCTAATTGCTGCATCATTTGTTGTTGTTGTTGTTGTTGCTGTTGGTTGAGTTGTTGTGATCCCTGGTCCAGACCTCCAACAGGAGTAAACCCACGGCCTTGTCCCGACGAAGTTCCTGTTGCAGAATTTCCCACCTTTCCATTATTTCCACCAGCTGAAGCAGAAGGTGTTGGAGCAGAGGCAGGTTCGTCATTATTTGCATCTTTCGGACTACTCGATACTGAAGAAGTAACACTTGCAGATGATCCACCAGCACCTCCTTGAGTATTTCCAGTTCCGTCTTGGGGGCTCGTAGCGCTTTCCTGTTGTTGTTGCAATTGGTTCTGCTGTTGCTGCTGGGCCATTAATTGCTGTAATTGACGCTGTTGCATCTGCTGCTGCTGCTGTTGCTGCTGTTGCTGCTGAATTTGCTTCATTGCCAATTGCTGTTGCTGGCTCAGCATTTGGTTGTGCATATGAGGAGACATCGAAGCTCCCCCAACACCTCCAATTTGGCCATTTGAAGGAACATTTCCAGTGATAAATGGAGACAATTGAGATGCTTGTTGCTGCGATGTGTTTGATGGTCCTGATGCAGTTGGAGGTGGTGTTGCAGCTCCAACTGGAGGCATTTGATTAGACGACGGATTTGCAGACCCAAGACCTCCAATCGATAATGACCCAGGTGAAATGGCATTTGGAGGAGCTTGAGGGCTGGCTATGGCACCTATCCCAAATAAGATTAGTATTTGTCAACAAACGATAAAAATGACCAACCTCGAGTCTTCATATCTGTGATTTGTGCCATAATACGGTCCAAATATTGTTGCTAGAACATCAATTTAGCACAGGAGTACCATTTAGACAGCAAAATTTCACTGCATTATCAAAAACCAGATGAATGTATACCTTGCTCGGTGTTTCACTAAACGCAGCCTTTTCATATTGAAGCGCAAGCTGATAAATTCGATTGTTTTCTTCCTCAGGAGCAACAGAGGGACCCATGATTTCAGTTAACTGCAACATACTATTGGCGAAGGACGATTTGGTCAGAATACGAGAGATTGATACAGATAAACATGACATACAGGTTTTGGACCACAGTCATTCGTTCATTGTGAGTAGCCTTTTCAGCAGAACCACCCGGTTGATTTTGCATTTGCTGCATTTGAATTTGCTGCTGATGTGGCTGTTGCTGTTGCTGAATATGTTGTTGCATTGGAGGGCCAGGTTGCGGTTGCTGCATGTTAAGTTGTTGTTGGAGGTGCTGTTGCTGTTGTTGTTGCTGCTGCTGTATTTGAAGCTGCTGCTGCTGTTGCTGCTGTTGCATAAGCTGTTGCTGCTGCAGCCGCATCTGCTGCAGCATTTGGGGATTCATGCCATTGAAGTTCATCTGGCCCAGTTGCATCTGGCCCATCTGAGCCATCGGACCCATCTGACCCATTTGGCCCATCTGATTCATCTGGTTAAGCTGGTTCAACTGAGCAGCCGACATTGGATTCATTTGGTTCAACGGATTCAGCGGGTTCATTCCAGTGGCCATTCCATTGAGCTGTTGGTTCATCTGGGCCATGTTCATCTGTTGTTGCGCGGCCATGTTCATCTGGCTCATCTGGTTCATCTGCTGGCTCATGTGGGCCATAGGCGTGAGGGGGGCCATTGGATTAAGCTGTCCGACTGCGGGGAAGCGGGGTGGGGGGGAGACATCAGAAACCATTGCGACGACCAGAGAACACCGGATACTTACAGTGTTGAGGGTTCTGCTGCTGCTGCTGCTGCTGCTGCTGCTGTTGTTGTTGTTGCTGCTGCGGGGGTCCACCAGGGGTTCCCGGTCCGCCACCTTGCTGTTGCTGTTGCTGCTGTTGCTGTTGCTGTTGCTGGGCCTGTTGTCGGAGAAGCGTCATCTGGCGCAGCTGTTGCATCTGATTGATTTGATTGAGCTGGTTGAGCTGTGCGCTACCACCGCCCATGCCCGCATCAAACTGTCCGCTGAGATCCAGCCCGAGGGAGTTTGGATCCGCCATGGCTCTGTGGAGGAGGGGAGGAAAATTTTCAAAGAACCCGGACCCCTTCCACTCTTTCTTCTTCCATTCTCACTTTTGCCTTTTATTGAATTGTAATCGATAATCACTTTCTGCCGCGGGTGGTGCGGCGCTGCGGAACAAACTCCGCTTCCCCATCATCAGTCTCAACCTTTTTAGCCTTGGCACTTCCTTTACCCTTGCTCGAACTTCTCTTCACCTTTGGGGTCGACACTTCCTCCTTGGCGGTTACTTCAACACTCTTGGTTTCCTGTGCCTTTTTGGGGTGCTTGATGGTGAGACAGTAAATGTCAAACACCTCGCATAGATCCACCACAATCAGCACAAACCAAACAAGATACATGATTCCAGCTCCAGCTGCAATTCCCCACATAATCTCCTCTGTTAACTCGAATTCTTCCCACCAAACTTTGGATGGAGAGTTTGCAGCAGTCCAAACCGCACTTCCAACGCTCACAAGAATTCCAGCACCGCAAATTCCAACCCCAGGTGCAACCATTTCCCAAAGAGGATACACACGCTTACTGATGTGAGCGACAATAATACTTCCAACCTGCTGTCCCATGAGGAAGGACACAGTGATAACAAAAGGAATGATGGCACGAGTCGTGACGATAACATTGGGAAAGTAATATGGATACAGTGCAGTAATGAGGGCCAAAAATGGGAATGGGAGCAACGAGATCACTGGGTGGCACTTCTGGGCTTTTGCGGCGCTGGCTGGGTTTGTGGCAATCGCTTGCTGGACGTTAAATACACTTGACAATGCGATAAAGTTAGTCTTTCGCGACGAAAAACGCAAGTAAACGCGCCGTACCTTCCAATAACGTTTGCAACCACAATCAAAAGCCCAACAGCTACAAGAAGTTCACTGATCGAAAGCTGGACAAGGAAAGGATATTCCTTGATCAATTCGACGAGATTCTCGGGAAGAACAGAACCCAACGTTGTTTTCCATACGGAAGGACCTGTTGGCGATGAATAAGCCATAAGAAGGAGGACATAAGCCGCCCCATTAAAACCACGAACCATAGAAAGCCGTAGTAATCAAGACACCACACATGGACAAAACACCCTCAATAGGACCACTGCATTCACTCAAGTACAAGATTCCGGTATAGTATTCTTCCCACGTACTCAAATAAAAGTTGGCAAGACAAGAGTAAAGGGCCGCAAGTTGAAACCAAGTCTGACTAAGACCCATAGCATGAACACCCAAGAACGTAGCAAATCCAGTGTTGAGAGCATCGCAACCACTACAAGAGAATCGTCAAATGCCAAGGTCGATGACAGTTATTACGGATATCGAGGATACGTACTGGTCAAACAATTCTCCCAAGGGCCCCGAAGTGCCCGTTCGACGAGCCTGCTTCCCATCAATCGCATCAAGACTCTGGTAGATGAAGAGACCCGCGGCAAACGAGATGTACGCCCACCAAGGACATGGCTCCTTCAAATCAGGCGACAAGTAAAAGAGTAAGAGGACATTGACAATGACACAGAGGAATCCGGTCAGGGTGATGAGGTTTGGTCTGTTCAGGGTTTCGTGAAATTGAGCAATTGGAGGAGGGGAATCAGAGGGTGATGGGACACGTACGCAACCCAAGAAGGAACAAAGTCGATGATAACACTCCACCAGTATGGATTCAAGATCTTGTTTGCAACGAATGATCTGTTTTTGGTGAAGGGGGGAGTGGGTGTGATGTAAGCACTTGGGCAAGGCACAGTGGATACAGGAACGGCTTAATTACTTGTCAATTGACTTGTATGAGTAGGTCTTCAGACGCTCCACGTCCCCCTTTCTGAAGTAATACATCCTTAATGTGATGCGATAAGTGGGACTTGGTGGGAAAAAACAAAAAGAAAAGGCAAAGACGATGGCAGCGCATCTGCTTCCCCCTTTAAATAGGAACTTGACAGCCCTCACAGCCGAAGCAAAGGCAAAGCTCTTTACTCGAACCGTGAACTTGGTTGCCCTCAGAGTCCCCGCAACAGTCTGCAACAAGGCATTGCAGGTCCTCCCGCCACACCTCCTCGACATTCCTCGGTACTTTGATTCACACATTGCATTCTTTCTTCAAATCCATGCTCTGTTTCTGATTCGGGGCCGTTTTTTGGTAGACTCCGAAGTATCGTGAATGATGAGAGTTCATCAAAAACCCGATTGGTTCTCTTGAATCCCACAATCACATGTACGTCTCGGTAGCTCTGGAGTTTCTTTTGCATACGCGTGTTTTTTGGGATCGATGAAGGAGGGCTGATTCACAAATACTATCTTCTGCAGCCGACGCTATTCCTGAGAAAGTGAAGGAATTTATCGATGCGAATAATGCCGAGATTGTTGATATGTATCCGTTGAAGTTGGATTACGACTATTGGACTGCTGGTATGACGTTCATTCAGTTAAGGTGTTGGTTCTCATTCGGATATCTCCTAGATCAAATCTTGCGCTCAATTATTCCGGACGAATTGAATATTCCAAGCTCGTTTGAGTTGATTGGTCATATTGGTAATGAGTCGCGAATTCACCTCCATGAATGCTAAGGATCTCTTGTGGTAACAGCTCACATGAATCTTCGAAAAGAGTATCTCCCTTACAAGAAAATCGTGGGAGAAGTGATTCTGGATGTAAGAATCCTTATACATCATACTGTTGTGTTAATTCATTCCACTCAGAAAAACCAATACATAAGAACAGTTGTGAACAAAACGGACTCAATCGATCACACATTCCGTTTCTTCAAAATGGAACTTCTTGCTGGAGATGATGATTTGCTGGCTGAGTTGGTAATGTGTGTTTTGACTCCCTGAAAACCTACTAACCCTATTACAGAAAGAAAGCAACTGCAAATTCAAATTCGACTTTTCAAAGGTGTACTGGAATTCGTGTCTGCAAACCGAGCATGATCGCATTGTATCACAGTTTTTCGCAAAAAATGACACTGTGTGTGATGTGATGGCTGGAGTTGGACCTTTCGCTTTACCTGCTGCCAAAAACCGTGGATGCACCGTATTCGCCAATGATCTCAATCCTGAAAGTTTCAAGTGGTTAAGCGAGAATGTTGTTGGAAACAAGGTGAGCCCATCCATCTTTTACTGGCGTGCGCTCAATATTTCGCAGCTTGGACACCTGGTGCGCGCATATAACATGGACGGGCGTGATTTCATAACAAAGTCTCTGGTTGATCTCAACAACGCCGTAATCACTGACGAAATGAAGGCCAAAGCACCGCCTCCACCTGCACCACGTTCACGAGATGGGAAAAAGAAACACGCAGATGGAGCGACGAAAGATGCGACTGTGGATTCGGAACAGAAGAAGGCTGTTGTGGCTGAACCCAAAACTGAAGTTGCCTCTGGACCAACAAAGATCAAAATTTTCAATCACTATGTTATGAATCTTCCTGCCACCGCTCTGGAATTCCTTGGTACGACTATTTGCATTATGTCGTGTTGTTCTGAATGTTTTATAGATGCCTTCCGAGGACTCTTTTACGAACGCGAAGCCGAAGTCCCTGCGCAATCGTTGCCAATCATTCACGTGCACTGTTTTTCAAATGTTATCGATGACTTGGAAGGCGATGTGTGGAGGGTACGTTATTTCGATATTTTCTCGTCATAGTTTCTAGATTTGACATTATGTGGACTTCTAGCGTGCTGAAACGTTCTTGGGATGTGATATCCCGCAAGAAAATATCATCAAGATCCATCGGGTACGTGATGTTGCCCCAAAGAAGGAGATGCTGTGTATTAGCTTCCGTTTGCCTGCTGAAGCTGCTTATGCCAAGCCCGTGTCAAGGTAAAGCCTCTTTTGAAGTACGAATTGAATCCTGATTACGTTTGCAGAGCAGAGAAGCGCAAAATTGATGAAGTTGACGAATAACTTTGAAAACAATAAACCTGGTCTTATCAATGCAATTTACTGATTCAATTTAGGCATAATTAAAAATAATAAGTGATGAAAAGATGAGAGAGAGATAGCAGAGAAGAACACGCAGTAGTAGAGTATCGGACTTGCTTTCTTTCAGAAGATGAACTCGCCTTCACTTGTATCTGGAACAAACAGCTCATATTCACTGTGTTTGCATCTGAATGAAAAGGATGGAGTAGCTTCCTTGCTGTAGTACATGCTAGGAGAGTAGTGGCCAGGTCCAGGTGTTGGCCCTTGCACAAGAGCTCCATTTGCTGTATGGATCTCGTAGTTGTCTAAGAAACAAAACCCGTTCAGTATAATTTCTACATTGTAAATGAATTCACCTTTGAGACCGGAGAATGGACTCTCGGCATTCTCGTGGTGCCATCTACTTCCCAATGAATAGGCAGGTGCGGACTTTTTGATCTTGGAAGGGTTAAGAGCGGCATAGGCTGCGGGTCCAGGAGAGAACGACTCCACTGGTGTATTAAATTTGTTAGGGTTGCTTCATTAAATTTGGTTGTTACGTTTCATTGGCCTTGGTGGCTTGATTGTATACGCAGCTGCAGCCGGCATTGTAATAGCTGGATGCAATCCCAATGTTGAGCTGATGGAGTCTAAGTGAAAGAAGAGGGTTATATTGGGAATGATTCATTCTCCTTTGCCTACATTCTGCAGGTCCAGGGTTGATATTCACTGTGGTTTTTGGTTAGAAACAGTTGTTTCAGTGGGAATGATTTTACATTTGTCATTATTTCTTCGGCCTCCCATACTGTATGCAGGTGCTTTTGGCTCTTTGGTTGGGATGTATGTTGGGTTGTATTTGCCTGGGCCTGACCACATAATGTAAGACAACCAAAACCACCAATCGCAGGACTCACCAGGAGTGTCGCCTTCTCCGCTGTCGCCAGTCTTTCCTTCACCTTCCGCATCACCTTTATCGAATGGATAGAAATAAGTACTTTGCTGCAAAGTGAATCGTTTCACCTTCGTGACCACCTTTTTTGAAACCACCCTGCAGAGAAAAGGCAGGACCTTTTGAAGCACCCGTTCTAGTTGTTTGTGGGAAGAAAGCGTTGGGTCCTGGAGTCTCGCTAGCAGCATTTTCTGAATTCGGGCATTAGTAAGGTACAACTCCTTTTGTACAAGTGAAGAGTTACGTTTTTCGTAGTTTAGCTTGATTCCAAAGGAGTAAGCTGGAGCGCGCTTTCCAGTTTTCGCGTTGAGACCGATTGTACTATTGTTAAAATTGAAGTTGTTAATCGCGTCTCTGGACTATCCATGCGATTTCTTACGATGGTAACGTGTATGCTGCTGGTCCTGGGCCTGTAAAATCGATTTGTTACAAGAGTTCTACTCTTGTTGCGAACTTGTGAACTAACCTTTGGAACGAGCCGCAATCGGGATTTCCTTTCCGTTTCCCGGAAGTTTAGGGAGTTCAGTCATTTTGATGTGGTATTAAGTTGAGTTGACTGTGGTTTGGGAGAATCGTGTCGATACAATGATAACGAATAAAGAGAGGTTTGTAAGCAATAGGGGCAATAGTTAGATATTTCGTTCAAAAGGCAAGAGTAAGTGAAGAATAGGCACTACGCTCGCTTCCTTTCCAGTTTCTAGTCTCCCTACTTGGTGTAAATCTCCCGCCAGTCCGTTTTCCTTTTGTCACTCTAAACGAAGAACGGTAGATGTAAGAAGCTAGATAGTACGAACCGTTTGTTTCTCTGTGATATTGCTCTCCTGTTGTAACGGCCTGTCACGTTTCTAAAGGGTGAAGAAGGGATTTTTTTGGAACCAGTTCAACAAAGGGATTTCCCCCAAAGCCAATTCACTCTGCAAGGCAAGAAAAGTAGATGACATATCACGTTTTTAAAAGAAATGGAATTAATTGGCATATGTCGTACCCCTTTTTATTGTTTTCTTACTTTGAGAGGCTTGGCAAAAAACTTGCATTACTGTCTTTGGATAAGGCCAAGAATATAATCACGGTTTTCCATATTTACATTGGTGATGGGAATTAAAAGTTCAATATTTATAATAAGTTTTCCTTGACGTCTTTGTTCCCCCCTTTGTTCCTTGTTCTAGAACGGATGGGAACAATGGAACGATGGGAAACAAAGAATATCGTGCTGAGAACAATCCCTTTGCCAGCCTCTTCGATATTCAATGAGCCAACAACAGCAACAGCGTCTTGCCAGTGCCCCAGCGTCTTCTCAAGCTCCACAAGCCACATGGCCACCAGTCCGTAACGCATCGACCACAACATCTTCGACAATAACAGTTCCAATTTCAAGTTCTAATGGAATCTACACTCCAAGCCACGGTAATGCTACTAGTGGGCAAAGTTACACATATTCATCCCAGTCTACTGCCCACCACATCAATATCATGAATAACTCATCATCTCAAGCAAGCAACACAACAAGCACGTCGACTAGCACAATTCAACCCTCACCTCTTTCCTCGGCATCCATTCAACAACAAACTGCCAACATGAGCAGTGCCGTCAATTTGTACCATTTGTTGACATCACAAATGGCATCCGCCAACGGAAGTTACTCTGGAAATCAGCCTGTGGGTCCTCCTCCAACCAGTAATGAGCGCGTTATTAGCATTCAAGAGTCGAACCAACCCCGCGATCCGAGTGCAACTACTAGTGGTGAACGCTGGATGCGTATGGCGGCGAGTAGTCGTCGGGCAAGCGATATGGCAGCTGTTCGGCGTCAATTTCGGGGGAAGGTTGTGTGTAATTTAAGTTGTGGGGATTGTGGCGTTTTGGTTGTAAGTACCCACTTTTTTTTTCGTTCCCCGTCAAGTTCGAATGCATTTGGATTAATGCACTTGAATTCAAAATTTGTTGGTGTTAAATATTTGTTTGGTTTAGTGCAAGCGAGGCATGAAGGCAATTCTGTTGGCGGATACGACGGTGGAGCTTTTCTCAACCGATAGTCCCCCAATCGGTAAGCTATATTACATACAGACTAGCACTAGACAACGTTATGTTTAAATTCGAAATGCCCAGGTGTCCAAATGGTAAACGATGACTATGAAACGAGAAATTGTCATTGTAGAATTCGGGATGTGGCTTGTCTCAACTGGTAACCTTTTGTCTTTTCTCCGTGTAAATTGCACGTTTTTAAGGGTTAAAACCATTTAAAATAGCGGCAACCTGGTTGGGTACCATGTTACTCAACCATGCACAGACTGTTTGGGAAGCTGCAACAATGGACACTTTTGGATGTTTCATATGGATCAAGTGATTAGCGAAGATCGTATGGATGGAAGTGGAGGTAAAGTGCTGTTGTGGGCGCATTTACCCCGTGAGAGTGATGAAGTGAGAAATGAGATGCGTGTGTATGAAGCCATGTGCCGCTAGCCGTGGGATAGCGGAACAACCCTATTATTTTTAATAATCTTATAAAGAATTAATAGTATTTAAAAAAAGGAGTTGGGAAAGCACTTCACCAAAAAGAATGAGTACGGCCGCGCCACCATCGGCCGCCCCTTCAGCGCCCACCGCAGCACCCGCCCAGCCAGCAACAACCCAACAAAAAGTGCACGTGGCCAAAGAGATTCTCCACGTCTTTGAAGAGTATAAAGTCGGCGTGAAGCCCAACTCGTTCATTGTCATCACTGGAACAACCGCCGAACAAGGATCAAAGTACCCGCCAAACACCTTTCGTCTGTGTCTGATTGAAGATGTTTGGCTTACGATCCACCTGAACTCGTCAGGCTATCTGGTAAGCTACAGCCCGTCTCCTCCCTCGGTCCCTAGGCCACTAGGTCTCACTCCTATACCCTCCCTGAGACCGCGTCTAAAAATACCACCTCGTCTTGACTAACCTTTCATCACCTCGATTTCATCTTCATCTTCAATCTATTCTCTGCTGCTGCTCTTGATCTGCTCCTTGTTGCCCTCGCTGGCTATTATCATATTGATGTGTCTATTGTTGTCTGTATGTGCGCCCTACAGATTCTGAAAGCCGAAGCAGACCCAAACCCAACCAATCCATCCGCCACGAAATATGCTCTTTCGGAAACACGCCCTCATATTCAGGCACCCTTTGAATCGATGGATGGACTCCTAAATTCTGTATCGGGGGAATATCGAAACAGGTTCCAGGAACGGCTTTGTCACAAATTGGAGAAAGTTGTGAGGGAACGAGAGAAGGAGGGACGACAAGAATGAATGGGAGTTGGAGTGGGTGGGAAACGTTCTATTGTCGGTGTGTGCGTTGCGGCTGTGTGTGTTATGGAGCAAGGGCTTTCTCTTGTATCCGCTTTTCAGTTTCATATCCTTTAGTTTACTACTTCTTATTGAATACAGAAGACTCAAAAAACCCCTATGTCATCAACCTTTCCAACTTCCCCCCCATCCTACCCCAAACTTAGAGGTCCAACTCCTTAAACAGCTTCTTCTTGTACTGCTTCACAACACCGTCACCGTCACCAACAGCTCCACTGAACGAAGTCAACTTTCCGTTCGCACACACCCACACATCATTACAAACTGCATCCAAGAACCGTTGGTCGTGTGAAATAACCGCAACTCCTCCCTTGAATTCACGCAACGCGAGTGCAAGCGCGTCAATAGAGTCCATATCCAAGTGGTCTAAAAAAAAAAGGCACAACATAAAAAAATGTTAGATCCCACAAAAACCACGTTACACACGCAAAAATAAGGTCTTAACTGGTAGGTTCATCCAAAATCAACACGTGTGGGTTACTCAAACTCATGGCTGCAAACACGACACGACTCTTTTGTCCTCCTGAGAGTGTACCGATTGGTTGCAAGGCAGTAGTTCCAGTCAGTCCGAATCGACCCAACACACGTCGGTACTCTTCTTCAGTCTTTCCAGGGAACTTTCCACTGAGGAACTGCACGGAGGAGTGCGCCAATTCCAGTTGATCAACGTGGTGCTGTGAGAACAGACCCAATCGAAGTCGTCCATGACGGTTACAGATTCCTGAGGAGGGCTGGTGCTGACCAGTAAGCAAGTAAATCATGGTGGATTTACCTAGAGTGGGAGTTGTAAGAAGAGGTGACAACACTACCAAACAAATCTCGAACCTGCTCCGTTGGGTCCGACAATAGCAATCTTACTGTCCATCTGCAAGTCGAAACTGATACCACTCAGAATAACGCGCGTAGTTCCAGGATATGCAAAAGTGACTTCGTCCATCTGAAGAATTGGAGGCGACAGTTTCTCTGGTTCAGGGAATCGGAAATACAACTCTTTTCCTTCTCCTTCACCCAATCCATCCAAGTCATCTTTCGGTGGTGGAACAAGTTCAGGGAGCTTTTCAAGAATTTTGATTTTCATTTGAGCTTGGGCTGTTTTTGAGGAAGGAGTTAGGAAACTACGAGACCTTCAGAAAAACATTACCAGCACGGTTCGCATTGTACCTCCATCGATCAATAAAGGCTTGCAAATGTTGACGGTACTGCAGCTGAGCTTCGTATTCACGAACTTGATTCTTTCTTCGCTCTGCTCGTGCACTAATGTAACTTGTGAAGTTACCCTTGTAGTAGTCGAGAAGTCCGTTGTGCAAGTGGAAAATGTCTGTTGTAACAGCGTCAAGGAAAGATCGATCGTGTGAGACGACAAGAAGAGTTGCATTCCAGTTTTGGAAGTAGTTTTCAAGCCATACGACTGCAGGGAAACTAAAGATATAGCTGATTAGCCAAGAATTTTGAACAAGGGGATGCGCTTACTCGAGGTAGTTGGTGACTTCATCGGCAAGCAACAAATCAGGGCGACAGAACAGAGCACGGGCAAGGGCGAGACGCATGCGCCAACCACCGGAGAAAGTTCTGGTGGCAGCCTTCTGTTGAGCAGGACTGAAACCAAGACCGTTCAAGATCAAAGATGCCCTAGAATCAAGGAAAGTTCAGCCATCTTTCAACTGACTGTGAAAGAAACAATAATAACCTCGATTCAGCCTTATCAGAATCAATTTCTTCAAGTTTGAGGTACACATTCTTGAGCTTTTCGGCTGCGATATTGGCCTCTTCAGGGGAAATAGAAGTTTTGGCGAGGGTGTTGTTGAGAGACTTTTCTTCCGCAAGTAACGCTTCACGCTCAACGTCTGCTTGCAAAACTGATTGAATAGCTTCCGTATCTCCACCAGCAATCTATCAGGATGGAATCAGAACAGGTTCAAATTTTCGAGTTTAGGACGGATAAGTATTGGATATTGGCGATTTGACGAGTAGAATTTGAATGGTTTGTACTATTCCCGACTCCTCGCGTTTGCATACGTCCCAAATTCAGTTGAACGCATTTTAGATTTGATACAAGCAACATTGAAGAATATAGTCCAGAAGTAATCCAGAATCCGATACTCCGGAATCAGATGAGTGGTTAAACAACCAAAGAGCGCATAAGATATGGAATATAACGACAGGCGTTGTATACGAAATTACCTCTTGCTCGACGTGCAAGATTCGAATATGTGAAGGCAATCTCAATTCTCCGTGTGCAATAGCTCTCAAAAGAGTCGACTTTCCGATACCGTTCTTTCCAACTAGACCATAACGACGACCATACGTCATGGACAAATCGGCGTTTGTAAGAATCTTCTTTCCAGCAAAGTGAATATCAAAGTTTTCGATACGAATATCTTTTGAACGCGAGGATTCACCACTGGCTGAGGAAGAAGGTTTCATTTGGTTCACAATCATTGCAGGTTTGACGTTCGGGTTCCAAGTTGGGATTTCGTACAAATCAGATTTGTTTCCACGTTCTTCACGTTTCGAGGCGAGTTTCATTTCCGCTTTTCTGAGTTTCTTTTGGTCGACTTGAGAGTGTTTTAGGGTTTTTGAGTCAGTGAAAGGAGGTGGAGAAGCAAGTGTGACACGCACCTGTCGTGGCTTGAGGACCATTCTTTGACTGCAAATGGGCCAAGTCGACACTCTTTTGTCCAGTGCCCATTCCAAGAGCCGCGAGGGTTGTTGCGGCGGACGAGACGCCGTGCGACTCTGAGGCAATGTGGATTGACTGGTCAAGGCGGCGTGCTGTGCGATGTGTAATGTGCGGTGTGTGGTGTGTGTGATGTGTAATGCGAATGTGGGTTAGACGTGTGTGTGTTTGGTTGATTGTTTGAATGCAGGAGTGAAGTAAGTGAGTAAGTGAGTGAGAGTGAGCAAGCAAGGACAACCGAACACGCACCATCGCCACCGCCATTCTCCTGGTTCTCTTCATCATCACCCCCAAGTTCGGCAGCCAACTTCTCGCACAGAGCCGCAGCCTGGGCCGGGGTGATGTTGTTGTTTGCATCCTCGAGAAGAGGCCCAAGGAACTCGCTGAGTCCCGCTGAGGTAAAGTCGTTGCTTTCGCGGAAGTAGCCAAGCGCGTATTCGAGTGTGTCCGCATCCATGTCCGGTGCTGCCTTGCTCAGAAGCGCCTGTGCAAGTCCAACGGCTGCCATCTTTGCTGTTTCTTGTTTGACTCGGTAAAAACTAAAACCAAATACAACAAAGAAAGTTTAAAAAAAAAGTAATCTCTATATTGTAGTAGTAATGAAAAGAAAGAAAAAGAATAACAACACTCACACCCCTCACTGAAATAAAAACACAATACATCTTCAACCAAACTCCTATTTATACCCAATTGCACTGCCCACTAATCCATACAACTTCCCTGTCAGTGATTTCCGCCCCACCGTCGATGAAGTCGGTGATACCACACTCTTGGTGCTCTTCACACTTTCTGCAATAGACGTTCGCGGTGAATTCTTGGCAGACAATGCTCCAGCTACGTCCTTCGGTATTGGAGGTGGAGGTGGCAAGTCATCATCATCTGCATCATCCGCTGCTGCTCGTGCATGTGCCCTGAACACTGACAACTCCGCCTTCAAGTCATCACGCTCGGTAATTGTCTTGTCTAATGACTCCTTGATGGCCTTGTAATCCTTTTGGTGCTCACTTGACAATGCGGACTTGGTCTCCTCAATCAAGTCTTGTAATCGACTCACATCGGCAAGTGCGGCATCCAATTCACTCTTCAGCTTATCAGATTCTTGTGCCTTGCTGGTGCTTTCGTTCAGCTTTTCTTGCAATCGTGCAACTTCTGCCTTGGCAGTTGCCAACTCAGGTGTATCAGAATCAGAAGCAGCCGCAACTGTAGGCACAGCAGCCTCCTTGGCCTTTTCCAACTCTCCGTTTAACCTTTCAACTTCGGCTTGTGCACGTGCCAGTTCTGCCTTGACAGATTCCACTTCCTTTGATACACCTTCACCCAATGCAACCTGCCCCTCCAGCACCTTGACTCGTTCAACAGAATCAGCAAGCTCCTTTTTCAACGCCTCAACTTGCCCAGACAACCGCCCTTCCTGTTCCTCCAACGCCTTCTTCAATGCATCGACAGCAGCATTTCCACCTTCTTCACCTGCAGCTTTCAATTCCCGTGCAAGTGTAATCTCACTATTCAGTTTCGAAACCTGCTCCGCAGCGTCCTTGGCTTTACTCTCAAGCTCCAAAATCACGGCTTTACACGACTCAACCTCCTTTGCAGAGTCTGCTGACGCGGTGCGACTCTCTGACAAGTCCTTCTGTGCTTGTGCGAGGGATGCCTCGACTTGATCCAGTTTCGTTTTGAGGTCCGCAAGTTGTTTTGAGGAGGATTCAACGGCGCTTGCTGAAGACGCGGACATGTCGGCGGATTGCTGTTTCGCCAACTTCAAGTCGGATTCGAGGTTGGATACGACAGATCGTAAGGCAGTTAGTTCTGCTTCGTGCTTTTGCTTCTCGGTTTCAAGAGCAGCTGTGGCTTCTTGGAGTTGGAGCTTCAGTTTGGCGATTTCGGCGACTGAGGTTTCGAGGTCTTTGGTTACTTTTGCCAAGGATTGGGCAAAGGATGCTTCCTTGTCTTCCAATTGAACAGTGAGAGTTGCAATTTCTGCACGAAGGGTTTTGATTTCGTCAGCAGATGCGGTGGATGAGGTGGTGAGCTTTTGCAAGTGGACATTCTTTTCTTGAAGGTCGGTCTCAAGCTGAGCGACAAGCTTCAAATGTGTTGCTTGCTCCTCGTTCCACTTGGTTTGGTTCACTTCAACAAGTTCTTGTTCCTCTTGCAATCGTAATTGAAGACTCTGAATCATGGATTGCATTGCCTCAATGCTTTCACGTCGCTGGTTTCGCAATAGTTCAATCTCGTCCTTGATGGATTGATAATTGGCTTCAAGGGCCTCAGTGTTGGTGTGGGCAGCTTGGAGCTTGGATTCCAAATCCTCACACTCATACTTGAGTTCATCAATTTCTGAATTCGCCGCATCCAAGTTGGTAACAACCTTCACATAAGCAGACTCCTTGTCATCCAACTGACGCTCAAACTTCATCACCATTTCGTTACGCAGGGTCTCCAAGTCTCGGATCATTGTCTGACAGTTAACAACGGCTTCCTGGGCTTCAGACAGACTATCGCGTTCCTGCTTCAATTGCGCCTTAAGACCTTCAATCATGGACTTGTAGGAATCAGTGTCTTTTTGAGCAAGGTCACGGGTTTCAGCGAGTTGCTGCTTGAGACCATCAAACTCCTCTTGAAGCTTGGCAATATCGCTTTCTTTCTCCTGTACCATACGCTGAACAGCTCGAAGTTCCTTTTCTGCGGTAGCTGTCGCATTTTTGGCCTCCGCAAGTTCACTTTCACCAGATTTCAAGAACTCTTGGATTTCAGCAGGAGTTGTTCGCTTCAGGACTTCATTCTTCTTTGAAAGTTCTCCTCGGATTGAAATGATCTCCTGTTGAAGAGCCAAAACCATTTCCTCACTTTCTGTTGTGCTTGAAATGGCTACAAATGAAACCTTGTTAGGCTTGTTCAAGAAAAGGTGTGGAGAACAAACCTTTCTTCTCAGCATCTTCCTTCAACTTATTCGCCTTCGCAACCTGTTGCTCCAAAATCTTGATTTGTTGTTTCTGATAGAAGACACTTTTAGAAAACAAAACAAGATATTCAATATTCACAAACCTGACGACCATCAAGTTCCTTTGTCTCTTCAAGCTGGAACATAAAGTCCTCCACCTCACGCTTTGCATCTCCCAACTGCTTGTTCAATGAATTGATTTGGTTCTTAAGCACAGCCACATTCTGTGTCGCGGCTTCACTTTCACTGCTAGCCACATTGATGGTAACAACCCACTCCAAAGCCTTTTGACGACAAGTCCTCATGTCCTTGAAAATTCCATCGACATCAACAGATCCACTCATTTCATCCATCTCATCTTCTTTCTCGGATTGAGTGATTGCAGCAACGAGGGAATTCATTTCCATGCGAACGTTCCAAAGTGTACGGTTGAATTCATCTTGCGCTCTCTTGATGGCAAAGGCAGATTCGTCTCTCAAGTGAGTGATACTAGCATCAGTTGTACGTTCAATATCAACGACTTCCTGCTTGGCCTTCTTGACAGCAGCTTGCAACTTCAACACCTTCTTCTCAGAAGCATCCTGTTCAATCATCAGCTCATCAATGGTCTCCTCAAGCTCATTGATGTTTGCTTGCATATCAAGCTTCTCCTTCTCCTTCATTTTGATGGTAGAAAGAAGTTCCGAAATCTTGTCGTTCAGGGACTTTTGAGTTTTCTCACTTTCATCCAAACGGTCATTCAATCCTTGCACGACAAGTTCGTGGTCATTGTTAAGAGCTTCAAACAAGTCTTTCTTGAGAGCAGCAATTTGAGATTCGAGGCCTACACGGTGTACCTGAGCTGCATGGAGTTGAGACTGAAGAGTCTTGATAGTCTCTGCATTGCGAGCATCCAAAACAGCCTTCTCAGACTCAACAGTTTCAAGTCGGTTTGAAATTTGTGTAATACTATCTTCTAGGGTCTTGCGAAGAAGGTTCGTAGCTTCCATGTGTCTGATGGCAATAGAATCCAACTCAGCCTCAAGTCCCTCAGCACGAGACTTCCATCCATCTCTATCACTAACAAGATGCTGAAGTACAGCCTCAAGTTCGGTGAGACGCTCCTGCAATCCGTTGCGTTCCTATTGTTGGGTGGATGCCATCAGTACACCAGTGAAAAACGAGGAGAAAAAAATTTTCCCCCATCAAACCCCCATCAACACCACCACCCCAACACTCACCGAAATAAGTGCCTGCAGCTCCCTCTGATGCTTCTCGGTTCTGTCCAACGCCGCCGCCATATCACCACCTCTAGCTTCCTTCAAAATCTGAATCTGCTCCGTCAGGTACTTTTCGTTCTGAATCGACGCCTCCAATTTCCCTTGCAAGCTCGTCGAAAGTGCACTCAATTCATCTCCCCGAGCTTTCGCTTCCGCCAAGCTGATTTCAATGTTACTAATGTTCCCGCGGAGGAGAATTGTGGCTTGGTTGTGGTCAGCAATGTGGGACTGGAGGAGGAGTTGTCCGTCAGCGATTTCTTGACGAAGGTCGCGTTCAAGGTTTTCCTTCATGAGCGCCATATCGCCGCTTTCTTTTCGGCTTTGGTCGAGGAGACGTTCGAGTTCTGCGGATCGGTTTCGCCAGCCGTCGCGGTCGGCGACAAGTCGTTGTGCGATTGTGTCGAGCTCTGCGAAACGGTTTTGCATTTGTTTTTGGTCTTCTTGCATTTTGCGGTCTTTGGCGGAGGCGCGGTTGAGATCGTCGGTGAGTTGTCGGATCTTGATGACGGTTTCGTCTGCAAGTGTCTGGGACACACCGAGTTCATTGTCAAGAGCTGAAATGCGGTTGTTCAAGGCGACAATGTTTTCTTCGAGTGAGCGTTTTGCTTCCTGCAGTTCTTGGGCTTCTTTGACGGACACAGCAAGTTTGTCTGCGAGGTCGTCACGCTCGCCACGAATCTTTTCAAGCTCGCGTTGATGGTTTTGCGTGATAGTAAGAGCTTGTGCCATTTCACCCCCGTGAGACTGGTTCAGCAACTGAATCTGTTGCAACAAGTCTTCCTCCTTCTGCGCAGCAGTCATCAAGTCACGGTTCATAGCAGAAATCTTTTGATCCCGCTCATTAATCATAGCTTTTCCGTTTCCAATCTCACGATCCATAGTTCCAATACGCCCAGCCATTCCCTGAATCAAGTCACGGTTCTTTTTGATTTCCTCATCACGTAGACGAGATCCATGAATCACTTGGTTTAACTGGTTCTGCAAGTCACGTGTTTCAATACGAAGTTGTTCTTCCACTTGTTTGGCTTGGTACAAGTTTTCCGCTGACACTTTTTTGAAGTCTTCAAATGCGGAACTGGAATCCACAAGCCGGGCTTCACTTTCTTGCAACTTTCGAACCAAATCAGCTTCACGAGCACGCGCGTTACCCATTTCCTGAATCAACCCACGTAACCTCTCCTCCGTGTTTCGGATCATAACGCTACGGTTTTGAACCTCCCCGACTGCACGTTTCAGCTTTTCCTCGCTTTCCACAAGCGCCTGGGCCTGGTTTTTGATTTGCACGTTCTGGTCAGCGACTTTTGCAGTCAATTCGCGTTCTCGGTTTCGAAGACCCGCAAGTTCTTTGGTTGTTTGGTTCACAATCATTTCCGTACTTCCAAGAACAACACTCTTTCCCGCCACTTCCTTGAGCGCCGCGTCACGTTCAGAGGTCAAGGCAATCATTTGGGTTTTGGCCTGTTCACGTTCGATTCCACGGTACTTGACTTCATTCTCAAGCCCGATTTTCGCACTTTCGAGTTCCATTTTCAGTTGCTCGCGGTCAAGTTCTAGATCCATAAGTCGCGCTTTGAGGTCTTCGTTACTGAGTTCGAGTTGGTTGAGTTGCTCGTTGTTGGTAGATAGACTTTGGAGAGACATGCGTTTGAGTTCGTTGGTCTTTTCCATCCGGAGTTTTGAGAGTTCATGGTCTTTCGCGGCCAATTGCTGTCGTAATCGGTTCGCTTCGGACTTTTCAGCGTCAAGTGCGAGAATAAATTCGGTGGGTAAAGATGGATTGCTCAGACGGTAGTTTGATGATACACTCGGAATATCGGGCATGGGGGAAGTCCCGAAGCAGATGAGATGCTGCTGGTGGTGCCAGATTCTTCAGGTGTCTGCTTTCGTTTTAACCAATCCTGACGTCTCTGCTCCCGTTCACTCAATTCTCCACCATCCGCTCCTGGAGACATTGTCAACCCAGGAGAGTTCAATCCGTTGTTCAATGGACTATCTGGGGCTCTACTGTTGCCTGATCCAGAATCAAGATTGCTGCTGAGCCGCTTTTGCTGACGACGCTTCAACCATTCTCGTCGAGCTTCACGATCTTCAGGCATTTTATCTTCTTCCTGCGTCGGTGTCAATGCGCCCATGATATCAGTGAGAAGAGATGATGAACCAGAATCGAATTCGGAAGTAGTTGTGTTGATTGATTTGAGTGGTTCGTTTGAAGTGGGGGGACGGCGAGAGTTCGCCGCAGCACTTCGAGCAGATGATCGAGATGGAGCATCTGAAGCAGACTGGAATTGAAATGACATGAGTTGCGTGGGGTGCATAGATATATACGTACCATACTGGGGGAGCCAGGTGGCTGATCATAAACATCATCCCATCCAACATCTCCTTCTTCGTCCGCCCCTGTTGCGGAGCCACGTGTTGCTCCAGCAGTGCGGGCTGATCGTCCTCCAGAGTTTGTTCGAGGAACTTGCTGTGGAATGGAAGTTGAAGGAATACGTTCGCGACCAGTGTTGCTGGGTATTCTTGTAGTAGGTTTTAGTCCAGGTGATTGTTTGGAGATATCAAATGAAACGCGATTGCCGGCACTGCAGAGGCGTGATTAGGTGTATATCCGATTGCAATTCAAGAAACCATTTACTTTTTTCGTTTTGATCCTCCAGGACGTGCAACTGCAGAAGTAGTTGGAAGAGAACGGTGGTTTGGGGAAAACTTTGTATGCCGTTGGGGGCGTTTCTCCTGTTGATGTGGTTGCAGGTTTTAACAATCGACCAAATCAATTATTCTGAACAGCGATGAAATCACCCTTGAAGGAATGCATACCTTCTTATCAGAGTGGTATTCCGACTCATCGCCACTACTGGCACTCAGATAGTCCAGAACATAGTCATCATCATTTCCATAACCAGGAATCACCACCACATTGATTGGAGCATCAACCACATTAACAAGGGTAGTTGTAGGCGGGGGCGATGGCATCAAAGCTTCCTGTTCCTCGCGTTCTCTCAAAGCACGCAACTGTTCTTGTCTGAATTGGTGTCTTCGAGCAATATCGCGCTCTTTGTTGCTTTGGGCAAGTGAAGAATCAGGCATTCGATCTGCGGAAAGAGAAAAGTCTCTGTCCGGCCGTTCTCGTTCCCGCCGAGGACTCTGTTGCTGTTGCTGTTGTTGGTTGAGCGACTGTGATTGCAGGGCCGAGACATCGCCGCCGGCAGCGTAGGTTGAAGGCGGCCGCACTCTTGCCGCGCGCGGTGTCGTTGACGAGGGCGATGCGGTGTCGTCGGCGGGTTGAGTTGAAGAAGAGGTGGTTGAGTGCATTCGGCGGGATCCTCCTGCTGATGATGGTGGTGGTGGTGGTGCTGCTGCTGCGACTGGTGCCGAGTTGTTGTTGTTGCTGCGATCCACTCGTTCTCGCTGTGTCCGTCGAGGCGGCGCTGGTGCTGCTGCTGCCGATGTCGTTGTCGCTGTTGCTGACGACGAGTCTTTGTCGCCGCCCCAAAGTCGTCCGCCAATGCCACTCATGAATCCGTTGCCGCTGTTGCCGTTGCCGTTGCCGTTGCTCGACGACATTCAATGCCCGAATTCAATGAAAGTGTGTGTGCGTTGCGTGCAGGCGGGTGGGTGGTGGGGAGCTCAGTGGTTCTTCCAACCCAATTTGTGTGGTGTTCTGGAATGCCATCTCCTCAAGACACGTTGTCTGAATCATAAACTAATTAATTGAGATGTAATTAAAGCGACCAAACCATTCCCACTTCTTTTACATTACTATAGTTTTCTGAATTACCAAGGCTTGTACCGTGCCCTTTTTTCACACATTTGATCACATCGAACCAAGTCGCAGTCAGAACTCTTCGGGAATATCCAATATCGAAAGTATTTATATATCATGCTTTATTTGAATCAAATACTTTCGTTTCTGTGTAGTCGCTCTGCACTGTCTGTACCATCAAACGCTAACAGCCACACCACTCCACACCACTTCCACCTTCCTTACCGAATCAGCAACGATTCAGAAGGCCAGCTTCGTATTGCACTCGCACAACTATTCTGAAAGTTCCACTGGATTGGATTCCCCCCCCCCCCCCCATTTCACTCATCCGTCAACATCAAAGCCCAAAAAAGGCCATATCATCCACGACGAGAGTATAGCGCTTCAAACTGAATAAAGAGAAACTGATTGATGCTATCGAATATCGATATTGTTATCGATGAGAGTGTTTCGATATGTAAACTGAATTGAAGCTGATGTGATTCTTAGATTGAAGGTTTGGAAGGAATTTGAATACCACCAAAAGCTGTGTAGGGAATCGCGAGAGAGAGAGAGAAAGAGGGAAATCGAAGACTCGTCCATTCGCTGAAAACCGACCTATGTATGAAGCTGAATCCACTGCCAAACGATAAACTCAGACTCTCCAACCGATCGGGTACCCAGAAAACTCGCCCAATATATCAATCCTCGCTCTCCGGAATGTCAATGAATGGGTGGCGTACCACAAATTGTTCGCTCACAGCGAATCCCTCGTCAAAACAAACGTCACTGTACAGAGATTTTCGCCAATTAAAGGTCCAAATGTGGAATTTCCTCCCAGATTCCGGGTGATTGTCATATGGTGACAATATTTGGAGGGGGTACGAGACCCTTCCCACCACAAGTTTCCTCCTATTTTGAAATTGTCAACACCCTCCCAACAAAAAAAATCGCATACATCCAAACAGATATAAAATTGACTTGAAGATCGCCATTTCGAACGTGAATCTCTCTTCGAAATTAATATGAAGCTCTCCGTGTTCCTTCCAGTCCTTATCGCCCTCGTCGAACGTGTCGTTGCCGCACCAGCTGTTTGGGGAGCAGCTACTGGAGGTCAAGTTGGTATCTTCTCTGACAAAGCCTGCAGCACTCTTGTGCAAGTATCTATTGTGGGAGGTTCTGCCCAAGTTTTTACTCCAGCGGCTTCCACAACCTGTACAGCCGGAACTGGAACCTGGGCCAACTTCTACTTGCAAAAGATCACCGCGTCCTCGAGTACCTCGACCACTGAAGGATCCCTTGTGACTGTTCCATTCTGGAACTCATATGATGGATACGCCAACATTCTCACATACACTGATCCAACAGCCTCACCAAACTGTAACGCCCCCGCTCAAAACACTGCCGCTGCTATGGGTGGTCAGGTCCCCTTCAAAGCCGGAACATGCACAATCTTGTCCGTTCCAGTTGGTGAGGTGAAAGCCATCAAGTTTACGTCCGGAACTGGTTTGACCTTGTGGTCAACTACGGACTGTTCCACCACACAAGTTGGTTCTGCTGTTGCCACCGGTTCTAACGTAGCCACATCTGCATTGACCCAGGCCCTTTTGCCAAGTGCTGCGACCGGTGCTAACTGTCTTGCACTCACATCCAGTCCTACTTATGGATACATTGCTCTCGTTGGAAAGCCCATGGTTCAAGGAGCCGTGACCTTGTACGGATACTATTCCGACAGCGGTTGTTCTTCCTTGGTTGACTACTGGCTGATTGGTACTGCTTTGACCACTGCCGCCACCACATCATGTTCATCTGCCGCTCCATACTACAAGTTCCCAGTCTCCTCATCTGCATCAGCCGTCACTGAAGCCTCCGCATTCACAACAACTCAGTTCGATGCATCCAGCTTATACGATGGTTACGCCGTCATTATGAGTTATGGTGCTGCCGCATGCCCATTTGCAAGTGTTGCAACTGGATCTGCCACTACATCAGCAGGTGTTGTAGCGCCATTCAAAGCTGGTGGTGCATGTGTTGCCCTCTCCGGAACCTCTAGCACTATCGCCCTTGGAGGTGCATCGTACAAATACACCACTTCAGGAGGTTTCATCCTGTACTCTGACAACGCTTGTGCAACTGCTCTTGCTCCATTTACATCCGCCGTTTTCGTGCTCGGCCAGCCTGCAATGTGTCTGAACAACCTCGCCTCCAGTCCAACTGCTTCTTACTGGGTTAACCTCGTCGCTTCAAAGGCTGCTTCCGTATCCGTAACATCAAAGAGTGGGGCGTACAGCAACATTACTCCATTTATGGCTGGAAGCGCACTCCTGATGGCCGCATTAGTTTGATTTTGGACTCGCCCTCATAGCTTCACTTTCTTTTTTGGTGTGTGGACATGGTTTCTTTCCGAGTTGTTTTCCCCGTTTTTCTATAATAGAGCTTTAGCGTTTAGAATAAATCAGATTAATTAGAAGATGGGTTTACCTACGTCGCGTTTGTACTTTTTATTGCACTTTTTTTGAGTCTTGTGAGTTGCGCCCTCGACGACAAAACACCGGAAGTAGAGCCGAAGCAGAGATGTTCAGGACTCAGGAGCGAAAACAAAGTGTGTGAGACATCAGATAGAACTTGAAAGTCAAGAGAAGCAACTCAAATGTAGTTTAAGTGCGATCAGGCAAGATGTTGTATCGAATAACTGGGCGTGAAAGATGGTGGAGTGGCATGTGACGTAGAGAACTAAGCGATCATGCGAGCCCATCCGCAGACGTACTAGACAGAGAGAGCATCTACATGCAAGTTTTTGCGATGGATTGTCACAAAGTTCGATGTTGGTCCAACACCTGAAATTGTCATACAGGACAATCCCGGCCCGAGAACACCGAAGCGACGCAGATAACGTACATCGCGTTGAGCAGGATATACACTCTTTGTTAGGGAAGGAGGTCGCGGTTTGGTTTTGAACTTCAGTGGGTGAAGGACTCTCGATCTGTGTGCTGGTTTGAATAAAGAGATAAGCGAAGCTTGGTCATCTAGAAAGAAAGTGAGACATACAACTGTCCGCCGTAGTTCCATTTAATCAGACCGTTCCGGAAACTTCATCAGTCAGCGCTTTACACCAGAAGAGAGAATTTCACCGGATGAGTTGATTTTCACCAATCGACCATGCCAGTTTGTTGACACTGTCGGAAAAATTGGTTGGAGTTAATGAAAAAAGAAGGAGGGGAAAGTGATTGTTCTCTCAGAAATTGTCAGCTGTCTGACAATCCCGGTCCGACAACTGTTGAAGTGGAGGGATTGCCAGAGCAATAAGCGCGCAGTCAAAACATTGTGCATTTGTCTCGACTGGGACAATCCGGCCCGATAGCGAAAATAATGAGGGAATTAAGAATCTGTGGAGGGGAGTTCTGTTTGATGCATTCGAAATTGTCGGGGTTTTGACAAATTCCAAGTGTTTCTCAGTGAAAGAAATCTTGCATTTCCCCACCGGAGGACTGGCCAAAACTACCGCTAAATTAGAAATGAAGCTCGCTGTCTTTCTTCCCGTGGTTATCGCCCTCGTCGAACGTGTCGTTGCCGTAGCAGTTGTTTGGGGAACAGCTACTGGAGGTCAAGTTGGTATCTTCTCTGACAAAGCCTGTACCAATCTTGTGCAAGTATCTATCGTTGGAGGAGCCAACCAAGTCTTTACGCCAGCCGCTTCAACAACCTGTACAGCTGGAAGTGGAACCTGGGCCAACTTCTACTTGCAAAAGATCACCGCGTCCTCGAGTACCTCGACCAGTGAAGGATCCCTCGTGACTGTTCCATTTTGGAACTCATATGATGGATATGCCAACATTCTCACATACACTGATTCGGGTACGTCTGGTTGTCAAACACCTGCACAAAACATTGCCGCTGCTATGGGTGGTCAGGTTCCCTTCAAAGCTGGAACATGCACAGTCTTGTCCGTTCCAGTTGGTGAAGTGAAGGCCCTTAAGTTTGTGTCCACAACTGGTTTGACCTTGTGGGCGACTACTGACTGTACCACGACACAAGTTGGTGCCCTTGTCGCCGCTGGTTCAAACGTAGCCACATCTGCATTGACCCAGGCCCTTTTGCCTGCTGCTGCGACCAGTGCGAACTGTCTTTCAGTGGCCTCCAGTCCTACTTGGGGTTACATTGCTCTCGTCGGAAAGCCCATGGTTCAAGGACCCGTGACCTTGTACGGATACTATTCCGACAGCGGTTGTTCTTCCTTGGTTGACTACTGGCTGATTGGTACTCCATTGAGCACCGCCGCCGCCGCAACATGTAGTACATCTGGCGCTCCATACTACAAGTTCCCAGTCTCCTCATCTGCATCAGCCGTCACTGAAGCCTCCGCATTCACAACAACTCAGTTCGATACAGCCAGCTTATACGATGGTTACGCCGTCATTATGAGTTACGGTGCCGCTGCATGCCCATCAGCAAGTGTTGCAACCGGTTCAGGTACTGCCGCGGCAGGTGTTGTAGCGCCATTCAAAGCGGGTGGTGCCTGTGTTTCCCTCTCCGGAACCTCTAGTACTATCGCCCTTGGAGGTGCATCGTACAAATACACCACTTCGGGAGGTTTCATCCTGTACTCTGACAACGCCTGTGCAACTGCTCTTGCTCCATTTACATCCGCCGTTTTCGTGCTCGGCCAGCCTGCAATGTGTTTGAATAATGCAGCCTCCGGTGCAAGTGCTTCTTACTGGGTTAATTTGGTCAGATCAGGATGGGGGTTAACGACCCAAGTAGGTGTATTTGCGGATAAGGCATGT